>JAVJGI010000060.1:11450101-11479655 GCA_035590275.1 Ibycter americanus | reverse complement strand
ATCAGTGTATCTATTGTAATCTTCTTATTAAATTGTAGTTCTGACTTCTAAACTCTTTTGAGTTGGGTTCATTTCTCCTGCCGGTTTACTTTTACACCAGCACATTTTCTTATGTAGTAAAGGCTTGGTCCTCTTTTATGTCTCTTGATTTTTCAACCATATCAAAGTTTCTCTACAAAAAAAAGTAAACGTCAGAAAATGACAAGTGTCCCCAAGACTATGAGTGAGAGAAATACTTTATTGTAAAATTCAATGTAAGTGTGAAGTTCTTCAGTCTTTCTTCCTTCTATTACTTTAATTAAAATTTGTGGATTTTTTGTTGTGGTTTTTATCTTTTTTTAAATTAAAGAGCAGACAAGCGGCTTGCAGAACCTAGGATATTTATTTCTCAAGGTGAGGACTTTAACTCTAGGCTGCAAAGTCACCAATCTAGGCTCTTGTAAGAGACAAACTTCAATACACAGCCCATGCTAAGCATTTCTCATCTAGAAATTCTAGGTAGCTCCCCGCCAACATGCAATCTTCTCTTCTTATGTGGAGGTGCCTAATTCTCTTCATTCAGTCTTGTGGAGTCCTAGGTGGCTAACAGAAACACCTGTGTTTCCCTTTAGGAGCCAAGGTGTTGTAACTTAAGACACTTTGTTCTTTGTTGGATCTAGTTATTGCATACTTCTTTTATTATAAAGGCATCCCTGATACATTTGAGACAGAAGTTTTACAGGTGCTATAGCTGAACTGGCATAAATGAATGCATGGAGGTACATCACCTCTTCTATGGCTCTTAGGCAGAAATTTGCCCCTGTACAGTAAATGAACATAGGCATGCAACTCAGTCTTTGCACTGATACGCTGTGTGGTAGTGGTAAAGGCACCCAGCATGAGTAGTGCTCGGTTTTGAGTCTTCACTAACCCCCTTTTGCACCTGTACGATCAAAGAAAAGGCAATGAAGACTGACTAAAGACAGTGCCCAAATTGCTCTCTTTTTGGTGGGAAGCTCTTCAGTAGCCAAGAGGTGTCATTGTAGACCTGCACACTGGTACATAGCAAGCATGCTGAGGTGCTTCCTCCTCTCTAGGTAAGTGTGCTGGCCTAACAGTGGTGTTCTTTCTCTTTCCTTTCCAGTTCACATGTAAAGCTTGCTAAAGTGTGCAGCTCTTAATGGCAGAGATAAAAATAGCAGCTGAGGCTACAGGGGAACATATTCAAAGAGCAGGATGGGGTGGGGGTTAGAAGCAGGGTCTTAAGCAAGCTTCACATAAATTCCTATTTCTCATCTTCAGAAGCTATGTGTACAGTACACAAACAATAGTCAGCATCAAATACCTGTACAATGTGTTTATCTTGAGAACTCTCCTAAGATCCTAATAAATGCTGAGGTTTTAGTAAAGAACATATTTCTGATATGTATCTTTCCCCATACCACTTTACTTGAATATTTTTGAAGGACAAACACCCAAAGAGAAGCTACCCACTGACTTGCTCCAATCTTGTGGTTTAGAGCTTTAGCCACACCTTTATACAATTTCAGTCCAGTCCTCATTTTGGCTGGGATAGAGTTAATTTTCTTCTTAGTAGCTGATACAGTGTTGTGTTTTGGGTTTAGTATGAGAATAATGTTAATAACACACTGATGTTTTAATTGCTGTTAAGTAGTAAGCACTACTACTCCAAGTCAAGTACTTTTCAGGTTTCCCATGCTCTGCCAGTGAGGGTGTGCACAAGAAGCTGAGAGGGAGCATAGCCAGGACAACTGACCTGAATTAGCCAAAAGGATATTCCATACCATAGAACATCATGCTCAGTATATAAACTGGGGAGAGTTGGCTGGAGCCTGCCGGTCGCTGCTTGGGGACTGGCTGGGCATCAATCAGTGGGTGGTGAGCAATTGTATTGTGCATCACTTGGTGGGTTTTTTTCCTTTGGGTTTTATTCTTCTGTCACTCCTCTTCATTATTATTTTTATTGTTGTTGTTATTACCTTATTTCAATTATTAAACTGTTCTTATCTCAACCCACAGGTTTTACCTTTTCCTGATTCTCCTCCCCATCCCACCCGGGCAGGGAAGGGTAGTGAGTGAGCAGATGTGTGGTACTTAGGTGCTGGCTGGGATTAAATCATCACAAGTCCTCAGCTCCTTGCCTTTACAATGGCCTCAGGCACTGATGGCAATTCAGTGTCTCCTTGTCTCCATTCGAGGTATTCAGACTAATCTCCTGGGAACAGAAACTTTTCAGCTTTAGTGTCTGACTTTAGTATGAGAGGATTTGGGTGACACTTAATAAGCAACACTATTCAGGAGCAGGAGATAATTCAGTGGTCTCTTCTGGCTTTTAAATTTTCTAAATGTGAAAATTTAATCAGGTTTATCCAGTTGCCCAACCTCAAAATGGTATCATTAATGATTGTATCAATAAATAACAGTGATACAGTTGTTATTCATATATATAAGCCCTGTTTACTTCTTGATAAATTCTTGTTTCAAGCACATCCTGAAGCAATGACCAATTATATGTTCTGCTAAAAAGAACTTTCACTGTATTTAAGTAATTCATCTTCTAACTGCCTGAATGCGACTATCCTCCCTTTTCAGAGCATCTGTGATACTGTACACTCTGCTCTTGTCCCTTGTTATTTATTTGTTCTCTAAAGTGAAGAAATCCTTTCTTTTTCACTAATTTTCCAAACCTGGAAACTATCTGATATCTTTGCTGAGGCAGAATTGATTATAGATAGGAACATATGTGATATAAGTGGCTTTATACCAATTTCTGCATTATTTATTGCATATGTCCTCAGGTTGCCCAGCTCTGTTGTCTAACAGCTAAACAATACCCTCTCTTGCTCTGAGGTAAAAAGACCCAAGTATTTCACATGTACTCATTTATAAACAGAGCAAAGCAGATGGAATATTTGAACAGCCCTAACCATTATGCTTCAGTGTCAGAACTTTTGGGTTGTCTTTTATGGGGTGCACTCATGGTTTTAATGTCCCAAATTGTGACCCTGCAGGCTCATGCCAACCCATAAAGAATGCAAAACATTGCTTTTTAAATTTAATTTATGTTTCTTTGTTTGCAGAGAAACTTTGGTTCCCCAGCTTCAAGCAGAGTTTGAAACTGCTTGCATCCTTACAACATGCTGCTTCCCCTCCAGAAAGTAGCATTATAGAAAAAAAAAATACTCTAATAGCATCAATCTGGGTTTTTTTTGAGAATTAAAAGCTGATTCTTATTAGAGCAAAGTATCTTTTAAATAGTGGTATCTCGGGAGGGGGTGGGGAGGCAAAAAGAGATTTTGCCTTCTTCAAGACCTCTCTAATTCACTAGGGTGATTTAAAGTGTCCTCAGCATACAGTTGAATCTAGACTATATGTAACACAGGACTGGAAAACCGTACAAGTAGAACTGAGATCTTTATTTTATCTCTTTTCCCTATATATTTGGTTTTGGGCTTTTTTTCACTCTCATCTAATTACATTATAGGTCATTAAGGGATGGATGGAAGAGGATGGAACTAGAGCATTAATCTGGGATCTGGAAATACATTCAGCTCCTTTCTTTTCTATGAACCTCTGGCAAGCTCTTGGTTGAGGCCTGTGATCCCAATTTGTCAGACGTACACAAGTAATTAAATACTCCTGAAAACCACAGAAACTGGATAATTTACTAGGATCCTGATCTTCAAGAGTCTTCAGCTCCTCACCAGAAAAACATAGATAAAATCACTTTCCTACCTTACAGAGTACAAAATATGGTTTGTAGAAAAACCATGAAAGATGGTGAAGAGCCTGGAGCCTGCAATTATGCAGAAATAGAGATGGAGAGTCCTACATGTTCATGAGGTATATGTGTGTACAAATTAATGTGTTTTTAGATGGAAACCCAGAGGAATCTAAACCCTTCTTTACTGATCATCCTGGCAACCACCGTAGAAGACTCAGAGAAACTTAGATAAGCCTTACAAAGGTTAGTAACTTTAGTTATGTGAATCTTAGGTGAAAATGAAACCCACTGTATCTGCAGAGCTGACTCATCAGTGCATCTATGGATAACTCTACAGTTCTGATTCATTTACTACTGGTCTTGAAGGCTTCTGTGATAGCATTATTTTTAGGCTGATTCTCTAAAAAAATAATGTTTCTGCAAACATATGGTCTGTCCGTCCATCCTTCCTAATAACTTTTGAACTCACAAGTCTATTTCAGCTCAATTTGGCAGCGGGGTGAAAGAGAAGACAAGTACCTATCAACTTTCATGAAAAGCTGGATAGAGGACAAAAATTCAGATTAGAGTGTTCTCTGAGGAAAGGGCAAGGCAGTTACAACTTCCTTATCCACCTGAAAAGGTAGCAACCAGCTGAGCAGGCAGCACATGCATCACCCTAAAACAGCTGGGACCACTGCCCCAGCCAACTGCTAAGGCATATAGCATGCTATCACAGAGAGGGGAAGGAGGGGAGATGCTGTGGTTATGATCAAGATGGTGGGAATGGGGAACATGGGAACAGGGGGCAGGGCATGAATCCATAGGAAACCAGGCATCTAGAGATGTTCTGCTCGCTTTTTTTTGGTGTTGTTTTCTCTTGTTATTGGTGCTGTCAAAACCTCTTTTCTGTGAGGGCATGGGCAAGGAGAGAGAAAAGCATAGCAGGTGTTAACTTAGGACTTATAAAACAGGGAAGTGGAGCCAAGACTGGCACCTGTGGCAATGAAGGTCCTGGACAGAAAGAAAGCAGCTGCCCTGCAAGCATGTGAGTTAGAGATCTGGTTGTGTGGGAATAGAAGAGAGGATAGAGTGGCAAGCATCCTCTTTAGTTTGTGGGACTTAAGAGCTCTGCTGTGTATTTGGGGCCCACCGAAAAGCAGCCAGTATCACCTATACACTCTACTCTTGTCCTGAGGGGTGAAGTAAGGACAAGCTTTCAGTCAGACCTTACCATGTTTTCCAGTTTATGTGGGTTTCAGTCAGCCCCTTGTAGTTTAGTGGAGGGGATTATTTTTTTTTTTCACTGTGGTTTGAATACTTAAGGAATATACTCTAACATACTATTGTAATTTTAATTGGCCTGCATATTAGCCTGATTCTATAAACCTCTTGCTTTTGTCTTCCAAATACAAGGAATTCTGTTAGGCATCATGTAACATTCACCCCCATTGGTCTCATTTGTAGCTGTAGGGGGGGTGGGGGGAAAGAAAGCTATTGTGTGAATAAATGACAGATTTTCAATGAAATGTGATGATGCACGTCACATTGTTGGAAGGAAGCAACAGGAACCCCAGTCTGAAGCACATAAAAATCTTTGGATCCCCTCACAAGACCCTTCTGCACCCTTTGTTCTCACTGGAGCCTGCAGTGCCAGCCTCTGCACCGGAGGCTCCTGTCTTTGCTGGGCAGTTCGGCCAGGATGTTTTTGAATACCCAATGCTTCATGCCAGCTGTTTATCTAACTCTGTGAACAGCATCAGCCAGCTCCTCAACTGAGGCTCGCTCCTTTCTGGTGTTACCATGCTGCTGCAGCTTGACAGTGCAGTTGTGCCTGTGCTTGCACTCGCCACGAGTGGGGCCACTACACTGTAGATTGCTCACTGGCCTGGTGCTGCAAATATTCTTGGAGGCAAGATGTACCCCTGAGTGATGGTTTTGGTTGGGCTAGAGCTCATTATCTTCAGAGTAGCTAATATGGGGCTGTGTTCTGGATTTGTGCTGAAAATAGCGTTGCTAATGCAGGGATGTTTTAGTTCCTGCTGAGCAGCGCTTGCACAGAGCCAAGGGCTTTTCTGCTTCTCACCCCACCCCAGCAGCGAGCAGGCTGGGGGGGCACAAGAAGCTGGGAGGGGACACAGCTGGGACAGCTGACCCCAACTGACCAAAGGGATATTCCATAGCATATGACATCGTGCTCAGCATGTAAAGCTGGGGGAAGAAGGGAGGTACAGGGGGACATTCAGGGTGATGGTGTTTGTCTTTCCAAGTCACTGCTACACCTGATGGAGCCTGGCTTTCCCGGAGATGGCTGAACAGCAGCCTGCTGATGGGAAGTGGTGAATGAATTCCTTGTTTTGTTTTGCTTGCGTGCGTGGCTTTTGCTTTACCTATTAAACTGTCTTTATCTCAATCCACAAGTTTTCTCACCTTTACTCTTCTGATCCTCTCAGTCATCCCACTGAGGTGGAGAAGTGAGCAAGCAGCTGCGTGGTGCTTAGTTGACAGCGGGGGTTAAACCACGACACCTTGCAGCATTGGGATCTAACCCAGAAATACCCCTTTCCTACCCCTTTCCCTCCCCATGGTGACACACAAAATACCTTTCTTTTTTTTAACTTTAGGAAGAAGCATTTCTCAGGATGCTCTTTCTTTACAAAATAAACCAATAATTTTTCCATTATGCTGACATACTTCTCTGTGGGAACTGCAAGAGAAAAAGCTCTGCCAAATATTCTGCTTTTTCTTCTTTTTTTTAACATATGTTGTTTTGAATCAGTGAGAGGTCTCCTGTGCCCAAACATGATTAAAAACAATATAAGTTAAGTCTTTTTGAGCTGAGTGCATGTTATAAAAGCCGCTGTGAGTCAACGGCAATTTTACAGTCTTAGTTTTGTGTGGTCCTTGTTTGGAGAGTATTGGGCATAAAGTTGTCATGCTGGAGTTCTAATGGGTGCACTCAGTAGGTGTGATTTATGGGACTTGTTGCCTTGTAAGAATGAAGTCATGTAGAGTATCAGGGTTGCCCTGCAAATGAAGCAATTAAATTTTGTCATCTTTCTTCCAAAGGTGTCCTGAGTGTGGGTAAGAGCAAGCATGGGGGAATGTAAAATGGGGGGTGGGAGAGAGAGGTGACTAGATTCCATCTGTTGATGAATGTTTACAACACTTTTTCTAAAGTCTTTAATTGAATTTCATTTGCTGCAGTCTAGTGCCACGTCTGGAGGCAAACAGCACATCTTTTACTTGCCAGTTATATTTATACGCCTGTGAAGTAGATCATTGTAATGAATACAGATGGGCAATAACTACAAAGTTATTGCATAATTTTTCAAAATTTTATGATTGCCTTTCCTACTTCCTCTTAGAATAATGGCTCCACTGTACAGCCTGCAGACCATTCACTATATCTTTCGTACATTTTACCACTTCAGCAGATTTTAATTTATTGGAGACACACTAGAAGTGGTAGGTAAACAATCTACAGAAAGAATCCGATTTATAAGACAAGGAAGACTTGAACCAGTATTAAGTTGCTCTGGAGATCACTCAGTAAATGCAAGTATATATGATTTTTCGTCTTTCTGACTTGGCAGCAAAGGGCAGTGAGTGTGTGTGTGTGGGGAGGAAGTCAACTGAAAGCCACCCACCGCCAGCTTTACAGAATATAGAACAGGTTTGTAATAGGATGTCTAGTCGGATGGAAAGTGTTTTTGTACAATTTGCAGGTTTAAGCCTGCCTCAGGGAAAGATTCAGACCTGCTATGAGAAATCCAGTTCTCTTTCACAGGAGTGAAGCAGGCTTGGTTTTGCCACTCTGGTGCCAGCTGAAGCAATCTTGACCTGTGGCTGTCATCCTGCTTTCTCCCCCCTCGAGTCAAATTCGTTTCATTTCTGAAATAATGAAGTGGACCACTTTGTCCTGAGCTGTGTTTACAAGTAAACTGACTTCCGAGAGTATGATCCATCTCCCATTTAAGTCAACGAAAGTCTTTGAGATGATAAAATGGGTATTGGATGTGCCCCTAAAACAACTGGGTTTAAATCCTGGCCACACTGAAGCTGATGGCAAAGAGAATTTGGAATTTAACCCCAATGTCTAAGTGTCATCTGCTGTATCGGCAAAGATTATCACAAACTCTTCTTCCCCTTGAAAGCAGAGCTAAGTGCTTTTGAACAACGTGTAGCTTTTCTTAAGTCTCACTTCTGAAACCAGTCCCTACTCAAGTCTGCAATCCTCAGGACCACCAATAATGAACTGTATGAACATCAGTTAAGCTGGTCTTGGAGCCCTGTTTTGGGACTGGCTTATGACTGCATAACTGAGTCTCAAAATCAAAGACCTTCAACCTAAGTATGCAGAAATGTATAACATTTTGGGTGCCCAGCCTGTCTTGCATGCTAGAAATCTGTCAGAGACATTTGATTTTCAGAAGGGTCCCTGCATCTAAAAATCTTGACTTCCTAAATTGCTTCATGGTATTGTCGTGGTTTAACCCCAGCCAATAATTAAGTACTGCACAGCCGCTTGCTCACTCCCCTCCTCACCCCCAGAGGGATGGGGAGGAGAATCAGGAAGGAATGTAAAACTTGAGGGTTGAGCTAAGAACAACTTAATAATTAAAATAAAAGAAGGGGGGAAACCTCTATAACAGTAATAATAATAATAATGAGGGGGAACGGGAGAGGAATAAAATCCAAAGGAAAGGGAGAAAAGGAAACAAGTCATGCACAATACAATTGCTCACCGTTGACCGATGCCCAGCCAGTCCCTGAGCAGGACCAGCACGCCCACCAGGGCCGACTCCCCTCAGTTTATATACTGAGCATGATGTTCTTTGGTATGGAACATCCCTTTGGCTAGTTTGGGTCAGCTGTCCTGGCTGTGTCCCCTCTCAGTTTCTTGTGCCCTTCCAGCCTTCTTACTGGCAAGGCCCAAGAAACTGAAAAGTCCTTGACATAGTATAAACTTTACCTAGCAGTAACTATAAATATGTTATCAACATCATTCTCACATCAAATCCAAAAAACGACACTGCACCAGCTACTAGGAAGAAAATTAACTCTATCCCAGCTAAAACAAGGACAGGTATATAATAAAAATTTTGGATACCTCAGTCACTTTTGGTGACTGAAACATCCTTTAATTTATCAATTTTTTACAGCACAGCACACCAATGAATGTTTACACCAATGAAGTATGCTTTGAAGTTGAATTCCCATTCATCTTTCTTTCGTTGCTCTTTCTAAATAAAACTATGAGGACTGATAACTGATTACAGCGATGAAAGCAGTTCTGTAAGCTGGTTTTGCCACCACAGAGAACACTATCTGCCCATCCAGCAATAATGGATTTTTGTCATTGGTGTCTGCTTTTTATTCAAACCTGGGATAGAAAAGACCATTTCTCATTGGTTTTTTTACATAATTTTGTGTATTTTATTTTTTTATCTATGATTATAATGAATGTGATCCTTGCTACCCACTCTGAATAAAGGGCATTGGTTGTGTTTTGTTCGCCTTTCCCTGAAGCATAAGGACTCCAACTTTGCTAGATGAATTGTCTCAAGAAACAGCAAGCACATACTTAGTACTGTGCCAGCAACTTCATAATACTATTGTGAAAGGAGCTAAAATGTTTTTTGATGTATTTTTTTTTTCATTCTGATCAACAGTTTAAAATTGGAAGAACTGAAGCCAGCAGTTTTATGTTCTCTCAGCAGCCTCCCGTCCTCTGACTGGAAACTTTCAGCCTTCAGCCTGAATCGTGCAAAGAGCAGAGGAAGGTAATTCTGTCTAACCTTCACCCCTGCTCCAAACACCAAAACCTGTATTATCAGCATTTGAAATCATAACTTGCCCTTTCACATGCAGACAACTGTTTCTCCATATGAGCTCACAAGCATTTTAGATTCCTGATCTCCTCAAAAGATTTTACTCTTGCTTTTCCCCTCTTTCTATATTTTTTTAACACTTTGGCATAGTTGGTTCTTTCACCATATGGAACCACTTCTACCTCCTTATCCCCTGTACATACTTCCCCACTCAACATGATGACATGTGACCACTCAACTCATAAACAGGAGTTAGGGAAACAGAGGTTAAACCACGGGCACCAAAAGTGGTTTTGAGAATGCAAATGTGGAAAAAGTGGGATAATCCACAAGCATGTGGTTTGTTACCATCTGCCTCATGCTCTGAATGTATAAGCACATTCACCCAGAGTTTACAATTGAAGGGATACAATGTTTTTTTTTCCTGGTAAAATACTGTGCATTTTGGCTTGAAAAGCATGCTTGCTTCCCTTCCCGTGGTGAGATTACAGGTGCTGCACACTGCTATTATGGTTGATCTTTTTCAATAAAGATCCCACACAGGCCAGGATACTAAACACGCAACTCGGCTTGATCCTGATGGATTGCCTATAATCCCACATCTTCTTCCTCCTGTAGCCCCATCTAGCGGCTCGCTACATCTGTACATCTACCACATCGCCTATCTACACGTGTATGGGAATGAGAAATGAGTAAATAAAGCTATACATATGTGCATAAATACATGTAAGCAAATGCGTATCTTCACCTGCATGCATACAGTTATGAGGCAGATTTCAAAAGGTGTTTAGCATCACTTGGCCGTTATTTAGGTGACTGGCAGCTGCTGTGCGCAGACAATAAACTTGCCCCGTGGCAGTAGGGAGGGTTACAGCCAAAGTGGCATAGTCTATAAGGTACATGGAAAATGCCATCCCCTGGGTACACGTACTGGGCACAGCTCCAGGCTGCTCGGGAAGTGCTGTCGCCAGCTAGGGCTGCCTCAGAGGTGGCCAGCGAGACTGGCAGCTCAGGGGCTGTCTGCACGGCTGCTGCATGGACTTGCCTCAAAAAGGAGCTGACTTTTCAGAAAGCTCATGCCCAGTAGACCATGAGTGGCTCCAAGGTGCCACAGGGATTATATACCTCTTAAAAGGAATGAAAGTTAATATGTACCAAAACAGTATAATGCATACCAACAGGGGAAAAGAGGGACAGCTGAATATGGGAGTAGCTCCCCAACTCCTGCACTTTGACTTTTCTTTACTGTAAATGTCCATCCCACAGATGAACACTCAAAGCTGGATGTTACTTTCTTAACTTTCCTTGCTATTTTATTCTTTCATTAATTTAGAGTTTCCTTTGAGAATAAGCTTAAGGTGATTAAACAAAGGAAGAAGACTGGCTAAGATGGCGGGAGAATATAGGAATTAGTGAAGCACCTGATGGGAGATGTGGTATATAACACAGGACTCGAAAACAGATAATGAAACACAGATCCTATGAGAAGCTGGTGAAACAGCCCTGCTACCCAAGTCCTGCTTTTGGGAAGCAATGTTTGATGCCTCTTCCCGAAGAGTCGGTCTTGAGCTTTGGACTTTAGCTCTTTCAGCGGGGACTTGCTGGCCAACACAGGGAGTCCTGGAAGCATCTCTCACCATTAGCCCTCAGTGCCTCAGCTTCTGGCACTCAGCGGCTGTTTCAGCTGAGAAACTTCACCACAGCCATTTATTTGGAAGGAGGGGTTAACTGGAAGCAGGAGGGGAGAGGCTGGATGAGGCACCTGAAACAGGCAGTGCCATTTCACAGAAACACTAGACCCAGAAAATTGCCAGAAGCACAGAGCTGGCTTAGATGCCTGACCTGTTTGTGAGATCTGGTACCAGAGGTGTTAGCAGCAGAGTATCTGGGCAGAGCAGAATCAGGGCTATAATGAACTACAGAGACTGCAATTAGTCAAGAACTACTCCAGGGTCTGGGGAACACATGACACAAGGCCATGTTAGCAGCACAGTCCAGTGAATTGCCCCTCATGCCGGCTGCGCTTGTGTTGTGTGGGTGACACATTGTATGGTTTCTGGATCTGCTGTTTAAATTTTCACATGCTCTCATCACACTCTGAGAAGTAAGCATGTCTTCTCACAATACAAAGCTCTAAGGAAGCAGGGAGCTCTTGAGCTGAAATTTGTAGGTTTAGGGCTCGGGTGTGCTGCTGACAGACTTCATTCAGGTCATTTCACCCTCTGTGTCATAGTCTCCCACCTGCAGAAAACAGTGTTAATAATATTTAAATACCTCATGGTACTAAACTGCAGCTTAATTAATGGTTTGCAAAGTACTTTGAAATGCTCACTTGAAATAGGCAAAGGATAATTAACATCACGTATTTATTTAGTGAGCTTTCCTTGCCAGGCACAATCTTCCTAAAACTCCCCTTGCAATAACTGTTTGCACTGCTCTAAGAAAAACAAAGCGGTTCAGCCAGTATGTTTTCAGTGGGGAGACTTTTTGCTGCATGAATCAGATGGTTGAAACTTGAAGAGAGTGGCTGCCAAGAGGGGCAGACATGTTCCTGAACGGGGCGGCGGGGAGATGAACAGATGCACAAGTGTTCATGCTCCCTCAGAGGCGTGTGCATTGTACCAGGCAACCTTAATGACACAACTACAAGGCTGTTGTTCACTTCTGAGCTTGGCCAAAACAGGCCCCCGTTCTTCTGTAGAACTGCTACTCATGTCTCATGGGTGAATACAGGCGTCAGCTAGACAGCAAGGTCTTCAGCACTAACCTGTTTCTGTGAGAGATTTCATACCTCCCTTTCACTGTGTTTTCCACATTTTGCTGAATATGGAATGATGGCTCCAAGACCAGGACAGGAAAAATCTTAAATCTGAATCACTCTTGCCATAGCAAAGCTTGTACCGCTGCCCAGGAAAAGTTGCAGATTCAGATAGCTGCCACACCAAGTGGCACTCTGTTTATGCAATGGATAGGGCACAAGGGATGCAAGATGGGATGCAGCCCCCAACACCAAATGAGGCAGCACACCAGAAAACACTGCCTGCCTGGGAGTCTTTGCAGGTGCCTAATTTCTAGGCATACCTGAGATGTTGGAGAGAAGGTTAATTGTGAAGTTTGGCTTGAAGGATGAACAAATGATTTCCAATAAGAAGCTGCCTATTCTTGGACAGGACTGTGCAAACTGAATTTTAGGTCTAAATTTTGAGTTGACCATGGAGAGGTCATGGTCACTCACTCCAGAAAGGAATGACTGACATTTTCATAGTGCCCTGTCAATGCTCTACCTTTTTTCACTTCCTTGCCCCTGAGGTGAGATTGGGAGAAAACACTCAAACAGTTCCTACAACCTTTCCCTGGTGTTATGAGTGAGAAATGGGAAGTTCAAAGCAAACAGGGGAATTTGATGCCTAAACCAAGCAATCTTTGCCTAGTTAGTCTGTACAATAATAAACACTGAAGATTTCTCTTGAAGCGTATTGTGAAATCCTGCCTCCTAATGGGGACAGAGGCTTAGGACAAGCTCTAACTGCATTTCACCCATAGTCTGGGTTCCAGAGCTCAGTTCCATAGGTCAAGCCTTGAAGAATGGTAGGTAGGAAAATAAGCTCAATGAGCCCTCTATGCACGTGCTGATAATTTTGTGTGACACTTTTGAAGAGATCATGTCACTGAAGAAAAACACATATTGAAAAGGCTGCTTAAAGGTTTTTGGATAAAGTAGAACTCTTTGATTACATCGATGATTTTTGGTCGCTATGTCAGCATTGCTAACCTGAAACTTTCATAAAATGTGAGTCAGCACCCTCAAAATAAGGAAATTTAAAAATAATTGCATTTCTAAAATAAATAAATAAAGATAGATTGAGGTTTTATTTTCTCTCCCAATGACCTTCTGATTTTTAAAGTTTTTAGATCTCCTCTTCAAGCTTTCCTCTATAATCACACAGGTTGGGAAGGGTTTTTTGATGTGGTTTTTTTCAGTGAAAGCAGAGATTAGGAATTAATCAGGTGCCTTAGTCAGCTGAAGCTGTAAAAGTGTCAAATGTAGAAAGACCCAAAACAAAATCAGTGAAGCTGTCCAAACTGTAACATCTGCCTGCTGCAGCCCACATTGCAAATCTCACACCCACCTGTGCTCCAGCACCCCCAGCCCTGGGTGGGAGCTCACAAGGGCAGAGCCACTGCGGTGCAGGTATACCAGAACATGGGGTAGAACGGGAGCCCACGCCTCAGCCTCACCTCCCTGACCACTGACCTACTTATAAAGCACCGGGTCCCACCTTCCTTCACTGCAGGCCATGCCTTACTCCAGGATCAGCTTTGATGAGATCAAAGAAGCTGCCTGCAGAATAAGTTATTAATCTGGGTAAGGCTGGAACAGATCTCAGGTTGCCTCTGAATTCAAACGCAATTCAGCCTGTAAGGTCAGGTTTGTCTCTTTCTTTGACTTAAGCCTACCACAATGCAGAAGTGCCCTCTAATGTTGTTCATGAAGTAGATGGCCTGCATGCTCAAGCAAAGCTCCTGATAGCTGCAGGTGTATTTTTCTTGGGAAGCTAAATTGCTAGAGAAACAAAAGTTTTGGTTAGTTTAATTTGGCAAGACAAAAATGCCGTCCTAGGGGAAGACTTTATTTAGAAACCTTATTTTTCCCCTGTTAACTTAGATATTTTATTGAAAAAAAGTTTAAAGGTTCAAAAGTTCACAAGAGACTTTTTTCTGTTGTATTAAAAAATAATAATAATTTCCCGGTTAAGCAGGACAGTCCATAGATTAATTTGTTGTTACAGAACGTGTTGAACCTAAAAGTGACATCTCATTAGGTTTTGTGCTATAGTTTTAAATCTTCTGTTTAACTCATTTGCCTAATATAAGAGTCTTTAGCCCCAGTGCAAGACGAAAAGGGGACTGCTTGCTTCTAACAAAACCCCTGGCTTTGCTAACATGAGGTATGCAACACATAATTCTACCAGACATTTTTTTTCCCTTCGTGGAACGAGGTCTAATGATTTTAATTGCTGACACTTCCTTACTGTAATTACAAAATACTCTTCACCATTGGAAGCCTGATCATGACACGAATGATTCTTCCCCAGACAAAGCCAAGAACGTTCAGCCAGCCTCAAGGTCAGCTACTAGGTGACAAGTGGCACTTGAAACCGGGAGGCAAAAATAGTATACAGCATTGATGTGTGCCCAAGGGGCAATGTGTCTGCAGATTGTTTATGGGGGGGGAAATATGGAGGTCACCATGGAGTGAAATATTAATCTGACTTTTTTCTACACAACCTGAGTTCACAGAAGCAAAACAACTCCTGCATGCAGCGCCTTTTAACTTTATACTAAAAATAAGATTCCCCTGCCAAACACAGTATACCTCATTCTGGGTACTTTGGTGTTAGGAACACCATGACACAGGCTTTGATAATGGGGAGAAGGCCCAGGAAAGGCAAAAAGAAGGTTCACTACATGTCTTAGAAAAGAAAGAAGCCATAGAGGAGCCATCATCATCTAACTACGTGGGACAGACCTTAAAAAAAAGAAAGAGCCTGGAGGAAAGATGCAAGAACACAGGATAATTAACACAGAACTCCAAACCAAGTCCACCGCTTGGGATTCAGTAAATATTGCACCATGTGCTGCGTGTGCCTGCTAGGATGAGTGAAAATGCTATATTTGAGCTTGCTGCTTCTGGCCTCCAGACAGTCAGTTCTGGGGACAGGTTCATGGCACAGAGAATGGCAAGAAGATTCATTCAATCATCCAAAAATAAACCTGTGCATGAAAATGTAGTGCATACTTCGAAGGGCAGTTATGGGGAGTGCAGAGCAAGACTTATGGCTCATTGCACGAATGGCAGGACACATCTGTGCGGCCTTCTCCAATCAAACCTGGTAAATGCTAGCAGAAGGGGTGAATGCCAGCGGGTGCATGGGAAGCTGCTTACTTGTGACTTGGGAGAGCTTGGAGTTCTCTCACAGGGAGCCTTGACCTTCGGAGGGCAGCTGGGAGGTATTACTGTGGGTGGTTTCTTAGTTTATATTTCCTCAGAGAATCCTCAGACACTTCAAACAGCTACAACCGGATTAGATGACAGGTCAGCCTTTTCAATTCCCACTGTATAGCAGGTGAAACAATAAAAAAAGTATTGAGTAAGGAACATTAATCTGTATTCAGAGCTTTGTAATAAATTATAAATAAATATATCTGCTTCATTCCTTTGAATTCTGCCCGCTTGTGTTTAGCTATGTGTTTTTAGTGGCAACACAGTCTCGGTGAGCTGTAGGCCCAACGAAATCATGAGCTATTTTTAAAAAAATAAAAATAATCTGAGCTGGGATTTAAAATAGGGTGTGGTGGAACGGCAAGGGTGAAAAGTTTGACAGCGTATCAATAGGCTGTTGGGACCTCCTGGCAATCCTTTCACTTCCTCTTCAGTGAACACACAATTTTCGCAGAGGTGCATTTTTGTTGCCACATTTCTGCAGCTTCCCATTTCAACCCTAGTTTATGCATTCCCCAGCAAGAAATCAAAAGCTATCACATGTTACCTCTCATCCTCTGAACAAACTTTTTCTTTCAGGCACTTTGGCTGAAGCAGACAGAGCGCCACAGAATTTTAAATTGAAAATTGAAGTGTTCACTTTAGCATTATGTTTAACTCCTTGTGGGACTGGGGCCGGAACGATATTTCCATAGTTTCTGGCCTGTCTGAAGCACAAGCTGGAGGAGATGTGTACCCCCAGGAAGGCAGGAGGGGAGAATGGTAGAGGAGATGGAAAAGGAAGTTGTCATAGAAATTAAATAAAGTGAAAACTTCGGCGGAAGAGATAGAATAGGGCAGGGAATAGAGAACAGAGGATCCAGGCAAGCTGTCCATCCAGTAAGGAGGGAATAAGAATCATGAACTGAAGCTTAAACAAAAAACAATCTCAAAGCATATATGCTCACCTTCATCCTCTGTTTTCATTAAACTCCACCTGGATAAGGGGAAGAATGAATGCTTTAAGAGCTGTGCAGGACAAACCAGATTTAGCAAACCAGAGTAACCAGTAGCTGCTTTGCTTGTGGGGATTTGTAAACAAGTTTCATGACCAAGACTCCTGCCCTGTCTCCTTGAATACTACATTGGTGTGAATAGCTTTTTGCAGATAAGTATGTTCAGTAAAAATGTAGGTTTTAGTACTTTATTTCCTTGTAGTCTATTTTCCCTTGCCTCTTCCTTACCCCTTTTTAATTCCATTTTTTTCTTGAGCCACATTTGTGAGGATGTGGCCTCACATCTAGGCGTGGCAAAGTACTAAACAAAGGCAGGAAGAATGACTGGTAGAAGGACTTAATTTTATGAGTGAAAAAGGTAGAATTAAATATTCATTTCCATTTCCTTCTTGTTGTGGGAAAGTATCTTATTTTTATTTATGAAGCAGTATTTTTGTGTTGTCTGGTGTTGGTATCACTGAAATCCAACGCAATTGATTAAAACACTTTGAATATTTTTTGGTCAAGTGGGCATCATTATAGTTTTAGGGAAAAAGCAATAGTGGTTCCAGGCAGCTATTTTTCCTGAATTCCCTGCAGTGGATTCTTTTTCTCTAGGCAGGAAACTCTAACAACTCTAGGTGAATGGGCCAAAGGAAAGCAGTGGTTTTGTACACTTCCCTAACATTCATGTGGCTTGGGCCATTCCAGAGGCTTGGAAGTCTTGCTTGGGGACTCTGAAACTTGCCTTTTCAGAGTACTCGACAGACATTTTGGATAGATGACAACCATTTCTTTTCCCAAAAGTCCTTCTTTCTAACTTTTCCATTAATATTTACTTTCTCCTGTCACCACATTTCACAGAAGGGTTGAGGATTTTCATTCACTGCTAAAGTTGTCAGTCAAAATTGCTGGGTTTCTTTTTTTTTAAATTTGGATTGTCTCTAAAGTCCTTCTCCCCATCTCCATACACAGAATTCAATTTGGTGACAAAGCTCATGTCATTCAAACATTGCATCTTTCTTCTGTGCAGTCTCTCTGATACTACCACCTTCCATCACAGCAGTCAGGTCATTTTTTGTCTTGCCTTCAGCTTTCTTCATTGTTTCTTGCCTTCCACATCTAATTAGAGATCACTGTCTTCTTTTCCACATTTCTACGGCAGATAGGTGCTAATATACTTAAATCTGTGATGAAGCAGCAAACACCAACAGCCTTCTGCCACCTTGGAAAGGAAGGTCCTGGACTAGAAGGGCAGTTCAAAATGAGCAGGAAGTCTTGGATACTCTTACTGAATACAGCTGAATGCTGTTCCAGCTCTCTCTCTCTCTCCCAATATCAAAAGTAATGCACTTTTCCCCAGGTTTTTGCCTCATTCCCACTGTCCTGCAAGCAACACTTCTGTCTTCCAAAACTGGTGATTTAAAAAAATATATTTTGAGAATTTATTTTTTTTTAAGTTGTAAGCCAGTTAAGGATGCCTCCAGGGCTTCTCTAGTTTTTCTTTATTAAGCTGTGCTGGCCTGAAGAGAACTGCTCTCAATTCAATTTAAGATTATTGTGAGAAAACAGAATGCTAAGGACTGGACCTTTAAGTAGATCTTCTATGAACATGGGGTCTCAGGAGAGCTATGGGGTTTGGCTATGATTTCTCCTTCACTTTGCTGTACATTTATTCACAATATACATCTTGGGTAACTATCTCCTCCACCATGTCTTTCAATAATATCCCCACTGTGCATTCTTAAAAGGTGCTTTTGAAGTCAGAATCTTCTCTTTATAATAAAAGTATGAACAATTTAGAACAGTCAACACATGAAGAACTTCAAAAAATGTGAATAACACACCAAAATTATTAGTCTTAGTTCTGTCACATTGCTTCACTCAACTGTATTTGTGGATGTTGGTTGGCACAGTGTAACCTGTCTGGATTGTGATTAGCACTCATTTGGGAACAACAGTCAAGTCTGTCTAGTAGGTGATCCCACTGTTGTTGAATGTGCTAATTCTTGAAAGGCCAGAGGATTGTGTAAAAGAATGGAACATCAAGGACCATTTTAAGACCAGCTCATAAAAGTTACATTTATATTGTCCAGGGAAGGACTTATCTTCTCTCTGAAAATTATTCTCATGCAGATGTGTGGGAATACTTAAGCCACACGTGGCATCTGGTGAAAATAAAGATTTATTTTGGCTGAACTGGCTGTATTAGCAGATAGAGACCCGGCTTTGAACTAGATCTTAGTTCATAGCCTGCTGGTGCCATGGGATTAATTTCAGAATTTCTATTTGTTTTTAATATGGAGAAATTACTTGCAGCTGATTTTTTAAGGTCCTTGTTTTCTTCAAACAGGCAAGCTACTGAAAAGAGATGGGAAAGGCAGAAACAATGGAAAATGACAGTCATTTTAGATCACATGGACTACAAGTTTTTGGTTTCAGTTTTAAAGAAGGGTTATCCTAACCCTGCAGAAATTAGTAGCCATCTTGACAAGAGCTGGAGTTTCATGCATTTATTCTTGCCATGTTGTGTCTTCACTAGAGAATGCTCTCTTGCTTTGTGGACACGTTTGGTCTACACCACTGCCTTCTGCTCAGAAGCATCACCGTGACAATGCGCAGACACAATTTCAGCCTGTGTCCCAGTCTTTTGCTGTGACTCTCCTTTCCCAGGACATTCTTTGGGCTGCTGGACCATCTTTGCCTGGCTTTGTCCAGAAGGCAAAGTGAATGCTTGCAGAAGTAGACTGATAGGCAAAGAGATACCTAGTGTTGCCGTTGATTCCTGCTGTTTTATTGCTTTGAGCGTGTCTTGCTTCCAACGGCAAAACAGAAAACATAGCGGTGGCAGTGAAGGTTAGCAGGGGGAATTAGCACAGCAGAGGAGGGGAGCAGAGCAGAGCTCCTTTGTTGGCAGAAATTAGACTGGACAAATTTCAGTGATGGGAAGTGAGACTCAAGCTTTTAGACTCTCACTCTCACATAAATGGGCCTGTACTAGCCCAATTACCTCTGTAGCACCTCTCACTCTGTGGTGTAGCTGGTTGCCTTGTCTCTCACTTTCCTGCATCTTGCACACAAGGTTGCAAAGCAAGCAAGCGACCCCGAAGGGTGTTGCCAGCTGGGCATGCCTACGTTGAAAGTAGCATTACTAACAATCTCCAAATGCAACCCAGCAGTGTTTCCTGTCCCCACGTGAAGCCTCCCTACTCCACCTCTTCCACACCTCCAAATAACCCAATGCACATCACTGGATTAAAAGGAAATCCCAAGCTTCAAAACTGTAAGAATGTCTTTGCATATTGGGAAATACATTCTCATGGCCAGTCTGTCCCTCAAAGATACTGTCTTCCTAGCACATCTGCTGCCATGCACACAAGACAAGATGAACTACAGGCACCAAAAAAAAAAAAAAAAAATCTGTTCACTTTCCCCCACTAGAAGGAGGGGATTGTGGGTGGGCAGATGAAGTAAGTGGGCAATGAAAGATATTTCTATGTCTTCACTTCATGTGCAATACTCAAACTCAGGTTGCTTTTCTTCTGTGATCCAAGTCAAAGATTTCAAAGTAATTTATTATGCATCCTACTTGTCTGTGGGATCTCTTTAGATCTGACAAACCAAGTGTATGTCATCATTTGGCCTTCTAGGCAAACCACAGTATACTGTAGAGAGGGTTTGGAGTGGGTGGTACTTACCACTAGCAATGCCCAGGGACGTTATTAAGAGAATAAAGCTTCCTTGGGGTTTATTCTTTTGATTAAAATGTAATATTTCAAGTACTGACCACAATTTATAATATCTCCTAATCAAAGAGACCAGGATGTTACCACTGTAACTGTAATTTGTCTACCTAGACCTCACTCAAAGTTGTAACTGAACTTGGTCTGTTCTGAATTTGCTGAGCTCGTTTTCTGTAGTGTGTGTAGTCCCACTGAGCTCACTTCTCTGCTGCAAAACTTTAAATAGAAGGAAAACTTTAAGAATTGCATAATTTGTCTGTATTTATGCCATCATATCTGATAATAAAATATGGCCTACACAGAAACACCTTGCTGCTCCAGTCCATCACACAGACTGGACCAAGTGATTTCACCTGAAAGTATGTATCATAGAGTGCTATAGGATCCCTCAGAAGCAAAGGCAACATGTGAAAGACAGTGCAATCCAGGATGGCAGTTTTTTACCTGATTTGCCTACTCCTTCCAGTTCCCCAGCCAAAGAGAAATGAATCTGAGGAGCCAACAGTCAATTGAATATTTCAAGGAGTAGGTGAACTCATACCCTTCTGAAAAAATCTAACTATCATCTTTTAGACCTGTAGCCACATCAAAGAAAACTCTTGCCTCTTCTTATACTCGTCTAGTTCCTGAGGATTTATGAACCATGTTTCTGCTCTGCATTAGCTCCAAATAATTGAGATCAATCAGTTTCTTGCACCAGCTGAGCTCTCATCCTTGTAACTTTACCAGTCCACACAATCCCAGCCATTCTGTAGCATGCTTACAACTGGGCTAGTCAGGGGAGCAAGACTTCCACAATGGTGTGGAGCTCTTCACCCTTAATCCTTACTTGAGGTCCTGCTCAGATTGTTCAAATGTCACAGATAATTTGACGACTGGCCTGTCTGGAAGACTTGCCTGATGGTCTATGTGAAATTAATTGGTGACCTCAAACCAGTTCCATCTGAACAGATGCAGTTTCCTTCAAGCCATTGTCATGGATCGCTTCGATTGAAGAAATCAGAGGAATGATCGAACAGGTACAGGTACAAAGCCATCTTTTGGGATGCATGCAGAAAGGTCATAATCTGAGGGTTAGGCTCAGCTGTGACAAAGTTGTCTGCCCCTTTTCAGGGCACATTAGCTGAGGGAACAGAAAGGGTAAAAGAATTTATGTGGAGAAGGATAAGAGAAATGCTAAAACTAGGCTTGGTCTTGCTAGAGAACTGGACTGCCTGTCCATCACTCCTGACTTGGCATCTTTCATCAATAATATTAATAGTACGTTAAATTTAAAAAGACATCAAAGAAGGAAACTGGACACTAATGAAAAACAAGGGTTTCTGTTATACATAGTACTTAAATAGCACTGTAGAGACAGGTAAGGTGAAGAACTTTGGGGACAGTCGGGCTTTAGAAGATGTGGGAAGCATGGATTAAGTTTTGCTGCTTTAGATTCTTGGCTGCTCTGCTGCCCACAGGTTACTTCTAGATGGAGAGTACCATGCAGTCCAGAATGGCAGAGAGGTGTCTTATTTTACTTTGCGTTTAAATCTAAATACGTAGAATAAGACATTTACTATGATCTTTTTTCCCACTGAAACAAATCTCACTGGCTAATATTCAAAGTCATCAAACAGAAAAAATAGTCTCATCTCAGACTGAAAATCACAGTAGTTCATAATTTTTAAAACCAAGCACAAAACAGCTAGGGGACTTAATTTACTTTTTTATTCTCACTTTTAAAATGCTGAATACATTTCAGTCACAGCTGGGGACAAGGACAGCCAACAACAACACATTACTCCTAGCATGATACTTTTTATGTCCTCTTCTGGGATGCATCAAATGTTGATGACCAAATTAGGAACCTTTTCACCTCCCTTCCTGAAAGCATAGCGGTTTTGCCAATTGCCATCACACAAGGTTTTAAAAAATGTGAAGCAAAGGCTTATGCCTAAAATATTAAAGCACCTTCCATGTTACCAAACAGGTTGATTCTTAAGCAGCTGCTGGTAACCTCAAAGTTGTCAAGTACTTGGCATCTTAAAGATAAGATGGCAATTAGGTATTGGTGCATGTTGAGTACCTCAGTGTCAGGTTCTTTCTCTTTCAGGCTCATGGCCTTAACCCTACCTTAGACTTTCCTTCCAGAGAGGTAGTGATTTTTTTAATAAGTACCTCATTTTCAACAGTAGTAAATCTGTAGAGGAGGAGCAGAGTCAAATTTTAATGTTACGGTACAGAGAAAATGTGGAGCACTTCTGTTTACTTTCCAAAATCATGGTGTACTAATGGCTTATCCAGTAATAGATTCAATATTCCCTGAAGGAAAATGAGACAGAGCATGTCACTGAGGCTTACGGAATTTTGACTGAGCCATTGGGATCTGTTTCATTCTGTCCTCACAAGTGGGCAAGCAATGATAATGAATGACCTGAAAAAAGATTTAGAGATAGAGCTTGAAGAATCACTGAAACTTTTGTTTCAACAACTTTGCAGTTTATTCAAGGCTTTTAGACTTTTTGGTTCTGCAGAATTCAGTGGGATGGTTTATGGGAATAAACTTCCTTGTGAGGTTCGGATCAAATTCTGCTGTAGGTATTCCAGAAAAATCTTCTTTCTTCTTCCCTCCACTTTCAAAAATAGGCTAGGCTAAGTAGCAAGGCAGGGTGGAAGGATATAACCCAAACCTTCCTGAAAGAGAAGGCATGTTGAGTTTGGTTCAACGTTCTTTATTCTCCCATTTGTTCTGCTCCAGTTAGCTATGAGAGTTATCTACAACCAGAAAATGTAATTTTGCCTTCTCAAAAAGTAGATCTAAGAAGTTGTATTGAAAACTTGTTGTGTGATCACTGAGACAGAAAATCTTTGAAGGACTTCAGAGGAGTATGGTTTAAGTCATAGGGGAACACGTGGAGTCCAGTAAAGTCAATAGGGCCTTGACCTTTAACTTAAGGTTTCACACTCTGTGTGCCAACTTGATACACTTTCCCTTTACTTCAGACTTTCCCAGAACAAAATACAGAAGAAAACTGTTCCCCACCCCAGGGACCTTTCACAACCATCCAACAGAGGGGGGAAAAGAAACAACAAAAGTTTAGTGTCTGGGTAGTGCAAAAACTATTTTAAGCTAGAAGTTATTGTAGGCTGGTCTTCTCACTTTTGACTGCTACTGGTTCAAAACCAGTAAAGATACCAGCAAAATTTCATCAGCCAGTGTCATGAGGTGAATTTCCATGAGTGGTAGTGATGTTCTAGCTACAAAACTTTTACTCATTAATGATGTATGGAATCATTCAAAGATTTTTTTATTTATTCTTGATGAACAGTTAATGGTTTTTTTCACCCTCAGCTGTTCTATAACAGCCCATGGGAATCCTGAAACTGAAAAATCTGTGTCTTTATAAACATCTTTTGATTTCAGTGGGGCATACATGTTATTCTGTTATTGAAGTGTTGCTCCAGAAATAGTGAGTTGCTCCCAGCTGACACGCTGTTTAAGGGCTGTTGTAACACTGGTCATGTGTGCTGGAGTGTGAAGATCAATTTGCTTTAGGGACTGGTTACATGCACTGAGATATACGACACATTGGCTGGCACTGGTTTTGATTTAAAAATCATAACAGAGAAACCACTAACAACCTTTAAGCAATGCCTCAACTATTTAGAGTGCATAATAAGAAATCACAGAAAACTTGTAAGCCACACAAAACCCCACTAGAATGTCAAAATTTATTACAGCTGTGGGACTAGAAGCCAAGTAGTTGAACCAAAGGGACTTAGATTACTGTTTTAATTATATTCGGATAAACTAATGACTCAAAAGCAGCAATCTATGATGACTGTCCAGTAAACTATCTGAAATAAGCGTTGGCACAATCACCTGAAAGACAGGATTCTTCCTTAGTGTTAATATTATTAGCACAACTGATTGCACTGTCCTAAGAAAACTGAAGAGAAAGTGCGAGACTGAATAGATGACGTCTTAGCAATGGCCTTACCATTGGAGGAGGACTTGCTGCTCACAGAGGAGGTAAATTGGCCAGTAGCATCCCTCATGATGCAGTAGAAAAATGAATGCCTGATACCTTGCTCTGTCAAACAGATGCCCATCATTGGGCTGTCAATCCAGCTTGTTTAACAAGCACTAAACCACTTTCTTGAAATAGATTTATTTAAAATAATTTGACACTTCTTATCCCTTTCCTGTGTCCTCCCTTTGAATGTGGTGTGTAGTTCTTTGCTTTGCAAGGTCAGACATACTTGCTTCTTCACAGAATAAAACTGATCTTGTGTTACTTCAGTACAATAAAAAGTATTAAAAGGAGCAACAGAACTGGATTGAGCTACCATCATCTTCAGTTCTGCCACAGAACAGCATAATATCAAATGCATTTACGAGCATATATCAGATTCAAGAAATTCAATAAATAAGCCATGGCCTTTAAGTAGTATAGTCTACTGTAGCCAGAGGAGAAACACAGCACAGAGCAGTGGATGAATCCTCCAGAGCATTTTATGGGAAACTATGGCACATTCCGTTCCTTCTGTAGGAGATCACACAGACATAAGAAGTGAATGTCTTCAGCGAAATTTTTGGACAGCTGAGCTATTTGACTCAGTAAGCAAAAATTTCTGCCCCCCACCCCCCCATCCCCCTGCTCCGCTCTCCTCCTCTCTTCTACTCCACTCCCCCATTTTCAAAATGGCATGTTGAACCACCTTCTAAAATGGAAGGCTACCTCTGATTAAAACACAGCAAAAGTGGGCAAGATCCCTGCAAAATCAGAAGTACTGTAAAGTATTTCAGGCTGCTGTTGCTCTATTCATTTTGTTTGCTTAGAAGGTGGTGCAAACATTTGTAAGCTTTTCCTCAGGTGCAAACAGAAGGAAAATAACTATTCACTCAAAATCTGATTAAGGATATAAAGTCATCCAGTCATCCCACGCTAGGCTGACTCAGTCTGGTCTGTAAAATCCATGTATGAGCTTAAGGAAGCCACAGACTTACTAACACCCTAGTCTAAAAGCTTTATCTAAAGAGAATGTTGTTTGGTTAGTTCAAAACTGTTTCATCTTTTTTTCCTATTCCCTGTGAAGTATGAATTTCAAAGGAGATGAAGGCATTTCAGGGTAAGTAATTGATCTAAAGGCCAGATCTAAAAGGCATTTAGTTCTCTAACGTGCATTTGAATACTTTCCTTCCACTGGGAAATTACTATTCTACATGCTATGAGTGACACACCAGTAAGAATACCAGTTGAAGAATTTCAGGTTCCTTTTAGATGCACAGTTAGAACCTTATATTGTTGTTTGTGGTTGGTTTGGGGGTTTTTTTTTGCTAAGCCAAACTTCAGTAGTCAGCTTCCTTTTCTCCTAATCTACAGCTGCCTCATTGACTATCCATCATGTTTTTTACAGTGTCATTTCTATACGTCATTCTCTTACACTAATTAGAAGCAGACCAAGTGGGAAAGAAATTGCTCTACAGGGATGAGGTCTGTTGCTGTAAACAATATGTTGAATAAGAGTGGAATTCAATGTAAGAGGCACTATGCTTGTTTATACATGTTGAACTGATGTCTTTTATCTGTAGGACATATTGCAGCTCTTTGTTGTGGTCATTTATGGCCATAATTCAGCAGCACTCTGCAGAAAGCCTGTAAGCAGTGAAGCAGTCCCACTGTTTCTGCTATTGTCATGAAGTCGCATAAAGCCGATCACCCACTATAGTGCTGCCATGTACTGGGCCTAGCAGCTTGAGAACAGCAGCTGTTCTATGAGCACTAGGACTGATGAAGCCAAGTTTCTTATGAATACAGATTCTACATGCCCTATATCCTCATACTACAGTAACCCCAGCATTCCCCACCACCCTGAAGAACTTTCCCAAATGTGACAGTAATTTGTTCCACCAAACCACCCACACTCATGACATCTTCAGTCCTTTTCACCTCCTGCTTACCGTTGGGAGCCTTGCTAGCTCAGCAGGAGACGGGCAGTACTGTGAGAGTTTCAGATGATGGCTTTCCTGATGGCTTGACTGACTGCTGCTTCTCAATTGTTACATGCAGCAAAGGCAGCAAGTAAAGGTTGAGCCCTTCCTTCAGGGCTCTGTCAGCGTGTCTTTCTTCCTTCTGCCCCCGAGATAACAGTTTTCACAAGTAATAGTAGCTCACTGTCTTTGAGACCACTATTCCTTGGTCAGGTTTGCTTGATGGATTCAGCCTGTGGGTTCAAATGTTATTAGAAATATGCAGATGGTCAAATAGGTATCATGAGCTGTTTCCTTAGAAAGCCAGGCTGGTTTCTGTTCTTCAGGTAAGATGGCCTTCCCTGGAGCTGTTCCATCGCTTTTGCCTTCAGAGGAAATTTTGTCATCTTATCAAATGCCTGTTTTGCAAGGCAGGTATTACTAATGGAAGTGCTTGAAATACATAGTCACGGTGAACAGCAATACTTGGAATCGGAAGGATTTTAGGAACTCCATTTCTTCACTTTTAAGTCATGGTGTGGGTAAAAGCAAGGATCAGCATGACCAGCTAGGACATTGCTGGGAAACTGGAAAGAAAAATTCATAAGGTTAAGGAAGTCAAATAAAAAGAAGTTAAAACAAACATAAACAGAAAGACGATGCTGAAAAAAATATAATTCTTTAGACTGTGGTTTAGCCCTTGGGGCCATCACTAGCCACCTGTCACTTGAAGAGGTCTGAACCATTAATGAGAATATTAATAATACGTAGGAGCTTAACATATATAAACCCCGAATGTACATTTTCTTCATGGCTTGCATGCAGTTTTCTGATGCACACTAAATAAAATGGTAATGTTTTCAGCAGGTCCCTCTGGTGTCTAAATCAAAGATACTCTGTACAAATTTCCAGATGGTATTGGAGCTTTCATATCTTTATCAACTAGTGTGTGACTTCAAGAGTGTAGCAGCAGTTATGGGAAACTCCCAGTCACATCTGTAAATAAAAGTATGTAATTACATATAATTATAAAGGTCTAATTTATATGGTTATAAATACACATCTAAAGACAGATAAAATACATAATCAAACATATTATTCAATGCTGCTGAAAGGCATGCCGTGATCTATGAATTAATTATTTATGTTTTGCCACCCACTACTCATGCCAAACCTTTGAAGTCTTCTTCTCACATACCAAGGCTTTAATTTTTCAGCAACTACCCAGCTGTTAAATGCTGATCTTGCATTCAGTTAAGTCCACTGGAAATTTGGATTGTTGATGCAGTTCGTAAGTTTAGTCCTTAAAAGCTGGATGCATTGACAGTGATATCACTAAAATGTGCTCACTTATTTGCAAGGCTATGATTTTATAAGTCAATTGCCAAAGATAACTGCAGATAAATAGGAAGACATTGGAAAGGGAAAAGAACGCAGCAACAAAAAATATACTACTTTTTTGGTTGTCTGAAGTCATAGCTTTTTCCTTGAATAGTAGTGATAACCTCATCCAAGATCATGTTGGGCACTTTGTCCAAAGCTGTAAGGAAAGGCAGAGCTTTCCATTCTCTTCCAGGAGCAAAAGTAGGGAAAGAGGCTGTGAGTGAAGAGAAACTAATGACACATCTGCTGAGGGAAGGGGGTTCTTCCTTAAGCCTGAGAAATACCATGCCCTGAAGCCTGGGAGGCATGACACTAGGCTTCTCACAGTGAAGAGAAAGGGAAATTACATATATGTGAAGCTCAGTGAAGCAAACCAAAAGGAAAGGGAGGGAGGATTTCCTCTCCTCCCATTCAGGTGATTCGGTGTTTGCTTCAGAAACTGGGTAGATTTCTAGACATTTCTAAACCCATCGTATTCCTAAACATTGTCATCCTAGGGCATCTTTGCTACAATTACTCCCAACATATAGTGTTCTGAACTATCTAAAACATATTGACAAAGCTTAACTTTAACTTTCTTAAGGAATCTGAACAAAATCCCCAGGGTGCCAGAAGCCCGATTTGTATAATGTGTACTTTCTAGTACAAATGCTCACTCCAAATTTCATTAATCCACAACACACTCTAAGGACTAGGCCAACTCCGTGGGTCCCATTTTCCTAGCAGAGGCCAGGCTGTTGTCTATGGAGGCCATGTCTTTCATTAATGGTACAGATGGTGCCTGACCAGCAGCACAACAGACTTGCATTCTCCTCCTCCCCACTTCCTTCCCCGAATTCTCTACAAGTGACTCCCCTGAACCGGTGAAAGTGCATGTCAGTCCTTGCGTTGCAGCTGCCAAGAAGCTTGCAAATGGTGCTTGTGGTTTCTGTAACGTGGACACCTGCCCCAAAGGGTCTGGCCTGAGACCACCAGCCAGTTCTTTGCTGGCCACCTGACAGTAACGTGCGGCCATTTGCCTTCCTTTCAAAGTGTGTGCATGTGTGTGTCTGTGTGTGCGTGTGAAAGGCCATATTTCTTCTCTTTTATTGGTCTTTTTTTCACCTGCTGCCAGATAAACAGCATGGGATAAGAGTCTGCTTCATGCCTGACATAATTTTGAATTTATTAACTTGCCATTCTTTTTACTCTTGATAGAACTTGACAGGCAAGCAGACAAGCACCTAAATTAGCTTAGCTCCCAACTGGCACCTAGACGGGCCAAGAATAACACAGAGATAAATTGGAGGGGTTGAGGATGCCGATGGAGTCAAAAAGGAGGGGGGGGAAGAGCATGAGAGAAGGGAAAAAAGTGAACTTTGGACTGGAGAAGTTTTAAAAAAATAATTATTCAAAGCATAACAACATGACAGAAGGCTGCCAGAAAAACCTCATCTGTGTGAGGAGGGCAGCACATACGCAGTGGGAAAAACCCAGACGCACGTTTGCCTCTGGGAGAACATGGATTTAAACGCAAGACAACTTCGTAAATGGAAATGAATGCAATGACCTCAGTTCAGGTCGCAAGAGAGTAGAAGCCCACCAGGTTATGAAACTACTGCAGAATTAGGCATGTTTGGCAGCACGAGTGTTTGGGAGAGGCCCAAGGATGAGCAAGTTCTGAGGATTTGATTTCATTTCGAAGGAGGGTGGTCTTTCCATTTCAAGGTCAGCAGCAGGACAGTGTAGTGGGTGTAGAGGTGGAAAGGGAAGCACACAATTTGGCTGACTGTCATGACCTCTGGATAATTGGAGATTTAACTTTCCATGTCTCAACACTTGCTAAATCTTCCCACACAAGCCAAGTCACCAAAAAAATAGATGGAGGAAAATCTTCCTAGGTGGAGGAAGGTACACAATAGATGTGTTATGACATTCTTCCTTGTCAGCTGTCCTGTTACAACAGACACCAGTTATT
>JAVJGI010000060.1:11426951-11450001 GCA_035590275.1 Ibycter americanus | reverse complement strand
TCTATAATACAAGGTGGTGGGGGGGGGTGGTGGGGGGGGGGGGGGCATTGTTACTCACAACTGAAGCTGTAATAGATAACATGTCAAACTGGAAGTACTTGGAGTGTCTGGGAAAAGAGTACAGTAAGTATTGGTTAGATTTGTAAAGAACAGTGGGTTGTATCTGGAGCAAAGGGGGGGGTGTGCATACACATGTACTTGGAGCTACAAGTTCTGTTTCAGATGCATCACTTCTCCTTTAGAGCAATCTATGACTTCAGCTCGTGCCCTTTCATGGTAAGGCAAGGCAAAAGCAGTGAAGCAAGGCAAAATCAGTTGCACAGTGATAATTATAGGGTGCATGTGCCTAAATCTAAAGCAAAGAGAACAAAAAGCTTGTCATGCAGACCAGAAGCAAAACTCCACAAAGCTCACAGAGGTTTGACAAACAGGTTCAAGCTGTTGAGGATTGAAAAGATGGGCTTCAAAACTGTTTTCATCCAAGGATGAAAAGAGGGCTTCAGAACTGTTCTCTTTGCTATACAAAAATGTAATTTGGTAAGGTGGATAGTGAAAAGCAATAAACTCTAAAAATGTAGATATATGTGAAATGAGAGGTGGAACTTTTATGAAGAATGAGAGAAAAATGTCCCAGCCAAGCTTGTGAGTTTGCATTTGCAGGGATTGTATAAAGTACTGCCACTTTAAATGTTTTCTCAGGAGAAGTAAATATTTAATGTTATACTTAAATATCCTAAGTAATTACCCATGTTCCTCTAAAAAAGTGTCCCACAGGGTGTCTCTAGACTGTCTCTTTCTGATAGACAGCTCTGCAGAGAGGCACCTCATGCTGACATCCTGTTTCAGGATCTGCCAGTGAGCTGAAGGGTGGAGCATGATTGCTACAGCAACAGCACGTTCAGCTGCAAATGTACGTGCTACCGTGAGTTTAAGCAGAGGACACATAGGTAGGCAAAAATACCTGTGGTGATAAATTACGCATGAAAAAATAAGTGGCCTCCTTCCTGCGGATGCTATCAAACCTGTTTCGCCTGTGCCAGTGGCATATCGGGTATTTTAACATGCACAGAAGCAAAGAATTTACCAGTTGGACATATGATACTTGGCCTTCGTTACTTGTCTAACTGTGGAACCAGTCTTAAAAGACTTTGTTGTGCTATGTCAATGTTTCATGTCCCTTAAAAAGTGGTATCAGCGTAAATATAGAACTTATAATAAATCAGGCATTTTCCTGAAGAAGTATTCCATTTTGCATTAGTTGCATTTTTTAGCTATTTCCTCCCCCAATCTTCTCCTTCCTTCTTTCCCTACCAAAGAAATAAAAAAAGAGAATCAACAGCTAGCTCTACTGAACTCTTTGCAAATTGGTTCATTGTACTGAAGCCCAAGAGAGCCATCAATGTTACATGGCACCATAGCTGGAATGGTAGAAGGTAATCCATATTCAAGTATTTGCTTGCTTATATTCTGTCTCCCCATTCCCACAACATGGCTGTGCCTTAGAAATAGGTTCCCAGTTGGTATTAAATGGTTATTTCCTTTTCTAAGCACAATGTTTGCAATATATCCCCTTCTAACTCCTGAATGTGACTTTGAAAGAGCCAAACAAATGATTGCCCCTCAAGAGAATTCCTCTCAGGTTTTCTACTAATTAAGTTCAAAGCATGCTTGGGCAGGTCTTTGAGAGTTTAATCAGGGCAATATAAGAAATGATGCAGTACAGACAGAATCATTTAATGCTTATGATGAAGTACCCACTATTGAATAGCTGAGTTCTGATTTAAAGAGCTCTGGATAATCTAGACTGTATATATGCAGGAGGTTTGGGGAATTTTGCTTTACTCTTTAATAGCAAAATTGCTTACTTATTCATCAGGGTGTGCGGGAGGCACCAGTAAATTACCTGCGCTTTAGCAGGTTCATCACCATATTAAAGATTAGAAACAATAGCTCATAATTCTTTACCCATTATATGGAAGACTTCAATAATGTTGCCTCTTTATTATGTATATCTGGTTAAATAATTTTATGGAAAGAAGACACATTGCATAGCAGTGATACATCCAGCTCATAAAACAAGAGAGTTCAATAGATAGTAAATGCAGCTTTAGCTCTTAACTTCTGGCCTAGACAACAGTTAAGGAAACTTCACTGATTCATTACGCTGTTTCCTAATTTCTTAACTTTTCTTTCTGAGAAAGATTTAAAGAAAACAAGAAGTTTTAGGGGGAAACACTTCGTGGATCTGATGTAGCCATTGTTGTGTCATGGTATGTATGTCCATGAGTTTAAAGACCGTGAAAAGATACAATGACTGACTGCTACTGAACTTGGCTTGAGTAAGAGCTGGAGTCCAACCAGCCAACCAGCTACTCACAGAGAGTTTGGCCATGCACACAATGTCATCCTAAGGTGTTATATCAAGGTGAGCCATGCCACATAGAACAGCAGCAAAGGTTTGTGTATATCCAAGTTCCTACAACTGCTTTTGGGAAAACCTAGGATCCTGTTAGGTTACTTACTGGGCAGTAGGAGCCAAAGTGTTCTTGGCACAGTAGGAATAAGAAGACATTCCCGTTGCCCTCCTTAAACCTACCATCTGGATCTATTTATGTTTGGTGTGAAGTCCTAGGAAATGACTCAGTATGACTGTAGGTTGAATGGACCCTCCCAAAGAAGCCAGTGTAGACAGAAACAAGTGATAATGTTTGACTGTTTCTTATTTCAGCAATTGATATATCAAAATGTTTTGAGCAAAGTTGTGGGTAGAATTAAATTCTATATTAAATCTGACTCTGCATCCTAAACTGAAGTGTTAGCTTTCCTGCTGTTCACCTGCCTAAAACTTTCGCCCCATGCTTGACAGCCACCTCAGCCAGGCCCTGAAAACTACTCATTTCCAGATCAGGACAGAGCACCACCTATCTCGGTCTTAGTTTCATCTCAAGTACTGTCAGTCTCAAGTTGCTGCAGTCTGCTTTTACAGGGAATTTTTTCCCCATCAAGCATATCTGTAGAAGAATATCTAGTTCTGATACGCCCCTGCCACTTCTCATACTGTCAAATGCTTACTCAAGTGCAGAAAAATAATCTCCTTATAGTTTAATTAAGTGTTTGCAAATACCTGAAAATTATCAATAACCTGCCTGGTCAAAGCTGAAGAATAAACAAGGTGACTTAACATATTATTAAAACTATTAAGGGGTAGCTAAAACATTTGCTAGCTTCTCTTCTGTTTTTTCTACTAGCAGCTGGCTGAACTGAGCTCAGGGCACAGCCTACTAACATAACAAGTAGATGAGTCCCATAGACCTGTGTTAGAAGGATACCAGCAGCATTTCTCAGGTACTTGTGGCTATTTCCATTAATTGACAAGAGGTTTACTCCAGATGTTGACTTTTTCTGTGTCAATATAGATATGTAACAAGTGCAGCTTGGGACGTGAAACACCTTTCTCCCATAACTGGTGAGTTAGAGTTTTACCCTGATTCATTTATGCAGCCTGGGTATCTCCTAGATTTGAAATTTTCCATGGCTGCTTTTGTTACATCTGGAGCCAAGTGTTTACAGATGAAGGAGATGAACCTGTGCAAGGTTCCACTTTGTAATTCCACTGAGTGACCCTTCACTTGCCTTTGGTCTAGTCTTCACACAGGCACATTGTATTATTTGCAGAAGACAATAAAAATTTCTTACTGTTCTGTGACATTGTGAAATAGAGGGAAAAACATGATGCAGATAAACCACTGTTTAGGCAGGAAGAATGAAGCATAATCCTTATATGCTTAAAACATATGAGCACACTTGCTTTTATGTGTGAAGGTGCAAGAAAGAGCATAAAATCCAGAATTATAGAAAGAATATGCTAAAATATTATATGTGAATATGCTAAAATTTTAAACATCTTGTGGCAAAAATGAGGAATGCAAATTGGCTCAACCATTTCTCACATCTTTTCCTCTCATCTACTTCCCCAAATTTTATTTATTTTGCATGCTGTAGGGAAAGACATCTGTTTTCTCTTCCTTACTTCACTCAGTGCTGGTTTCCATTGGAGTGCCTGAGGAGTTGTGGTGCATCACTGTAAATTCTGCTGGCAGTCTCTCCAAGAGAAGCTGCGAGCTCCTGCATTCCCCATTCTCTCTGGCCTAGGAAACCTCTGTGCCACAAATTGTTGGAGACATGGGAGAGTATTCTGAGGAAGTATCACTGTATTTGTGCTGTTAAACTCTTCCTCAGGCATCCAGTTTAACTGCTGGTTGAGATAAGATACCAGGCCAGTTGGCTGAGCTGCTGTGCCTATTCTTTTGTTCACCCAGATTTTAAACTCCGCTAGAAGCTCTTGGCTTATTTTGATATTGCATACAGTAATGAACAAAGGGGTAGGCTCCCCTGGCTACCAAGATATTCATCAGTATATGTTCATGAAATAGGACACACATGCTTTCTGCTTGTTCCCTGAGACCCTTATTGTGCTCTTCCAGAAGGGCTAAAAAAGGGACAGCAGCATCCATGAGAGGACAGCTGCCTAGCTGAAAAGGGGCTGCGAAACAGATAGACAGATTACAAAACCCTCAGGCAAGCCTCGGGCAAACAGAAGAGCAATAATGCAGGGCACTTACTCCATGTCTCTTGCACGTTTGAAAACACCTAGACCACAGAGCCTTTTTTGTGCAAGGTAGGGGATGGATAATAGCCAGTGTTTTTCCATAGATGGATTGACAGGCAAATATGCCATGTGTAAAGGCTGGATGATGAAGCAAAGCTGGATGATGTAGCAATTGCACAGCTGCAGGACAGTAGTTTGACTGTGAGAAAGGAAGAGGCCTTAAATCTCTCCGTTTCAACATCGGTCTCCACAATTATAATAAAGGCTGTGTAAGAAAATCAGGCAATCTATTTAAACTGGCTTCCTACTGTACATGTTCTAATACTTTTGTCCAGAACAGTTTGTAAATGTCATTTCAGTGACAGGAATCCTTCCCTTATTTCTCATCAATTTTTCCCTGCTGAATTTAATGCTATTACTTCACAGCATAAACTCTCTCAGTAATTTCTTTCCCTTCTAGTGTTTATATTTTTCAAGCTTCTGCAGAGTCTTACCTTTTCCCCCTGGTCCCCCTCCTTCCTCTATCTTAGTTATTACTAAGCCAGGCTGCAGACAAATGGTTGGTTGAATCCCTAAAGCAAGTTATGACAGACATGCATAAAACAAATACACGTATACACACCCTCAACCGCCCAGAGCGTAGACAGGATGCAGTCAAAGCTCAGCAATTACTGCTCCTCGCTGCTTCAGACTTTGACACATAATAACATGCTCTGACCTAGCTGGGAGTGTCCCGCTAATCCTAGAAGTTTTTTAGTCTTTAAATTGCACAAATGCAAGTAGCTGACACATCTCCAGACTATATTAAAATTTGGAGGAAAAAAAACCCCAACTTTAAAACTGTAATAAAACTCATGTTTTGAAGCTTACTGGGGCTGCTTAATTCCTTGTGCAACCTCTGTCAGATCCATAAAGTATAGCAGGGATGTATTTGATCCAGTACTTTCTGAACAGGATTTTATAAATCTAGGTTACTCACGTAGACAGATATAGGCAGATAGATACACATACACACAAGTTTTTAAATATTCTGCTTTTTTGTCAGATACAATGTCAGGAGAGAAGACAACTGGCTGTGGACTTGAGAGATTCCCCATTTTCTTTGCCTTGTCCTGCTGAAGGTTTTCTGTACAATGGTAGACAACCCATTGCAAGCCGAGTTTTTTATCCAGTCACATAAATATGCACAGGCTGCCCAGAAACATTTTCAAAGGTGCCCATTTATCTAACTTTCAAAGCTGGGCACTTCTGAAAGATCCTATACAAAATTTTGTCTCAATCTCTTCGGGGGGAATTCTCCTTTCGCCCAGATACAAAATAGCAATCGTAAGTTCTTCCTTCAGAGTGCGGGATGGTGATGCAGAAATTAAACGAGAAAGCTCACCGAGGCTTCACTCAAAAAAGAGCAGCTTTTAATAATGGGTTGGGAATGAGAGATCTTGTATTAAGAGTGTTTTCTGTCATATTGGGACCATCACAGAGTGGTTTTAATCTGTATTTATTTTTAGTCAATCTCCATACAATTGTGCCAATGTGTTCATCTTTTTAACTAAAAAGTCTCTCACTTCTTCAGCTGCAAGAATAATTCATATGACAGTGAAGGCCACCGGTGAAAGTTATCAGTGATGTCCATGATCTGATGCTTTGCTAAGTAAAAGTAAGAATTGCACAGGGAACTGGTTCTGGGAATGTGTCTACGGAATGAGAAAGTGTTTCTCACCATGGCCATCCTTCCTGTTTGAACTGGAAATCTCAGTATTGAACCATTCCCTGCTTGATCTCTTGTCTATTCCTGAGACCATTTCCCTTCCTCTTCTCTGGGTCTCATCGGCTTAGAGATGGGAAGTTAGTTCTCCCTGTTTAATTACAACTGAGGTTCACCTCAGACCATTCATGCCCTGTGACAGATGGGCCTTGAATGAATTACAGCATGTTAAAATTTCTAGATTGCTAAATTGCCTTGTTTGGGCCTGCCTTGCTGGCTCCAATCCTCTGAACTGCTAATAGTATTAACAAATCAACAGGGAACACATCTTCGAGCTTTCTCAGAGGGAAGATCCTTTAATTAATAGTGTTAAGCTAAAATGCTTAAAGTAAGTTCTAGATTTCAAGCAAATTCTCCTATCAAACACAGACAAAGCATGGAAGCAACCGGAATAAAACCTGCTGTTTGATTAGTGCTCCCCTAGAAAACCGTAAAAGCCTTTATAGAAGAGCTGCCTACAAAGAAGCCTTCATATATATTTCACTTGCTTGCAAATGCATAGAGATGCCTTTGCTGTTGTGTGACTGCCTGTTTGGTTTTCCCTTTGCTGCACATCTGTTTCACAGCATCTGGCCACACTCTTTTCAACAATGCAATTAGGACTTACACCAAAAAGAAGAAAGAAAAATAACCTAGAGTCAGTGCACTCCAAGGACCAGTGAAGTTCTAGATGAGAAAGAAATCTCTATCTGCTGTAACTGCAGGCTTGTAGGTATCCTGGAGGAAGTTTCTAAGGTAAACACACTACTGATAAGGTTTATCAGCGAAAGGGTCATCAAACACAGTGTGCAAAATAGCCTGGCTGTGAATTTACCCACAGAGACTGTAGGAATGGTGATTCTTGCTCTGAAGAACTACCAGATGCTCTGTACATTCTTGTGGCCCTCTGATGTGAACGTGTGTCTCGCCCCAGGCTTTATGTGCCTGTGCCTGCCCAAGCGTACGTGTTGGGGATGTACACCACTGTAGCTGCATGAATGGCCCAAAAACCTCTTACTAGACATGACTCCTCTTGTGAAAAGTACAGATAAAAGACAAATTTTTCTGTTTTCTTTGAAGATTTTAAGATATTTTCAGCAAATATTCCAGAAGCTTTCATTTCTTGGAGTTATATTTTTTTAAAAAGTATTAAAAAAATTATTATGACTATCTGATGAACACTTTCATTTACTTGACATAAAGTTTTCCCTAAAAGCCTAAACTGAATTGCTTGGGTGGAAAATATGTGATGTGTTCCACTCACTGGAGGTAAAGTCCTGTGAAAATACTGACTGATCATCAGCTCTCCCAGTCACCAGTAAAAAAAATCTTATGATCGGAATTCTCCTTTTTTTCTCCCTCTATGTAGACTTTCCGATATCCTTAGTAAGACCTGGAAAAGAGTTGACAAAAATATAACTTTTATTTAGGCCTTACAGCAAGTGGGGGTATGTTTAAAAAAAAAAAAAAAGGGAAGAAAAAAGATAGATCTTTGTTCCTTTGGACCTAGAAAACTGACTGCTGTATAGGTGAACTAGAAAACTGTAACTGCTGTATAGGTAAGAAATTGGCTTGCACAGTGTCTGCAACAATCTTTCAAACTTACCAAGCCAAATGGGGGCAAAAGTCATGATGAAAATCCGAGACCTGAGAATAGCTGTTGACTAGAAAGAGTGAAGTTGTAACATCATCCAGGTTAATGGGAATTCTGCCACTGACTTCTCAATGAGCAAGCTTAAAGCTTTCTGCCCAACCGCACTATATATTTTTGTCCCCAAAGTATTCTGAGTTATGTGGTCCCTTTTGACTCACACCCACAATGCTACTGTTCTGTAAATCCCTTTTTCTCCTATATCCTACATCTGCAATGACACAGAATAATCTCTAAACAGAAGCAGCAGGTAAACACAGTACTTCAAATTAAATCTTGTTTTGTTAAATATAACAGGTGAAGGGAACATCTTCTCCAGTTAAGTTCCGAAGTCCATTCTAATATTACTTTTAAGACGATCATATGTTTCTTCTTTGAAACTGAAGTTTTCAAAAGTTATACCCATGCATTAAGGAAATGTGTTGCTATCCCCTCATTCTTGAACTGTTACACAAAAAGCGTAGAAAAGAGACTATCCTTTCTCTGTGAAGTAATTTAAAAAAGGCTGAAGCAAAAACCTTCCAAGGTATGTTGCTTTCTAAAGTCTAATTTTGTACATAATGCCAGGTTTGAGAAAATGGTTCAGTTATTATCTTATTAAGAGAGTTAAAGATAATTATCTGAATTCACACAGTAAGACATTTCTATTCTTTATCCTTGATGCACTTTCTCAGGATGTTAATTAAGGGATATAGGCATTGAAGATTTGTAGTTTGTTTTCTCACATAATTGTGTAGTAATTGAGACTACTCTTTCCAGACAATCTGATTTTAAAATCTCAGTAACACTGATGAGCCAGATAGGTCTTCAATTTGTTCAGTTCAGTTGGGTTTGAGCTTTACCTTTCTAACTGAGCTCGTAACAGCTACAGTGAAGAAACCCACCATAAGGTGGATGCATGGATAATTGCAAAGTAAACACAGACTGGCAGTCTCACTCAGTGTCTGAGCTGTAGTTGTTCTTGTGTGCTAGAGGCCTCGCACAGCTGCTTCCAAAAATTTCACACCAGTGCTTTGTGAAAGTGCAGCATCCTCAGATACTCTTTTCCAGGCCAAGCATCACAAAAAGAGTAATTAACAATCAAAATTAGCATTACATGATTTTCCAGATGTTTATATCCAGTCGAGTAAGTAGCCAGCCAGCACTGTTTAGTAAAGTTCCTGCAATATCTTGCATTGTTGTGTACACCTTCAGGCCTCCCTAAAACACCAGTATCACCTTTGTCCGACTGAAGCAACTAGTAAATCTACTAATTCGATTTGTGCTGTTCAAGTCTGGAAATAGTCACAGGCAGTTCAGCTTTTGTGTTGTACTGTCACAGCACCTCAGCAGTGCTGTCCAAAACTGGAACTTCATGTGCATGCAGGTGGATGCTCTGCTTTCCAAAGAACAGTAGGTAGCATAGAAGTGCACAGAAGACAAAAATATTTGGTAGCGGTTTCCTTCAAAGACATAGCTCCATACGGAGGGCTGCATTCTTAGGTTACTTGTATCTGTACATAAATTAATTTTTCTGTTCTTTTCTACCAGGTTATATATCAGTTCTGGAGAGTCTTCCATTAGTTCTCTGATTCCCAGAAAACAACCTTACCTGTAACCGTATCTTTCTTATGTCTCCTTTACAGTCACAAAGGACATAATGGGGGACACCTGAGCCCTTTCTTGTCTACGCTTTTCAAAGAAAATCTTCCCTGTCCTGCTTCATAAATTCACATACACACCCCAACAAAAAAAAGCCTTGTCACTTCTTTTTTTTTAACTCATCATTCATTTTTTTTCCCTAAGAAATATTAGAAATGCTGGGTTTTCCATGAAGGTACTTACTTTTAGTTCATATTATTCTTCAGTGTGACTTAGCCTATAATTTCTTCTATTTAACTTCTATTACCTTGTAGCTTTATTGCAAAGGTAGAATGGCTGTCTGTCTGGACGATTAAAAAGAAATTAATTTCATTTGCAGGCTTATGGCCTGTTCCAGCTATGAACAATTTGTCTAATGAATGTGAGTCTTTGAAAGTAAAATCTCTCAGAGTCTTCTTGTCTTTCTCGAAATACTGATCATTCTCAGGGACTATGATGTGTGTCACAGCTCTATTTACTGATTTTTGTGACTTCTGACAAGCTCTGCAAGGCATTCTGCCACGAATCTCTGTTTTCAACACTCCCCCAGGCCCATTTTATACAGCTTTGGCACTTTTCTTAGGGGAGTCAAACTTGTTTTGTAGTTTTGTTTTTAAACCATTTTGCTTGTGCTTCCCTTTCTCATGTCTTTAGTATTGTTCTGTAATGAAATAGCCAGAGACTACGAAAAACAGCAAGTACATCAAAAGTAATTACTGTCAAAATTCAGATTACCATCCGAGGGTCTCTATGGTTGGTATCTTCTGTTTACAGATACAGCCTAAGGTGCTGTTCAAAATATCATCAGTTGTCCTGCATATACCTTAGAAAGTCTGACTTGACCACAGTTGCTCCATTCTTCAAATAGTCAGTTATTTTTACTGCTGATATTATATATATATATCATTGAAATCTGCTTCAGATGTGACCTTACTGGCAGCACAAGACATCTTTTTGCAAAACATAACTAACAAATTCAGGGCAGCATCTCTGAAAAGTGCGGAACCCTGTGATCGCTTGGTTGAATAATGCATGTTAAAGATTATAGCAGGAATGTTGATGAGCAGTAAGAGCCGAACTGTGAAAAGTTTGTAAAACAGTAGAATTGCATTCCATGGTGTCTGAAATGCCTGTAGCATAGTTAAAACTGGGTAGGTTTCCAAAAGGTTTCGGTAGATTTTCAAAAGACATGGACTTGACACAACTGAAGTAGGGGAGTGGGAGATTTTGAACTTTGCATCCTCTATTCCATATCATCCTCCTCCACTTCAACTTCCAGGAAAAGTAATAGTTAGGGATGAGTCACTGTCACTCTCTGGTAGAGCACGTGCCACATCAAGACTGACTTTCCAGAGCTTCATTTGTAGGCCAAAGGAACTGGCAGATTTCAACCTGGTGTCATGCCTGTGCCCTCCTCTCACTTCAGAAACACCACTGTGGAATCACTAAATGACAATAGAGTAGTCACTACCACATTAAACTGTCTTTGAAGAAGAGTTTGTTATGCATTTACAGTAGCTTGAAGTGGTTTATTAAAGGGGTTGCTCATAAGATTTATACCTTGGGTGTATGTACCAGAGCATGAGGAGTTTACACATTCTATAAAGAAGAGAATAAAACAAGCCTTAATCTAACTGACTTTCTGTATGCAAGATAGAAGGTAAGGTTTCATGCAATCTTTTAAAATGTTCTAGGAATAATTTTTTTTACAGTTTGGGGAGAGAAGGAGGTGAGGAAAGAAGAGTTTAAATATATAATTTAAACAGCTTCCAAGAAGAAATGGAGCCTTTCAGTGATATTTGAGATGGCAACTGCTTTTCTAATGCCATACTGGCATAGCAGTAATGGAAAATATGCCTCAGTGGAAAAAAAAAAAAAAAAAAAAGGGAAGGAGGTTTCATCATTAAAGGTGTGGCAAAAGGTTTTGTAAATTAAATCATAAATCAGTCAACTTTTACTTCAATTAGCCTAGCCAAAAATACTTCTATTAAAAAAAGTCACTTCAGAGTTTAAGGAAAGCCATAAATCATTGCCTAATCACAGATTTTAGTACCTTAGGATAAAGTACCCTCCCAGTACTGCCCACCATGCTGGCATGTGAGTGGAGTTAATAGGAAGCTTGCCAGAAGTTTTGAAGTGAAAACCATAGGGGTATTACTCTTTCATTCAAAAAACACATTAGAGACCTTGGCTATAAATCTTAGCGTGACCTGTAGCACTGTTTAATCAATTTACTTCATGCCCTCAAGGGAGGTAGCATATATGTTAAGCTGTGGTCCCTTTCTGAACGTACACAGTAGACCCTACCACCTTCCTGACAAATGCAACTGCTAATTATTGAACAAATTCGCTCTAGTGTTTTAATTAAAGCAGTATTTCTTATTTTAATTTGTGACACTGTGTCAGGTTACTCAGGGCTCTCTGTACAGTGTAGGGAACGTGTGGAACAAGTCAAGATGTTATCACAGTTGGCAAGCTCTGAGAAGTAGAAGTCGGTTTCCTTCTCAAATTGCAGTAATGTTGTGTATTATGGACACCAGCCTTGTGCATTTAATTCAGGATAAAACTTACATCTCGCTTTTCAGAGAAAATCATCCACACCTGAGATGGTCTCTTGGAAGTGGACAGTGGATGTATGCCAGATAACATAAAACATTCTGTTTCTGAATCCAGCTAGTTCAAAGAGCAGAAAGTCATAGAAGTGTTGCAGAAAAAGTGACTGCTGTATACTATACCTTTGATTAGTTACAGAAATGAGAGCATTTGAGCCTCTTACTAATGGTGAGTGTCAGCTCCTCATTCCAGGAAGGAAGCCTGCCACAGTATATCTGCTCCTCATCCTCCAGAGCATCCAATAATTAACTGTTGCCCATTATCACCCAGCATGTAAACTGCTGCTCTGCAAATCACTGCACAGCTTAGCCATGGCCATCTCCATCTACAGCTCAGCATTGCCAGCACCCTGAAGCCCATACCTCTATCAGGACAAAGAAGCAGCAAGAATGGGAGAACCCGTGGCTCAAAGTCACATCATGGTGTCTATATTGCTGAGAATTTCCTCAGTGTTTCATACAGGACTTCTGCTGGCCTTCCTCAGGGGAATAGGTTTGAATAATCTGAGAAAGCTCGTTAATTTTCTGTCATTGCTCAGATTTATGATCACCATCCCAGTAGGCATTTAAAAGATGTGTAGATGTGGCACTTACAGACAGGCTTTAGTGGTGGACTTGGCAGTGTTAGATTAATGGTTGGACTTGACCATCTTAAAGGTCTTTTCCAACCTAAATGATTCTAGGATTCCACAATTGTATGATTTTGTGATTCTTTCGCTCCCAAACCCTTGGGAGCTGAAAGCACGTGTGTAAATCTGTCTCTTTGTTCCACAGTTAGAGGGTGTTCCCGATGGCAACATGAAACAGTATTGCAAAGATCCACTATTCTCTATTACTCACAGCAGACATGAATAATTAGCTATCTCTAAACCATTGAGAGATTTAGCTGATATTCATCTGAGCTCAGCAGCTACTGAGGTGAATCTGTTTTGGGGGGAAAAAAGCTCTTCAAAAAACTGTCTTCTAATACAATGTGATCTTCAACAAAATAAATCTGGTCTCAAAATTTTATGACCGTCTGCAGCTTTGATTTTCTTCTGAAAGCCAAATATTTCTGACCACGAAACACAAAACAAAACAAAAAACATCCTTTCCATTTGCAATTGGGAAAAAAAGACTAAGGCTAGCCTAATGGATTCAGAATTAGTCATTATGATTCACTTCATAAATAGCAGTCCTGGTTATTGTAAATTTCCTATATCTAGCTATCTAGTTTCCTTCACAAAACCTATAGTTACTTGAACACAGAACCAATCTAAGGCCTCAATCTTTATATTTTAGTCTTGATATTGAGTGACATTTAGTGGCCTCTTACTGGCTGAGGATCCATAACTTCTTTTCTGTGGAAAGTCTAACAAGTCCCTTCTGACTTAACAACCATTAATCTTCAAAGCGCTCCATTGTTCTGCATTCCCACCAGGCACAGAGCACCGTGGTCAGGACAAGCTCTGTGCTGGTAGAGAAGACTGCAAAGTTATTGTTTGGTTTTGTTTTAATTCCTCTTTTAACGTGTCCAGTTTTCAGCATGCAGCCTCCTTTTGTTGCAGCTCTAGGGTTAGGTTTTCTTTTAGTCATTAATTACTTGATTTAGTTTTCTCCATTTTTCTTATGTTTTTCCTCTTTATGATACTGTTGCTTGCTTCAAAGGAAATTGGATTTCATTCATGGCATGTTTCTAATGTTGGCTTTCTTTCATAGTATATTTTAAAATGTTTATCGGCTTTGACTTTTTATTCTTTATAGTGGTTTGAAAAAAGTATTTGCTGCTCATGAAAGGTACCAGACCATGACAGCACTGGAGACAGAAATCTTCTCTTCCTGCTACCCTTAGAATCCCTATTCAAATTCTACAACATGAGGCACTTTCTATAAAGTTTTCTGTCTTCACAACTACCTCATATACTGTATAAACCTCCACGTGCTTAGAAAAAGATAGTATTCTTACCTTCATGAACAGACTGTGTGAAGGTCTTATTACCTACAAAGAAAGATCCAAAGTCTGTGCCTGATCTTCAAAGTTTTGCTGATACCCTCTCAGGGGAGGCAACAAAGCAGAAAGAAGGAACTTAAACAGGGAAACAGAGGACATATCCAAGTAATTTGCCAGCAGCAAAGAGGGAACTGGTGCTGCAGCCACAAAATGTAATCAAGAGGATCTGTCTTGTCTTCTGTGGTAGGCAGGAAGGACAGGACTAAATGTTCTTTGCCTAGTAAATAGCTCTTCCCATTACTCCATGTGTAGCTTGGAAGAAAGTCCCCTTTTTCCTTACTCCAGTAAGTCCTTAAAGCCTTAATTATAGAGCTCTGAGAATAGGCTAAGAGAACTCATGGAGAAAACAGAACAAAGAGCCATGATCAGTGTAACATAGTGTGCTTATGTTTGGAGACCTTGTATTATTATACTGGCCAACATGTGCTCTATGTACCTTGCGTGTCATTTCTCAGTAGAAAGAGTCTTCCTTGCAAGGGGCTGAGACCACCCAGGTGAACAGGAAAGTACCTTGGGATATACAGTCACCTCAGGCAGGCCTGCTGAACGGGAGTTTTCCTACTGCTGCTGAGAATTGAATTCATACTCATAAAAGGGTCTCAAGACAGCAGCTCTGGACACCCAAGCTGGAGAGACACCCTTTCCAGGAGTTTCTTAGGACTCTCTTGTATAATTCAAGTTTCTGCTTACATACCACCAGTGAGAGTAAAGAGCAGCTGTTAAAATTTTTTTCCCCTGTGTGTAAGTAATAAAAACTCCTGGTTTACCTTGAAGCCCCTCTAATTGACTCCCTAATACTGCCAGTGAATCTCATATAATCCTGCCTTCTGCCTGCTTGAAAGTCAGCAGCAGATGCAAGCATTGCAGAGCTTTCCAAGTCTGTGTGGTCGCCCCATTCATTACTCATGAAAGAGACAGCAAAAGACCCAAATCTCAGGGGACCCTCTCATCTTTACTTTACTCTGTTTGTTTGTTTGTTTATTTTGCCACTACACAAGCAGTAGCCCAGGCAGTCTCAAAGGAGACCACTGCTCTTAAGACCAGATTTTCTAGAAAGAACATTCAACTTTTGGGTTGCCATGAGCCTTGTTTTTGAACTAGTTAAGCCAAGATTTTTCTCCCCTCCACCACACCTCCTTCCATAGCATGAAATCTAGCAGAAGCAAAGTGAAAGTATCTCTGTTTATTTGTTTAATACATAAAAATAACAATAACACTGTACATAAATGAAAAGGAAAGGTACTTCCTGTAAATTTCTGAAAGCTGCTGAAAATAGTCTCAGGACTCAGCCAAAATTAATACCGTTATGTAGCCAGAGTTTCCATGAAAGCATCTGTACCTGGGTGTCTGCACAAGTAAAACTGTGCAAATAACTACAGCCTCTTTTCTGGTCAAAATTCTGTTACATCTCAACAAATGAACTCCTTTTTTTCTTACCAGAAAGATGGCAATAACCTTTTTTTCATTTCCCCCAAAGCTATTTGAAACAGTTCTGATATGAAGAAAAGTGTGTTGTTTCATTAAAAGTTTTACTACTCTCATGGTGTATTCGGTGCAGTAGCCAGCTGCCATCACTTGGTTATTCACAGACTGATGTGCACTGATGGCTTTAGCATGCCGTGGCCATCTGGCAGAGTATAACAGATTACTAATGAAGATGGTGCAAGGCAAGAACTTGTAGACCATTCTTTTACCTCTGCCACAAAGCAGCAATGCCCCATGTTGGGATAGGTCATCCATGAGAGAAGTTACACCTCAAACTGCCAGAGTTTACGCCCAGAGGACTCTTCTGTCAGTGTCCAGAGGCAGATGGAAGGTTAAAACACTACAGTATTAAGTGAACTGCCCAAAGTCACAAACAGAGCCTGTGGCACCCAGAATATTGAAGAAGTGGTAGCACAGCATTGCAGCTGGTCATGTGCTGTCCTAGAAAATATTTTGTGTTAAGTCCTGCCAGAAGCTTGTTCTGCAGCTACTGTGCTCTGAACGTCCCTTCCACCTTCTGAGCTACTATAGTCCCTCACCATCAAATGACTTGACATCAGGCACAGCCTGTGACATACAGCTTTCTGATGTGCTTTCCTCCACCTGGAGACATGCTGTGTGTTCCTGTTTCCAGTCTTCCCTGGTATCCTGTTCATGAGCATCCTGCAAGCCTGGCAAAGCTTAGGTTGTGTTTTGGGGAAAAGATGGCCTCAGGGAAGGGAGAGGGCAAAAGAAGGAGAAAGTGCAGTTTGTAAAGGTAACTCCCTAGAAAAGAGTAGTGGTGGGTCATGTTTTGCTGTGACTTCTTAGTGAGGTCTCTGACACTACTGTTGATACGTACTGCTGTTTGAAAGACTATTTTGATAACTTCTGTTACCAGAAGAGTGATTTTCTTTTCACTTTTCATTTGTACTTATTTTTATAAATATGAGCAAATAAATATATAAAATAACTCCCCAGTCAAATACAAGCTTTTCCTCCCAACTGCTTTCATAAAAAGTTAAATAAACAGATGGACTTCCTGGCATGTCTAAAGTGGATGCATATATCATATTGCAGGCAATGGCTCTCTATATCATCCAGTCAGGATTCACATCTTTGATGTACAGAAGACAGCACTTAAGCTAAATCTCGAGGTAGCCCCAAAACACATGCAGTTGGCTCAAAAATAAAGGCTGGGCTATTTCCTTTCACGCTGTACTGGCTGGTTTACATCCAGAAGCCCTCCCCAGTTTCTCTATACATCACCCAGGTCAAGCACAGCTGGCAACAGTCACTCTCCAGGAATAAGGAGCCCCAGCCGTGGTGATCAAACACAATTACTGCTCCTTCCCAGCTAAGACATCAACAACTTCATGTGCAATGCTATCTTTCTCTTGACCACAAAAGAGGATAAAAAAGTCAAATATTTTAATAATATCTTCAAAAACCTTTCTTGAAGATCAGACCTCTTGTGATTAACCCTTGAGAGGGTACGAGGCAAGCTTCAGAGCCTCAGTGCAGGAAAGCAGTATGCCATAGCATGCCACTGCAATTTTTCATCTGACACTGGACAGGAGACACAGGCACTGGAGCAGTTTTCTCACTTGGAGAACTTCCCAGTATATAAACCCGTTACCAGGCAGCTGTCTTGCAAAGATCTCAGTATTTATAGAGTAAGATAATTGGTCAAAAGCTGAAGGAAGGCAGGGGGAACACCAAACTGGGTATAGAGCATACTATTTAAAAAAAAAAAAAAAACAACCACAAAACAAACAAAAAAAAAACAAACAACAAAAAAAGAGAGAATGTTTTCTTATCCTGTGACAGAATTTTTCTATTTTATTTGTTGGCAGCTTATTATTTCCAAGTACAAGATAGTCTTCCTTCAGAAGTGCTGTTACCTTGGAGGTATGACTGCAGTCTCACTTCCTAATGTTTTGGTTGTAGTTCTAATCTCAGATAGCAAATAGGACCTTGACATGCAGCAGTTTGGACAGCCAGTGAAAGATAACTATCTGCCAAGAGGAAATACTTACCTGGCAGGTAAGGCCATGACAACTGGAAAAGATTTCTGGAGTATAACAGACTTATAATTTGTTCCCCAAATTCCTTGGGAACTGGGAAATACGCTTTGAACAGAGGACTGCACTTACTGGGCAAGAGTATTTCACTTAATCAGTGGTTGTGCTTCAGAAAATACAGCATACTCCCATAGTGAAACTGTGGGGTGGGAAGGAGAAAAAGACCAATTTCTTTTTTGGTTTCTTTCTTTTACCACATACGGCCTGAGTTTGGTCTGGGTGGGAAAATGGGACCTTCTGGGTACTTAGCTTAAAAAGAACTAAAGCCAGTTCTTCTAGCATTTGTCTTAAGAATTATTAAACACATAATTAAACTACCTTTTCCTTTACTATCTCTTACTGAACCAGACTACCAAGAATTTTTCAGGAATATCAGAAAAAAGATACTGAAACACATTGTGGCTTTCAACCTCTTTCTGTGCCTAATGCTAAAAAGAGGGATATAGGTTTTTGTTAAGCATACATTTCTTAATTATCTTCTTGACATTATACTTGAGACTAGGAGGAAGAGAAAAAATTGGGTGATGTGCCAGATGGACTCAAGCAAGGAAATACTGAGTGAAGAGGTGGACACCCACAGTTACAAGCAGAAAAGAGATCCCCTTTTTCTGTTTCTCTGAATTTCAGTACTAGTGTGAGGTCCTGGATTGACAAGCCCAGAGACTTGGGTCTCCTGTTTAGCCACAGAAACGTTATACTGTGAGTCAGCTTTCAGTTTTTCCAAAAAAACTGCCACAACACTAGAAGCACTTCAAAAGAAGTGGGGGAGAGGAGGGGAGAAGAGGGAGTTGTACCGAAAGATCAACTCAACAATACAAAGCAAGGGGAACCGAAGGAGGGAAGAGAAATCCCGTAGAACATTCCCAGCAGCAGGCTGAGAAACGGGAGCAGCTGGAGCGTGCTGAGCGAGTCATGGTGCAGACAGGAGGGCAACCCAGGTGGCCAAACCCAGGCTGCAGGGAGGGTGGGCTGGGCTGCAGGACGGGGGGCTGCCTGCCGGCACTTGCTTTGGTGCCACCCCGAGTAATACGCTGGGGGAGGTGGGTAGGAGGGAGGCAGGGGGGATTTGCGTGGAGGAGGGAGTCAGCGTGATTTCACCTGGGCTTGTGTGGGAAAGGGAGGGAAAGCCGGGTTTCTCCCTGCCCTCCCTGGGTACTGCACTTTCTCAGCCTTCTTGACAGAAAGGAGCAGTTACATTGGAGACAGGCTGATCCTTGGAGCAAGGCTACAAATGATTAATTGTATCAAGAAAAAGAAACAGTGTCTCCTTGCTGAGCTTTGTAATGGGCTTCATATAAATTTGCATGAAATATTATGTGGGATTACTGCAGCCAGCCAGGAGTTCAACTGCAGGAGCCAAGGGGAGGATGGGAGCCCAGCCAACAGGAGAAGCAGGAGATGAAGTGGATCGTGTTTGCCAAGGCCAGGAGGAGAGCCAAACCATAGCTACAGTAGCATAGTAATGAGAAATGGGAATTGCATTCAGCATTGCTTCTTCTTCTTATCACAACCATTATTGCTCTGAATCTAATTGTCCTGCCCTCCTCCCCGCCCTTGCCGCAGGCCCCAGCAGAATGTAGAACAACAGAAGGTAAAAAAAATAGCATATAGGAGTTTAAATATAATCCTGCTGGAGCCCACAGCTGGTGTTGCATGAAACCACTTACCCACCCACTAGTTCAGACCAGACTGCTGTAACAGATGCTCTCTTCTTACCCAGGAGGGGTGTAGGTATGGTGGAGGGGCAGGGGGAGAAGGGAAAGGGGTGATACAAAATGCCATTTTCCAAGTATTTTACTCACAGCAGCACATTAAGGACAATTAGGAAGAACCGGGACTTCAGGATGACATTTGTTAGACCCTCCTGCTTTCTCCCACTCCTGCACAGTTAGGGTTCAGTTTGGTTCCCATCTTGTTCCCATTCACCTCCAACGCAGATCCTGCCCTTCAAAGCCAGAGGGTTGTGAAGGCAGCTGGACCGCTGGCTCTTGTCCTGTCCCTGCACCCTAGTTGATTTACGCAGAGAGGTCTCACCTGGAGCTTCACATCTATAAACATACAAGGTGTAGCAAAGTTTGGATTGCGTATCTCACCCTTATTTCCTCTGGGGAACAGACTGCAGCCCCTCACCTGAGCATCCTTCCCAGAAAGCCGTGTCTGGATCCAAACTTGGCATCCCCAGTCTGTAATCGCCTGACCTCAGACTCTTCCCCCAGAAATAGTTCAGATCTTGAACAACTTTGTGCATTGGGACTCTTTCTAGGTTTTCTGATTCTGCGCAAAAACGCCTTGGCCTCTGTGTAACTAATAAATGGTGATGGAGGACCCAAACGGACTTTCCGAACATGCGTATTATCACAGCTGAGCTACGCGCCGAAGGTACTCCGCAGGCAACAGCCCCTCTTGGCAAGCCAAAGGGGAACCTTATCGTTAGCTGTGCCAAACGGAGCCACACCAAGCCTGCCTCAGTCAGACTTCGTGCTTTGCCTGCCTCTGAGGCCTTTACACCGTAGGATGTGGTGCTTTCCCCTGGGACTTGAGACTTTCTCGGCAGGGGTGGGAAGTGGGGTACACTCAAACCATTGTGGAATAACCTACAGTCCCAGCCTGTGTGCGCAGACAACCTCCAGCCTGGCTAAGAAAAGAGTGTGTTTTTTCTCTCTCTTTTCCCCTCCAGCTGGAATGAAATGTGAAATCTTCTCATAAATGCAAACTGAGAGATTCTTGTTTTCTCGAAGGACACAGGGCAAAGTCTTGAATTTCTGCTCCCAGCCAACAGTGAGGGAGTTCCCCACCTGGAGAGAGGGTGCTTGCCAGGCTTGTGGGGCATCAGAGTGCCTGGAAAAGGGCAGCACCAACCGAGAGCGCCGTGTGTTGCCTGCCGGGGATTCATCCCTTTGCTCTCCAGTGGCACCTCCTAACGTCACCCCCGACACCCGTCGTATCACCTGGTCAATGTGGTTTCTCTCCTGCCCTTGCTCATCAAGAAAGGCATGGCTTTTCTGGTGTACTGTGTCAACACTAGTGCTAGCTCTATGCTTTATTTGAGATCGTCACTGTTCAGAGAAGCTTTAGAAAAGATCATACACAGCTCTCATTAAATGTTTCAGGAACTGTTATACTTCCATATGCATATAAATATATATTAAAAATTTGCCCTATGTCAGACCTCTAGTCTCACTGGGGACATAAATGACACTTTGCATTTGTTTAGAAGAAAAATCCACCATTAAAGTAGCTCCTCTTCAAAAAAGATTTGAAAATTAACTGTTTTGAGGTTCATGAAAAAGATTCCCTGTAGAAGTAGACATCCTGAAAGAATAGAACATACCCAAATGGGGTATGTCTCTTGTTTTATTTTCATTTCTTTTTGCAGTCGTTTTGCATTTTAACAAGTTAATTTGGGCACTGCAAGCCAATGTTGGCTGCGGACCTACATGCACTAAACTGCCTGGGGCTCTTCCCTTAAAGAATTCAGATCAATACCAAGCTCTGTGTAGAACCACCTGGACTCTGGTAGTGGTGATTTTGCTTTGCTTTGTTCATCATGTTCTGGCCCTCTCATAGGAGAGGTTTTCTTAACTTGGTCTGAACTCAAACAGAGTGAAAAGTAAATTGTTTGCTCTTTCCCTTGAGGCTGAGCCCAGAGTTTTGTTTTCTTGAAGTGTTCAAATGAGCTTCAGGTTTTGTGATGTGGCCAAATACCATGATCTGTATTTCTCTGTTTTAACGACAACAAATTTGCTTCCGCTCCCTATACCTCTTACCCCTGCTCAAGATAAACAGACGTTTTTCTATCAGCTAGCAATGGTAAACTGTGTGTCCATGTCCCTGAGCACCTTCTGAGCAGTCATCTCACCTTCCTCTCTCTTTCCTGTTCATATTTGGCAACCACGTATGCTGGGTTTCAGGCAGACACTTCTCAGAAGCCAGTACCTCTAGTCTACTCAGGTCCTTTACTGCACATCACACTGGAATACAAGTAAGAAAGGTCAACTCCTTCTACATAATAGCTCCTCACCTTTCTAGCTGTCCACAAGAAGCAAAAGTCTTCACTCTCACCTTTGAGGGTGCCTTCGTGTTTGCCTACAAAACTCCAAAAGTTTTGATTAAATGATCCTGTATAGTTGGGTTTGCTGCCTTTCTTCACTCTGCATAGAACACCTTGATAGAGAAACAGACGTGTACAAACTGTACACCCTAGTAGAGAGGAGTGTCTTTACTCCTGGCAGGCAACAGCCTGATACAAGGTGAGATTAAGCAGCAGTAGGAACCATAGCAGAGGTGTGATCTGAGCTATAGAGAATTGGAGTTGAAAGCTGGGTAACAAGCCAGTTTATCTGGGCTCCTCCATGAAAGATCTGCTGCTGTGACACATGTGCAGCCTAATGGTACTTGAAGGGGTTAATACACCTGGAAAGTGAGTTTTCAAGTGAATTCCTTTTCCTCTTGTCCTCAACATAAGGCAGTGCTCTATTAGGCTTGACCTTTCTTAATGTGAATTAGCAGCTCAGTGGAATGGGATCCAGAACTCAGAGTCCCTTCCCTCTTCACATCCATGCATTAATGTAACAAAAGCAAAAAGGTGTCAGGAAGGCTAAGAATAACTGAACAGATCTTGTGCCAATTTGGAATAAAATATAGGACCCTCCAGAAGTGGAAGTAACTCGGTTACTTCTGAACTCTAGGTAAGGCAGGCATTTTAACTCACCCCCCTCCAAACCGCAAAAAAATGAAACATGGACAAATTCAGGTACTGAATTTAAAATAAAAAATAAACAAAATAAAATGAAACGAGTCAGTTCATCGTTTTGGTAGGACAAACAAGAGGGAATGCCAAATTATCTCTCTAGAATATAAATTACCTTTTCCCTCCTGGAACAGATTTGCTCAATGACTTTAAAATGTAAAAGTGCCCCCTCATCCCATTTCCACTGCTGTCCTGGGAGGGTTTCCTCACCCATTCCCCTTGCTCAAAATGTTTCATCAATCTTGTCACCTTGGTCCTACCCTGTCTCATGAGGTAATGGATGGAGCCCAGCTAGACATGAAGATGTGCCATCCAGGAAACCAGACCCAAACTGGTATGTTTAAAAACGTGTTTGAAGAGAGCACAGGATGACAGGGAGGGAGGAGAGGGAGCAGGGGATGTTTTTCAGCCAGTGCTTTCCTTCCCCCCTTCTTCTCACAGACGCTTGCTGTTGTCGAGCAGCCCAAAAAAAAAAAAAAAATTTTATATATATATATATATTTCTTTTTTGGTAGGGGGGGGGAAA
>JAVJGI010000060.1:11410235-11426851 GCA_035590275.1 Ibycter americanus | reverse complement strand
TATATATATATTTCTTTTTTGGTAGGGGGTGGGAAAGAGGAATGATAACCAGATCCTCATGGCACATCTGTCTTTGTGTCCTCATGGGAGCCACAGCTGTGCAAAGAGGGGAGAGCAAGGGGAAAGGGGTGGGGGGGAGGTGGTGTCCAACTTCAACTTTCTAGAGATGGAGTTATTTTAAGCAATATCTTTCAAACAAAAAAACATGTGTTCTCCGTTCTGCAACGCGCCGGGCAAGGCTCAAACACTGGGCTAGGTTGCCCGGGGTCGCAGGCCCCGCCAAAAACAACAGAGAGCTCTGAGGTGGGTCTGAGGCGAAGCTGGTCACCAGTGAGGAGCGATGACGCGGCCAAGCCCGAAGGAGCGTGCCCCGGTTGGCAAACAGGGACGGCAGTGTTGACTGCCCCTCCGGTATTTCCCTTCCAGCGCGCTGCGCGCTCGGCACGCGCTGCTACGAGCAAATGTTCCATGATGCGTGGATGAAGGATGGGGGCTCGCGTACTGGGCACGAGCTTTGTGTGCCTTTCAGGCTGGAATTTACTTTGATATGTTTTTCAGGTTTTGATCCACCCAGGCTTGGCTGGACACTTTGCCAGCCAGGGGAGTGGTGACACATCGCAGCCCGCTGTGGTGTCGCGCTGGCCTTCTGGCCCGCCAGCCGCTGTGTGGCCAGGGCCGGTCGCACACCGCTTCCCTGCTTAGCAGTTCACACCATCGCACCTCGGTGCCTCTTCTGCACCTATAAAAACCAACTTCAACGCACCCTCAAAGGAAGCATTTAACTATAGGTATACACCGAGCACAGGTCTGGATGTTAACTTCCTCAAAGGCGAAGTGTTTTCAGACAGGGAAGCGTTGGTTCAATCACATCCCCAAAAGCCAGGTGTTACTGTTAATTGAGTTTTAAAAGCTGTCTCAGCCCAGAGAGGAATTAAGCTCCATTTTCAAGTAGAAACAAACCAGCTGTTTTTCTGAGAAAGGACCAAATACCTCCCCCACTCAAAGCTGTCGTATGGGTTTTGACTGGGTGGAAAATAACGCTCTTCATGCCGCACCTTATGAAGAAAATCTGGTGCAAGGGAGAAGGATTCCCATCTGCCAGTGGTTTCTTGAGTGTGTTCACATGCTGCTGAAGCTCTGGGGACTCAGAGATGCATGTGAGAGGGAAGGGGAAGCCCAAAGCTATCCTATAGACTGGATAAAGTAATGGCAAAATCCTCACCCTTTTTTCCTTCCTGGCTGCATTCTTAGGAGCCACACAAGGACATTTTAGTGGTTGGGCAAACAACCAGTTAGGGAGAAAAGAGATAAGCCCAACATTTTTTGGTTTTTTAAGGTACAGATCTCCAAATTTTGCACCTAGCATGCAGATGCTACAGCAGCTGAACTTGGTGGAACTTCTTACGGTAAGGGTATTTGCATTCTTGAAAATATGCAGGCTGAGGAATAAGGCTTCATTCAAATGCCTTTTGTTCACTAAATGATAATTTTACATCTGAATTTGCTGAGTGCCCACAACTCTGGAATCAGTGGGGAGCAGAGAGTACTCAGCATTCCTGAGAATTAGCCCCAGGATGTATAAGTATTGCATTAAGTCTCCTTAGCGTTTTACAGATTTGGCCGATTTTCAAGATCTTTAAAGCATGACACCTTACATTTGTCCTATTTTTTCCTTTCGTGTGGGTGTGTGCCCATGGTGGGAGTGCTGGTATAGGAATTTACCTCAAAAGCAACCTTTAAATCCAGCCTCTTGTTTTCCCAGGGGTATTTGTTTACATAAAAGTCTTTGTTATGGCAGTAAGCACTAATGTGTTTGAAAATCTGTCACACAGTAATTAATTTATCCTCATTGCACCAAGCTGTTAGGTTAGCATTATCCCCTATTACAGGAAGAGAAGTGAGGAACAGAAATTAACCCATGAGGGGCCTAAGGAGACTGTAGGAGAGCCAGAAAAGGAACACAAATCTCCAGGATTAACAGACTAATGCCTTAACCACATGAATATAATTTCTAAGGTTTTATTTATTGCCATATCCTTTTTCTGCTTAATCACTTAGGACAAAATGACCTGTCCCTAGATAATATTTTTTATGCTGGAACTAAAAATAGGAATTCTCTTCTCCTACTCTTAAATTGTAACATTGTAAGCATACAGCATGAGAACTTAAGTGAAAAAAACTTCTAGGGATGAAGAGAAAAAAGAGATAAGGCCAAGTGTAGGAGAAGGCAGCAGTTATGGAGGGAAAGAACCTCTGGTAGTGTCTGCAGGGGATCCAGCTCCAAATACTTTTCACCATTCAAGACTTTTCTTGCCGGTTGCCTCCATGCCCTTTGGAGAAATAAACATGGGATTGAAGAGCATTTGTTTTAATCCTCACTCGTGATGCCTGTATGTGCAAAGATTTGCCATGCTATTTCTTTAACAAGAATTCAGCCACTTACTTAGAGAGGCATGGGCCAAAAGCTGTACAAAAACAATCAGATCTTCTCCATTCACTTTGTTAGGTTTTTGTCTTTGCCTCAAAATACAGTTTTGCTACAGTTTTCAAGTGGCTGTAGAGCTGAAGAAAGCCTGGGGCTGGTGGTTTCTCTGTAGTCTTTGTGAGAGGAGTACAAGATTCTTTATACACCCCGCTGTCACCTCAGACTAGTTTTGCAATCGTTTTGCAGTGCCAGTCCCAGACCTGCCAAGTCTCACAGTCTCTGGTTGAAGATTCAGCAGATGGCTTCTGCCTCACAGCCGCTCGCTGCAGGGCCAGCACCTCACTTAGCATCGCATCACAACTTCTCCCTGGCTCTGGGACACTCTTATACGGGATGGAGCCAACTGGGCTGCCCACCATCCAGTCTGGGACCTGGGTTTGCAAATAAGAGGCGATTCATCTACCGAGACTGTGTCACTGACTCTACCATCCTAGTCTTTTCCAAGGAATCTGCATAGAAAAAAAACCCTTCAGTGCAGGGTGCCTTTAGCCATGGCAAGAAAAGCTTGCCCTACCCCTCTGTTTCTGTTGTGCTTTCACTTTGCGGGAGCCTAGGTAGTGTTTAGTTGTTTTATTAAGCATTGCTCACTGCCGGTGCCTGCTATTGTGAAATCAGGGCTGCACAGAAGAGTGTGTGCAAGCTGAAGTAACCTTCCTTAGGAAAAAAACGGGGTTCCAAGTTATCCTTGGGTACTGAGGGAAAAGCTGTAGCATGCCTTAGAGCCAGGGTTCCCAAAAGCATGTGGCTCTGATATCGGAAAGGGCAGTGGCTGTCACACACGTGCATGAGCTGGAGGAGGCATTTGGCTGCTCACAGAATAAGAATGTGCCGCTTCTTTGGGAACCCCAGCCCCAGAACAAATTCGTTGCCATGTACTGCACACTTACTCCTCTCCTATTAGCGTGGCTCTGGAGTAAGTGTTTTGCACAGCAGCCACAGAACAACTCGTGGCATTTTGCAGTACTGTAACTTAGGTGGAAATTTCATACTAGTCATCTGACTGAAACAAAGCCAGGTGATAGCTGAGATGAGGTCCTGCATACGCACTATTTTGGGTAATCAGATGGACTTGCTGTCTTCAGATCACAAGGATCCTGGTTTCAGCCTGTAAGGAAATGGTAGGGAGCACACCCAGCGCAGCACCTGTGTGATGCAGCCTGCTAATTCACTGCCAAAGTTTATCTTAGCATCTGCCCACCAGATACAAACGTTGCCTTCGCTTAGGAAAAAGTGCTAACTGTGGTGCTTAGAGGTTATTGCTGTGCTAGCAGCTGTGATGTCATGGCTAAGGGTAGCTACAACACATTTCCTCTTGTAGCCAAAGTGCTAATAAAAGTATATGTAGAACTGAAATAAATCTAATTATAGGGTTCAGCTAAGCCTTTTTATAGGGATGTCTACATTCATCATTAAATTCAAGATAGACCTTTCTGTACCGTGCAGAAAGCAAATTCGTACAAAAATGCCTAAATACGTTATGGAAGAAATTTAGTACCCGTTGCGTCAGCACAAAGTTTGTTATACACAGAAATGGTGGGAAATGCCTCACTCAGGGGCTACCAGGTTCTGGTGGAACTTACATGGCTACGAGCAGCATGTCACTTGACTGTTGTGTGTGAATGTTCCAAGTGGAAGAGATAAGCAGGACTTGGGCTCATGCTGGCAGCTGAGCACTTTAAAGAGGGACCAGGAATCCACACAGGTAGGTCCATGACCATCTGGGAGAAGTTCAGTCAGAGAACCTTCCATCTCATTAAAAACAAAACCCCATGAGCTGCCGTGATCAGCAAGTAATCTGAAGGAAGCAGGTAATACTGTCCTTCAGCAGGAACAGTTCATGCATAGTTAGCAGGATTGGAAAAATAGAGCATAATGAGTTTTTTGTGTCTGGGTGGATAATGAATGCTTTTTTAATGTCTACAGGGCTTTTACAGGTGAAATTTGAGCCAGCAAATTGGCATTATGCCCAATCCAGCTCAGCTCCCTTCTCAAATTGGCTGGAAGGCACAATCATATTCTCTGTTCCTTCTCTCCCCTTTATCTCTTAAAAGGATAATTCCTGAAAATTTACACTAACAGGCAGACTTGGGGAGGGGAGTGTGTTGGGGGGGGTTTGCTTGCTTGCTTTCTGGAAAGTGCTTAACTTGAGGTCTTCTGTCTCCTCTCAGAAGCAATTTAGACCTCACTTACTTGCACAAAGGGAGGCAGGAAACAAAATATCCTAATATTTCTTACTCTCTAATCTTTCTGAACAGTCTTAATGCAGACCATCTCCTGCCCTCCTCAGCTTCTGTTGTGAGAGGCAGAGCTGTGTTTTGCAGAGCTTCTCTGACCAACTTCTGAGCAGATGATACCACGGTCAGAGCCGGGGATGGAAGTGGTAATGTGGAGAAAGAGGGATATTGCTTTCCAGTTTGACAGTTTACAACCAGCCGGTGACATTGTCAGTGCTCCCTGGCAAGGTCGCGCTGTATTGTTCGGGGCTCTGGTTGGATATCAGCCCAGGAGCAGCTTCCTCCTGGGATGGGGGCTCAGAAGAGGCTACAGGCACAAAGTCTTGGTGGGAGGACTGCACATCCATGCGTGGATATATCTTGTAAGCTAGGATATATATGGCGTTCGAGGCAGTGCTTTGGGTGCTCCTGGGGACTTGCAGGCCCTTTAAAGGACAGACCTGGCAAGTGTATGTCTGAAGAAGGCACTGCTCTGTTCTTTGTTCCTCTGGTAAAGCATGCATGGTGGTGTGAAGGAGGTATTTTCTCTTTGCCAATGAGCAGAGAAGCCTCCTAGAAAACCACCCGCTGCCAGTGTTTCACAGTGAATATTACCCACATTATACCTGGCACAGAAACATAGCCAGCTTGGAAACGGACATTATGAAAGAAAAATAATGGCTCAGCATTTCAGCCTCACTGGTACAATGGGTTTATTTTCACCGCGCCATGGAACGAGCAGGAGAGGTAGGGCTGCTGAGCTGTATTTCTGGACCTGATCTAGTATCACAGAAAGGCATTGTGCCATGTGGATGTGCCAGCTTGACAGGAGCGGCTTGGCACCTTCTGCTGTGTGCTGCCTTGCCTGCTGCTGACATCCACACTCACCATTCTGCTCAGTCTCCTCAATACCTTTGCCCTTCCACTGCTTCATCAGAGTGGTAGCCTCTCCTGGCATAGGAGGAGGTAAGGGGTGCATTCTTTTGTACCAGCTGTTGGGACATTTGTAAGCCTCTGTCCCAATATTCAACCTTGATTCATCTTCCTCTGTTTTACCAGAGAGTTTAATCACCTCAAAGTCATGTCTTATGAGGTGGGTGGGCTCTTTTGTCTTTTTTTGTTCTTGGAACATCACTATGAATGTGACATAGAAGACAGAAGCTTTAAGACTGATTCAATGCCAGAAACATGAGCTGAACTTCTACCTCAAGTCAAAACATGAAAATAACTACATTACTTTCTTCTTAGCTCCTAGTAGGTTTTTGTTTGTCAGAGAAATTAAACCAGTTGGTAACCTCTGTGTAGGAAAGCTTCAGGCTTCAAACACCACAGGAAAGCTTGTCATGCATTGGCAACGTTGTGTGTATCTTTGTACACAAACTATCCCAGGTCTTTGACAAACTCTTACTCCAGTTGCTAATCCTTCACTTTCCTGTCCTAACTAATAAAAATCAGGCGATCCTCATGCATGTCCAGCTATGGGTGGGTTGCTGCCTTTGTGGTCTGAAAGCCAGTCAATTTGCTGTCTTGATATGGAAGGTGGTTGACATGGATGAAAACTCTGTTTCTGAACCATGCATCTGGTTCAGGAAGAAGAAATAATTTTCGAGCCAGATCCCCCAGACAACCAGAAGTCCTTCCCTTCTGAACTGTGTTATAAGAAATTTTTATTTAACCTCATTTGGCTTTGACCTCTGTGTCTCCCTACTTGCATAATGTGTTTTGGGGTTTTTCTTTTACTCCTAGAGTAACCAAGAGATATAGAGCAAATAAAGGAGCCAGCAAAACAGGCACACAGAAGTTATCTCCTAACCTATTGACTCACCATTTCCTGAAATCAATGGGGAATTTAGAAACCAGAGATGGAAAAGCCCTATTAAGTAATCATATCTATCCTACTGCCAAAGGAGGTTCAAGTATGGGACATTATTAGCAAAGCTACTTTTCCGTTTCCAGTTCGGTCTTTTAAGTGAGTCAATTGTATCTACATCAGATAGTGCTAGAGGAGAACAGTCTAATGATTTAAAACCTAAAGCCTTTGCTTGGCTCTCCAGAGCCCTTTTTTTCTAAGTTCAGCTGACAAGATGGCTGTGGATGATGAGCACTGCCGTTGTGAATAGGGGTCACCCTAAACAGTGATAGCTACTAGTGGGGAGTTCTACAGATAACTGGCTGAGTATGAAGGGTAAAACCACTAAAAAAAAAAAAAAAAAAAAGACAATAAAGTTGGAAACGGTTTGAGAGGAGAAGCGAGTAAGTCACAAACAGAATTTGATGACTGAGCAGAAGCCAAATATGATGCTATGAATATTTGTTTATTTCACACCAGCTAACCTTTGCGTTAAACCAGTCAGCAACTGCATCCATAGAAGCTTCACAAAAAGGAGGATTGCACTAGGAAAACAATTCTGGCTCCAAGGTCTCAAGCTGTTCAGCTCAGTAGCTTTGCCCACATTGTTCTCATTGGTTTTGTTCCATTCCCGGTGTTTGCCAACAGGATCCAGGCTTTTCTATTTGATATAATTTTATTTCACACGAATTTAGAGCTGTTGAAAGGCATTGGCTTCTCTGTCTTAGATGCTGGCTTCTCTTTATCGCTATGAGCTAGGCAGCAGCTCAGCAAGCTTTCCCTGGCTATCCTGCCAGGACATCCTAGTCCCGAGAACAGAACTTGTTACCCATCTCATTCATCCTCAAGTCACTAAATCAAAGTTACCATTTCATAGATCCTTAGATTTTAAGGCCCTAAAATGATCATTCTGATCATTTATTCTTGTCACCTGCACTGTAGTATGTGAAATTATAAATGGGATATGACAAGTAACAACTTCTACACAGGTAGTTAGGCAGGATTTTTCTACCCCCTTCTCCACTCTCCATCCCAGGCAACAACAACAACAATTACAATATAGTGTAGTGGGGTAATATAAGCGCTACTGAGAAACTTAATATAAACTTCATTGGTCATTAAAGTAGATCACCACCAACTGTAGCTGAGCTCCATTTTATTTGTGATAATAAGGCAATCATCAGGTACACTAGTGATGCAGACCTGACCAGGTTTTGATTTACATAATATCTGCAGGAAAAGGAAAGCCTGTTAGGTTGACAGCTTAGTCCAACAGCAAATACAGAGAGATGTCAGAGAAGCCTGTGCGAGAGCTGGTGCCTTTGCGGTTCAGAGGCATCCCAGGGACATGTGTTTCCTCTGTGTTGGCACTTCAAGGGAGGATGGGTGGTTCCTGAAGGAAACTTTGAAGGGTTACCTGATTCCATCAGATCATAATAAGGTAAAACAAATGAGAAATAGGTACTCTTTGAAAGTCAGAGATCAAACAAAATGTCGTGTGCCTACTTAGGCCTTCTAAGCATCCATGGCACAGAATGTAGAAAGCTCTGGGTTGCCTTTTAAGCTCACATGTGGAAGGCAATTGGCATTTAAAGGTCCTTTGGCAAAAAATATTATCTTTGCACACGTGGGAACACCAGAGGGGTTGCTGTACTGTTAATTAAAAAGCATATTTGTGAAACTACCGTGTTTCTTTCAAGACCTTACTTTCAAGACCTGAGTAATTTGCCATTCTAGCATTTCTTACTGGCTATACATTAGTATTACTCTCCTGATTTCAACAAAAAAATGTCCCCAAACCTTTCAATGCAAAGATTAGAGCTGCCTAAGTCAGGAGTCAGCCTAGTTCTGATGGACTTCCATATTGGGCTGTAGGGCATTTAGTTTAGACCTCTACCGAAACAAAGAAAAGTGGTCTTTGTTTTAAGGGGTAAGGCGAAAAACAATATGAACTGACTCTTTAATTCCCAAAGGCTTTTTTTTCTTGTTTATACCAAGCAAAAGTTTTATCACCTACATTATTCCTTTGCCATCTGTCTCAGTCTTCTCACCCCTAGCCAGATACTACTGAAATTCTTCCTCTTCCTCATTCTCCTATTTAGTTTTGTATTCTAGCTGGAAATAATTATACCCTGACAATATAGCTTTGCTTAAAATATATATATGCTTAAATGCACAAATGTGCTATGAATCCATATATATTGTATTCACTTTTGTCACAACACAGGAATAAGCAAGGTACCTTGGAGGTACCTGGCTGTCATGCACAATTTCCAATTTTGCAACAAAGTGAGAAGCTATTATCGCTTATTTGCTTCTGAGCAAATTCTGGGGAACACTGTATGGCACAGGCTTTTCTGTAACATACTGCACACTTTGATAATAGCAAATTGCGGAGAATGTCACACACCCAATATAATCAGGTATATTAAGCCCTGATAAAGGATCTCCTAGGGAGCAAAGCATCACCAGGGTAGAATTACAGTCTGATATGCTGCTGACTGGATTTTATTATTAAAAATACATGGTAAATTATAGGCCCCATATGCTCCTGATTTCACTGATTTTAAAAATAGAAAGTGAAAGCTCCCAGCTGGGGGCACAGCTGCTGCTAATAGTAGAAATCATAGCCAGGAGTGTCAGTTGTAAATGCAGCAGCCTGCAACTCAGGTGGTGGGAGAGTTTTGTTTCTCCTTAGTCTGCAGCTGGATCTTGGAGTGGGGCGGGGGGAGACTTCCACAACGCCTGCAGGGTCAACTGTCTCTCCTCTGAGGCAGATGTAGACATGCTGAGCTGTAAGATTCTCAAATATTGACAGTGCTTAGCCAACACTTTACTTCCAGGAACCTGTTGTTATTGTTGCTATCTTCTCTTCAAATCATTTAAGTACGAGCACTTAAAAAATGCATCCGTATGGGCTGTCAGGATGGAGCTGGGGTACAGGATTCACGACACCATGTGCTGGGGTGAAGAGGAAGGCCAGATATTGAGGACAGTTGAGGGCAATTTTCTTGGTCTACAGAAAGAGTGAAGGGAACAAAGGAAGTGAAGAGAGGAATGGAAAGTGGCTGTGTTGTGCCTTTTGCTCAAGTGCCAGCATCTACCCCAGCTAATGTCCTGCTGCCGTCTAGATGGAAGGTTCTGTGGGAAGGAGGCTATCATATGTGGCCTATTGGAAGGGACAGCTGCAGAGATCAAGCATCTCCTCTTCCAGCAGAGAATAGCTTGCACTGAGTCATCATAGCCAATGTGACAGTAGAAAAACCTCTCCTGCACTTGTTTATGCTCTGTTTGGATTGTTTAAAATGCACCTAGTTGTCTTATAAATACCAGATTCAGCTTCTTTCCAACCTTCCGTACAAAGTGGAAGGCTTTTGTATAAATGGAATTTAAAATGCAAATGTAAACAGTCCTTTTGCCTCTTCCCTTTTATAAGACAGAAAAAATGAAGCATGGCTTTAGCCTGTTGGTGAGGCTCTGTGCAGGGTCTGTGTAATGAAAGACTCCAAGGAGAACAGTTTCTACACAGCTGCTGCCTCTTGATCTTTAATGTCTGCAGTACTCCTGACTTGTACAGCAAGGAAAATAAGTAATGCTATCTTGTTTAATCATGCTGTCTTCTACCTTGCTTAGCATTTAGTGACTGGACTGGACCACCTAACTTGAAGACTGGCTTTAAAGGCAACTCTTTGATGGCAGAAACCCTGCGTTGGGGAATTTTTGAAACAAGAGCACCCTCTAATGGAAACGAGAAGGAAAGAGCAACCGCAGACAGCTACAGTAAGGAACATACATTTTCTCTTTGAGTATTTACACTAACTTTTATGCAAGAATTAATTCCTCTCCTATTCTCAAAGGAATGGTTAGATATCCCGCGCTTTTTAATGTAAAACAGAGAAGAATTTTTTTCACTGCAGATCAAAGCTTACAGAAAAATAACTACCTTCTACTCAGAATCCAAAAACACTTCACCAATCTGAAAGGCTGATAGGATCTTGGCATCTTCTGATCCCTGCTGTAAGCTAGCACAGGAGCTCTAGCTGCTGAGGAGGCCAGAGCCCACCTTCAGGTTGCTTGGTTAGCTATTTTTCCTGCTGCAAACTGCATCAGCAGCAAATTGGCTTCTTCTGAGCTGAGCTTGGTGCTCTAAGGGAGCAGTAATTGGCAAACGACATGGCAGGACACAGTAGTCACTATTCTGTGGGCACTTATTCTTGCACAATTAGTCTAAAGAGTTCTTTCATATGAACCAGGGTAGGCACTCAGTGTGAGCTGCAGTTGAAATGCTAAGGCTACATTAGCAAGCCCTGTCTTATGTATCAACAGCAGAGTTTCACAGTTGGTGAAAAGCAAAACAGAAGGGCTGTATCACACAACTAGGAGGTTTCCCAACGACTTTGCCATCATGTGCTTACAGGAGGCTAAGAACTGTGATAAATTAGTTTGTCACCAGGGCCCTGATTTGTATGGTCTTACGGTATCAGAGGACTTTCGCAGGGTGCCACTGCATATGTTTGCCATTTAATCATCAGGCAATTTCATTTTGCCCTGAGCGCCCACAGGCCTGCGTGATACAAAGGATGTGCAAGCCCTACAAAACCACATCAAACAGAAGAGGTGTGCTATGTCCAGGCACGCCGGCTGCGCCTACTGAATGAAACATGCTCAAGCATTTCCTGAGAAAGTCTGGTGAGTCAACTCAGGCCAGTAGCACATCCCAGCTGTGTGCATCTTCTGTTTTTTCTTGCGTTACTGGTCAAAAAAATAACTAACACTGATTGCCTCAGCTTCAAAAATTGCATGTGTAAATCAATGCTATGTCTGTATCACAGCATCCACACGGACGCTGACGTAGTATTGTAGTCCAGGCTGCAAAACAGTTTTTGCTCCAAGTCCAGTGTTTTCCCTTGCTCCTGAGTTTCTGAAAGGTTCTACTTTCTAGGCTGAAATTTTCCATCACTGAGCTCAGCCAATGGCTTCTGGGAGAAAGTCTGAGGAAAATCCATTTGACCATTCTGTGAAAGTGGAAAACAAAACAAAGCTTCTGTGGAAAATTATTTAGAAATATATTAACTTGCACATACAGTGAGAAAAACAGGAGCAGAAAACACAGCTCTGCTTCGGTTAGGAAGCTGATTTGAATATTTTAAGGACATGGTTCCCATTCACCCATACTAGATTTACCCTGGTATATCTTTCCTGATACCACTCTTCACTTGTACTGATTTAGGTGACAATGGAGTTAGGTACTATTTTACCACGGCAATAGAATTATCTTTTGACGTGCACTGTGAATGCAAACATGTTGTTACTTAGAGAAACATATCATCACTGCATAAGCAACACATACAGTTCCTACCCTTTGACCTGTGTTGTGGGATGCAGGAGCTGCCCCGCTTTGTGACACCACGGATCTGCCAAACAAACCATCCTGTTGCAAGTATCATTCAAAACCTGGAAATCCAGAGAAGACACAAGAACAAAAAAACAAAACACGTCCTCTTGGGTGAATTATATCTCATGCAGAGCTCTCACACATGATTATGATAAAGTAAATATTGTTTGGTATGTACTGCCTGTGTTGATTTTTGTGCATATACTTATCACTAGGTAATGAGGGACATGAGGCAAATAGGTGTTCCTATAGAATGATACTATTTTGTCCACATTTCTACAAATCTCAATAACAGGCATACATGTCCCCTTCTTTTACTTGTATCTGACTCTGAGCAAAAATTTAATATTCAGATGACCCTAAACATAAGGGATAAGTTTCCCACACTTTTGTTTTGGTCATGGTGCCACTCAAGTTACCCATAAAACGAGGCCGGCAAGCGGCCACAGTGTAGTCATTAGCTGCGGTGGATGCTGTGGATCAGGTCTCCAGTGAAACTTAATAGGGTAATGCTGATGAATTGCATCAGCTGGAAGTCTGGCTTGCTGGTGTATTTGGGAACTGTGGTGACGGAGGTGACTAATGTGTTGCAGTGTTTCTCAAGCTTTGAGGCTGAACATCCTGAGGAAACTCTGATCTCAGAGCAAACCTGAAGGAAGTGCCTTGTGTATGTTGTGGGAGAGCAAGGCTAGGAGGATGGATGAGAAGGAAAGGATTTTTAGGGGATTTCTAATGCTCAGGACTTGGCAAAACCAGGTCTTGGGACGAGCTCACATTAATAAACAGAACTTGTTTTGCTGAGTCTAGAGAAAAACTGACTTAGTGAGAAATAAATGAAAAAGCTTTTGTGTTAGAATTTTTAAGATCTGCTAGAAGTTTTCATAAAGTCAAAAAAACCCCAACAGAACAGGCAAAAAAAAGCCCAGGCAAAAGTTCACATTTCCACAACTCTTTCTCTGCTTTTTGTCTTCTAGTCTTTAAACAAATGGGTCTTTTCTACGGAAGATATTTAGCATTTACATCTTTGGACAAGAAGCTGTTTCATGAAATCATTCTGTGGGGCTCATCCTTACCACGGGTATCCTATGCCAGAGCCTTTGGCATGGCTGAGCTCTCTTATCCTATGGACAAACTGAACAAAGTGGGCTGCGGCATTTCTGGAACTTCTTCTTGCTTCGTTGGGCTGCTTTGGAGGGATCAGCATGGCTAGTCCTATGTCATGGGGAGACCAGGAGGATAAAGCAATAGCATTTGATTTGCCTGGGGCAAAGAAATTGCTTGGGCCAGTGAAAGTGAATTAGGCAAACACAGGCCTCCATCATGCACTTTTTTAAGAATGTCACCCAACTTATCTCCCAAGGAGTTCAAGCCTGGAAATGGCAGGGAATGCTGTAGGTCTGGAGACCGATGATATGACGGGAAAGACATGGAGGGCAAGCTTCAGCGTAACCTAATACATTAACTGCTCATAGTAGCCACTACGAGTGTCTCAAAGTACAACTGTTTGTCCCCTGACTTGTGTGAGCAAGACGTCGCTAATGCTAAAGGGAAGAGCGAGGGAAGTAAAGCCCCACATATTGCCAACACACACGGGCATTCATCTTTGGAAAGCTTAAACGTGGGAGCCCTCCTGTGGTAGTTCTTCAGAAGTATGCTTTTCACCAGGATAAAGCGGTCACCCAAAATGTGTTGAAGTCCACATAGAAAGCAACATAGTCACAAAAGAAACCTGTACCTGTGCACAGTGGGTATGAGCGTGCATGTATACACAGCTCCTAAATGTTAGCAGGCAAGCCAGCCACATGTTGCTTGTGTTGGGCAGATCACAAAATTTAACCTGGCCAACCCCATGACAACTCAGCAAATTAAGCTTAGCCTTGAACATTAAAGCCATTTGCACCTGCCTGAGTCTGATGTGTTGACTGCAAGCACAGAGCTGCTGCTCCTGTTTGTTTGAAAGGTTTGAGGCTAAGACATACTCTCTGTGCACCTGGAGCTTCAAGGTGAACCAGGCAGCAGGGGAAGGCTGAATGCTCTACGTGAAGTTACCCCTGCACAGAAGTCCAGCCCAAAGCTGATGCATGACTTACAGGACTTATTTGAAGCCTGTAAGAGAGCCAGATGGCCTGACTGAGCCCGAAGCCATCCCACACTGCTGGTGGTGGATTTGCAAATCTGGCTGAGCAGTTACAAGAGAGCACACAGGGTTAAGAGCCACCAGCAGTGGTCATGCTGCCTGGCAGCTCGCTCACCTTGGGTGTCCATGCAGGTGCTGCCAAGGGAGGCTCATACGGTCACACCTGGCAAAGGACTGCAGGCACAGCCACAGCAACACTCTCTTTGGGGTTCAGGGATTGCAAACCACTCACCCGCCCAACTCACTCGCCGCTCTCCATCGTTACAGCGGGGATAATTACCTGTCAAGCTGTGCAGAGTGATCAGACAGGGGCTCTTGGGTGTTTCATTCTCTGCTGAACTCACAGTGGCTGTTTTTGCCACGGCTCCTGGCGTTATGGTTTGCCCCCGCGGCTTGCACTGGAGACTCACGGCTCTGGCCACCCCAAGTGGATCATATTTGCCAGCAGAGGGTGAAGAAAAGTAATCCCACAATAAATACTGGTTTCTTGGTATCTGGGAGGGAAGGAGGGCAGGACTCACCCTTTTAGGAACATCACACATTTAAAACCACATAAGCTGGTCACTCTCTAAGGATGGTGGCTTCGTGCCTGCACTGGTGTGCACAGACTACTGTAATGGCTGCATCCTATTAGCAATATTATGTTTTAATTGAAACAGATATTATTAATTATTGATACTTCACTAAGAGGAAGACTTAAAAGTACCTCTCTAAAGTCAGAAAAGTCAGGAATTTTGGAATATTTATGTCCAAAGTTACAAAATTGTTAAATTTTAATGAACAAACAAAAAGCCTTTTGAACAGAAGTAACACATATTGCCACATACTGCAAATGTACGCACTGGTTAACCAGCACCCACTTTTATGCAGGTTCCAGACCATGTTCTGAAACTCACTTGGTTAAACTAGAGCTAAAACAAACTTCAGTTTCCTTATTGAAGGCAGCAGCATCCAAAGGACTGAATCTCCGTGGAATTATTGCATAAGAGATTGTGTCCAGGAATTTTGATACGAAGGACCTGCTTTTATCTTAGATGCTCGAAACAATAATTTTGGTGTGCAGCACTACTCAATGACAATTAAGTAGAACTGTTTCTCTAACCTCAGGTGCTGTATTAAAGAATATAAAATTTAATTCAGCCATTAACAAATGTTTTGGAAGATGTTTTAATCTCTCTGGGTTAACAAATTTGCATCTTTGGTAAAGCTAATTGTGAAAATCAGTGAAGGCAAGATTTTCCCTGTTGTTGTGGACAAACACATGCACAAATATATATGTACAGATGCATAAACAAAAATCTCTTTAATGCTGTTTTCTTTTGATTATATTTTAATTTTTCTTCCTGTGTGTCTTCCTTTGCTCTTATGCAGACATATCTAGCAGAGAGGTTCGTGCATGAGGAGATCACATGGAAAAGGCTTCAGTGAAACTTAACTAATGCTTAAGTGTACGCTGCTGAGGAATGAATCTGACCCATAGTGAACTAATATGGTAAGTCTTGGTATTTTGAGACTGGCAACAGCTGGCAAGTTAACAGTCACCTACTGTGCAAGCCCAGGACATTTTTTTTCCAAGCAAAGTTTCACAGGGCTTCCTATTCTGAATTCACACATGCTAATAACGCAATTACACATCTTGTTTGTTGCCACTGCCTAATTATAAAATATAATTTTCCTCTCCTAACAGAGAGGAGGAAGTATAAATATTTTTGTAAACATAAATCTTGATTATGCAGATTGATATTTACAAAATTAGGTCTGATGATGCTGTTGTGTAAGGACAATTTCCCGTCACAAAAAAAAAAAGCAGTAAACTGAAGTGGAAGGTTGGGGTGTGCTGTAACATTATGAAAATAAAGGAAATCCTTCAAGGACACTAATGATTCTAGAGGGGTTTGGTGTAAGTCTGACCAAGACTGGTCCAGATTCCCTTGTCCAGGCAAAATTCTTTCTGGAAAGGATTTTTGCTGTATGTGCTGCTTAAAAGTCTTCTAAAACTGTGTCGAGTTTTTGTGATTTCAAAATGGAAATTAAATTAAATGAAAAAATGAAAATCACAAGGCCAAGTCTTAAAAAAAGTGGAAGCCAGTTTTCCATTCCATGCAAAATGTTATAGTGACTGACATTTGACAAATGCTCTTTCTGATTTATACAGTATCACCTCCTTCCCACCTTTCATGGATAATTGTAAAATGAAGCCTTGCCTTATAATTTTATCAGGGAATAATTACTCCATTGGTATAACTGTGATCAGACATGATCTTGTTAACTGCAGAATAAAAACAGAAGAAGTCATCTGGCTTCCAAGAGAAGAAGGTCTGTTGCTCATGCAAGTATCTTTAATAATATTTACTCAGAAATGTACGTACTGGCAAGGAAAAATGTAAAATGTTTTCATTTCTGCATGTTTGTCCCAGCATGAAAGTCCCTCTTTAATTACTTGATACAGATAGCTCCCTGCCAAAAATCGTGAGGAGGGCGGGGGGGGCCACAGGCGGGAGAGCTAGTTTAAGAAATATGAAAAAGTTTTCCAGGCT
>JAVJGI010000060.1:11377741-11410225 GCA_035590275.1 Ibycter americanus | reverse complement strand
CCCCCCCCCCCCCCCCCCCCCCCCGAGCTATTGTAAGAAATATGAAAAAGTTGTCAAGGCTCTTTTCCTATTGTTGTTTTGCTGTGGTTTTGCTCCTTGAGAGGTTCCAAGGTAGGATGGGCTCTTTGCCATTCTTTGTAGGTTGGGTATCGAGCACGTAGGCACAGCAAGCCCTGCTGCTGAAGCAAGGAGGTGTCTACCCCAGCAACAGCCTTGTACCTCCTTCTTTCTTTGCCGTTGCACGCTCCTGGAGACTTCAGAAAGCTGAATGGTCTTTCTCCTGTGGTCTGTGCTAAATTACCAAGGCTGAAATTGCAAGATTGTGGAGCTCCTTGGACCTCTTTGAGTTTCAGTAACGGCCTGTTCCCTTTAACGTGGTTTTGACAGGCTGCATATTGCTTCTTTTTGTACAACCTGTACTTTTAGAAGTAGTAAGGTATTTGTGGGTGTCTGGCGAAGGGATCTCAAAATCCCAGCCAGAATGTAAACAAAATACAGTTCTTCAATAAAATTCAATAAATATTGGCCAATATAAACCTGCAAAAAATCAGACTGTGCCATGCAACATTAAACCTTGTGAACTCCTGAAATCCCTCACCTCAAACTTTTTTCAAAAGCACCAGAAAAACTACAGTCTAATGTACACAAATAGCAGAGACTGTGTTAGGATGGTATGTAAAGGGCAATTAGTGTACTTGCTCCATATGTCAGGGAGCAACTTTTGAATCTGTGCATTTAGAAGATCCAGTCTCTAAACTCCAATTCTATTGTCAACACTGTTTTCTTTGGAAAATAAACTGCCCTGGCTGAATTTGGAACTGCTCCCAAATTCAGCTTAGTGCTCACTTCCTGATAAATGGTAGTAGAAAATTCAGACCAGTTAACATAAACATTAGCATCTGTGTCCATAGAGAGAAGGTAAGTATAATAATACTGGGTGGACATCACTCAAATAATTGTGTAGGACACTTAAATACAAGAATCCACTGTGCTTTATTTATACAGCACTGAAAGATGGCTCATCTGAAAAATCTAGCTGGGCTGTAGGGTAGTGCTGCTCCAATGGCACTTGTCTAGGTCCAGACCCAAAGTGTATTTTGCCCAGACCCCATGGAGGCTCTATAAAGGTCATATATCCGTATATCCAGAATTCCTGTGGGAAAGTTTACACTTCTGATGATATTCTTATTTTTTTAAGGAACAACTTGTGGCGCACGGATAGGGTCCCCCGGTGAGGGGGGAGGTTTGCAGAGCCAGGTGGAGCAGGAGATGACACCGCCTTTTCTTCTGAGAAAATTTTAACAGCAGCTACTGGGTACTGATAGGATTATTCATCAGATAGTGTTCAGATCTAACTGAGTAGCTTTGACTCCCTAACAGAAGTGTGACTAGACCAATGCTCCCAAGTCATGGCTGAAAAGGCTATGAGGAAGCAATTTCTGTACACAGGGAAGTGCTAAGTTAGAGGGATGGGGATGGGGGCCAGGGGGAGGAATACATGGGCATCAGCTGTCAGAGAATAAAAAGTTCTTCTTTTGAGTAGCATTTGGATGACCTTGACAACAGCATCCTCACAATATGCACTTGTATCACTCCTGTCTTGCAGTAGTGCTTGTGCTTCAGTCCATGCCTCTCCCTCCATGCTCATGACATCTCCATCAGGAAGGTGCAGGATGCGGGGGCTGCGGCAGAGCAGGGGAATGTGGCAATGCAGTGGAGAGGTGGGCATATGTTCCTCCTCCATGGAGGGAGGACAGACCAAACTGCTTGGAGAGTTTGGCCTGTGGCAGGAAGGCTGGCCCAAAACCTGGATCTGACCTCCACGGCCACCGAGCCACTTGGACTATTGTATATCTTTTCTCCTTCAGCCATTCTGTACACCTTCCTATGGATGCTCTCCATGCTTGAGTTTTACAGAAAAAGCTGTACTTGTACCGTGAGAAGGAATGTCTGTGGTATCTGACCTTCACATGATGACCTTCCAGTTGTCATGACAGAAAGACATAAAACACGGGACGTATATATCAAAACTGTATAGAATAGGTTTTTTCAGTGTGGAAAAGAGATAACGGGAAAGGAGGTAAAGGCCCTACAGGACAAATACCTGTCTAATGGTGGCAGAAAAGGAGGTAATTCAGAAATAAGTATTTGCTATTTCTCATAGTACAAGAAGTAGGGAACACCCAAAGAAATTAGCAGGCTTAAGGGCCAAAGCAAACAGAGGGAAATGCTCCTTTACAAAGAGCATAAATTGTAGAACACATTGACACAGAACGTGAAGGCCAGAAGTATAGTTTGGTTTAAAAGGGAACTAGGAAAGTTCATGGAGAATAGACCCCTAAAGAGTAATTTAACTGGCATGCTCCAGCTTTAACCTTCTACTGAGGAAGCCCTTAAAATACCTCCTGCTCTAGGCTGCAAAAGTTTGGCATGGTAGGGGTTATCTCCGTCTTTGCTCTGGTCTAAGACTTTTTTCCAAAGCATTTACTGTGTAGCACTGTCAGAAACAGGACAGTGGACTAGCTGGACCTTTGGTTTCAGTGTCACAGTTCAGTGTCAAGGCACAGTAGGTTGTGGCTGGAGAGCAGGGCTAGAGCTCTTTGTGCAGGAGAGGCCATGTGGTGACTAATCAGAGAGAACCCAGGGACCATGCTTTCAGGTCAGGACACTGTGGAGCATTTCCAGCCTCACCACTGGTCTGGTGCTGAGAAGTCCACTAGAGTGAAAGGTAGGCAGTGGTGTGGCAGGAAAACCAGAGCTGGGATCCAGGTCCCCAAACACAAAATAAACAGCTAGTTCACATTGACTTTAAAATTACATAAGTGACTAAGTACTATAGACCTGTATCTGGGCTCTGATGCGTATTATTTGCATTTCCTTTGTTTTGGATGTCCATCTTTCACTTTTTGATATAATTGCATAGAAAAGGAAAGGAAAATAAAAGTAATTTATTTAAGCAGGTGTTTCCTCCGTATTTTTTAAGGAAGGATCCACACATAAAAATTACTTGGGTAGATGTTCTTTTATACTTCTCTCTAGCCAGATTTTTTTTCACTTACGCACAACTTTCTCATTCATTTAATGCAACAGGGATGATCCAAGGGATGATCCAATGGAGGACACTGGTAAGCAAAGGTGAAAATAAGCTATAGTGGTGTCTCTGCTCACTATTTTCACTCAACTATTTGTGTTTTGAGATGTAAATCAAAGATGGGGACAAGCAACTGTCCTGGAAATGTTTTAGTTCCCTTGGAGTTTTATCGTGTCTGGCAGGAATCTGAGAGATTGTGATATTTATCCGGCATTTCCACACACCCTGAAGGCTGGTCAAAATCATTCTAGGTAAACTAATAGGTATCTGGCATGCCCTTTCCATCAGGCAGACCATATGCACATGGAGTAGGGACCACCCTCACCGAAACCTGCTGTGATGCAGCTCATAATTTTCAAGGCAGAAATGCCTTCAGAATGGAATAAGAGGGAAGGGACCAGAGGAATTAATGGTCCTGTGGGGACCTGGGAGGGACTGTTGGAATGGCTGTTGGCTCCAGTCTGAGATGGTAAATGAAAGAGTAGGAATCATCTGTACATCTTCCTCAGTCAGCCAGATTTCTCCACATTGTACACTGTTGTGACTTCCTGAGTCTGCTAGCTATTGCTGCTAGTGTTTCAGTTTCTATGGGAAAGCATTCTATTATGTCCTGCCTTAGGCTTAACATGTTCCCAACTGATCTTCCATCCAGTGGACAAACCCACTACTTCATGTGTTAAAATGTCTTTCAAGAGAAAAGAAGCAGTTATCAGATGTCAAAATTTAGTTCTTCCTTCTTTACAGTCAAAAGACCCTAAGGATTTTACAGGCGGAAAATAATAAATTAAATTCGTGAAAGGATGAAATGAGATTGAAACAAGTTAATATTTCAGAGGCAAATGAAGATACTAATTAGTGTGGGTTTAACTCATTCCCTCCTTGTGACTGGCAGAAAATATTAAAATTCACTGTAAATGTTTTCAGTGTTTTCTTCCTGCCCCTTCTTCTAAAGACAGCATACACCAACTTTCAGAAGTTATAACGATGGTTCAAAAGCTATAGGCTAGATCCTCAGCTATGGTGAGTCTGAGCACTTATGTTGAATCAATGGAGGTACAGCCATAGAAACCAGTTGAATATCTGGCCTACCATATACTGCATCAGGGCAGTCCATCGAAGTGACAATATAAGTTCTATCAGGCTCACTAAACAACATCCCAGTGATGAGAATTTTCAATGATAGATCTCATCCCTTGTCATTGCATTGTTGTTCTGTATTTTCCCCTGAAATGTACTGTCCCCTCCTCTGTGCTGACTCAAACATAAGATGACTTTAGCTGTTTCTTTCATGCAGAATCAATAAATTGCTTGCACTAGCACTGGCCATGAAATGACCATGGACCATGAAATGTTTGTCTGACTATTTTATGATACACTGAAAGTATTTCCAAAATTAATCAGGTCATAAGGCTGAGATAGTTACATATTTACAAAAGTTTGGGCATACATGCCAGGCCTAAATGAATTTTGGTGAGTAGCTACCCTCATCTGTCATAATAGCAGTATAATAGCAGCAAGACCAGTGACTGAAGAAAAAATTGTTTAAGCTTCCTGGGAGCAGTAAGAACTGTGAGTGATCTAGTATGTAATGGTTCTCCTGCTGAGGAGCAGAGAGTCAATAAAAATATTTTGTAAGGAAGAAGAGCAGCTAACTCCTCTTCCAGGAGAAAACTTGTTTGGAGGAGGCTTGCAATTCAGGAGGAACTGCAGTTTGGAAAAATCTTCCCTGAGCAGGCACCTTGGGGTAGACAACAGAGCCTCAGCAATTGATGCCAATAGCCTTTGAGGAAGATTGGGGGTTGTGTTAGATGACTTTAAAAGGTCCTTTCCAACCCAAACCGTTCTATGTTTCTGTGCTTCTAAGATTACTGCTGTCACAGAAGGGGGTTGACAGCCAGCTGCACACATAGTTTTCCCACCAAGAAATCAGAAAGAGACTTTTAAAAGGTATGCATCGCTCAGAGGAGTACACGTATTCATTATTTTTGGTATTTTGTTCTGGTTTTGTCTGCTTTGTCTCCAAGTACTTTTATTAGATTACTTGTTTCAAAGTAAAAACAGATGAGTCAGCAAGTTTCATCTAATTTTCTAAGATTTTGAGTGGAGCTGAGAAGTTGTTTGCTAATGATTGCTACAATGAGCTCTTGATGGCACCACAGAAGCTTGGTAGAATGACCACAAATGAACTCCATATCTGTTTATTTTTATTAATGCATAAGATCACTTGCATAAATTTTACCTACCTACAAGTATGTCTAACTCACAGAATCACAGAACTACTGATACTGGGAGGGACCTCTAGAGATCATCTAGTCCAAACCCCTGCTCAAAGCAGGGTCAGCTGGAGCGGGTTGCCCAGCTATGTGTTGAGTCATGTTTTGAATATCCCCAAGGATGGAGACTCCATAACCTCTCTGGGAAATCTGTGCCAGTGCTGAATCACTTTCCCAGTAAAAATGTTTTTGTCTTATATTAATCTCTCTTTTTTTTTTTTTATATTGCTATTTGTATCCATTGCCTCTTGCCTATCACTGGACACCCCTGAGAAGAGTCTGGTTCCACCTCCTTTAATCCCCCTACCAGGTATTTATACACATTGATAAGAACCCCCAAGCCTGCTCTTGTTCAGGTTAAACACCCCAGCTCTCTCAGCCTCTCTTGAGTGACAGAATCTCCAGTCTCTTAAACATATTAGTGGCTCTCTACTGTACTTGCTCCAATACAACCATGTCTCTTTTGTGATGGGGAGCCAAGCACTGGGCACAGCACTCCGAATGTAGCCTCACCAGTGCTGAGTAGAGGGGACAAATCACCTCCCTCAACACGCTGGCATCACTCCTGATGCAGTCCGGGATATCATTGCCCTCTGTTGCTGCAAGTGCACACTGCTGGCTCATGTTCAACTTGTCAAGCATGACCCCAAGCCCTTTTCTACAAAGGTGCTTTCGATTTGGCCAGTCCACAGCCTGAACTGGTGCGTGGGGTCATTCCTCCTCACATGCAGGGCTTTGCAATTCCCTTTGTTAAACTTCATCAGAGTCTTGTCAGCCCATTACTCCAGCCTGTTAAGGTCCCTCTGGACATTAGCACAGTCATTTGGTGCATCAGCCACTCCTCCCAGTTTTGCGACATCTGCAAATTTGCTGAGGGTGTACTCTGCCCCATCAACCAGGCCATTCATGAAGATGTGAAGAGTACTGGATCCAGTATCAACTGCCAGGGTACACCACTAGTGACAGACCTCCAGATGGACTCTATCTCACTGACCAAAACACGTTGAGCTCAGTAGTTCATCAGTTCTTAATTCGTTTGACTGTCCACTGATGTAGTCTGTTTGTTGAGGATATTAATGCCACCTGCCAGGAATTACGCCATCATCATCAGGGCTCAGCCCTATGTTCCTGCTCAAAGAAGATGAGTTGCCAATATGCTAAGTGGTTTACTTATCCAGCATACAGAGCAGCTCAAGCTGGGTGCCTCTGAAGAGGGACCCCCATCAAAGAAACCCCGAGCAATTATACCCTTACAATCTAAATTCTCCACCCCTCACACAACAGCTCTGATCAGTAGTAACATTAGGGTCTGCGATCTTCCCATTCTTCATTGGGTCCCTTCATTGTCTCTGGGTTGCCTGCTTCTTCTTTTATCTCCAAGGTTGCTGCATCAGCTGATGCTCATAGTGGCCTTCCTTATCTTCCAGCTCAAACCCGCTCTGGGGTCTTCTTTTACTTAACTAGGTAAAAGTTTACCATATCTGAGTGAAAGTTAGCAGCCTGCAGCCTAAGGCTTCAGCAAATTTAGCTACTAAAGTTAAGTACGTTATGCTAAGCAAGTTCTATGTAAGTAATATACAAAATTTACAACGTTGTTTGTTCATGAAGGTATCATGGGAGATACTGTTGACATCGTCTGGATGAACATCGTCATCTAGGAAAATTCCATGGTATTAAAAGAACCATTGCAACACCCAGAATGTCTCTTGCTTTTTTTCCATTAAACATTTTTTCTGTGGATTTGAATCTTTTGTACTGAATTGTTTGGCTTGGTTAGATGTATTGAAATACTTTATGGCCTATGGAATGTGTGTATTTGTGATGCAGTCTTGCTAATGATGCAGCTTTCACAGAATTTAACTGCATGCAGTTCAGGGAGAGTGCCCTACTAGATGTATACTATCCTTTTCCAGGAGCAGTACTCCTTTGATAATAATTCTGGATAATTTAGAGGGTGTTGTTGATAGGACATTGCTTATGTGTATTCTGTTTCTAGAGTAAGATGTGCCAATGCTTCCCATAAAAAAAGATTTTATAATTCTATGAAGTTTTTTCAACAAATTGCAAGATAAATATTTGGCTAAGAAATTTTAATCCTGGAACACAAGTTTCATAAGCTAAAATAAAAATATTATCCCTCCCATAATGAACAGATGATCACCATGTCCTAGAAGTCACTGTGCTCACCTGCAATCCAGTCTAGCATTCACATCTTCTAATTACTCCTTAATATTTGCAATGAGGTATTTATTTGCAATACCATACAGGTATTACAGAGAGTGGCAAATCAAATTCCACAACCGAAACAAAAAAAACACCAACAAAATTAACAATCGGCCACTTCTGAAGCAACGTTAGAATTAGGTATGTATTTCAGCGTAAACAGCTTAGTGATTAAGTACCTGCCCTGGATTTTACTTAACTCTCTTTTGGGGAGGAGGATGGAAGGAGTCAGACAGAAATTTTCCGTTTATATGGAGCAGCTATTAAACAGAAATATAAAATGGAACAACTGTGTCTGTATAGAGTGCTTACTACAAAGACCTTCATCCCAAAAGATCTCATGTTTGTTCTGCTTGGCTTTCTAAAGCAATATAACCTGAAAGTAAAATACCATTTGCAATAAAAATAGTATGAGCAATTCCATTTTTTCCCAGCTGATAATAGGAAAAACACATTTCTTGTTATAATCAATATTTTTGAGATCCCTGACTTGCCCTCTTGCCTCCCCACCCCCCAAAGAGAATTCTGCCATATACTGAAATTAAAACCTCTCTGCACAAAAGAACTCTGTAACTATTATTATGCCCATAAAAACATGTGTCTCTGAAAAAGTACACCAACAAAGGCGGAGATTTAAAACCAAACAAACAAAACCAAGCAGGAAAATAAGGTGATCACACTGTCCATGTCAACCAAAAGTGACAGAGGAGTAAGAGCCTATAATGTGTGGAAAGAAGTGGCTGGGAAGAGTGAGGACGGCCTCTCAGGAACCCACTGCAAGAACAGCTCTAAGTTCCTATGAGACCTTAGAGACTCAACATGGGGGGGGAACACCTCTAAAATAAGTTTCAAATTTTGCACTCTCTTAACACCAGAGCGCCCCACTCTGAAACTAAAGGTATAGGGAACCACATTTCATTAGTTCTGTTGTTCATGAAGGAACCTGGATTATTATTTTTTTTTCAGGGATATTAAAGTTGCAAGTCATCAGAAAAGAGGTAGATTTGCCTGAAGACGGGCAAGGGCAAAGGCTCTACAAAAGGGGGTCCAGAGGAGCCCTGAAGGGATGGAGCAACTGATACAAATCATGACAACCCGTAGACAGAGGGAGTTCTCCAGCATGACCACTGCAAAAATAGAAAAGATGTTCAGTGAGGAAAAGAATATGAGTTTGTGAATTGTAATGATTTTTCTAGATCATAGCAGTTAAAATGAGGTTTGACAGAGAGCCTGTTATAAAGAGAAGCTATTGCTAGCTTCCCGCTAAGCATAACCTTGTTTTATACAAAAGGAATTGTTCTATGCAAGGAAAAACACAGTGTCCCACTGTTTGTACAACACAGGAACAAAAAGTAGAAGCAGTTTCTGTTTTCCATATTCTTGGGTAACCTCAACAATGCTGGCTGCATCTTAAAAGTTAAAGGAGCTATCAGTGAAGTACTTTTCTCAGTTTAGCCATTCAGAAAATTAATGTGAATGTCTGATAGAGAAAAACGTCCTTTCTCCAAACTTTCCATCTTTCACCAAACTATTGTGTCCACCTTTCATTAGTTCCCAAACTGACAATAGTTCCAACAAAATCCCCTTGTCATAGAATCACAGAATGGTTTGGATTGGGAGGGACCTTTGAAGATCATGTAGTCCAACACCCTGCCATGGACAGGGACATCTTTCACTAGACTGGGTGGTTCAAAGCGCCATGCTAAGAGCAAAAAGCAGTTGCAGATCCCTCGGGGAAGAAGCATGACACTGAGTGAAAGCTTTGGCTTTATTGCAAGTGTACCATTACCACAGTGTCAGCCCTGGGTCATCAACACTAGTAAAAATGGTGACCCAGCACAGAGGAGCCCTTCTTGGGAGTGAAGCCAGTAACAGCCTGTGGTATTTCTAACTTAAATGAGGTTTGAGGTCCAAAGCTGAGTATTTCTATACTCTAAATCTTTTGCATCTTAAAGGTGTTGTCTAGCAATGTCCAGCAGAAGAGTCCAAGACTTTATCTCCCTTGTGGTAAGCTCTAAGCTATTCGGTATCATACCTCAAAATTCAGGGACATGGCTGTCTCAAAGAATATTCACTTAGCTACCCATCACCCTAGTAAAAACCCACAAAGAATTCCTGATGAGATGTCAGCTACAAGCACATGCTAGATCCCAAATCCTGAGCTGAGCAGTTTCATTAGTAGAAGACAGGATAATATGGTTTTTTGTAAGTACCATGAAAATTGTAAATTATTTTTAAAAATCCCAAATTCATTAGGATCCTCATCACCAGTAGTTAGCTGGTAAGAATAAGCCACATCACATGAAGTGCTGCCTACTGCATTGCTTATTCTCTGCTCTTGTCCCTCTCTAGCCTCTCCTGTAGGGGCTGGGGCTGGGGCTGGAGTTGTTGCTGTCACAGATGCAGACCCAGACCCAGACCCTTGGTGTCGTGCTGCATACCATGCCTCTGTGGAGTTTTAGGTGGGAGACATAGGACGTAGAAGCTTTTGTTCTGAAGTTAATTCCTTTTGCATGGGCATTTGGAGGAGTTAGCAGTAGTGGGCAAAACATGTATAGCTGAGCAGTCTTTAATTTGTGTTGGTAGAAAGCAATTCCCTGCCTTTTTTCCTGTGATGCTTCAGGTGCCATGCTTAAATGTTTCTGGGGGAGATCTGACCACCTCCACTTAATCCAACTAAGCAGAGGCAGACGGACCAGTCAGTCCCTGGGCTCTCACTTCCGAATGAACACTTCGTAAAGCCTGTGGAGAGATTCTCTGTCTAGTGTGCATTTGTGACAATAATCTTATATCTGTGTGGTGAGTTGATGCTGGCTGGATGCCAGATGCCCACCAAAGCCACTTTATCACTCCCCCTTCTCAACAGGACAGGGGAGAGAAAATATAATGAAAGGCTCGTGGGTCAAGAGAATGGCAGGGACAGATCATTCACCAATTACCATCACGGGCAAAACAAACTTGACTTGGGGAAATTAGTTTAATTCGTTACCAATCAAATCAGAGTAGGAAAATGAGAAATAAAACCAGATCTTGAAATACCTTCTCCCAGCCCTCCCTTCTTCCTGGGCTTGACTTCACTCCCAATTTCTCTACCTCCTCCCACCAACTGGCACAGAGGGACGGGGAATGGGGGTTATGGTCAGTTCATCACACGTTGTCTCTGCTGCTCCTTCCTCCTCACACTCTTCCCCTGCTCCAGCGTGGGGTTCCTCCCATGGCAGACAGTCCTCCACGAACTTCTCCAGCATGAGTCCTTCCTATGGGCTGCAGCTCTTCATATGCTGCCGCAGTGTGGGTCCCTTCCATGGGACACAGTCCTTCAGGAACAGAATGCTCCAGTGTGGGTCCCCACAGGGCCATGGGTCCTGCCAGGATCCTGCTCCAGCACAGGCTCTTCTCCCCACAGGGCCACGGGTCCTGTGAGGACCCTGCTCCAGTGTGGGCTGCCCATGGGGTCACAGCCCCCTTTGGGCACATCCCCCTGCCCTAGCGTGGGGTCCTCCACGGGCTGCAGGTCCATATCTGCTCCACTGCTGACCTCCGTGGGCTGCAGGGGCACAGCTGGCCTCACCATGGTCTTCACCATGACCTGATGGGCAAACTCTGCTCCGCTGTGCGGAACAGCTCCCGCGCTCCTTCACGGACCTGGGTGGCTGCAGGGCTGTTGCTCTCACATATTCTTATTCCTCCCTCTGGCTGCAAAATGCACAGGTTTTTCCCCCGCCTTCTAAAATATGCTCTCCCAGAGGTGTTACCACCATTGCTGATGGGCTCAGCCTCGGTCGCTGGCATCGGCTCTGTCGGACATGGGGGCAGCTGCCAGCAGCTTCTCACAGAAGCCACCCCTGTAGCCCCCCGATACCAAAACCTTGCCACACAAAGTCAATACAATCTAACATAAGAGCATCAGATTTGTCGGAAAACTGGGTGCTTCTGGTGAGTGGTAGAAGTCGGAGTTGAGTCTCTGCTCACACTGTCTCAAGAGCATGTCTTCGCTGGGCTGGATGCACGCCTCTGCCCTGATGCCTCTGGAAATGAAAGACAACTGCAGAAGAAAAAGGCCCCTGAGGAAAACACACTTAAACATTCAAAATAAACACAGATACAGGGTCTTATTCTCTCCTTTTTTTTTGTTCCAGTTGACAGCACTGCTGTTGTTTTGACTCACCCAATGCAATGCTTGTTTGTGATGTTAAGAGACTGTAAAAATCTCTTGGTTTTATGTATGAAGAAAACACGTGGTTTTCATCATATTTTGTGGCATCTTGTTCTCTCTCTTCTTGTTTTGTTTAATGTCTTAGTCTTTTTCTCTTTTTTTTTTTTTTTTCCAAGTGCCATTGCTGGGCTATTATTTAATGACAGATGTGTTTGTTTATACAGATTCCATCTATTATTTAACATTTATTATTTTTGTAGCTACTCAGGGCATCAGGGCCAGGACTTCTCTTCCACTTACAAATAGATTTAAGAAAGAGTATCTCGTCCACTAATTACATTTTAAGCAATTCTAAAAGGAGGATTTTGTGCTCAAATTAGAATTTCCATGATTTTTTTTTTCCCCAGGAAATGACAGTGTGTTGCTTAATAGTTCATGTTTGAAGATGCAGTGTAGCACCCTAGTTATTTACAATCCTAAGGGATTTAGTTTTCCATTTCCATTTATAGGATTAGTACTTGAATAAATTGACTCTGATTGCCAGTGGCTGGGAAACACTGAGATGATTTTACAGACAAAGTTAACTGAAGCAGAAAAGTGGCTTTATATTACATCATGTTCATTAAGCAGCATTTTGTTTACTCCTACCTCCTTGCTCTTTTTTTCCTCCTGTTTGCCTGACAGGGGTTCATCCAACCTTCAGCACAACTCCTTTGTGCTTGTCCTGGCATTTGCATTTCAGAACTACTTCTCCCTTGCAAGGGGAAGTTTTTTCTGGGTACCTTTCTGCTTAAACTCCTGCTGAAGCTATGTTGAGAGCAGCTGGCACTTTTTAGCTTTGGGCTCTATGTCAGGAGTAGATGCTTGTCTATTAGCATCCACCAAGGGATGTGCAAATTTTCACTGATGTAATCATGTTGGTCTCACTTCCAGAGTGTTTTCCAAATGGTTACTGAAAGGTATGGTGCCTGTTATTCATGTTCTTCATCAGTTGTTATATGGTAGGGTGTGGGGGGGATGTTATTTAAAAGCAGAGATATATCCGTCACTGAAGTTTCATTACTTGTCCAGTTTCTTTCAATTAATATTGAAGTTTGGCCTTTTTATAAAAATAATGTCTGTCTTTATTTAATGTACATCTTTTGCTGTACACAAACTCAAGTCAAGTGTTTATCTCTGGTGTACTAGCTTACACTATTTTTCTAATAGTCCCAAAAGAATGCAGATAAGGATTAGAGCCTTCTAATCACGAGACTGAGTTCAAAACTCACTTTTATGCTCAAATATGTTTCTTTCCATGCTATTCAGTAGCATCAGATTTTGTTGTGTCCTCTATATGTCTATAAACTTCAGAGGAGAAGCTAGTACAGTAAATAATGCTACTAATTTCCATTAAAAAAGCATGTATTTCTTTCATTGTGGCTCCAAAGGCAGTCTTGGCAGTCTCTCTCTAAGAGCAAGGTTCCATGCGTACCTACACAGATATGGAAGTTGTTGGGTACTAGAATCCCTAATGCTCGTGCCAAGCAAGCAGACCTGCATCCTCCAACCTCGCAGATGAAAGCATTAGCTGACTGCTGCAAGTATAGTTTTATTTCAACCATTGGTCTGAGGTTGTGCAGAGGACGTGTGTACTATTTTGGAGTGCAAGCTGGCTTTCTTCCAGGCTTGCTCACCACTCTTAGTCCGCCTAGCATGAAGGTCAGGCAGGCCCTGTGCATCAAGATTCACTCAACAGGAATCCTTGACTTTTGTCCCCCCACTTTCCGTGCAAGCCCTCTTCCAGGGCCTCTTTCTGACTCCAGGCGGTTCCTGATGAGTGGCATCCTGAACTAGGAGAAGTGTCATGGTGCTCTTCCTCCCAGCAGTACCTCACTGGAAGACAATTTCTTTGGACAGCAGCATACTGCTGCAGCTTCTTCAGCTTCATGTGGCCTGGAAGGCTGTAGGTATTTGGAATGCATGTAGCATAATTCTATACACACATTTCCATACCATGACTGCTGGTCACATGAAAGAGAGCACACGGGATGTCACAAGTTGGTATGGGTAACAAGATAAGCTAAGTCACAGAGGTAAAGTCATGAAGGTGCACACCAATATGTGCAGTATAGCAGGAGCTCAGTATAGAGCAGCTGCAAGGAATCCAAGGTTCAGACCTCTATTTCCTCTACCCCAAAACCACTGTGGATCAGGATCCTCTTGTGTTTTACCATCCCTCCACAGCTCAGAGAAATGAATATAAAAACACTCCCTTGGCTTTCCAGTGGTCTCGGGTCACTCAGTCAACACCTTATAATTATAGAGACATCAGGATGCTGCGTTCTCCCCAGGACCAGGGCACTGTGGGGCATCTGTAGACACCTCTGGGATCTGGCCTGGACCTGGCTGTGCGCTCAGCATTGGAATTGCTTATCTGGCCCACCTTCTGGACACTTGTCAAGCTGCTAGAAAGTCCTGTACCCAGCACGTGCCACATCCCTTCTGAGCCCTGGGTTCCAAAGGCAGAACTGGAGAAGGGGCTAGGGAGCACCTGTGGCTCTGGAGAACCCCAGGGGAAAAGGGAAGGTCCTGCGGTGAGGGATGGTCATCTAAAGAGACCTGATGGCAGCCCTTGTGCTTTAGTCAGCCACCTGTGATGTGACCTGATGTAGTAGAAGAGAGGAAACAGCAGTCCCTTACAGAACACCGTTTCTTGTCTGTCAGCTTTTCCTTCACAAGTCACAAGCAGTCTGTATGCTGTCTGACACTTCTGTCTGTCACTAGGCAAATCATGCTTGTTAACTGTGTTCGGTTTTTCTGTTTCTCTGAGGGCTTTTCTGGATGCTTTGCGGGGGTGGAGGGATGGGAGGTGTCTGTCTTTATTATTTGGGGGGGGCTTGTCATTCCTTCTTTCCTCCTCTCATCCCCCTCACCCACAAATCATTTAAAGAAGCTGGTCACATCTGGCTTCTCATATGCTGCAGGTATCAAGATAAAATCAGGAAAGTAAAAAAATGGGGTTACTAGGCAGTGTTCAGCAGCCTGCACAGATGTCTAAAAGCTTGGCTTCTGGAATACTCTCCAATGTCTATTGTGGCATAGCACCAGCAAGTGCGATACAACAGGTTTTGATGACGGCAAGCATCCTTTCTCACAGAGTGTCCCTGATAATAAAGGAACAGACCAGATAAACTGAAACTAGTGACCTCAGAAAAAGAAAGGCCCTAAACTTATTTTAATAAATTTTAAAAAATAAAAGTTGTAAGGAGCAGCACACTTTACACCCCTTGATAAAAGATTTTCTTAACTCCTCAAGTTCCTGGGTAGTCAAAATTTCTCAAAAATGGTTATTTGTCATTGGTACTATTTACTGATAGCACTCATCAAATCCACTCCTGGTAATGCATGTAATAGGTAATGGCAATACAGGCGGCGCATGTGATACTGCTCTCTTGCTGTTCTTGTTCTTTAGGCTAAGAGTTATTGTTGAAAAAATCAGTCTTCTGAACATCATTTTAGAGGACTGATGAGATTCTGCACTTGTATGAATCCCCAAAAAATCATAAATAATTACTTATCATGATGTGTTTGAGTCCTGTCTCTCTGCTGAAAGGCACCTGCTTTTATGGAAACATTAGCTACAAAGTATGTATGTGAAAAAGATATGTTAGCTCTCTCTATTCCATTGGGATAATTTGGTGGGATGCATGCTGTGTGTCACATGATAGGGAAGAGGCTACACAACCTCTTCCCCCACCACCCTTGCCCATCAAGCACATCAAATTAATTGTGACAACTGAAGCCTCTAACCCCAGATGAAACAAGAGTTGCCTTATCACTGTCATTTAACACAAATTGACTAGTAAGTTATTTAATGTGAACACCTCTTTTTTGTTTGTTTGTTTGGGGTTGAATTTTTGTTTGGTTTGCTTTTGAAAGTAGCCGTATTCTGAAACACTACATTTCATTCATCCTCTTGTGTCCATAGAACAAGCCACAGCCATTAGGCAGGGCTCTTCTGACACGCCTTGTGTTGCAAACAGACCCAGCAAGGGAAAAGATGCCTTAATTCCCCCGACTAACGTATTTTGTTACAAATAGTTTAATTGGACCTCATTGCAGAAAATGGCAGAACCAGCTGTGCTGCTGATGGATGAGGAAGCTAGAAGGTTAGCAATCTGTCTGGGATGGAAATGAGTGAACTAGTGTCCTGGTGTAACCCCAGGTGGCAACTGAGCCCCATCCAGCTGCTCACTCGCTTTCCCCCTGCTCCGGTGGGATGGGGGAGAAAATTGGAAGAGCAAAAGTGAGAAAACTCCTGGGTTGAGATAAAGATGGTTAGATAGGCAAAGAAAAGCCACGTGTGCCAGCAAAGAAAAGCTGGTTTTGCTGGGGTAGAGTTAATTTTCTTCATAGTAGCTAGTATGGAGCTGTGTTATGGATTTGTGCTGAAAACAGTGTTGATAACACAAGGATGTTTTAGTTTCTGCTGAGCAGTGCTTGCACAGAGCCAAAGCCTTTTCTGCTTCTCACCCCACCCCAGCAGCGAGCAAGCTGGGGGGTCACAAGAGGTTGGGAGGGGACACAGCTGGGACAGCTGATCCCAACTGACCAAAGGGATGTCTCATACTGTATATAAAGCTGGGGGAAGAAAGAGGATTGGGGGATGTTCAGGGTGATGGTGTCTGCCTTCCCAAGTAACTGTTACATGTGATGGAGCCCTGCTTTCCTGGAGATGGCTGAACACCTGCCTGCCACTGGGAAGTCATGCCTGAATTCCATGTTTTCCTTTGCTTGGACACCCAGCTTTTGTTTTACCTATTAAACTGTCTTTATCTCAATCCGTGAGTTTTCTCACTTTTACTCTTCTAATTCTCTCCCCCATCCCACTGAGGGGGAGAAGTGAATGAGCAGCTGGGTGGTGCTTTTTTACCAGCTGGGGTTAAACCATGACAGTATTTTTTGGCATCCAACACAGGGCTTTAAGGATTCAATATAAGAACAGCTTTGATTGGATTGTGATAGATCGAATTTATAGCTGTTATTGCTGTTTATCTATTAAAGGGCAGGTTTCTCTGCTTGCCATGGGGCTTGATTGCCTTACTGTATATTAATCTTTTTACTTTTGCTGCTTGCTGTACCACTGCACTGCTTATCATCCTAGTCTAGTGTACCTGGGACCATTTCGACAACAGCAATGTTGATGTACCTGGGTGGCAGATGTCCAGGGCATCGTGGCTGTTTCTGTGCTGCTGAACTGAACAAGCTGGAACTCCAGTATGAACTTGAATCGGGACTGTGACCTGCAAATGAGTCCACATGGGAGCAGGACACCCAAAGTGTCTGCAGCCATGAATAAGTCCATGGCAGAGCAGGTATATATCAAAGCATCTGTGGCTTTGATTATGGCTGTGCTGCAGCAGGTATACTGACAAGATTGTGGCCCAAGGGTAAGTCCACCCTGGAGAAGGTACACCTCAAAGCATCTGTAGATAAGTCCATGCTGCAGCAGGCACAGCTTGAAGCATCAGTGTCTGTGCATGAGGTCAGGCTGGAGCACCTCAAAGTGTGTGGCCATGGATCAGCCCATGATGAGCAGGTACAGCCCTGGAGGGACTGCAGCCAGGGGTAAGGCCATGCTGGACCAGATTTACTTCTGAATGGACTGTGGCAGTGGGTAAAGCCATGCTGGAGCAGGTCTATCTCTGAAGACATTGTGCCCCATGGATAAGGCCACATTGGAACAGGTGCACCTCAAAGCAACTGCGGCTGTGGATAAGTCTATGCTGTGGCAGACATACCACTGGAAAGACTGGGGCTCATAACTGAGGCTCCACTTGCAGCGGGTACAACCCTAAGGGACAGCAGTCTGTGGGTAAGTCCAAGCCAGAGCAGGGGCAAGGGGAGAAATTCATTGCAATGTTAAACCATATGGTCTGGCCCAAAGGGACCAGGTGAAGAGATTGTAATGGAAATACCTTTAAATTGTTGTAACCTGGGATTTGAGTTGCATGTTGTGAGAATTACTGTAGCAAGAACCCCTTGTTGCTAGCCAGACTAAGAACAAGGGGGAAAAGTTCAGTGCAATGTTAAACCCTTTAACCTGGCCCAAAGGGACCAGGAGTGGAGATTGTAATGGATATACCTTTAAATTGTTGTAACTCATTATTTGAGTTGCATGTTATAGGAATTACTATAGCAGGAATGACCTGAACCAATGGGGGACAAGCCTTAAAACAAGCAGTGCAAGTGCAGCATTGACCCAACCTGAGCTGGCTTTGGTGCCTAGTAAATCCACAGAACACATCACCTCTCCTGTCCTGAGTGACAACCATAACAGATGGATCCTAAATTCATGGACTAAATGGTCTGAGTGCACATTTTGTGGACATTTTACAGACATTTTACATGGGTGGTCCATAGACTAGGGGAAAGATATTGGTGTATTATATCAAAGGATGGGAAGAGGGGTGGGGGTTAATGAGGAGGCACCAGATAGTGTGGGACCTGAGGATGACATAAATGGTATGGATAAGGGCTGGAGATTGGGCTGATTTTGGCTGGGGTAGAGTTAATTTTCTTCGTAGTAGCTAATATGGGGCTATGTTCTGGATTTGTGCTGAAAACAGTGTTGATAACACAGGGATGTTTTAGTTCCTGCTGAGCAGTGCTTGCACAGAGCCAAGGCCTTTTCTGTTTCTCACCCCACCCCAGCAGCGAGCAAGCTGGGGGTCACAAGAGGTTGGGAGGGGACACAGCTGGGACAGCTGATCCCAACTGACCAAAGGGATATTCCGTAGCATATGACATCATGCTCAGCATGTAAAGCTGGGGGAAGGAGGTACAGGGGGACATTCAGGGTGATCGTGTTTGTCTTCCCAAGTAACCGTTACGTGTGATGGAGCTCGGCTTTCCTGGAGATGGCTGAACACCTGCCTGCCCATGGGAAGCGATGAATGAATTCCTTGTTTTGCTTTGCTTGTGTGCGTGGCTTTTGCTTTAGCTGTTAAAATGTCTTTATCTCAATCCACAAGTTTTCTCACCTTTACTCTTCTGATTCTCTCCCCATCCCACTGAGGCAGAGGAGTGAGTGAGCAGCTGAGTGGTGCTTAGTTGCTGGCTGGGGTTAAACCATGACAGCTTCCCATGGGCAGGCAGGTGTTCAGCCACCTCCAGGAAAGCCAGGCTCCATCACATGTAACAGTTACTTGGGAAGACAAACACCATCACCCTGAACATCCCCCCATTCCCCTTTCTTCCCCCAGCTTTATATGCTGAGCATGGCATCATATGCTACGGAATATCCCTTTGGTCAGTTGGGGTCAGCTGTCTCAGCTGTGTCCCTTCCCAACCTCTCGCAACCCCCAGCCTGCTCGCTGTTGGGGTGGGGTGAGAAGCAGAAAAGGCCTTGGCTCTGTGCAAGCACTGCTCAGCAGTAACTAAAACATCCCTGCACTAGCAACACTGTTTTCAGCACAAATCCAAAACACAGCCCCATATTAGCTGCTATGAAGAAGTGAACTATACCCCAGCCAAAACCAACACAACTAGACAGACTAAGGGACTTTTTATCACCCTTCTGATCCCCTATTAGCATTTCCTGGGTACACCTTTAGGGCCACATGATGGAGTAAGTAGTTCTTTGGTGAATCCCTTGCATACACTGTGGCTATACACCCCTATGATGGTGAACAATGTGAATTAACCCCTCTGATGTATCATCCTTAGTTTTATGAAGAAATAGCTCTTCCTACATGCACTGATATTCTCCTGCATTTACAATACTACTGGGATGCATCCTCGCATGTGCAAAGGAATGGGTAGTGTGGCTCAGAGTACATACTCACCAAAAAGTTGTTTGGGAGGTTTAAGCCTTCTGACTGTGATACAATCTAAGCAAACAGATCATGGTGCAGTTTAGTGTGCCTTGCTTTGAAAAGATAACAAAACAAAATGGAAAATTAATCTCCCCAAACCAAAATTCAAGAAGCAACTGAAAATTATCATTGGTTTAAAAGGAGGTGCACCCTGCTCCAGCACAGCACTATCAAAAACTGCTTTTGATGAACTATACAGCAGCAGCAGAGTCACCTCAGTCTTCTGCTGAATGAATTTGACTCTGATTAAAAGGGGTTCAAGAAAAGAAAAAGAACAGAGGAAAATATTCTGTATTGTTGCTTTGCACCTTATTCAAGCGCGGGTTGGATGTTACTGTTCTGTTTCAGGTAGCATTTTGTGTTGCTGTAATTGGCCGTGCCAAGTAGATGGCAGCAAAGAATCCTTTTAAGTGGAAAAATCAGAGGAGAGAGACAGTCTACCGAAGCATGACAAGGTAATAAGCTGGAACCACAGTTCAAAGGAAGGAATGGGGTAACTAAGAGCATCCTACAACTGCTATGTAAGTGCATCACTGTGTAGTACAATGCTCCAGGATGATCTAAATTTTCACCTAACAAAGTTAATTCAGTTGATTAGATCTTATATATTTGCACAGCTTTGAAAATGGAAAACAGTAGATAAGGCTTTCTAACAGCAGCTAACTTTAGATCCGCAAGGACAATCTTATTAGGCTGTATTTAGAGCAGCGATTTTCGATTTCTTTTAGTTGCAGTCCTTAACAATTTTGCACTGCAGGTGCAAACTCCTGTAAACTGAATTCAAATATACTGTGAAGAGGTTTGCTGCTCTTAGGTACGCCTTGCAGCACCCTTAGAAGTATCCATGGATCACAGGATGAGACTATTGCTTTACAGTTGAGGAAAAAGAGAAATGTTGATCTAGTGTGCCATTCAGGACTGAACTGCTGTGCTGTGTCAGCCTCGGTGGGGAGCTTCCCTCTTTATTAACTGTAGAAGGGCTATGTGAAGAGAGGTCTACTCTTTCTGAGAGCTACCCAGTGTGTGTGTGTGTGTGTGTGTGTGTAAGGGGGAGGGAGGTTAAATATATAATTTACTACCCTAATTGTTTAATCATGATCTGCACTTCACAGAACTTTGACACACACATGCGCTCCCTCTTCCTGAAAAGGAGCAACTTGCTCACAGATCTGAATGCAAGGTTTTATTTATCTAATGAATAATATTGGGGAGGGAAGAGGAGGGTTATCCTACTTTGTTTTTCTCCTTTGCTTGTTTTCTCTTTCATTTGGCCTTTCTCAGATCAGATATAGGACACCATAATCACTTGGATAAGATGTTCTCTTGACTAGTCATGTTTTACAACACATATTAAGCATATATGAACTCTTCCTGAACTATGTATAGTTAAAGGTGACCTTGCTATTTTCTCAGTGCTCTGTGGTGAGGCAGATTTGCCTTCATACAAAGTCAGTACAGTAAGAGGCATAAAAAGAGGCTGAACAGAGATTCAGAGATGAGATTAGGTGGCTGCAGACTGAGGCTTGGATGACATCTTGGGTTATTACTTTTCTACTTAGAAAGATATATTTGACAATTACATGTGGGAATCTGGATGAGAATGCCATGCACCCCAGCTGAGGAAACTTTCTGAGCAAGGAGTGGAAGGGAAGAACAAATGGAGTGGTTCAAAAGGACTGAGCAAACCAAATAAAGAGGAAAAGTGTATATTTCAAAATAATTGTCTAACATAGATAATATTCAGTCCAGAAATAGCTTTGTTGTTGATGCATGGGTGGGGGGTTTTTTTGCATGATTTTGTATCTTAATGGTGTACTGCGTCATTTCAATGTATGTTTATAATATTGCAATATTCCTTTTCTCCACAAGATAATTAAATACAGTAGCTAATTAGTACTAAGTGAAATACTTTTTTTTCCCCTTCTAAACACTTGCATATTTATGCTAGTAGTACTAGTAACAACTGGCCTGATATACTATTATTTGATTTAGAGAAGATATCACAGGCATCATTAAAAGACAACTGCCCATAATGCTTAAAAAAACCTCTACTGTTTTATTTCACATCGAGTCAGGTCATCAGCAATACTATTAGTCTAATGTTGTTATTGTTACTAATGAAAAATAAATACATAACAATTCTCCTTTTAAAACATAATGTTCTGGTTGATACCTCGTATTTCAAATTGCACTTTTATAAATGGCAAATTCCCTAAAGCAATTTTCTTCAATGACATTTTCTGAGCTCTGCAAAACAAAAACAAAGGAAAACTCGTTCCCCAAACCGGTTTTCATTCCCAGCTTGAACAAATTCCACACAAAGACAAATTTCAAAACTTAATCAGAAAATAGAAATTCAAATTTCGATCAGCTCTACTAATGAATCCCTGCAGACTTGCCTATTGTACAGCTGGATTATATGATCCTTTCTGGCTTTTTTCTCACAGAAGACCTGCAATAAACCTATCACCTACCAGGGCACAAATGTCCTGAGATCTGCACTGGAATTTGGTATGATAAGATATAAAATACAAGCCAACCTTTTGGAATTTAATAACAACCACAAACCTGGTATAAAATTCTTTCAATATCTGAAAGTTTTATCAGCCCTTCTCTTTCTGTTGAGGAAATTGAAACAGGAGGGATCGCTAGGAGGATGGCAGAGGTGGGTACAGAACGCAGGCATCATGACTTCCAGGTCTTTGTGTTTCTTGGTCTAGTGGTTAGAGTACAGGTAGTAAAACTAAATGGACCATGAGGAAGCTTTTATTTAAACACAATAGCTCATGAAAGGAATAGGAAACATATTCCAATTTGGAGAAGGTGCTTTAGAGTTAAATAGATTCAAGAGCGATGCACATGAAATATTTCCTCTTTAAAAAGATTCATTTTCATGGTATTGATCTTGTAAAACTCACATCACAGTACTAGTAAGCCCTACTGGGATCCAGATCTTTAGTGGTAAAAATAAACTGTGTTCAACACAGTGCTTTGAAACTATTTGTTAGATGAACATGTTAAAAAAGAACTAAATCAAGTAGACATTAATCTGGCATTTTAAGCAGGTCAGACAAAGCAATGCATTTTTATATTTTATTCATGCTATTTCCTTCTCCTCTCCCCATCTCCACTTAGAATATACAAATGATTGACTCACAAAAGCCTGTTTCCAGGCAATCTTACTCACAGCAACAAGCAGAACAATTAAAAAAATCCATTAAACCAGTGAACTAGAGAAGATTAATCAGATTTTCCTTACAGAATCTGGAGGAATGGGGCTCCAAAGACAGAAGATGTCCCAGCCCAAGATATTATGAGAATGTGATGAAGTTTGTTGTAGCTCGAGGTTGCCAAAACGTGTGCCTAAACATCATCACTGACAGTGGTGTATTTTACTCACCCTGTTAACTGTTCTCTTGAACTCACAGCAAGAATTGAAACAGCATCTTTATCTGGTATTTCCTTTTGCAACCTGTTATGAAGATATTTGTGCATCTTGTGCCCAATGAGGCTTTTTCAAGCCTTTTTTTTTTCCTGACATACAGATTTTTAAAAAAAAAAATTTATTATTAATCCATTTAATAATTACTTTGGGCAGATTTTTTAAATTCTGTGTTGCTCCTTTTTCAAACTGCCAAAGCTAGTGCTAGGCCTGATTTTAAAGGCTCAGTTCTAAAAATCATGTACAAGGTTTACCTGTTATTAATATTTCCACTGAAAACATAAGATAATTTTCACCTAGCTTTCCTTAGAGCCCTGATGGGACGTGCATGCCCATATATGTATACTGTCTCTCCTGTGGAAATTCCTTGGAGTTTCTGAAAGAATGCTGTAAACCATATATTTCACACTGTTTGCAAAAATGCTGGAAGTTTGCTTGTTTAGATGTATGCACAGATTTTATTCTTACAAAACAGAGGTAGTCTTGCTTATTTATAGCAACCCATATTTTCAAAAATAATTTAGACCTTGATCCAACAGACCTTTAAATCCACATGGACTTGTGCCTAGCTGTACAGTTTTAGCTAATACACTTGTAAAGGTTCACAGTTTTGTTTGTCAGGAAGAGTATATGTCAGGAAAATGTCTGCAAGTCTTCATGTATATTTTTACATCATTCCCAAATTGCTATGGCTTTAGTAAATACAGCTAAGAAAATAAGCTTTGATGGACTATATTCACACATTGAGAGTATTTTTAGAATTTTCCTCTGCTTTAAATTATGTACAGCTTAAAAAAATATTTCTTAAAAGCTGGAGCAACATGTTTGAAAATGGTAGGCAGCTGGAGAAGAAAAAAGTTTCTGGAAGTAAACAATTTCAAAAATTCCTATTCTTTCATGTTCCATTTGAGTCTTTTTGTAAAAGCAGATTGATTAATGCTCCTGTGGCATTTAGGAGGCTGATATATTTTGATATATTTATTTTCCAGAGGGAGAAATTGAGGTTTAAATAAAACAAAGCAAAGACATCTTAGTAAATGTGTCACAGTCAAAAAACCCAAGATACTTTGCCTCCCTACTCACTGTATAAAAGGTTCTTCTGTGCTCAGGAATGAAGAAATCTTTGGCTAATAGTCAGACAAGGTATATTAGAAGCAATTCATTATGTGAGCATTCTAACCCCAAGGGCATATTTTCATCACAGCACAAAGATTATGTTACTTTACATCCCCAAACACTGATGGCACATCACCAGGGAAATGTAAGAAATGCTGCTTTGGAAACAGCAGAAAGCTTGAGAATTTCATCTCCCCCAGTGAACCTACACCAGCAGAATCCTTACTGAACATATTTAATGCTGCATCATATGATTACCTGATGTATACTTACAAACGACTGTTGTGTATAAGCATTTTTGCTTTTCTGCAGTATGATGAAAAATGCTGGTTTATATGCAGGTTTTAGATTTCTTTTTCACATGGCTTCGAACTTTGTAGTGATGAATAGAGAAGGCACGTATTTTCACTGCAGTTTAAAGTCATGGCATGAGTGCTCTTTTTTCTTCCCTCAGAAGTCCCAGGAACATTATGTTAGATTTTCCTTCCTTTCCTCCTTGGACTGCAGCATTTCACAGATGTACTCTGAGCCCTCACATTTTTACTGAAGCGACAGTGATGATTGAATCTTGAAAGTAGTATGAATGATGAAAGACAAATTTAATCTTACACATTTTAACAACCTTTCTCTCAGTTACTCATATTTCTTACGTTGTCAACATGATAGTAATTCTCTACTCTTCCATATTAACATTTCAAGTGTAAGATCCTAGGATAACGTTTCAGTATACTAGTTCTAAGTACATGAAGCTAGAATTTTTTTATATAAAATCTAGAGATATTTTTCTTGGTTAGTTTATTTTTTTTTCTTCTTCATTTTATTCCTTTCTGTTTACCTCAGAAGCTCAATTTCTTTTTTCTTTCCCCCCCCCCCCCAATTCCCTTTAAGAAAATCTTATTAACATTAGAAACAATAACAAAATGCCACAAATACCATATGAAATTCTGCTGAAGAAAATGTCATGCCAGTAATACAGTGAATAATGATGAGTTGATGTTTAAAGCCCATGCCAGATGACTGGTGGGTATGAGGGTTGTGAGGAGTCCAGGAAAAGAGAGGCTACTGCTGCCAAGTAAATTTCCCCTTCGGAGTGGAAAGCTGTCATCCTACCTCTGTTAGGACTTCCCTTCCTTTCTGCCTAACGATGATGAGCATTCAAACAATGGGTTTTTAATACTTTGGAGGTCAAGCAAATGTAGGACATTTGCATATGTCCTGAAGACTCATATCCCCTGTTCTTCACCCCATCAGTGTAAGAAAGGTCTAAATGATACCTTGTCATTGGCATGCAAGGCCACTCGGAAGGAGCTTCTTTTGCTCAATGCTTCAGCATCATTGACTTCAGACCCAAACTGCTCTCAGCAACTAAACAGGAAAGCTGAGTCATGCAATGCATTTTCCTTCTGAGGGGTAGGCAATTGTTTTCTCATTCTTTTTTCAAAGCTGGATGATAAATAATCCTCCTTTTTGCATCAGACCCCATACTTTCAGGAAGGAGACCACTTGGCCTTCTGCATTGCAGATTTTAAGTGGCATGATTTCTAAGCCATATATTGCAAAGCTAGACCTAGCTGTAATCTGAGCAAGAAGGAGTAGATAGAGATGGGGCACTCTGCCCATGTCAGATAATGCAAAAGGCCACCAGCCATCCCAGGTGGGGTCTAACAGCTTCTATGGGTCTCTTCAGCCTTTCCCCTCAAACTAAATCTGTACTGCTATCTTTGATTCCTGTTGAATTATAGCTTACATACTGATATTTTAAAATCTTCCTCTTGGCCATTAGGCAGAACAAAACTCCTTTGGATGCAGCCTTTAAAGGCATCAACTATTTTGCTCTCACAACTGAAACCTGCTCACTGCCCTTGGCAGCTGTTGGATGTTCAGCTTTAAACTGGGAAGAAAGCTAAAATTATTTTAGAAGCATAAGTTTAGACTCAAAATCTTTAACAGTTTTTAAAATTTCAGAAGGCAGTAAAGAATATTACTTGAAATCCTGTCTAATAGAGGCACCATATTACCTTAAATAATGGATGTTTATATACTTTAAAAGAAGCAGTAGTATCTGTTACAAATGTTAAACTTCACTCCCAAAAAAATAAGTCTTTGCTTCAGAGCTAAACACCCCTGCCTCATGCCAGGACAGATTCGCTGTGCTGTGATGCTGGCCGCTTTCTACTTCTATTCAAAACACCCAAAAGAGGGGCTTTTCTTCTGCTGGCTGCCTTCTGTGATAAGGGTTTTCCAACAAAAGAAGGTAAGCTTGTCTCCCATCTCTCAACAGCAGCAAGATGGGGTTGTCCAACAGGATCAGGATGTTTAGGCATAGGGAGATTTACAGCAGCACTCAGCTTGGGTCTAGAACACACTGAGGGGAGATATGCATGTCTGATATGGTCTCATACGGGGGAGCACTGTGAAGAGTACCTTTAAACATGCTTTCTGGAAGAGGTCCCAAAAAGATGCATGCTTACTGAGGTGGGACAGGCAAGGGTGGAGTATGGACATGCTGGCATATAAAGCAAAGCGTGGGTGGAGCGGGAAATCAAGCTGATGCAAGAGAAAGTTAAACTCTTGATACCGCCTCCACTGGAGGATGGGCAGTCTAAAGCATGAACTGTTTGGGTTGGGGTCGAGCCTGGTAAGGGGAAGCACGCCCCATCCTGTGGGGAAGAGCAAAGTCTGAGCTCAGAGTGGGAGCAGGTAAACGACAGCAAAGAAGCTGAGATACAAGCACAGCTGTGATGATGACTACTTCGTGTTGTGTCCACCTATGGTCACAGCCCATTGGAACCAGCTAGGACAGGCTGTGTCTGACACAGAGCAGCCCCTGGTGTCTTCTCACAGAGGTCACCCCTGCAGTCCCCCCGCTACTGAAACCTTGCTACCTACACCCAATAAAATATCATATAGATTTAACGCTATAAACTTTGTGAATATCACCATGCCCCATGCCTGCAATCCACTTCGGCATTTTACTACTGCAGGGAGTCTGTATTCCAGGGGACTATGAGCTTGGTGGGGCAAAGACTCCTTTCTTGCTTTGTCCAGTGCCTCACCCAGTAAAACCTTGATCCATCACTGAAGTCTCTGACTGTTATGGCAGTAAAAATCAATAATACACTTGTTTTACAGAAGCACACCTGTGCTTCTTAGGCCTTTGCCCTTCCTACTTCCCACACAAACAGCATTTCCTGAGGTTCTTGGTGATTTTTTTCCCCTGAAGCATCCTCTTGGACATGATGGAATAATCCAGTTCAAGCAGTGCCTCTCCTCCCAGAATTTTTATCTACATTCATCTTTGCTGAGAAATCTGATCTTTTTCCCAGACGATTCAGAAGTAGGAAAAGTAATCTTGCAAAAAGCGTGGATTGCTGAAATTGTCTCTATTGTCCAGAATTCATTATATAAGGACTACTAAATTCAAAAGAGCTGCGAACAACAACAAAACTTTTTAAAACTTTATTTCAAATATACTTTTTCTTTATTTTTTTTAACTTTGTTAAGAGTGAAATCTATGCAAGCTTATCACTTTGTTGGTTTCATTGCTTTCTATACTTGCAATCTGTAATTTCTGAAAGGTATTTGCTCCCTCCGTGTTTCTGTATGATTATAGACAACCAAATTTACCATCCTCTCAAACTTTCTTTCTTTTTCACATGCACAAATAATTTCTTTTTATGCGAGAAGGATGGAGCAGGCATTCTCAGAAACCAATTACAAAATCACACATGCAGTTTTGGAGGGGTTTTTTGTTTTATTTGCCTTTGATTTTTTTACAATTCTAAGTGCTAAAATTCAATCCAGATTTACATACTCGGAAACCTCCCATGGCCATGCTTGTACAGTTTAAACAGCAGTATCTAACAAGCACCACAATTACCAGGAAATGTGTTTCCAGTCCTGTATATGTTCTGCAAGAGGCATGCATCCTGATAGCCCAAAAAGCACTTGGTAAGAAAGTACTTATGTATAGAGGAGGCTGATGCATTTCTCTCCTTGCCATATGAGAATGGCTACTTAGTGCCTTGCTATGTTGCCCTCTAACAACTGACTTGTGTTACTTTGGTCAAGGTTTGGTGCATCTTGACTCAACGTGCCATCCTATCAACTTCTGTTATAGCTGAACTTTTTAATACAAGGTAGTCAAAATGAGGGCTTGAGTAACAAAGCTCATCACAAATCTGATAAGCATCACTGGACACTGAAGAGATGGTAGGATTTCGTAGGCAATGGAATTGCTGGAAGCCCACACACACGTGACTTTCTGAGCTATTTTGGGCTCAGTGCTCTATTTCATGTGTGCGCATGGTGCCTTGGTACGGAAATGAATATCACCTTGCATTGCTTGTTTTATGTCTCAAAATGAGCTTTAAAGCCATTAACCCTCATGTTTCAATAGTTATTCATTATTCCTAACGGGGTATTGATTATCCCCAGGATCTCTCCCCTCTTCTGTCTCCATCCCACCCCCCAAAATATGTTTGACTTTAAGATAAGAACTTAGCCAGACTTTGTGCAGCACTAGAAAAATTGCCATCAAGTGTAAATAAATAAAATATATAGATATCTGTTGAGGAAAAGTGTAAATAAATAAAATAGATGGATACCTGTTGAGGTACAACACACCTTTCTGCAGATATATTTCACTGTTTAACTAGTTCAAATACAAGTGATGAATTTTTAATATCAAAAGACAGATCTTTCATTAATTCATAATACCTAACCATTCTGTAGCAACTAAATACAGTAGTATAGAAGAGAATGAAGTAGCTGATTTAGAATGGAGCTATCACTGTGTGTTATCAATGATGTTTTCTGAAGGCAAAATACTCATTTGCCGAAAAGATACAAAACATTGCTACCAAACTAAGAAAAAAAAAAATCCTGGGTAGCACATGAGAAAGAAATATTGATAACTGTACCTATTATCCCATTGAACTCAGAAGGTTGTGTCTGGGCTGCAATGTATAGGATTGAAATGTGTTTGCATATATATTCTTTCTCTTACTGTGTTGCTGTTGAATGGTAATTAAAAAGACAAAACCATCCAGTCATCTCTTCAACATCTTAGCCCAACTGCCCAAATTACCACTGATACTTGAGCTTTCTGATCTTTGTCTCAGTTCCACAGTTGAATGGATATGGTTTCTTCCACTTGTTTTGGTCATCTTATTTTTATTTTTGCCAATTCAATAACAGAGCAGTTTGAAAGAGAACAGTCAAAACAGCTAAGAAGACTATTGAATTCTGAAAAACTGAGAACTGAAAAACCCTTGATCTCAAGTGGTTTTGTGCCAAATTATTTCTGCAGTCCTGCATAATAAGTAATTTAAGGTTCGTTTTTGTTAAACTGTGGCTATCTTAGTTCAGCTGTGTTTACTGTGATCTACACAAGGACTGGATATTTTACTCCAATGAAAACAATGAATGATGGAAACTTATCAAAGCAATTTTATCTGCCTGAAAACTTGACTTGTTAGGTTCAATCATTTTCTACTAAAGGGTTTTATGTAGTTAAGTTCTTCAGGCAGCCCAAGGATTTGACTGTTGGGATGTGTAGAATGTCCCATTAAGGATAAGTAAATGATGAGCAGTGCTGTTCAGGGTGTACCCTTAAAACGCACACACCTTTTCACTGACTTAGATTATTTTTTTTATATAGTAACACAAGGATGGTGATCTACTTGAATATGTTTCTTCCTCTGTTTCTTCTTACTGAAGAATTAGATTGGGCAAATGCTGGGAACAGACAGCTCCAGAGCCAAAGGAATCACATAAATCTTCTCAAGAAGGCTACTTGAGAATCAAAGCCACAAAACTGGAAGCTATTAAATCAGAACAAAAGCTTTCATTTTTCAGTCCTTTATTCATCAAATTTATCACCACTTTTGACCACAGGGAAAAACAAAAAACTTGTTTTCATTGTAATACAGCCCTGCTGTAACCTTTTCCAACTGGCCACTTTTATTTGAGCATATTTTAGTATGTTTAGAGCTCCTGCAAGCAGGATTATACTTTTAGGTACAAATCAATCATTTATTGGCTAATACTCATAGTAGATAGCTAGAACTAATGTGATACTAGGCTAAGCACTAGTACGCCTACCACTCCCATGCAGGCAGTTCTTAAGTCGGCTTGCTGGGCAGCTGACAATCCAGTGGGAAACTGTTGGCCTGTGCTATTTAAACTGGATCAACCTTATTCTTGCTGAGTTGCCTTCTGACTTTATGGTGTTTTATCTTGAGGTCTGACACTTTCCATGTTGTTATTTCTTCTCTTGAGTCATTATCACTGTCTCAATTTCACTTTGATCTTTACTTTTCTTACTTTGCATGGGACGCTCTTCTACAGCTCAACAATAAAAATTCTTTTTGCAAAGCTTGCCGAGATCATAGAGCCTGTGCTTGTCAGAAGGGGAGTAATGGTCAGGGGTAGGTGAGCCCCTGTACTGTAGATCATGCAACAGTCATTTTTTCTGGAACTTTATGTGTGTTTTGGGGCCTTGTAATTAACAATATTTACCAGATAATTGGTTTTTAACCCTGCTTCTAGTGTTTTACTAAGAGTTTGTCACACTTTAAATCTTTTTGCTGAAATGCTGAAACCCTCTACTCGTGGCAAGAGAGTTTGTGGCAAGGATTACATCAGGAAACAGAAAATATTTGAAGGAAGAGCCTGTGCTATCAAGCTGCACAAAGACAAAACATCTGCACATGTAAGAATTTAGTACTATCAAATGAGACATAGAAATGAGTACCAGGAAATCAGATAAATGAATGTGTTAAATGCTGCCTTTTTTGTAGCAGAGCTCTGTATTTCTGATATGGATCTTGATTTTTTTAATCTGAATTTGTATCTTTGCTAGCAGAAGTACTTCAAATGTACCAGAGCAGTCAGGCCTTGAACGATATTCCTACTAACTCACTCCCTGGTAGTTCCACCACACTCATCTTTCTTGGCAAGCTTCAAACAAGACATCTGCTAGATCTTCTCTTTTTGCAATTCACTTTACCCGTCTTTTGTGCTAGTATTTACTCTTGTTTGTCCCTTGTTTTACAATGGCATTACAAATATTACAAACAACTGAGAAGGGGCTTTCAAATCATCCTGCATGGCCTGCCTCACAGACTTAACACCAGTATGCTTATTGGACTACAATCTGCTTGTTTGTGCTGTTGCACCTTGCTGTTGGCGTCCTTTATTTGATTCTCAGGGTTGTTCATATATCTAGCTTATCTAGACACCACTGCACTGAAGTGGGTGATGGCTCCATCACGGCCAAAGACCTCCTTGTCTAAATACGGCACTGCTGCACAGTCACCCTCAGCTTCGTTACTGTTGCTCTTCCAAACCTGGTTAGACTGTCTTTCCCTTCTTCTGTGTGGCTTTCTCATAGCTGGGCTTGGTCTTGCTTGGTTGCTTGCTTGTGAGGCATAGTGGCCTCACACACTAAGCCCTTTTGTTATGGAATATTGCTTCATCCACAAAGGTGTGGGCAGAATGCTATAATATTCTGTACTAAATATAAGAATGAATTGGGTTTGTGCTTTCTTTAGATTAGTTGCCAAGGTATCTGACACTTTCTCTAGTATTCCTAAGGAATATCTGGTATTCTATTTCATAACCTAGACATCAGTAGGGAATAATGAGCAGCATGATCTCATATATATAAAGAATTGAGTGCCTTCAGAAGATCTAGTGTACATCTCTGACTTTCTGCAAAATGCCACTAGGTGTCCTCTCATAGTAACTTTATTCCTGTAATATGTATCTGATTGTATTCAGGGATTGGAAAATCCAATGAATGAAAAAGCTTTGTAAATGCATACCCCAGAACTGATTTTTTGCTTTAGTTCTGTAAGGTTTTTGAAGCTCAGTTTCATTTTTGAAACACAGGAAATATCAGGGTGTTGTCAGCTCATATTTCTGTGCAGTATTAATCTGATTTCCAGATCATGCTGTCTTGGATAAAGATCAAAATAATTCTGGGAAATAATAAAAAATATGCTATAGCTGAAAACTGCCAACATGCGTCTGTCACCTGGAGATTTGCAGATTTACAGATTGGCTGATCAGAAAATAACCAATTCCACCTTTGGATCCTATTAAAAAGTTGAAAGGTTACAGCACAAACATTGTAAGGTCTATAATTAAAAAAGCAGGATTAAGGCTCATGTGACAAGGAACCTATTTCTGGCTGGCATCAATCATTTCATGTGAAGTGGCTTGACATTTTGTGATGTAAGGCACTGTCGTGGTTTCAGCTGGGATGGAGTTAATTTTCTTCTTAGTAGTTGGTGCTGTGCTGTGTTTTGGCTGTGATG
>JAVJGI010000060.1:11264376-11365147 GCA_035590275.1 Ibycter americanus | reverse complement strand
CACACCCGTTTTTTTTTTTTTTTTTTTTTTTTTCCTCCTGGTGGTACCCACAGGTCTGAGTAGTTAATAGAAGCTGAAGGGCAGTGGAGAGTAACTTAGTGGGGCTGGGGGAACTCCACTGATAAGTACTCAACTCACCTGGGGACAGTTGCTTATCTTATTGTATTGTTTGGTTTTGCTGCATTTGTAGGAAAATGTTGGCGATAATTGCTGCAGAGGATAGTGTTAGCATTGGTCAGTAGCTGCATTATTACTATTAAAAATTACAGCATTCTTATTCCCTAAGGGTCCTGGGTCCACAAAGGAGGCTTAAGTAATGAAAGTTTGAATTTTGCAATGCGGGTTCAATGAGATTAACATTATCTAAGTTATTAGTGGTAGGTTGTGGAAGGAGTTAGGCATCTCCGGACATATCTAGAAATAAGTATCATCTGAAGCACGTTCAGTTTCCTGGCTGAACAAGCTCATACCCAAAGGCAGTCCTTGTCTGGGAGCTGTTCACCTGTATTAATGTGAAGCTGTGCTGGAGCTAACCAAAACTGGCCTCTCCACAAGGCAAAGGGTGTGACTCAGTGGTCATTTTAATTTGCCATAAATGTGGGCTCCTACCAAAGGGTCAGCCTGCCTGCCTCACCTCTGGCAACGCATTCCTGATCTCTCGCTTGTGCTGGTACTATCACTGACAGCCAAATGCAAATCCGTTCTTGTTGTTGCTGTTGGCCTGGCTTTCAGTTGGATGAGTTCCTGGCTCTGACTCAATGCATGACTAAAATGCACCAAGGAGTCAGCTGAGACATGCACTTGGGGGAAGAGCAGGCCAATCTTCATCGCACTCAGTAGGAGCCCCATTTGGATCAGATTAAAATGATGGTGGACCTGCAGCCTAACAAGCTTGCTCGGTGCTGTGTTAACACTTCTGCATGGCTTCTAGATTTGGTTTGGCTTATATCTGGCCAGTTTGGAGAGTGAGGAGAGGTACCTGTCTGTCTCCAGTCACCTATGTAGACATACTCTTCTCTTCAAAGGCTTGATGAACGGAGTGGAAGAGGAAACTTGAAGGACAAAAAGTTGCTTTAAATACCTGTATTCTTGAAGGAGGTGGGACCTTACTCTGGCATGCTAAAAATTATCTTGTGCTGCTCAGGATGAGGAGCTCTGAACTGAGATTTGGGGTCAGTTCTGCCACTGACCTGATTTATACCCTTACCACCACTCCTGTTGCTTCTAAGTCTGCCTGCCCTGTATTTAAATTGCAGACAACTTCAGCTACAGTCTTTCTCTTTTGCTCTGTGCTTGCTCATGGCCTGTGCTGATAAAGGCGAGGGTTGCGGTGTGAGATCTTTGTTGCTGTGATGATGCTGACGACAACAGTTTCTCAGCACAGGATGGTCATAGCCATAGGGAGCAGTCATGGGGCAGCATTCCTCTAGTTTGCTGTCTCATGTGAGGTCTCCTGGACTTCTGTGAATCAGCCCCCATGGACTGCTGTGTAGTGTCACCATGCACTTGTAGCATCTCAGCCTTCTTTATATGGAGCCATGTCTGGCAAAAGTTCATTTTCATTTGGTATCACAGCAAAGAGTGTACTACAGTGGGTGCTTTGTCTTTTATTGTATTTTTTCCATTTGATTTTTGAATGGTAAGACTATAACTCATATTTTTTTAACACCATCTGAGATAGACATTTTATCTGTTGGTTGGTTGGTTGGTTTTTTTTTTAATTCTCATGTAAATAGTGCTTTCAGACTTTCTAAAGAAAATGTAGTTGTCTTTGGGTGGTATACAGTGTTAAAATTACAGCTAATTAGGTCTTTACACAGTGAAATAGTTAATAGTAGGATCTTGTGCGTAGGTATATCATTAATATTCTATTGGTAATTATTGGAAACTGGAAATCCCCTCTCAAATCTCTGGCTACATTCATTTTTGTGAAAGCATGAGGCATATTGAAGGTTTAGCAAAAATACCTGTAATTCAACTACAGTTGCATTTGGTTCTAAGCTTATATTAGCTGTCTTTTGAAAGAGTTGCTTGTACGTGTGTTTCTCTCTTTGTTTGTACCTATGCTTAGGCAGTTGCAATTGACTGGAAATTGCATAGGGCTCTGTTCTTCCACTCATACTCACAGAAAAGGATATCTTGTGCCATAAAAATACACTATTGTGTTTAACTCCAGTGTTTTCTCCTGAAAGTAATTGTGGAGCAGCTGTGCCCATAAGAGATGCATATTATAGGTTTTCCTCATACTTATTTCATTTTAAACCCATTATATCAGTATCCGTCACGTGTATCTGCTTTGAGAAGCAGTAAATTGTCCTGTGGCATTAACAGAACAAATACAGAACTTAACAACTGGTTAACACGTGCAAGAATGGCAGGACTGATCACAAATCTGGATGCTTACAGTGTAATTTCTAAAGCTGTCTTTCAGCCTTGCCTTATCCAAGCTCAGATCCATATTTTATTGTGCCCAAAGGTGAGAGGCAATTTTACCATGGGGTGTTCTCTGGAAACAAATGTAAGTTTTTGATTCCAAGTTTGAATAGTTTGTGTCCACCTTCATTGCAGACACAGTTTTTACTACTGTTTCTGCAATGCTGTATAAGATTGGTGCCAGCTAGGTTGACAATTCCTATTTTTTGTTTCTTTGTTTTTGTTTTACCTTCCTGAAAGCAACCATAAATCCCGGTGACTGAAGGAAAGAAAGGTTCCCTGATTTCATGTAAAGAGTGTGGATTCATTTTGCTGTAGATAGTTCGGGAGGGCCTTTTCTTATTCAGGGGATGCTGAATATAAATACATGGTAGTGTCACAACCCTCTCTAGAATATTCCTTCATAAATTATGTTGATACTGTGATAGAAATTATGAAAATGTAAATGGATTGTGATTTTGTAAACAATGCTATATATGAACAATAAGGAAAAGATTCTTACAAAGCTATACACTTATTCTTATTTTCTACTTCTTTAAACAGTATAAGTGTAATGTTGACGTCAAGTCAATCCATTGACCTACTTCTGAGGAAAATCTGAAAAGCAGAGACGCTATGTAGAAAACGTACCAACCCTCTTCAGGAGCGTAATTCCTACAATACATCTTAGTAAATCTTAAAAGAGAGATTCTTAATTTATTCACAAAATGGTTGGGTGTTAACAGAGCATAGCAGTCTTCTGAAAGGTTCTTTGAGATGGGTGTGCCGTTGACAGTGGGCTATACAGATGGGTTTGATAGTAGCCAAAGGTGGTACCGTTTAGTGATTCATTGGTGGTATATGAAATTGCCTGAGTCATCTTAATAGGTGTACTGTGATATCTCAAAAGGGAGTTACAACTGACTAACTAGTGGTGTGCTACACAGCTGATGCAGCGTGCAGAAAACGACAGCCTGATGCTAGCACTATTTTCTCATTAGTAGTGGGTCTTTGCTCCCTAAGCACAAGTAACAATAACTTGGAGAAGGCTGTAGCTTCAGCAGTCATCACTGTTTTGGCCAAACACGCAACATTCATTTGGTAATACGCTTTTCTGTTACTGCACTTGTTGATGTATGATTTTTTTTTTTTTTTTTTGCCTGCTCTCTCTGTTTTGAGATACAATGTGAATAATTGTGCTTCTCTGAGCTTTGCTCCCCATTGCAGTGTCACTCTGACTAATGAGACAAGGTTATTCACCATTTGTGAAAGTTCATTTGGTTATGCAGGGTTGAAGCATCTGACATGCCTCCTTCATCACCAAACCCTTCAGAAACACAAGCTAGTGCTTTTGGCAGAGGTCTCTACAAGAAGGCATGTGTTTGCGCCTGGATTCAGCGCTGGAGCATTCAGTGATGCCTCACTCTTAGGTACTCTCCTCTGGTGTGGTCAGAAGTAACGTGTTCAGAAGCAACTCCCAGAAGCACAGTGGTCATGATCCGTGGTGAATAACCACAGTGCTAGACTGCTGAAACCAGGAGCTCTGCCTGCTCTTTTCCTGGCTGGGACCAGGAAACACAGAGGTGGTTTTGTGGCTCCTGTCCTATGACGTCGTGGCTGGTTGGCCTGTTTTGGCTTGCATTCGGCTGGACTTCTGCAGCAAGGCAGAAGCAGTTTGGAGGTGGGATAAAGAACGTGAGTGAGTAAGCTTTGCGGGTCCTGTCCTGGCTTTGTGGCAGCCAGCAAGGTCAGCTGCTGCAGTTTTTCTTGATTGAGGCAAGGAAAGAAGAGGGGAACCGCTTTTTCTGCCAGTATCCTGCGGAGCTGGTAGGATGGTGGAGCCAGGGACTGCCGCAGATCTTTTCAAAACCATCTGCTTTTACCACCTGTCATTGCTTATTCACAAACACATAGTCTTACTGGGCATTAGTATTGAAAATCTTTCTCTTGAAGTATAAAAATAAGTAAGTTTCTTCTGAAATTTCCCCACTATATACCTATAGCTCAAGTAGGGGACTACAGAAGTGCTCTGTTGTGAGGGAGAAGGGGGCAGAGAGAGGAAAGGACTTGCCGGCCCAACATAAAACACTTTCTGATGTTGTACATGCTCACAGTGCTGTCAATGGGACTTATTTTTGTTATCAGCTGGTCTGAAATGGGTGACATGATTCTGCTTAAACCTAATTTTAAGGACAATTTTGAGGGTGAAATTTTGATACAGAGGGAGCCCTTAGCAAAACTTCTGTTGCATGCACTGATATCAGCTTATTCATTGCTTCTAGCTTTCAGTCAAGGAGAACATCACAGTGCAGGACCACTTACAGATTTCCTTTGGCTATTGAATTGAATGTTATTGCTGTAAAGCACCCAGCTCCTTTGTTGGATGAAAAATTTGTGAAGAGGCTGAGACTGTTCATCCCCAGGCCATTAACAAGACACCCGAACTTTCATGTATTCACATTTCTAAGTCGAATGTGACGGGCAGAATTATACCCTTAGTTAACCCTCATGTCATATAACTGCAGCTTCACTGCTTTACTTCTCATCCGGCAGACTGCAAAGAAACAATTTGCTTGCTTTGCTGACAAAAGATCTGTTTATGCAAACCCAGAGCTCTCATAGCCATCTAGTCTAATGTTACATGCAGTAAATTCCACTTTATTCCTGTGACTGCAGCTGGAACTTCTCAGCCTAGCTCTTTACATGCCCTATGATCCTTTCTCCAGTAACGTATGTTATTGCTTTGATGTGGTTCTGCTTGTACTCCCCTATGGAGCCCTTCAGTTTGCCATCTGCAGGAAGAAATTAAATCCCAGATCAAGACGTTGCAGACATTGAACGACATTATCTTCTACCAGTGACCTCCTTCAAGCCCTCATTGCTGCTATCTTTATTATATACTCCACAGCAAACTGACTAAGCTAATACACTCCTAGTATGGAACAAAGTGTCAGTGATCCCCTCTGCGCGTTTTTGTGCCTTTCTTTGCGCCTTTCTTTGCTTCTGAAATAAACTTGATGACACTGCTGCAGAGAGGAGAGGGCAAGGAGCCCAGAGGTACCAGGGTGTGTATACAATGCTCTGTTGTATGTATCAAAACAACCATCAAATCTTGCACCTTGATGCAGGAGTCGAACCTGTCAACTCAGTGGAAAACTCAGGGTTCTGCAGATAACTGGTAACTTTTGCTATAGCATTGTCTAGCTGTAGTTTTAATTTTTCTTCTTTTTTACATTTCTGTTCAGTGACTGCTGCCTTGTACCGTGTATCCTCAAAGCAGCCTGTGGGTTTCTACTATACTTGAATTTAATGTTTCAGGGCATCCTAAACAATATATTGATTTGATGGGAAATGTTGGATCTTGATGGGTTTCTCGGTTAATATTTTTTTTTTAATCTTCCCTATTTCCTAATCACTGTGTTCTCTCCCAGGGATTTTGTTTTGTTCCTTTGCCTCACTGTGCTGTCACTAAGCTGAGAGAGGAGGTAAAGTGTCTAACTGTGTCCATAAAGACTGATTTCAAGCCTGAGATGTATCACTTCACCTTCATTTTGGCCTGTCACTGACCCTTCGTTGCTGTGTAGCATCAGGCAAGCTACTAGCTGTGCATTAATCCCTGTGGCTCAGAATATAATTTAACTTATCTTTACTGTGTTCTGAAGCTGTCTTGTATTTATGCTAAAATGAGTGCTTTACAGACACCTGGCTCAAATCCTGGGTGCTGCAGGGTGCAAGTCAGTTGGTAGGTGGAGAAGAGTTGTTCAGGTCCTGGTACTGGAATGCTCCATACATTTGTTTCAAGGGGCATCAAGTGTTTTGGTCCAGCATTTTTTTCTGCTGAATATTTGTATTGGACCATATACAACTGAGATGCAGGCAGTTGTTTACCTGCAGATGTTAACACTGAATTCTCTGCCAATGGAAAGTCTTGCTTTGGCTAGCTCAGGGTTTTTCAAGAACTGATTAGGCATTGCTTACTGCTGATGAACTCGCCCACAAAGAATTTCCAGCAAGCAAGACAGGGATCAGATGAAACTATATGCTTCCAAGATGATGTGATAACATCCCATATTTAAATATGAGGTCTCTGGACTCTGCCAACAGAGTAATACTCTTGAACAAACCGCATATGCAAAACTAAACTTTGATCTGACAGCAAGTCAGTCACAGCATACGGATGCATTAGCTGCTCATACTACACCACCTGGAGAGGGTCTGTCTTCTCAGGTTTCTCTCAGAAACCTTTTGCCTGTTAATGTTACGTTTACTGCAGCTTTGGTTTTCAAGTAATAAATGGTTGTATTTCAGTAGCCACCTTTCTGCTGGTTAATCATAAACAGGCTGAAGTTGCATTAATACTGCACACGTTTCTGTTGTCTTTTCTGAAGGGCTAGGTTTCCCTCAGACCGGGATGGTGATGTACGTAGGAGGACAGGTTGCTTTTTGACTGCCTGTCCTTTGTTCTTGAAGCTAAATATCATTTTAAACTTGCAGTCTTAAAGGTTATAGGCTGGTACATCTAATTGTCAGTATTTCACCTTAAAAATTGCATAGTTAAGTTGAAAAATGAAAAAATAATATGAAGTGCCAGTTTCCATAGCTGACCATAGATTGCATCCTTGAAGATGGGGAAGTTCTTGTCTTCTGAAGCAACATAATTTGCATTTATCAAAACCCAAGTACTTTACTTATCACCAACATTTAATTTCCATGGCAACCTACATAACTCTTGTTCTGGGGGATGAAGTAAGGTGATCCAGAGCCGTTCATAAGAACTGGTCTCTGGTCTAAGGTTCATGAGTTTGAAATGTTAAAACAGTCAGAATACTGTAGAAGTAAAGCTGTCTTTCATTGGGTGACAGGGTGCCTTCAAAGAGAGTAATTCTCTTGTTTTCCACATATGTCTACATCTAATGTGACTAATGTGATTATGAGCCCTTAAATAAAAATAAAAAGTGGAATTCTAGAAGTAGGTCTTGTAGCATCCCTAGATATATAGCAGGAAACTTGTATCTTGTCTCATGGGTAACAAGAGTAAGCTAAAATTATGTCTGATAGTTGGAAGTAATCAAGACAGTAAGATTCCTTTTCATGTGATGCTTGCAAGTCCTCATGCTTTTCTACTCTAAACATATTTTTTCGTTGTGTTGTCTGAATTTTCACTCTGGAGTAGCATTGGCAGCATTTGGTGCTTTGCTGCAGAGCTTTGTACAAATACCAGACTGTACTGCTGACTCATTAATAAAATAAAATGGGTACTTCCTTGCACTCATTTTTTCTTTTTTTGTCTCTTTCTGTCTCTGAAATTTTATCTGCTATGTGCAACTGTGTGTCCTGTCCCTGCAACATACAGTGCCCAAAATATCTTTCCAGGACTACTTTTAATCTAAAGTGCTCATAATTGCCAGCAGCAGCTTTCGTTAAATTAATGATAGAACTTTCCGTAGGGTGTCCCATAGGTAGCTGGTTTTTTATTCTGTACAGTGTTGTGCAAAACTCTTATCAAAACAGAACTTTCCACTTCTACCGGTAGAAGTATTGCATCTATTTGATGCTTGTTTTGAAGGTTTAGGAAGATTAAGGCCAGGAGAATACACTGTTAACTATAATTCTGTGACAAAAAGGTCATACTTCATTGCCTTATATTTTTAAAATGCCATGTTCTCCATACTTTATGGAAAATTACCTTCTTTTCTTTAAAAAGCAAATTCTGAAAGAATCTGACTGAAAAACTAAGATAAAATATATCACCTTTCTGTTTTCTTTGTCCTCCTATTCATAAATTGTAAACCCACAACTGTAGAAGCCACTTTTTGTGTTGAACGCATCTTCATTGATTAAATCATCTCTTTAATATATTGCAAATAAATACCTGGTGTAGTGTTAGCAAGGCAACATGTGTTCTGATGTCTTAGGATAAACATAAAAATTATACTAATGTGTCTCCACCAGAACTGCATGATATGAGAACAAAATGTACTAGGCCACAGGTGAAGTGATCTCTTATCATCTTGAGAATATTTTCTGCCGGAACATGTTGATTTTATTGGTATAGTAAGTCTCTTGCCTATGCACTTTGTGTTTACTCTTATGCTCATTGGAGCTGTACGTTTTCCTTATAACAGTGTGACATTAGTCCTTGAAAGCAAAGGAAGCATAGCAGAGGACGGGAGTGATAATCCATGGTACAAGGTATGTGGAAATTAGGTAAATGTGGTAGATTGCAAATCAGATACAGAGGTCTGCCAGTGGGCCACGTGCTGAGTGGAGTAAGGTAGGGATTTGGGCTTGTGCTTCCCACTTCACGGTTAACAATGAAAATGAGATTAACACAGTAGATGCACGTTGCATTAACATATATGGTAGGGAGTAGTGTTTAAAAGCTGCATGTGGTGGGAATGGCTTGCCTTCTTTTGTTCCAGCCTAGCACTGAGAGTTGGCAACAGCACAGTGGGGTTTGTCTGAAGACCCCTGGCAGCAGTGCCATAAGAGGACATTCGGGTCCGCATGTTTCCTGACTTGAAAACAAGTAGTGACAACTCTGTGGGTCACTGGTAAATTCAGAGGAAAGGGTGTGTAGCAGTCGTGCACTGAGCATTCAGGACGGTAACCTGGCAGGTTTGCCAAGGCAGCAGTGAGATCTCTGCATCAGTGAAGGGGACTCTTAGTGGGTCTCCTTCCTTCACCTGTGTGGTGAAAATTGATCAATAAATTAATTAAAATCAATTAATAAAATCGATTACTGCTTATGAAGAAGTCTTTGTCTTTAATTAGGAATCATTTAACTTGGACAGGGAGCTCAGAGAGCTCAAGAACAACTTTAGTGAGCAGGTGGTGTTTGTCCTGAGCCCCCCCTGAACAAGCAAGGTGCGGGCAGGACCATCCAGACGATAAATCCTGTGTGCAGCTCTGTCATGGCGGTAACGCCACCGCGCTCGGGCGCCTGGCCAGCGGCCCCGGCCTGTGTGAACCTTACAAATCATGAGACAGCGCACACCTGCACTTAGCCCAAACTTAAAAGTTTGCATACACTGGGTATGTAAACTATTTTTGTTTTTCACTGAGTATAAAGGTGGGCCAGCTCCGGGGCTGGGGCAGAAGCCTCACGTACAGGTGGAGAATTTTCCCAGTTACCGAGAGACCCCTGGCACTGGCTGCAACAGGGCTGCCCAGCTGGAGTGTGGACCTGAGTGATGCTAAGGTGGGAATTGGTGACATATCCTTTTCTTAGTCCCTGTAACACTTTGCAGTAATGGTCTGATGCTTTGCTCCTGTTGCTCTTTTATCATCTTGTGCATAATAACTAGTACTGTTTCCTTTTATCATATTGCGTGCTATTTTCCTTTATTATATTATAGTATAATAAATTGGAATTCATTTTTGCTTGGTATCTAGTCAATCAGCAAAACACCCTGAAGGAACCACATCCTAGCAGAATCCAAATAGAACCTAGTAATTTTAGTCCTGTTAAACAAGTAGAAGGTCATGTGTCAGAAGGGTGAGTTCTTCATTCCTTCAGTTATTTTGGAGATGCTGTTAAGGGTCAAAAGTTTTCTCTTAGTGCTGTGAGTATTTCTCAGCTCTCCGTTCTCTCTTAATTGATATTCAGAGGTCTAGTGCTCTGAAGATTTGGGCTCTCTTTCTTCCAATATTGCTGGCTACTTGTGAGAAGTACTGTTTGCTAGATGACTGCTCATTAAGGTCAAGGGGTAGAGCACTTCCATATTTTAGAAGGGCAAGGTGAGGATAAATACTTTGTTCTCAGAGCCCAAGCAGCATGGAATTGAGCGTGCAGGCAAGAGATAACCTGTCTTGCAATGTGGCCCACCAAGCAAGAGGCGTGATAAATTCCTATTCCAAATACGATATTGTACAAAAGCAAAGATTGTCTAGGAGAACATAATTAAGCAGTGCTGCGCAGGAAACAGAGAATATTTTACCCTTCAGAACTACTTAGAAAAGCTGGTTATATTCAAATCCAGCAGGTTGGATGGGAACTATGCTAGGATTCTGAAAGACATGGGTGATGCAATTGCAGTTCTGTTTTCTATGAAAAAAGATGGCAGAGAGGTCCCTGAAGGCTAGGGAAAGGCTATCATTACACCCGTCTTTAGGGAGAGTAAGAAAGAGAGTTCAGGGAATGATAGGCCAGTTAGCCTTACCACAATCCCTGGAAATATTATGTATCATGTCCTCAGGGAATTTCCAAATGTGAGAAGGATCAGAAGGTAATCAAGAACAGTTGACCCAGATGTGCCAAGGGCAAGTCGTACTTGGCCAACCTGAGTGCCTTTTGCAATTAAATGACCAACTATGTGGTTGTGGGGACATCAGTGGATATAGCATTGTCTGACTTTGACTTCAGTGAGGTCTTCTCTATCATCTCTCACTGAGGTGGCTGTGGAAGCATGGGTTGGAGATATGGACTGTTAGATCCATAGATTGCATGGATATCTGGGTTCAAAGGGTGGTCTTCAGTAGCTCAGTGTCCCGTTAAGAGACAAGTAACAAGTGGCCTGTGAGGGCTTGGGCCAATAGTGTTACATCTCTGTTGGACAGAATGCACCCTGAGAAAAGTTGTAGATCACATTAAATTGGCAGCAGAGTTTAATACACCAAATGGTAGAGATTCAATTCAGCTGGACCTTGAGAAACCTGAGCTTTGGGCCAACAGAAACCTCATGAAGTTCCATGAGAATAATTGAAGTTCTGTGCCTGTGCAGGTTAACTCTGTGCAACAGTACAGGCTGGGAAACCACTGGCTGAAGAGAATATCTGTGGGAAAGCAATGGGATGTTACGGTTGCTGCCAGGTTGAAAATGAGCCAGTGATGCGTTTTCATTGCAAATAAGGCAAATGGCATAGTGGTCTACATCAAAAGTGTGACCAGCCGATCAGGGGGAGTTACTGTCTTCCTCAGCACTGTTGTGTACTGTGCTTTTTCCGGTCAGTTTTGAGGTTCCTCAAATGAAAAGGACAGTGTTTAAAAAATGGAGAGAAGGTGCAACAGAGGACTGCTAAGGTTATTTGAGCCATGCGACCCGTAAGCTATGAGGAGAGGTTGAGGGAATTGGGCTAGTTTAGTCTGGCCAAAAAAGAGGCTAAGGGGCAATCTTATAGAAGCCTGTAACTACTTGAAAAGGAGTTGCATTAACTATGGAGCTGAAATCTTATGAGTGGCAGATCATAAAAACAAGGGGCAACTGTCAGAAGTTGCAGATTGAGAAATTCAGACTGGCCATTAGGAAAAAAGTTTTTCACTAAGGAGTAGCGGCAGGACTTTTTTAATATGTCGCCCAGAGAGGTGGTGGAATCTTTCCTTGGAGGTTTTCGAGACTCAGCTGGACCAAGCTGTGGATAACCCGATCTATAATTGGTGACAGTCCCTCTTCAAGCAGAGGGTTTAACTGATGATCTGCAGAGGTCCCTTCCAACCAGCTTTTCTGTGATTCTAACTTCCAAGTAGTTAGAGCCTGCTCAGGACAGCAGAGCTATGCAATTTTGTTACGTTCTGTGTCCACAATGATGGATCTGGAATGGTGGACAATGGGAGCCCCTCTTCTACAAAGATTTCCTCCTTACCATCAGCTTGAATTGTATCTATGTACAAGTCATCCTTAACACTCTGTGATATTATGTAGGCTTATGTTGCTTAGCCATTTTCAAATTTTCTGCTTTTTTGACATGCCTTTGGGAAAACCACAATCTTCACATGACCATAGGAATCCAATTAATTTGTATTTCAGTTGAATTAAGATTATTTATTAAGACTTACATCTCTCTTAGCCATTCCTTCTCTCTTCCTAGGTATGCTAGGAGCTGTAGAAATGTATAGAAATATGTTGTTCAAACTAATCTGTCCAAAATAAGAGACACGTGAGAAAATCAGCTGTCAGGATCATTATAAATCTGTTTTCATGGATCAGTGTTGATGACTGTTTGTTTTCAATTGAGTTGATTTCTTTTAAATCTGACTGCAGTTGTGAGTGCTGCAAGATTTAATTGATGGAGGCAACTCATGGAAGGGCAAAAAAACAGTCAACTAAAAGCCAGGATAATTGGGAGTATGATTTTATCAGTAATCCAAGGCAGGAGTGGAGACAGACAGAATGGGGTCAACCTTCGCACAAGAAAGAAACAAACACCCAAAGTCTGGGTTTGTCCAACCCACAGCCGAGTCCCATTGCCAGAAGCCTGTGGTTGGGAATGCCACAGTGTGTCCTGGGCACCAGCACTCCCTGGGGCTGGCCAGGAAAAGGTATTGCAGTCCTACACTGGTCACCCTTTGTCATTTATCTGACTCCCAGATTAAGACCAATGCCAGCTGCATCAGGGGTCTGGCTGTGCAAATGTGACTGTATCACTTACAGTCCCAAACAGTTTTATTTCTTTCACTTAATGCCTGAGACAAGAAACCCTGCAGACCTGAGATTGCTGAGGGACAAACCAGTTTAAGGAGTATCAGATCTCATTTAGGTTGCTTATGATTACATAGAGAAAAGGAGAAAAAAACCCCAAAACTAAATCCAAAACATTTTATGTTCTAAATCCAGGAGGAGTCAGTTTGGGGAAGCCTGGATTCAAACTCTTGACAATAGCTGACGTAAGCTGATTCGAGGGACATCACTGAAGCAACTAAGACACAAAATGTTATAATGTGTGGTCATGGTCTTTCATTTCCTTATTCAGTGTGTTTCTATGAAATACTTTTCCAAACTACACCTATGTGATTAAAATAGGCATTGCTATTGATTTACTGCACCCTTTTCTGCTAGAGTGCTATGCCATAAAAAGTAATGATATGTAGAAATAATGCTCTCAGCTGATGTGGATTTCCTTCCTATGGTTGGTATTGCTATAGCAACACTTCCCTCCAAACCATGACTGTCATTACAGAAGTTGACATTGATTTTATGTGTGGTAGATTATAGCTGTATTTAGTAATGAACACCCTAATGTCAAATGAAATAAATACTTACTTTTCCTATTCATCCCCCACCAAACCTTGACTTACATTTCAACCAAATAATTTTATTTTTAGGAAATTTCCTTTATCAGTATTTCAGGAGGTTGTTGCTAGATGCGAACACAGTTTTTCATTCTCAGGGTTTAATACATTTGTTGCAGCTTAGTTTAAGCATCAGCATTTGCTGTGGCAGTTTTACTGAAAAGATTCTGGGTAGGAATGTTTCTGCCTCTGCTAGATAAATTTTCACAAGAGGATAATTAGAACCTAGTCTAGATTTCTGCGGAGACAAATATAAAAAAAGGAAATTATTTACATGTGGAATATCTTGAAAATGTATTTCAAAGAGAATATGTTTCTGGTGAACATTTCACGTGTAAACTTAAATCTCATGTAATAGAAGGATGTGTATGTTCGTATTTGTTTTCAATCCAGAATTAGAAGCAGCAGCCAGGGAGTAAGTGTATGCACAAGAGCTGTCTCAATAGAGAGTGTGGGCAGGAAACCAGCGCTAAGATACTAGATTTGTTCTGGTGATCTTCACTGGGGCTTCCAGATGTGTTTTATTTAGTCTTGGGCAGTGATAACTTTGCTGAGAAATGTCTGTCTTCTTGTGGGCTTCAGTATTGTGGTGGCAATATAAACAGTGCAGTGAAACAGCCCTCTCTGAAGGATGCGTTACTCAGCTTCCCGTTCCAGATAAACCGTGCCACTGAGGCGTGCTGGCTCCCGTGCGTGCTAACTCATTGCACTGCCATGCTGATGCATCTCTTCAACCCCCGGAGCCAGTGCTAGCCCAAAAGAAGCTTTGCAGAGTTCCCCTGCAGTCTGAGCCAAGAGCTTACTGCCAGCTGGGGAGTTTCCATACTCCTTGAGAACACGGAGAGCATGAGAACAGAGGGGATGTGGGGCAAAATGCAGAAGGTCACCGGTTGTTTTGTACTGACCCACATGGCGTCAGCCTTTAGTGGGGCCTTGTAAATTCAACCCCTAAAACTTGGGCTCTTCTGCAGTGTGGTCTGGGTCCCGGGAGCTGTAATAGCTTGGGGCTATACCTGGTCAGGCACGGCATCCAGGCAAGTGTTTTTCAGTAAGTCAGAGCTTGGAGCAGCTCACTCACTCCAGCAGGCATCAGCCTGCATTTGGCTGGGTTTGCAAGTTCAGCTGTGCCGCCTCTCCTGCTGTTTGGGTGACTCTGCACTGTTGTTGCTAATATGCCTTTTACTATCATCTTGGATATGCTGCCTGAAAGTGAACTATATTTGACTGGAGCCAGCGAATCCGAATCTCATTGTTAGACCACATGTATAAACCCCCAACCCCTAGAAATCACAGTAAATAAACCTGGTTATGCTTAAACCCCCTACATTGTGCAAGAGCATTTATGAAATTAGCTTAAAAATTACAGAGTGACAACAGCTAGGATAAGAGTGCAATAGCACGTAATCACGATTAGACCTAGAAGCCGAGGGGTCATTGTTGTGAAAACAAAAGCATAAACCTGTTTGAATTCCTTGGTTATAATCTGCTGTTTCATCCACCTCTGAGCAGCACAGCCGGTAAATCCTCTCTGGGTTTGCAGTCGTGAGTGATAGGCATGTAGCTTTGAAATTAATTGTAACTTCACCTGGATTTCTTGCTCCTGTTTGTCTTGTAATATGTAGCTTGTTGGTTTGGTTAAGTCCCACTTTGTGCTTAGACTTTAGAGTGGCTTTTATTTGTGAGATTCAAGGCTCCTAAGCTGGGATGTGGATGGTATAGGTAAGAAGAAGTGTTCCAGGGCCCCATGTACCAAAGCGACCCTGTTAATACAATCCCACCCCTTCTGTTTTCAGTATGTTACTGAGATCAGACTCATCTGAACCTCAGGCTGTAACTTCACTTGCTCCTCTCCTGAAATTGCCCCTGCAGAAGAGCCCCAGTAATGCCTCTCTCTCAATGTGCATGGCATCCTCGACTATGAAGAAAAAAAAAAAAAAGACCATTGTTATGCCATAAAAATATGTGGAGATGAAATAAAATCGCTTGTGCCTCTGGAGAGAAGCAGAGGGACTGCAGCATATGGCTAACGCTTTATCATCAGGGAGCATCACACTGCACGGATGTTTTTTGCAACCTGAAAATGTTTAAAACAAAGCTGGTGGGTGTGTGATTAGCAGAGCACCATATCAGGAACACATCTATGTCTCTAAATCTTGTAGTTAAGCTGGTTGCAAGCTAGTTATCACAGGAGTCAGCATAGATTTTGTATATATAAGCATACAGTCTGCTCCATATTTGGAACACTGTTCGTAATGGAAATTTTATATAAATACCAGCATGGGATTACAAAGGATAATGCAGCATTTGTAGACAAAACTTTTTATGTGCAAAAACATACCGAAAAGTGGGTCCTGAAGACAGTGAGCCACCTATGACACAGATCTGTCAAGTCCTGTGCTTTACATGTGAGACTTGGTCTGTTGGTCTCTCTTCCCTAAAATTCTGTATTTGTGGATGGCTTCTCTCCAGCTCCAGGCTACACCTGATGGCAAGAGTTGGCAGAGTTGAAAAGGCATCATTACAAGGGACTGTGCTGCCAGCCAGATTTTGCCTCCCAGCAAAGCCTACCTGTGTGATGTCAGGCATTGGATGCTTACTTTTTTCATGATCTGAAAACTTGATGCATGGGTCACAGCACCCTGCTGTATTACATCTTTTCTCTATGCTCGTGTGGAGTCTGTCTTTCACATTAGTGTTGGAATAACCTGGATCACATCATATAACATTGTTATTGTTTTTAGGAGTAATAGATTAGATCTGCAGTGGAAGTTCGGCAGAATGAATGATCTGCATTGGTGTATGGTAATTGAAGATTATTGGTTTACTTTTTTCATGTAGTTAATAAAGGTGTTTAAGAAAACTACAGTCGCAGAGAACTTGATAACCAGGCTACAGAAATCTTTTTTGTGCAAAAGTGCAGCATGATTTACGGAAACGAAAAAGTGTCAATGTTTGTTCTGATTTCCTACTAGGGAATACAATATTTCCAACTTTTAATATGACTATAGCAACGTTCTAAGCCCTTAGCTCATACTTCAAAAGGTAGGGCTGTATATGTAACTTTTGCTCTGCTTGCCACATTTCTTGGCCGTGAATTCTGACCTTGCCAAGTGGATTGTTTTTGTAACTGCTAAGCAACAGCAAAAACCCAAACCACAAAGCATAATTAGACCAGCAATCTGCATTTCTGTGGCCTCCTACCATGAAATGGAGTCAGTCTGCACACTGCAAGTGCAGCGAACTGCAGAAACACAGTTTGGCAAAGTTTGAAGGGAATACTTTCTTTGATTTTTATTATACTGTCTTATTAAATTTCCTAATTGTGAAGGCAATCAGTGTGTTTTTGTGAGCCAGAATAATTCCAAAGCTCAGTAAAGGGAGTGCACTGTTCTACCTGGTAGTTAAATGGATAGATTCAATGCCTCAAAAATGCCTTGCATCTCCTCCACATGCCAGTAGGTAATAATTTCTATATGCTGCAGACTGGAAGGGAAATGCATTACAGTGCTGGATTATTAAGTGACTTAAGTAAATGGTTTTCATTCGGGTATTAAACTTGTCAACTGTAGTAGTTTAAATTTTTTTAAAGTTGTTGAAAATACTTCATTTTCTAGCTTAAGGGAAGTGTATGAAATGCTGCAGAAACACAACCGGGCAGTAAACTTAAATTTTTCTTTTTAAATCTGTCCACTGTAAATTTTACTTTGTTTAATGAAGCCTATAAACTGAGCAGATGAGTTGGGAGCATATAACCTTGGAACCCTTCCTCTGTGCCTGACTCATAAACATTTTGGTTTAGTTTCACAGGTGATTCCTCTTGGATTCTGTTATCCCCAGGTGGCAGTAGTTTTGCCAGGCTCAGCTATTCAGGAAACATGAATCATGTCCTCAAAAACCATGAGAAAGTACTGAATAAGAAAACAATAGGACAAATGAGGAAATCTGTTTGAAATCATGATCTTTAGTCTTCTCGGCAGTAATTGAGGCTATAAAAGCAGAATTCATATGCAATCAGGGAGTCCACAAACTGGCTATTCAACAAAAACACTACTGGAAGGATTGTTCTGGTATTGGTAAGAACAGGAATACTATAATATGGGCATAGTCTGTAACAGATACTTAGCTATAGCTAAAAACAATATATGTGGTGTTGGATGGTGTCTGCTGGTTCTTAAATATCATGCAACTTTCTCCATACATAGGTTGTCAATTTATTTTGCTTATAAGCAAGGCCAAGGTTTTTTTGGTTTTTTATTTAGCTGAGGGAAGAAGCCACTGAAATCACATAACCATTCATTTATTGCAAAAATTATTATGCTGTGGGTACAAAACTTGCCAGAAAATGTAGCTTATTTTATCTTCTGGGTTATTCTTGGTGCAAAATACAATCACAGCTGACCCAAGAAGATCATGACAAGGGACAGCTGAACTCTGTATAGTTTTCATTTTGATCTTACTGGTTTGTTTGGTTTAGGGAAACTTAAGCACCTTGTTTCCTTTGAGCCTAGCGTACCTTGCCTTGTTGGTGTAGGCTCAAAGCTGATACTATAAATAACACTGAATTTTTGGTGGGATGTGGTCAAGTGCTTTTTTGCACCCTAAATTTTGATTTCTTATATGTTAGAAGTAAAAACGGATGAGAAGAGCTAGTGGTTGCAACTAGTTCGTGCATGAGCAAGAATCTTCATTTATCAGTCTTCTTACAACCTCTTGTTTTCCTCAGTTTTCGTTTTGACCATGTCTTTTGAACATTGCCAACGATGGAAAGGGAAAATTAACAAGTTTTACTCAGCCTCATGTAACATTCACCTGTAAACTCCAGATTTAAGAAATATGGGTCTAAACAGCTTTTAGCAAATTAGGTCTGGGTAGTTAACATTTCAAACCAGATTAATTTTATGTGGCTTCTAGTGTGAGATTGTAGGCATTGTGCAATTTTATTTTCTAATAAACAACACTTAACTGCTGATAATTTCATCTTAGTTAATCTTACAGCTCCTAGAATCAGGTGTTTCAACACAGTCATGGTGAACTTTTAAAGTTAAGATCTACCAATCCTATGTGTAGGCATCTCCTGAGGGGTTTGTTTTGTTATTTTTTTTTTAGTGAGAAGGGAATGTTTATTGTCTCTGTTCCAAGAACTTCCACATCTAATATGTAGTGTTTTGGTTTACAAAGCGATTTATTTTTATTTTCTTTTTCATTAAAAAAAATATTGAGTGTTATTGGTTTTAGTTTCAAATTTGTACTGGCATGTAGTGATACAATCTTTGTTATGACTATTTGCCACTATTTGCCCAAGTGAAATGAGATGTTTTGGAACATCTTGATTTTGCTGTCTGACAAGTTTCCTCTAAGAGAAAGCAGACATGCATTTATCAGCAGGGAAAGACAGGACTGAAGGGAGGAATGCACAGCAACAACAACCATTTGGAGTGTCAGCGTTGTTCATTTCATGCAGCTGTGCAGGTACTTGTGGTCTATATCCGACTGCAAGGTGCAAAGATGCTGAAGTTTATGTAAAGTGCGAATTATCATACGAGTTACAGACAGCATTATGTTTTACTTATTAATATTTTATGTTTAAGCATCTTGAGCTTTTGAATATTGTGTGTCTTCTGTCTACACCTGTGGTTCATGTTCAGGTGAAGTCCTGTAGTCTAAACAGATACATATAGTCCTAAATTTCTTTGAGGTGATAACCTTTTAGAACATTATGATTTGTTTCCATTTGAAAGATGTGCTTCGGATACTGTCCTGAACAGGAACACTTTCCAAAATCACGGATTTAATAAGGTCATCTTGACTTCTTCCTTGCTATTTTATGGCATGTAGAGTTCTCTTACTAGCTCATTCATTCTGAAAGTCTAGCAGTGATTTTTCACATATGAGGCCAATGAAGTTAAACCAGTTTGTAGTTTGTGTAGTTGAGCAAAGAGAAAGTATGTGCCAAAAATGAGTGGTATGAAATTTCTCTATAATTGTTTTAAAGAGGTTTCCTAACAACAAAGTCCTTTCTGTAGTGATTTTTTTCAGCTCCGTATGCTCGTAGCAAAAAGTTATGTTCTAGCATGGATTCCAGATGTAAGAAATTCAGGTGCATCATTTCCTTTAAAAGGAATGAGTACAGAAAATAATATGTGAAGTGGAAAGCCATCCTAACAGTTACAGAGCATTTACAGCAGCTGTGTATAATGTGACCTGTCTTAAAGATGATTGGCAGTCTGCCCAGAAATAATTAAAGGACATCCATTTCTAGGAAAAATAAGGTATTATCAAGCTGGCTAAGGGATGCTACAATTTTGGTACAGCAGCTGAACCTCTGGGAGTTCAGTACTACTCTAACCATAGACCACCAGCACTCATTTCAGCAGACCTAGGGCTTTATCACCATATGATTTGCCTTTTTTCTTTTCTTTTCTTTTTTTTTTCTTTTCCTTCCCACCCTCATCTTTTGTTTGTGCAAGCTTTTATTAGTGCTAAGCTTAGAAGTTTGAGATGGACTTGGAAACATCCTTCCACTTCGTGCCCCAAGGCCTTCACGAGCCTTCCTGAGATAAGCTTGCTGTTGCTCACCCCTTTGCTTCTGCTGTGTTCTTCCAGTGGAAACAGAGTTAACCTGATGATGAGATTTTTCTGATTTGGTTTGGGTTTACTCTATTAAGTGGCATGCTGCTATGTAGGGTGCAGTCTGTAGCACGCTTGAATTACTTACAGTACTTGATTTGTTAACCTGGCACTTCGGAAATTTGGAAGACTTCTCAAAACAATTAGTTCAGAGGAAATATGTATTCATAATTTCTTGTCCTTTTACTGTGGTCAACAACGGGCCTAAATAAAACCATGAAACAAAACCTGTGTTTTGCTCCAGGAAGAGTGTTACACACTGTACCCTAAAATTCAGCAGTTTCATTAATTGAAAAATTTTATATCTTGGGTGAGTCTGTGGTGAACCATTGACTCTCCTACTTTGAATTGTGGCTGCGCTAATTGCCACTCAACTGTTCTTGCTAATTTGCAATTAAGCCTGGTTTCGGGTGTGGCTTGCTCTGGGTTATGTTGTTTTTCTATTTCCTTGCCAAGCAGTGCATTAAAGCAAAACCACTTCTACACATGCGTGCAAAACATGCTTCAGTGTGATCTGAGTCAAACAGATGTTTGACAACAGAGAGGAATTTTGCCCTGCCCTTGTTGAGTTAGTAAACTTCGGGTGCCACAGACAATGTTGTGGAACGGGTGTTAAAAGCAACCAGCTTCCACTGAGAGTTTCCCTGCAAGGCAAAAGTCAAGGAACTGCAATAAGATGCCTTCCAGTTGCTGAGAGCCCTAAAAGTTGCACTGGAGCACGAGCTGCTCTTCTCCTAGGTCACTGTAGACCTTTGCTGCTATTTCTGGATACGTCTCTGAGACAAGGGAGGAACTGGAAGGGTCGAGATCATCAGTGGTGCTCCTGTCGGTAGCATCTTCTGCCGCTGAGTGCTGGAGGCTGAGGCTCAACCTAAAGTGGCTGGCAGGAAGCAGAGCACGCTCATGAGGAGCTGCCTGTGCCAAGAAGTGATTCTTTCTTTTGAGGTTTGGCTAGAGATGCAACTCCTGGAGGGCAGTTCTGCTGACATGGTGAATACCAAACTGCTATTCAAAGCTGAACAGCTGATACAAATTGAAGATGAGAGCGCAGCGCTTTGCAAAATCCATGTGCTTAGCTCTCAAAGCTGTTTTTGAGAAGATAAGAAAACAGAGAAAGACTGAAGATGCTGCTTCCACTAAGCTGTATGTCTGCATCTTTCAGAATTAAAACTTCACTAGACTGTAAAAAGCCCACAAGACCTGGTAAATGTGTATTTGGAAATCTGAAAGGGCAGCACCCTCTCCGTAATTCCTAACTAGTTCTGAAGCTGAGCACTACTGTATTATTTCTGTGATTAATGAAAACAGCTAAAACCACATAACATTATGGAACATAGTCATATCTCTCACAGGCTTCCTTTCAGACAACTGAACAGGTTTTTACAGCTACTTGTTAAAAATTCATTTCGCAAGTCAGACTCTGAATAGAAATGGGAAAGTTAGAAATTGGTATTTCACTGATTCTAAGTGGAACTGTGCAAGAAGGAAAAATTCCTTTGGAAGGTCAGTTTTCAGTTTGGCTTGAAGAGAATATAGTAACTTGATTTGTCGTGCTGTCTTTCTGATTTTTAACTCTGAACAATTTCTGAATTTATAAACATCAGACGATTCCATGTCAGGAAGGTGCCAGGGAGAATGAAAACAACTACCTTAACTTCAAAGTCACTATTCAGAATGGTGCCTTTGAAACTGCTTTGACATTTGGCTGGCTGCTGTGTCTTACAGCCTACGCCGATACATTTACATATACGGCAAAAGGAGATCTAATAATCAGATCTAGTTAGAAAAATTCCAACAAAACCTGCTTGGCAAATTGTCTGCTCTGGCACATTTCTGCCTGCCTCCGAAGGATCCACAGCACCTGAACATTGTTGCTCTGTAGGCAGTGCTGGCATCGCCTGCCCTGAGACACGAGGCTATTTGTCATAGAGAGGGAAAGGGACAAAACCCTGGGAGCAGCAGCTCGTGGCGAGGCTGTGATCTCAGCCCTCAAGTCTGCAAACGTCCCCCACCTGGAGCGATGGTGCAGAGAGCTTGCAGGGTCCTTGCTGAGGATCCTTGACCTGCATGTTAAGATACTTACGGGTTTTTCTTGGGAGGGGCAGACTGAGACCTGAAATTGCAGGTGTTTGGCATAACTTAAAAAGTTTTTTGGCTGTTGTTGTCCTTTTTTTATTTTATTTTATCTTGTTTTAAAGGGTTGTGGGGTTGTTTTGCTCCTGGCACCGTTAGTCTTCCTGGAAAGGCACAGCAGCTGAGAGCTGCTGAGTGTTCCGTACATCTTGCTGTGAATATACAGTAGCATTTTTGAATACAAATACTGATGAAAATAGTAATTACAAATGATTACAAAAGTCTTTGCCTAGGAATTACTGACTATCCACCTACAGGAGCATAGTAATGCTGCAAACTAGCACTGAATAGAGCATGACCATACAATATATATGTGCGCCTGCATGTAAGCTAAATACCTCTTTCCTGATTTGTGTAACATCTGTAAGGGGATAGACAGTGCGGGAGGGTTTACAGCCCTACCAGGCTGCTAACCCTTGCTTTTTCACCTCTGAAGGTTTTTGGTTAAGTTGAACAGTTGTTACGATAAATGGTTATTGGAATTAGGGAGAAGTGTACCACTTAACTACAGTGCAAGCAAGACTGTGTATTCAGACTGACTTAATAATTCTGTTTGTTCTTTAGCAGTTGTCATCAATTTAGGGCATACTGCTTTGTCTCTCTTTTTTAAAAATCGTGATAAAACTTTAATTGTCCCATTATCCTCCCACATGTTTTGCTCTCTAGCAGGTCTCAGGGATGGAAATGTACTTACTACAAAAGTCAAAGGTGAATAAGCTAGGAAGGGGTTTTGCAATTTTTTTTTCATTTGGGTATGTTCCATTTTTGTTATATGCCCTGTGTTTCCCGAGACCTTTTCATTTATTAAGGGAGTTTTTGGTTGGGTTTTTATTTTTTTTGGTACTGGTGACCGTAAGAGATGATCAACAGGAATGTACTCTTTTTACCGGCTTTTGAAGAATTTTCACTGTAGAAGGGAGAAGGAAAGAAGAGAAAGAATATCTTACTTGTTTTGGCCCCAGGCATTATGCAGTAAAAATTGCCTCAACTTCTGCCAAACATGGTATTTTACCTTTCTCGTGAAAAGCAGTAGTTCTTAATGTGTATGCAGCATCCCAGCATGACAGGCTCAAAAGAAGCAAACTGCATATGACAATAGGAACACCATGGGAACTTCATCTTGTGTCTCAGTGGTGGCAATACATCAAGGTTGTTGTGACCTCTCTCTTAGAGAGCCTGAAAAGATAACTGTGTTTATATTTAGTGGTAGCTGTTTATTAGGGGTTTTTTTCATCTTGGGCTCTGGTTTTATTTTATATTTATCTCTAAACTTTGCATCTACCAAAATAGGAAAATCAGAATATTTTAATTTGTAGTTATTAATAAATGCTGGCATGAAAACTTCAGAGGGGGGTTATGTTTAGATAGAGTATGGAGGAGTGATAACATGAGAGCGATCTTGAATTACAGCATCAAACCTGAGGGCAAAGACATGGGAGTTCACAAAAGTGCCAAGACTTGTGGTCTACTCAATTTACTGGCTGTTTTATGTATTTCATGTTGCCCCAAGCTAGGATGAAGTGGAAAAGAACAGAAGGTACTGACATCTGTAAAATTTCCAGATTGGTACCTGATGTTACTCTCCCTGCCTTCCAATCTCAACACCTAATGTGGTTCACAGTATGAACCTGCTCCTTTCCCAAGCAGTAAATTGATCAAATTGGCATAAGCAATGGTTTTGAACCTTTTTTGATTTGTGAAAATTAAAACATATACATCTCTGTATATTTTTTTCTACCTCTAGATTTTGGCAGTCATTCATAGACCCTTTTAGGAGCAATCTTTGGCCACAGTCTAGGGCATCTGGATCAGTGGCAGAAAACCAGGAAAGAGATGTCATGAAAGAAGAATGTTTGTTGTCTGCTAATTCAGAAGTGTCAAGCTGAGAACATCTTTATTGTAAGATATGTAAAGAGTGATTTCCAGCAAAGAAGACTTGAGTAGCTGCTCCTTTCCTGGCTCTTCCTTCAGAGCCACTGATTTTGCACATCACAGGCTACTACCTTCAGTTTTATTGTTGCTGATGTGCAGGGTGTGCACGTAACAAATCTAGCTGCCAGAGATTGTGAGAAATCAACTGTTTCGGTCACCTATCGTGTCTGCCCACCAGCTGGAAGGGAAAATCAGCGATCATGTTTTTAAAGTTGTGAGGTAAACTAAGATACTATGCATAGTAGCTGGAGTACCTCTGTGAAAGATGAAACCTAAAAAGCAGCCAGGCAGGGACAGCTGGAGGCATTCCTTGAATACTGTTTTAAGATGTTTCATAGCAAGACCATAGAAGAGTGGGAGGCTTAATTAGAAGTTGTTAACAAGTCTTTCTTAAAAATAACTCTTAATGTTACTTCCTAGTTGTCTGTCCAGGTACAAGGAGTAGAAACATTTCATGGTATCTGAGAAATGGAAGGAATCTTGCTGTGATTAGCTTTTTAAGTAATGCCATATTTTTCATGAAAGATTTACAGAAAGCTTTTCCTTTGCTCCCCCTTCTCCCCCAATGTCCTAAAATAAGTGGAAGCCTATGTCTTGTAGATTGCTAGCTTGTAGCTTTTTTGTGTTATTGAATAGCAGATATAAAATAGATTTTTTGTTTCTATACATGTTTCCCTACTAGCAAAAGAAGATTGCAAATACGTAGTATTTACAGGTATGGTTATTTTTTCCCAGGTAGGTATTATAATAGCTCATGTGATACAGTGTCACACTGGATGTGTCAAATAGGTACACACAATTAATTACAAAAACTGCCATACAGAAATCATTGTTCCTGCTATAAGGTGTTAAGTAGAGCTAATTGGAATATATTTTCTTCCACATATGCATACTTTCACTGTCAAAACGTCCTTCCAGCTACTGCTTTAAACAGTTGGGGTCTTCTGGTCCAGAACTGTGTTCTTGGTTTATGTTGGTGCAGACTTAAATGATGAGTTCTGGGCCCATGCCTGCAATTTAGCAACGCGAGTTGGAAAATAGGGTTTTTTAATCAGCTTTCTATACCAAGCAGGTAAACTTTGTGAAACGGGTGAACAGAGTGAAAAACACTGTTTTTGTGAAGAAAGACAGCTTTTAATTTTCTGCTAGCCATAATGCCATCTCCTTGGTTTTTGGATTTGTGTGGATTCTTAGCTGGGCTGAGAACTGTACCTTTTCACCTTTTTCACCTTTTCAGAAGGGATATTTTCACTCATGTAAATGTACCTATAAAGGACTCACAGTCCTAAATCACACACGTGAAATTACGTGATTCATGGTCATCTCCATGTGTTAGGTACAGAAGCCCAAGAGCACACAGAATACCAAACTGTTAGAAGGGAAGTTTCTTAAATCACTGAAAAAATCATTAGTGTCAGAGTTGGAGCTGTAAGTTGTTTCTCTTTCCTCCACAATGAGGCTACAAGTTAAAGGTCTTCCTTGGGAAAAAGCATATTTATGCTTAACAAACGTGGTGTGCGCTTAGCTGCTGTATCTTTCCATTATTTTCTTTGTCCTTTTTTCTTAAAATACTGGTAGATATGTGTTTGTATAAAAACTTTGCCTGCCAGCTATTTTACTTCTTCCTTTCCCACCTGATCAATCTACTAGTAAGACTGTAATTAAGAGTTAAGGTTGCAGGGGGTGTAAAGTGGGAGAGACTATGCATCTTGTATCAGATACCTATAATGTGTTCTTCCACCCGTTTTTCATCCTGATGTCAAGACAACAGCAATAACAAAGTGATGAACCTTTCATCTTGTAATCCTCCACCCTTCCTTACGCATCACTATCTGTTATGCATGGTCTTGCTACTCTATCCCTTTATCAACTGCTATCATCACACCCATTATATCAGCCTCAAAATGTTAATCTGCAGCTTTGATATTGTCATACTGGTTGCTTGCATCTTTCCATGGCACAGGGCTTTCCTTTTGTCAAGTGCATGACATGGGGTTATGCTGCGGTACAAAGGCATGCTAGCATAGAAGATGATAGCTTGTTCCTTGAGGCAAGTGCCTCAAGGCAACTCTTGTCACAGCAGCCATCATCCTTGTGTGATGCAGTGTTTGTTATCCTGCTTTTCCATGAAGGGAGAAAGTGACCTAGGTGTAGCTATCAGGAAGAAACTGGTCGTCCTTGCACACCAGCAAGACCAGGCTATCATAATTGTGCACTGCACTATAAACTCTACATTACAAAGACACTGATGCATGGATTCAGTCCACCCATCTTGGAACTGTTTGGAAAAAAATTGCTGTTCTGTCTATCCACTTTCTGTGGGTGCAGCAGCACACACCTGTGATAAAGCAAAGTTCCTAACATAGTTTGGGGCACTTGTGAAACACCGGAGGACGTAACAAATAGCGTAAGGTACGTGTGGGCCAAACAAATTTCATACGCTGCATGTGAGCTCTGTAGTAGTATCTGTGCCTCACTAGTACTTTTCAGGGCAGTGCCACAATCATTCCCTTGCTCCGTATTTCCACATGCAATGTGAAGGGTTCAACCTGGTCTGGTATTTTTTCACCAGCTGTGTTTCAGGCATGAAGGTGTGGTGAAGCAATGCCACTAGGGAGCCTGCTGCCAGTGTTTTCTTCTTCCTGCAGCCTCCTGTGGAAATGCTGGTCTTACTACCATATCTAGGTTTTGGAGACCTGTATGCTGAGTGAGGAAAACATTGTTGGGAGGCATGTATTATTCTGATGGTCTGTAGCCAGCCAACCACTTTGCTCAGCAGATGCTTCCCAGCTGTTGGATATAACAGTTGGGAGCAGGTACTTGATCTTTCAGTGATCTTGTCCATGAAAGATACACCAAAAATGAGTTTCTGCTTTGGTGTGCTAAGCCATAGGCTGCAGCATACAAGTCAAAATGAGTGTCTGTAGGTAGGTACCTGTAATGCTTTATCTTGTTCCAGTGGAGATGAGTCTCATCCACCTTTTCTCTGATTATTACCTGAGAAAGCTGGTTATGTTCTGTACTTCACTGGTTCAGTTTCTGTCCGTCTATGTTTTTCTTCTGCCTGCTCTCTCCATCCTTTTCGCATCTAGCGGGCATGATTGCCATCTGCCATTTCTTTGCTGAAGACCTGGAGACCACTGCCTTGGGTAATAAAGCCTGAGAACATGGCCAGGACCACTTGGAGCCTCTCAGTTGGCTACGCAGTGGGCTTCCCCACCTCCCTGCTTTTGGAAGTACAGCGCAGAGGTGTTTGCATAAGGTCAGCAGAGGTCCATCTGGATGGGAATCTGCTGCGCACCATACTGGGAGCATCTTCTTGCTGCATGAGTGAGGCTCACTTTACCCTCAGAGACCATCTAGACTGAGCAACAATACTCATAAAACTATAGTAACATAACCAGTCAGTCTTGACATGTTGTTGGAGGGGTTGCGTGATGGGCAGACGTGTAAAAATGATGCTAGCAAAGCCGGGTGCTACTGATGGCAATTTAGTCACCATGTAAATACCAGTAAGGGGCTGGAGAACCCTAGAACTTTGTGTGTGTGTGTGTGTGTGTGTGGTGAGTGTTCTCTTTGTAGATCAGTCGTTTCAGAGGTGATCAGCACAGTCAGGAATGCTAAGAAGGAAAGATTTTTGTATTTCAGATGGTTGAGCACAAGGTGGAACAGGCAAGGGAGGTTCAGGTGAGTTGTGCCATCACTGCTTTCACATCAACCAAGCGTGCAGCCGGGTGTGCAGGAGCAGAAGGGTGCCCATAGCCACCTGTCCAGCAGGAAATAGACAGCACTGATGCCGTGTTAATAACATTTAAGGATAACGTCATTGGAGTCAAGATTAGTAGAGCTTTACCTTTTTATTAAAATTGTTGCATCTTTGGAGTCTCCATGGTCTTAAACTAGAGTTGGAGGCATATATATAATACAAGCCTATTATTCCAAGATGCTAAAATAGCAGAAGCAATACTACAGTTTGTACATTTTCAGTTGGCTAAAGGAGTGTTTCATTAACACAGGAGATACAGAAAGGAAGAGTCTCTGCTCTTGACAGCATTTTGCAAAGATTGCAGCTTACTTTAGCATATCTATTAAATGTCCTCCACCTTGCTGCACCACGATACTTGCACAGGCAGATAAGAAAAGCCTGGAGATAAGCGAAGAGGCTGTATTCCTATTCCTATGTGGATGAGCTGGGAGAAGCCACAACCCAAGCAGTTCTTCTGTGCTTTGATTTTCACACCTGTCTGGGGAGGCAGAGGGAATGCATTGCAGCTCAGATGCGGAGGGCTGCGGCACAGGCTGGAAATGTTTCCATCCCTCATTCTGGGCCAGCACCCCCCGGTTCTGCTCCTGATAATGTCTGTGTGAAGGTGGGAGCTGGGCAGAATGAGAAGGACCTACTTCTACAAGTCTTCTTGTTTTTTTCCTTTCCTAAGACAAGGTGGTTTTCTACAGTATTTTGAAACATGAAAGAAAATTACTCATCTCTGGGCAGTTTATGCAGGTGAAGGTGCAGTTGTTGGATAAGGACTATTTGCTAATAGAATTCAGGCTAAGCAATGTTCAGATCAGTGCTAGCTCTGAAAAATCAGAGAGGTAAAATCACTGGCCAGTGAATTAGAGGAGGAAAACTGTTCTGGTTAAAATAAACTGTTCAGGTTGCTGTCCCCCCTCCCCCCAAGTGATAAACAAAAGTGATAGATGTTAAAGGAAAGGTGTTTCATTTTTAAAATTTTGAAATAAAATATTTCGGGTTTGGGGGGCTTTATCATCTCCTTCCCCACCATAACTATATGAAACTGACACCAAAAGTGACATAACTCTAAAAACACTGATGTCACCAAGATCTTCATTTTTCACCAAGAAAATTTCAGTCAAAAGTTCTTGCTTGCCACTAATAGCACTTCCCTATCAACTTCCATAACAAAATGTGGGCAGAAGTCAGTGGATGCATCAGATTGCTCTTAACTGTAAGATGGCTGAGCTCAGTGGTGATGATGGTGTTTCAAGGTACATGTGTATTGTTCTCTCAGCAACATATCGTGTCTGACACTTAATGTACCCTAAGGAAACCACACTGCATGAGCAGCCTGTTTCACACAATGAAGGTGTACTCTGATGAACACATCAGTCAGCTAAATCAGGGGCATAAAGGCTGACGAATATGGATGTAGCTCCATGTTGCAGCCCTTCATCTACCACATCCACCTGTCCCTAGCAGTCCAACAGGGGCCTCTTCCAGCACATTTTAGGATCATCGGAGAATATCTGTTTATTTTCCAGAGATTGCAGTGACAATTTAGATGCTTGTCTGTCTTGGCGTTGCAAGCGAAGTTGTGACTCTAAAATCTACTCTATAATATGCTGTGGTTTGATTTTCAATTTCTGCTTGAGGAGCAAATACCCAGTCTTGTGGGAGCATCCCATGCTGAAAAGTCTTCCTTCCGCACCAGGACAATGCTATAGCTGCCCTAGTAAATGTGTCATCCAGGTTTTACGTTAAATCAAGCCTGTAGGCTTGATTAATCCCAGCAGATGGTAAGGAGTACCAGTTCTATCATTCGGTCAACCCCGAGAAAATTCTTCTCACCTTAGGAAAACTTCCTATATAGCCAGGCAGCTGTTTTTGAAACATAGTCCTAACCCTCAGGGCTGGAAACATGTTTGTCTGCTAACTGAGAATCAGACCACATGGCTCACTCCCTGCACCTGAATAATGCTTCATTACAGAGTTCATCACAGCTGTCATCCTGCTCCTACACCCTTTTCCTTGCAAAACTTCATCTCCTTCTCCCTTTTGCTTGGGACCCCTCCTGCCATATTTTCAGAAGGGCACTGGTTCCTGAGAGCAGTCTGGTAAAGTTCTGTATGGACCAGGCTAGGAAAAAGGTCCTAAGGCAATTTTGGTGAAGTATGAGTTTGAAAAGGGTAAAGCACTTTAATTTCTGGAGCCAAAATCAGATCGTATCTATCTAGGTTTGACTCAATAGCTGAGATACCTGTTTCAAGGTGAATGAAGCTTGAGGAGAGCTCTAGGTGTGAGGGCTGACCTGTAGTGACCAGCCTTACAGCCTCTGTCACCATGCCCTTGATAGGCTGTAAATAGACGTTTTCTTAGGCGTAATGCACTAACACCACTCACACTGCTGCTAACTGGCATGCAGCCTTTAGGATGGGAAGAGTCCCCCTAAATATATTATATATTCCATAAATGAAACAAAAATTCTACTTTTGATGTTACTATGAGAAAATCACCAAAATTCTAATAGTTTTCTCTAAAAGTATCACAAACTTTGAAAAAGATAACAGACAGGTTTTCCAAAATCCTCTAAATACCAGCACTGAGTAAAACTGCATTGTTTGAAAATCCCTTCTACTATTAATTTTATTTATTTGATTTTTTTCTGCCAGCTGCATTTTGTCCTAAGCAAGCTGCATTTGTTTTCCTTGTGAGAATCTTCTGTTCTAGTCCCATTGCCACTGCAAACAGGGGTACCCATGTGGAAGGACTTCCTAGCAGGCAGAATTTACCCTTGTAGTTACGCACTTTGCTCATCAGGACATTTACTACATGCATATAAAGTTGTGACTAAGCAAAAAAAGTTTTGTTATTTAAACTTTCTTGGACTTGCTGACAAAATCTATCCTGAAAATGCCAAGAGGAGGAAACACCTGCCACCATCCTACCACCCCTAATTTGCTTGGCAAACTCCTGGCAGAATATGTCAAGATTTGGGGGGGAGGTGGGGGCGTGGGTTTGCGTGTTTGTGTTGGTGAGTTTTTTCAGCTATCTGTACAAAACTTTGCTCTCTGGTGTTGCTGGTGAACAGGGCATGCTGCTGCTCCACAGTATGCCCAGGAAATGGCAGAGGCATGAAGTTCATTTTGATACCTTCATAGGGTGACATAGTTTCATCTAGTCAAAGTATGGTTTAGCTAAAATAAGAATTAAAAGTTAACAGTCTTCCTGGTCAGGAAGAGAACTTGTCTCCCTGCTGCAAAGACCCATTTCCCTGAATGTAAAATAGTAAGGTGCTGCCCACAGCTCTAAGTTTTTTGCAGCCCTAAATGTTGCACTTATTCACATTTGTGTTCTTTCTCTCACATCTGTTTGTTTTCCAGCTATGGTATTTTTCACACAAATCCAAAACTGCCTGTGCGTGCATCCACATCCATTGCTCCCCTTGACTTCAAGCAAGTGGGAGGATCAGTTTGCTCCAAGTCTGTTACTTTTGTGGCACTTGCTGGCTGAGGTGCTCTCTGTGTCTTGTGCAAGCTCACTGTTAAATCAAGATGATTAAAAAAAAAATAATAAAAAAGATGGCTAAGAGGTTATGTTAGTTAAGGGTATGTCTGTGCTGCGCTGCCTGAAGAGCAGTCATTGAGCTGGTACTTCTGTCTGTCTCACAGCAATGCTGTGGGACGTTAGGAGCTGAGATCTTCAAAGGTATGTTCAAAAGTGTCAGCTGGCGGCACTGCACCTGGGTTATGAGAGCAATGTTAATTAAGCAAGGAGCAGCGCTGCCTGGAGCTGATTTTATCACTGCCAGTTCTGGAAACAGCTTGCTCACAGCTAGACCAGGGCATCGCTGCAATCTTCTGCTGCAAGGTTCAGGTCTGCTCCGTTTTTGCCTTGGCTGGTGGTTCGGGTGCTACAAATGAAAGGATTTGGTAAACACGGCTCTGCAGAAAGCCAACTGTTTTGCTGTGGTGAGTGTATCGTGTCTTTAGAGTACTGACGGTATTGGGATAGCCTTCAGGCATTATTGTTGTCTTGTGGGGAGAAGGGAGTGTCTTTTGGGGTTGGTTTGTTGTTTTCTTACACTGGTGTTTTGTTTTTTGTAATTAAAAAAAAACAAAGGATCTGGTTGTTGTGCGTAACAGAAGAGCACTGTGTGAAGAGTGCTGTTAAGGATGGTACATGTGGGATGATGTATGCTGATGGTATTTTATTGTTTTGCAAACAAACATGCCCCTCCTCTCTAGCTGCAATCTGCTGATTCAGTTGAAGAAGCAAGGTCAGCTTTCATCCCTCTTTTTCGTTCCTTTCTTCCTATATTCTCAAAATACTTTAGAATATTCCTTGTTCACTGCCAGAGTGCTTCGTGCTTTTCTCCTTAGCTCTTCAGTCGCCCAGGGCTCCTGGGTACCTCCTGCTACTTCTGCTCCACACCCCACTGCGTTTTGAGCTGGGGCAGATAAAAAAACCCACCTTAATAGCTGGGAAAGAAGGAGGAGGGTTACAGGTATGCTATGGCAGGAGCAGGGTTGCCGGCAGCAAGACGACAGATCGAATGGTCACATTTCTATTTGCATGAAAAATTTTAAAACTGGCCAGTAACCCCTTCGTGCTGTGAGGGACCACAGCTGGTTCACTGCAGAGAATCGTAGCAATTCAGCCGCTTTTGGTGACATCAGATTTCTGAAGAGCGCAGCTGGTACTCGGCAAAACGAGTGTGTCTGCTACACCAGAAGAGTCAAAGATGTGCTCCAACAGAAGACCATTTCACTGTGGGTCAAGGAGGGCCTTGCTGAAGAGAAGGAAGTAACTCCTTCAATGCCACACGAGCTGTCTTGGGCAACAAAGATTTTGAGTCTCCTCCCAGTTAGATGACTGTTGCAACTTAACACAGGCAAATCCACTCCTTTTTTTCCTATTGCAAAAGGCTGAAGAGGAGTTTGTGGTGGTGACAAATATCAGGTAGCTCAGAGACATGGTGTGAATCCTTGGTACTGTTGAAAGGAGCAGTCCTTCACCACTACCTGCATCAGAGCCAGGATTTTTGTGTCTTTGTGTTTCACCATCTGTTGATCTCAGGAAGGGACTGGGAGGTAAAGCATTGCTAATATTTTCAGTTACAGTTGAGTATTGTCCATGGGCAACTGTAAGATAAGACCATTTTTCTTTCATGAACTTTGTGGTCATTCGCAGCTTTGGTGGCGGGTGACGGATGACAGTGTGGCTGGTAGGGCAGCCAGACAAATGAGCAGATTTGGAAAGCTGCCTTGCCTGAACAGATGTTCGTTTGCACAAACACATTTAGAAGGCCCCTTTGAACACACAGTACGATCAGATCACCGTGTATTGTAATGGCTTTAACTTTCATGTCAGAGAAATCAGCAGTTTTGAGGATGGGAAACTTCTTAAAGTACCTTTAATGTTGTTCTGATTTAATCAACAAGAAATACAGTAAGCACCCAATTAAGAAATAAGTGACAGGCCTGTCATAGGATTTTATCCTATTTCTGTCCCTTTCTAAGCAGAACAAGGGGATTATTTTAATGAGGTAATGAGTATTTTATTTGGTAGTAATATTTGGAATTGAGAAATTCAGGGAAAGATTGAAGATCCATGCTCAGATGAAATGGTAAATATTGTACTATCATGAAGTCAGTCAATTTTTTCAGCTTTCCAAGGTTTGAAGTATTTTTTTAAAAGCAGTCATATGCTGTCTATCTCTGAAAGTCCTGGTAAAAGCGATGCCTTGCTGGCTTCAACATGCTGCCACTGACTGAACCTTTGCAGTGCGTTCTGACCAGCAGACCTCATCCCCTGCATCCCACGGATGCCCATGCATGAGTGTAACCTTTGCTGATGTGCATGGAGGGTCGGACTTGAACCCTCCCGTGTGTACTGCTGTCTGTGCATGTGCTTGCTAAACACCTGACCTGCGGAGGAGGTCCTTCAGTGTCTTAGGAACAGGGACAGAACTTTATAACTCCTGTTGTTGCATTTCCACGAGCTTAATGGGATACTAGGCTTGAGAATAGTAGAGTGAGGTCCAAATGTTTTACTTAAGGATTAAATATTTATATTGTATCATTTTTTTTAAAAGCTCCCTACTTAACTGTTCCCATATAAAACCTTAAATGAACCTGGCCATTAAGAAAGAAAAGGTTCCCTTAATACTGCCAGAAGATTAAACCCAGTATCTTTAATATGTACTTGATGACAGAGAAAAAGCCTGCTTTCTCCATCCTGCCTTCAGTACACATGTGAAGGCAGTGAGGCTTTTCACAGATTCTGCCAGATGCAATTATCCAGCAAAATGCATTTCTGAATTCTGGATTACCACAACCGTAAGCCTAGGCATGGATTTTTTGGAGCAATTGGCTCAGGAGCATTCCTAGGCCTGCCCAGAGCTCAGCTCTGGATGCGGGATGCATCATGTTGAGTGAGTTTGGGACCAGCACCTCCAGAGCAGCTTCAGTGGCAGTAAATGTCGGGTTTTTCAACCTTCCTGAGTTTCCAGGTGAATGCTGTTGAACCACTCTCATTTTCTCTCTGTCATGTATCTCCCCACCTTGCAGCCTGTTCTCCTTATCCTTCCATGCTCCCTGCCCTGTCCCTGGCCTTAATGTAATATTGGTACTCAATGCTGCGCAGCGGAGCAAGCTTCCCTTCCCGATGCTCAGCTGAATTCATCTCACTCCTCACTGAAGGGGGGAGCAACCTCATAACAGGTTTGATGCTACAAGTGATCCAAAGGAAACATCACTCTGATGTCACTTCGCCTTAGTGTTATTTTTTGATATCTACAGATTTTTCTTTTGCCACTGTTCAATGAAATCTGTATACCAAGTATCTGGGAGTAACAACAGCCTCCCTGAGTAGGAGGAGCTGCAGGTACAACTTTATTTTAGATGGCTGGGTTTGAGTGTGTGTAATGCTGTCTGAGTGTGGCATGTTAACCAGGACAGGTGAGGAAATCCTGTTTCAGATTATAATTACTCAGTGTAGGTTGCAGCTGAACACCAGCCTCTGTTGCTACCTTTCTAAACCAGCTGTGGCTCTGGGGAAGGAATGGACAAACCAACACATCCCCTGTCCAGCTGCACTGGCAATTTTAGCTATTTCAGTTTCAAAGTTAGAAGTAGGGTGCACAAGTCTCAGCCTCTACAACTGCAGAATTGTCGTGCCTAATATTGGAAAGTCATGAGTCATGTTATCATCCTGTTCCCATTTTCCTCCCTCCAATGAGATCTGAAATGATAAGAAGCCACATGCTTAATGATGCCTTTTGAGCTTATTAACTTTGCAGGGCAGGCTCTTTAACTGGTCTTTGTACAATTAGAATTTTCAAGTGCACAGAAAAATGGGTTTTTTTCTGAAGACTCCTCAGAGGTCAGTGACTTTACTTACCCTCCCTTAACCGCTGAGCTTCATTTAGTCTCCAGCAAGCTCCGGTTGCACTCATAGTCACCCTCTCTCCTTCCTCTCTCGCTCTGTAGCCTTCTACCCTCCCTGTTCACAGCTCCCCCCAAGTATACAGCTGGCATGTTAAACTGTCTGCCCTGTTCACACTGCCTTGTCCTCTGCTTCTCACTCCAGATTTGTTCCTCCTCCAGCTTACTCTGGAATCCCTCCTTCAAACTGTATTTCTTGAGCACCAGGCTCTTTTTTTGCCCAAAGGCTCCCAGTTTCACACCATGTCCCCCCAGTAGGATATTGCCCTCAGTCCTTGTCCACACATTTTTTTCTGCAGTATCATTCTTTACTGCTGCACATTCGCAGATCCTCCCACTGTCTTCTGTCTGGGCTGTAAACAGATAACAGCAAGCATGGATTTACAGTAACAGATTTTTCTTACTAGGGCAGGTTCCGTCCTCTTGCAGAAGCTGTAAGGGAATCAAAGTACATTTGGCCTTTTCACCAAAGGTGGCCTCCTTCAATTGTATAAAGAAACAAAAAAAGAAGGATACAGTGGGCATTTGGGACACGTATGGGAGGAAATAATAAGCTCCTTCCTTTATTAATATCACAAATAATAACAAAAACCACTGCCTAAATTCAGATGGGGTGGTCACTATTGAGGTGTCAGTGTGGAGCTGATTCTACAGACAGTTTTGAAAATTTTAATCTCTTCTCATCTCAGATGTCTTCTGTGGACCCCATTTACAGCTGTAGTTTGGGAATAAAGATGTAGAGGAGCACATTTACTTTGACTACCATCTTGTATGAGTTCTTCCTGCACTTTTTCCCCTGGCTTCCTTCTGTTGCATATGCAGGATGCAGCCTGATTTTATTAATTGTCATCAGAATTTTATCCAGCAGTTCCTCAGCATCTTCAGCAACTCCAGCAGCTGTTTTCAGTTTCTGTATTTTCTCTGAGCAGCTAAGAATGAGGATTTACTCATAGTTGGGCAGCAACTAAGAAATGGTTTTGCATATGTTTTGTAGAAGTTTCTTGCTTTACAGTGTTCCTAATACGGCAGAGGGAATGCACCCAAATCCAGGTGCACCCTCATTCCAGCCTGAATGACTAGGCACTGAATGGATCCTGTAGAAGAATGAAATCCACCAGAGCAGTATTTTCTGCTCCATTTTCTCCCATTTTGTTGCCAACTGTCTCCTGGACTAGTTCTGTGCATCTTTGATCAGATCCCTTAATTTCCCACTGCCTAAATCTAAATTAAGTACACCACTATTTCTCTACCTTGCGATGATGCAGGGAGCTGGGAACTGCTTTGTATTGCTTGGATTAGAAAAAAAAAAAACAAAATATGGGAGATATAGTAAAATATAGTGAAAGTCACAAGCTTTTGTGGATTTGGCTTTGTGTAAGGTTGTCCAGAAAGTGCACAATGAAGAGGATTAGAGCCCAGTTGTTGTCGGGTCTAGTCTGGCAGAGGCCATTCTTGAAGTAAAAGCCCATAGCGTGAGGTTAAATTAATTACCACAGTGTGTATTTAATAAATACAGCCAGCTATCTTGCATCTTTAACAGTTCTGAAAGCAAGTAGATGTACCTTTCCTTATTCTTTAACTATGAAATTCCTCATAATTTTCCTCAGTGGGAAGGTCAGAGGGTGAAAATTTGAAGCTGCAGAGTGATATGAAATAATTTGATGTAAATCTCATTCCAGTGTATACTGTTGCACTTCTTAACAATAAAGATGCATTTCGTGCATTTTAAAGGAATTTAATTAAAGTCTACCAAAGCTATCCAGGCTACCTGGAAACTCAGCTTTCATAATTTATTATGGTACCGTTTCTCTGTAGTCGTCTTTTGCTGAAAATCCAGTTCTGAGTTTCAACCGTACAGTTTTCCCACTGTACAGGGCTTTTAAATGTTGTGTCTTTTCTGGTTTGACTTTATGAAGAAAAGAAAAAATGAAAGGGGAAAAAAAAAAAAGTCAGGTCAGGCTGATGACCCAGGAAGCAGCATTTCATTGAAACTCCTATATAGCTGCCCCTGGGAATGGTCTAGGCAAGCAGCAGTTTCTCTATATTTATTTTAAAAGTGGAATATTAGAAAGCTAAGGGAAAAAGCACTCAGGGAGAAGGAAGGAAATCTGCAGAAAAGGAGATAGAAGCCCAGAGCAGCAGAAATGTGATGGCCAGTGGAAAGACAGAGAACAACCAAGACAACTAGTAAATATTTCACAAAACAAAGACAAAATAACTTTTTGTTCATCTTTTACTGGTCAGGAAAATGTTTTCTCTTCAAAAAACTTCTCAGAACTACTCAGAAAAAAAACTTGCTGATGAATACCTTTTGCTTTTGTTTTTTGACATATCAGAATATCTTCCGTTAAGCCTCTCTTTTTGATTTATATAGTATCTATCTGAAACTCTCATTCATCTCTAATCCTCTCTCTGCTCTAGGTGGAACAAAACCTGATTTATTTCTTCTGTTAGCAGTTAGAGGTCAGTATTCCCTGTCAGTTTTGTTGATATTATTTTTATATAAAAGATTTCCCTTCTGTCAAATTCCATGTGTCCTTTCTTCTGCTTCAGTAAAAAATATTTCCTTTTTAACATAAGCGTTGAGTGGGGAGCAATGGTCCTTCATTCCCGGCTCTCAGTGAGAAGCTCAGGCAGAACTGGAGAGCCAAGCCTCCTTGAATGTCTCTTGGCTGAAACTGCCTTTCCCAGGCGGACTCTGGGATGGTTTGTTACCCGGAGGTCCTGGTTTCTTACTTTGCGCGCTCTTTCCTTCTCCCTTTTTGACCCTTTTTGGGCCAGTGTCAGTAACAGTAAAGTAGTACGATGTAGTCGCTTTGCCCATCTGAGGCACCTCAGAATTAAGGGCCAAATAATTCTTGCTCCTCATATATTCAGTGGAGAGAGACAGGATACGAGTATCCAACAGATTCCAGTTGGAGAGTCAGAGTCTCTTCCCATTAGTTTTTATGGTCTTTTTTTTTTTTTTTTTCGGGGGTGGTGGTGGCGGGGAGCTGTCCCCATTACTGACCTGGGGGAGCAGGCAGAGCTACTGACGCCGGCAGCCAGGAGAAGGGAGAGCAGTGGCTGTGCATGCAGAGGGGCCACTGCTCATCCCAGTTTCCCACACAAACCTGAATGGAAATATGACTGGACTAATAAGAGGACATTTTGGGTTATCATTCTGATAAAACAGCACTTCAGAAAGATGTAAAATTCTGCTCTCAGGGTGAAAGGCATAGAACAAGCCAACTGACTGGCTGTGGCTTCCAGAGGGTGAAGGCAAAGCCTTTTTCTTTCTGAATCAATCTCCCTGCTCAGACACTCCCTGATTTTAGTCATTCAGTAGCTATTTGGAGGCTTTCCTGATGCTGAAAAGATAAAAAATATTTCATTTGGGTTTTCATAAGCCTGTCATTAAGCAGGCAGTGAAAGGAATTGTTTTCTGGGCAGCAGGTTGAGGCAGGAGGCTGAGACATCTCGGGAAAGCCTCTCTGGCCAAAACAATTATTAGGCTCCATGGCAATCTATTGTCCAAAACCAGGATTTGTTGAACTAAGAAGCTAGATGTTTGATTAGTGCACTAAGAAAAAAATGTATAGAGAAGTTGCATAATTCCCTGCAACTCAGTGTTTTTGAAGGTATTTTTTTCTTTCTGGAAAGAGTTCATGTAGCTTGGAAGAATTCACTGCATTTGTGTCTGTCTATGGTATCTGAGTTGGTTTTGCTTAAACTACAGGATAATGTGTATTGGGTTTTGATTATTTTTTTTCTTTTCCATCATCTTCGCAAGTGTTAATGAAGACAGTTTCTAAGGCCTGCACTCATGGGTATTTGCCAGAGGTCAGCATGCCATTTACAGCAAGAAAAACTGAATGCCAGCACAGCAAAAAATCTTCAGCTCCCCTTCCCCCTTTTATGTGGCACTTTTTTTTTTCTTTTTCCTTGTTTTTTTCGAAGGAAAAATATATGAAATGTAGTAATAATCAGAGTAATCAATAATTATAGAAACATAGTGTGGTTTATCTTCTAAATCTGGAAGTTTCTTTCTGCTTGCCCATTCTGAAGATGGTCTCGACATTTGCCTTTTACTGCCCATGGGTCTGTTCTTAGTCTCCATGACTTTCCCAAAACACCAGACTCTTTTCTCCTGGTGACACTGGCAAGTTTGTTCATCCCCCTTGGATGCATCCCGTCTGGTCCCACAGAGCTGTGTAGATCTGCTGTGCCTGGGCCCCTCGCGCCGTCTTCCTCTGCCAGGGGGTAACGCTTTGCTCCCCCAGACTCTGCTATGAGATACAGGCACCTGGGAGGTCTGAGGGCAGAACCTGCAAGTAAAGACTGTAGATTTGTATTTTCTACACACACTTAGCAAAAATTTAGAATATTTCCTCTACTGAAGTTACGGTTTGCTATCCAAATATCTGTGTATGGTCATCAGGACTTCAGTATTTAAGCAAGAAACAAAAGAAGAAAGTGATACAACCCCAGTTTCTTGGATCCCATGCATTAGGGTTGGCATTTTTTGCAAATAACCTGAGTTATTCTCCTGAAACTGGACAAGACTACCTGTTACTTCATCAGATGTTTTGAAAGATTGCCATTATCCTGGAATGTGATGTGTGAGTTGCTGCAGCGTGTAAGCAGAAGGGAAGAAGGCAGAAAGGGAAAGGGGGAAACAAAATAGAAAAGTAATTAGAAAAAGACAACCTCTTATGTTAAATCTACTTTCACATATAGTACAAAAATATGCAATTTAAAATATTGTATTTTAAATACAGACACTTCTGTGTGAAGTTGGTCTAAAGAAGCTTGCAAAACAGAGTTTTATTTGACCTTTAAATTGTAGGAAACCTGAAGTGGTTTGAAAAGGCTTTTGAAGCTGTTTTTTTTTTTACTTCCAAGATGAGGGCTTTTATCTTAATCTTCCTTTGCAGTTCTGGCTAATTTTACTTCTGTGATTGCACTATGCCAGGAGAGTGCAGTGCTCAGAGCATCTCCTGTGCTAGGACTCTTCAGTGTCTGTAACTTGTATATTACCTGGTATGAGCGAGGAGACACCGCTCTGAGAAAATGAGCAACCTAAAACAATTTCACTTCCCACGCAGGCACTCCAAAGAAGTTAAAGGTTGACAGTGGGTAATAAAATGCAGTTCGGCTTTGTGGGATGGTGGTGAGAGAGAGGGAGGGGGGATGAGAAAAAGGCGGATGCAGCTCAGTGATAACTGGTCAGGAGAAGTGCTCAGGCTACTGAGAGCAAATGTAAAATTGAGATGAACCCAATATAGTTTCATCTAATTAGGGAAAGACGTTGTGATGCTTTCTCATGACAAAGAGCCATGATGCTCTGTCTGATCTATCTGTGGTAACAGACAGCAAACCAGAGAGAGTTTTTAAAGAACAGCTTAAGTAAAAAATTTGGCTGGGAAAGATATATGAGGAAAAATTTAATAGTAGAATACATAGCCAGCACTGATTGAGATGGAATGAGGAGAAGGAATAACTAGAGCTGATTTAAAACTCTGTGTTTCCTTCCCTCAGGGAATTCTGCTAGCTTCAGCATTTATCTTTATGCTGGATAGGAATTAAAAAAAATAATCTCATTTTTGTGCTAGAATGGAAGGTTATGAAAAATTTTGGTTTTGAAAAGGATGGTACGGGGGTTTTTTAAAAGCCCATTTTGACACTATGTCTTCCTCCACTGCTTTTGATGAGTCCTGGGAATGGCAATCCAGAGATGTCTTCATTGATCACTACAAGCCGGGGTCTCTGGCCAAGCACTTTTGTCATGGTGATGTGGTGAATCACATTTATGTGCCTCTGGCTCTGCATCCAAAGAGGTCTAGCAGAGTGGAGGTCACAGCATACGCCAGGATTTGCATGAGTGTGTGTCTCTTGGGAGATAGTCTATGGAGAGGCTCAACTGATAGTGATAATGTGAGCAAGACCTACGTAAGCTGTAACTGTCATTTGGCACAGTGGCAATACAGGTGGATGCAGATCAATGTCAAAATGAGACAAGATTTGACAAAATGACAGATCCCAGTTGATTCTGAGTGACCTTGGCTCCAGGAGAAACATTTTGCTTCAGGATTTTTGATGGAAAGAATCTAAATATTACAGTAAAAAGACTGAAAATATGTTTGTAAATTAAAGAGGGGAAGAAAAAAAAAAAGAGAGAGAAAATGACTCATCGATTTCCAAACTGGCTTTCCCATGTAAATGTAGCATCATCAAAGTTATTGTATGTTGTGACATGGTGGAATATTTTCATGTTACATATAAAAGGTTTAGGAAGCTGTGTGTGCTCTCCAAGGAAAACTGCAGCACATGGTGGTCTGGGCAGAAAAAGGAAAGTGAAAATGAGAGTTTATTGACGCTTATTAAGATGAAAAGTAGATTTTAGAGAGAGAGAAGCAGGATATTTATGCAACAGTTTATAAAGTTCAGGTTTAATTCAACCATGTCATGCAGATCTCCAGATGATCATGTGTACTTCATCAGCTGTACAACGGCCATCAGCTGTTACCCTGCAATGAATACTTCTGTGAAAGGGGTATTTATTCCTGTGGGATAGTATTTAATCAGGATGGTCTTTATGTAATTATGAGGCCTCAATAATAGCTTGCACAAAAATTCTCTCTTTGTTGGCAATCTATAAAACACCTGTTCTAGCAGTCACAATGACAGAAAAGAAATAATTAGCTTATTTCAGGTGTCATGCTGCAAAAATATCGTACTGGTACTTGATTATTTTTTTAGCCTGTGGGCTAAAGCAACTCGTGCATGAGAAATGGAAGTTATGGTGGATATGGAATAGTGAAGCGCAGACAGGTCAGAGCTGGTTCCTCAGTACACAGCTTTGCTCCAGTGGGCCAGCATTCAACCAGCTGTCAGGAGCCCGGCAGGAAAGAAGGGACCTTCCTGGGTCTCGCAGCAGGGAGGTTCCCCACACCAATGCGTAGCACAGACAGGAGCCCCAGGGTGGAGATCACTGAGCTCCTCTCTTTTCAAAGTGGTTCATGCCCTTCTCCTCCCATCTTCCTCCCTACAAACCCCCTGTGAGTCAGGGGAGGCTTGTTTCAACAGGACATTACTAGCTACTCGGTCTGTTTGCTTAGGATCGTGCTTTAAGGTCCTTATATTGAAAAGAGCTTGTCACTTTTACCATGTGGAATATTGCCCTTTGTAAGCAGGAGGACAAATTTTATTTCACTTGTAGTTTACCAAGCTTTTCTAGAAAGTACCTTGGACACAGCTGAGATAGGTGTATCTTCTGTGGGGAGAGAAAGTAATTTTGATTTTGATTCTGAATTTCTTCTGCTTTCTTGCTGGACTAACTGGTTTTGCACTAGGAGAGGGCATGAGGAAGAACGACAGCCTGAAATCTCTTTGCTCTGATACGTGGAGAAGAACTGAAAGCATCATATGAGGCTATTTCAGTGAAAATGAAGATATAATGATCTCTGGAATAAAGGGGCTCTTTTTCCTAGACATTAGGAAAGGAGTGCTACATTATCTTAACAGATTGTGTTGTATGCGCAGTAGTTCTGCTCTCACAGGCTGAACCTGAGTTACGATGAAGTTGTTTTGTGCTAACATGACTCATCTTTCCGTTCAACTGCAACTTAACAAAAATGCTAAGCCCGTTGCACAAAGAACAGGTTATATCTTCTAGAAATAGCTGTCAAATAAAAAACTGGTCATGTTACCTCATCTTAGCTATTGCATCAACTTGTATGTAGCTATTCCAATTCTCCTGTATCCTAGTGTGCCATGACTCTGTGTGTCCAATATATCTTAGAGCCATTTCATTTCCTAATACCTAATGGCTTTTCTACTTCCTGAAAACCATGCAGTACCTCCCTTATAGCAAATAGAAAGGAGGGACTAGCTGGTGCCTGTCCTATGCTATAAAGTTTCCCATGTTGCTAGAGAGTTTGGCAGACTTTCCTGATTAAACTAACTGCGTGCAGATAAACTTCTGTAAGAGCCAAGTTTTTCAGGTAAGCCATGTTTCTAAATCCTTGCTCTGTAAGTGATGCTAGACCTTCTTTTCCATGAGGGGTAGGGATTTTCCCGTTTAAGTGATCCCCCCCAGTCCTTACTTCTCCATTACTATCTCAGCTGGGACTCTCTCATGGATGGGTTAAGGCTGATGGTGGCTACCAGGGTTTTGGTTTGCTCCTCCTCGTTTGGTGGCCCTGGAGGATCTGTTCCTATTATAAGTCTCCCAGTTCAGAAGACAGCATTGCAGGTTGGACTGAAGCGTAACTGAGGGGAAAGAAAAGAAGGGCTTTGAAGGGGGATAGCAGAGTATTGGCAAAACACCCACAAAGAGTTGGTGAGGTGGCCTGAAAGTCTTCAGGTGTGACTTCATGCACATCCTGGGGAAAGTTGCTTGTAACTGTTACAATTGTTATATTTTAAAATTGGATTACTTCCTAAGAAAGGGAGATTAAATGTTTCGCAGTGTGAAGGCCTTGGCAACGATACAGGACAAACAAATTCTTGCTTTTTCCTGCTCCTGCCTTTCATCCCCCCACTGCCTCACGACGCCCTCAGTAGTGCTGACACAATTCTTTCTCAAGCCACATCGTAAACCAGTCCGGTGAATTTGTTTAACTCACAATTTGATCCCACAAGAATTCTTCCTCCACAAGTGAAGGGGCAAGAAAAATACAGCCTGAGTTGCAAAAGGTAAGACTTTCTAAAAAACCGAAAGCTTCTGCCAAACCCTCTACGTTTTAGCCACAGTGTAACTCCAGAGATTCACGAAAAAGAGGAACTGAGTATCAGTGATGGTTTTTCCCTGTGAAACACACTGTATTGATTGTCTCAGTCTTATTGTCAGAACTGAAGAATGTTGCAATTAAGGCTTATGATTGTACACATTTATCAAATTAATCGGCCTAAGCTCTCCCTTGGAGTTAAACTTCAGGTGTTGTAAATTTGGAAGGATCAACCTGCTATAAAAAAATTGTTCCTGTAGTGTAAAGATGATCTAAGAGCTTCGGTATCACCTATGGGCATCTCTGTGCTATATAGTGATTAGTGGCACGGATAGCTTCTATGGAGCGTTTGACACCTGGGAAACCTGACATCTCACAGCCAGCTGGGAAGCCTGGCAGTGCAAAGGTGCCTCGCTTCTGCTTTCCCTTGCTGCTCATCATTTGTCTTTTAGTTCGTAGATCATAGTTTTCATTTTCTGTGACCATTTTTAAGGATGATCTACTTGTTCTATGAAATACTGTATTTAAGTTTTCTCTGTCCTGCTAAACAGTATGACTTTCTAACCTGACCTTGAATGCTGAAGTTTTCTAAAGTTCTTGAAAATCAAAAACAATGCCCAATTTTTATTTGTAAGAAACTGATCATCCAATCTCTTTAAAAGTGGTCTCCTTACGCTGTTTGAGTTTTGGATACACAGGATCACTATATTGCAATTATTCTTCACCCCCTCAGCGTGTATGTCTTGTCAGCAAGCTTTTTATCCTCTGTGTTATTAGAAGATTTCAACTAGATCAAATTATTTGCAAGTAAGTATAATCTAAATTCATTTTTTCTCCAAGCACAAATCACCTACCATGCCCCTACTGTATCTATGGTTAAGCTTTATTTTGTCAAAAGACTCACATTATATTTACAGGCCTGGTTTCTTTCCTTTCTGGTTATTTAGGGCTGTATCTTTTTCAGGACATCTCTGCCTTTTGATTGTTAAGATCCAGATTTCTTGGGGTGTGTTCAATATAAGATCAAAGAGGATGGATGTGGTGGAAAAACCATTAAATCTCCCAAAAACCTACACTGGCTCCCAGTGCAAATTAAGGCTGCCTCAGTGCGTTGTTTTCTGTGGCTTCAAACACCCTTCTGATAAAACGAGGATCCTTGGGTCATACAGTTTCGCTATCACCTTTTTTTCTCTGGTCATCCTATTGGAAAGGGGCCAAGAAAGTGAATTGGCAAAAATTACAACAGAGCACCTCTGTAGGCTGTAAGTACTCAGCCAGGGAAAATTCTCAGGAAGCCAAATACACTGAGGTTTGGGCTGGTTTGTGCTGCCAGGGGAAAAAAAGGTTTCTCCGAAAATAGGATTTTATGCTACAGAGATTTCAAGAAATAGAACTTTGAGCAGAGTGAAACACCTCTCCTGGGTTTTATTTTTTTTGCTTTGCTTTCCCAAGCAGCAAAGTGGTACCACTTCTACACTATTACACCGGAGGGAAAAAATGGTTGCTACTACCTGTAGGCACGTTTGTTCCCTGCTACTGTTTTCCCCAAGAGATGTAATTGAGCAGGAACCTTACTCTGTGTGCTCACTTTACTAGTATCTCTGTATTGCAGGAAGCGTCCTGCCTCAAAGACTGCTTTTTGGCAAGGCCAGTGTGTGTTTTGGCTGTTAGTAACACCAGTTTTTTCTTTCTTATGGCAAGCCTAATGCAGATACGTGCTACTTATCGCTACATCCCCGCCTAGTTAAGCTGTGTATTTTGGCAAAGAATTTCCAGCCTGACGATCTACATGTACCTCTCACTTCAACCCTTCTTAATAGGACTCTTATCTGGACCAGAGATAGCAGTACAAAATCCAAGATGGGGGATATGCAACAAATGTTGTAAGGTTTGGAGGTGAATAATTTGTGTCTGCAGGCTCAGGACAATAATGCAATTGGTGATAGTTTCAAGAGGACATTGCACCTTTTGGCTACAGTTGAGAGAAGCAAGGACTGATAAAAATTTATTCATTGAGAGGTAGTCAGCCATGCACAGCAGTTGTTACACCAGGTCGCTTGATGTTCATTTTCACAGCATCTCTGGGCTTTGGGCTGAGGACAGACTCTGAACCTGCGTGAGACTTCTGATGCATTGCAAAGATCCAGGGCCTGAGAGATCTGACTTAAGATGCAAATCTTTTGTGTTCTGTTTGGCACAAGTTGATTAAGAGAGAGTGGTTGAGCTTATTCGGAATATCAAAATTGTAAGTACACAAAATAGGGAGATGTAAGATAGAGTGAGGCTGTTTTGGGTGTCTTAGTGCAATGGAGCTAAAAGCACCGAAGCATCTTGGTAGTGTTTGAGTTTCAGAACTAGTAATGTTTGCTTGGTGTTTATAACCTGAATGTGAGCTTTGCCTCCAGGGTCATGAGGTCATACAAAAGTAAAAAAGAGCATAATTTCTTGGAAAAGATAACAAAAAATTATAAACAAGAACTGAGTCATAAGTTATTTTTTCTTAAATAATATGGATAAATCCTTACTTCTAGAAGGGTCCTCAATAGCCCTTTATTTCTGCTCTTATGTTTGATCAATCATTAGTGCCTGTGTAGTCACAACACGGCTAAATACCTTTACCTTGGAACATAAATATTTCCTGTCTCCACAAGAGAGGCTTAAAAAAAAAAATCTAAAAAAAATCATAACCAGGAGTCACCAACACTCTGTAATTCTACCTGAGCTTGAAATCACTGATGCACAATAGTGCAGCATTTACTGCAGTGTTTTTTACAAGAATAATGTAATTGAGTGACTTGCATCTATTTTGAGATCTTGTACCTCGTGTATATTTTGTTACTAACTTTCTGAAGTATCAGTAGCCACATCGATGTTAAGAGAAGACCACTGTCAGAGAGAAAACTGTCGCATTTTGATGGACAGTTAGTGGTAAGGCTCAGCACATGTGTAGACTGGGTACTGCATGGAAAAATCTGGGAGCATACCTGACTTCACGTGAAGCATGTCATATGCCTTTGTGTGTTTATTTCTGTACTCTGTGCTACGTGGAGCTATGCTAATATACCATCTTTGAGTGGTCTTGTGCATTTTGAGGGCAGGTACGTATTAATCAATCCAGAGGCGCTGCCACTGGGTAGGTTGTATGGCCTGACGTCTCCCTGCTTGAGGGGCAGGGATCATGGTGCCTGACATCTCCCTGCTTGAGGGGCAGGGATCATGGTACTGGCAGGAGGCTGGCTGGATGCTGGTCCACAAGGTTGTACTTCACGAGCTGTGTGAAATCAGTGCACATACCGCATTTCCAGGATGTATTTGTGGCTCTGTAACCTGGTTTAAAATTATTTCAAAATTTAAACTCTGGGTTGACCTTAAGAGGACTGTGTGGTATTCCTTGGAAACAGGAAGAATTTCTTTATTTTATAGAACATGGTAGGATGAAATTTGGGGGAAGGGGAGAAGCCAGCATTGCAAAATTAGTGGATATTTTTCTTTACCAGATAATTAAGATTTTAACTGTTAATTACTGAAGACAAAAAAGAAAAAAGTGATGACAAAACTTCATTCAGTATAGGAGCATGTAGATTTTGAATGCAGAGCTTCTTGAGGACAAGAAGGTAATTTGTCGTTCAGGAAAACACATTTGCACTAATTGGAACCTGGCACTCATTACAACAGGATTATTCAAGTGCTTTAAACTTAACTCAAACTTTTCTTGAACGTTTAGAACCAAATCAGCATTGAATGACTTCTTTCTCTTCCTGCAGTTCAGTGCACAGAGGATGTATTAGAAAATATTAGTACAGCCTGACCATCCTTTTCTGATGCAGCACTTACATTTTATTAAATGATGGGGGGGGTTAACTTCTGTAAATGTGCCTTGTCATCTCTCATCAGCTTGTCTTCTAAATATTGGAGAAGGGAGGAAGAAAAATATCGGTCCCTGTATGTGGAAAAGGAGGAAAAAATTTCTCTGTGCCAGTATGTGCCAGCCAAGAGCCATTTTCTATTTACATTTTATTGTCTCTTCTTTCTGGAGAAGTGTGTTTCAAAGGCTCCCAGTGCTGCAGATCTCTCTGCTGCCTCATTATTCAGAGCTGCTGATGTGCTGAGCGAAGTTCCTTAACGTAGCTTTCAGGAACTCCAGGGAATTCTCTTTAGTTTCCTCTTCCTGCGGTTTTCCCTTTATCTGAAGAGTAAATGTTTGTGTTTCTTGGAGAACTTTGGGGGCAGAAATCTGCTGCCTATCTTCCACAGAAACTGAGTGAGGAGATTTAAGGAGTGTATTTTCCTTGCAGTTTGTGAGAAAATCTAATTTGGAAGGGTATTATTTTGATCTTCTAGTTTGGCTTCTTTCACATATAATTATTATTTCCTTCCTGAATTGACAGTTTGGTCTGTACACTCTTGAGTGAGAGGAATAACTGTGGCAAAAAAAATCCAGCAATAAACCATAACCAACCAAAGAGAAGCAAAAAAAACCTCAAAACCCAACCCAACAACAAAAAAAGTTAGACTTTTTTATTTACATGTGCACATGATACCAATGAAATTGCAATACTGCAACGACTATTTTGATAAAATCGATGTCTCCTACAGCATATATGGTCTTTCCTGCTGTTGTGCTCTTTGGCTTGTGAAATGGCAGTTGCTTCTGATCCCTGTTATAATATGACCTAAGCAATTTCAAAGAACTAAACACAACGCACAAAAAGCGCAAAGTGGCTGCACCATTAACTCCAATTCATTAACAGCCTCTGTGAATTGCCTTGTTTCTCTAATCGTGGGAATTATAAAATACACATCTACTTTGTTACTCTGAGGTATTTCAGAGGTCATTAATTAATGTGTATAAAACAGTGCATGAACAAATACACTAACACAATAAAAGAAAGAATTTTTAACAGCATAAGGGAGGGATAAACATTGCTATGCTGTGTTTGCTCTGTCCGTTTGCTGTATTGATTCACATATACAAATCCAGAAAAAATTATTTCTACTCCGGTAACTTCTAGGTGACTCAGCTGTGATCAGAGACCTTTTCTTACTGGCACTGTTGCACTTGCATAGCTCCCATCCCAAATGGCTTGGGATGCAGCAAATCTGTAGTCTCTGCTGGAGGCATGTATGTTTCAGAGTGTTGCACTTACCTCTGTGTTTCTAAACAGCACACTCAGACTTGCCTCACATTTGCTTTTTAGTTTATATATGTTTTCTGTGTGTTTATCCTGGAGATGTACTAACTAGAAGAGTCAGAAATCCTTAAAGCCATCTGATCAGGATCAGGAGGTAGCAAAACTACCTTCTGAGAGTAACTAAACTTTCAGAAATTAAGTAAAATAAACTTAGTATCAAGAATGCAATCAGTTGAATTATGAAATATTTTGTGAAAATATTCTCACTGTTAGTAGAATGAGTTCTGGTTGCTTGTAGATGGGTTTCAAGTAAGGGAAGAGCTGATGGGGGATAGAAAAAGAAGTTTTGGTATACGTATAAAAGCAAATAAGGCCATGATTTCTGTGTTTTGTTGATACCTTCTTATAAACTGCACCTTTAAACTGTGTCAAAATATTATGGCAGTGGCTGTCGGATGTCAAGACATGAGAGAGCCTCAGTCCGCTTCCTACTGAACTAGCTCCTGCTTGACAAAAGCCTACCTTCACTGCAAGCTGTGAGCAGCACCCGTGTTAGCAGACGCTTGCCAGCTAGCCACAGCGTGCCAGTTGGCACGTTCTACAAGAAGTATGAATTTTCCAAAGCACATGAGGAGATCCTTGTAAGTTGTTTTTTAATTTCTTTCAGTTATTGGTCTCAGTCTTCAGGAAGCTGTTTTTTGCAAGAATTCAGTTTCCACATCATCAGTGCTGAAGATCACTAGGGTATCACCCAGGAGTAATTTGGCTCAGTGTGTTCAGAGATCACAGAACTGCTGTAAGTTTTCAGCTGCTGTGGGTAGTTCTGGGCATAGCACAGTGAGGATGTCTTTTGGATTCGCACACTCCATTCATTGTGAGATGCAGGCCTACTGGTAGAAGCTGAATGGGAAGTCCTCTGTAAACAGAATGACTCAGATACTAATCACAGAGAGTCCTACAGAATCTTCTCTTTGCTGCTCTCTTTTTTTTTGTGAGAAGTTACATTTTGCAGTCTCATCTTTCTCTTTCTGTTGGTAGCAGTTAGCATCCAGGATATGTTCACCTTCAGCCTACCCACATTCAGTAGATTTCCTTCAGTGTTCCACTTTGATCAAACACTGGTTTATTCTTCGGTTGAAAATCCTAGCAGCTACCTTTGAGCTACCTTTTAATACACACCACTTGTTTTCCTACGGCTAGTGAAGCTTCTGGCTTAGCTGGGCTTCTTCTGTGTTCCCGGTTCAAGTTTCCAGAGAAGGAGGCATTCTCGCTCATGCTGCCCGCACGCTGTGGTGGTTGATCTCAAGGGAAAAAAAACTTCCAAACTCAAACTCTTAGGATGACATTTGCTGTTGGAAGGGGCAGAGGCAAAACTAGTGGTCTTGCTGTGTACATGTAGCCTCTGAAACTTTCATCCCCTGACCCCAGGTTATCCTGCAGCCTCAGGAGGAGCAGCAGGAATCAGCTCTGCATTGTAACTCTATGCTTCTCTTGTCTTGCTGGAAGCAATAGATCAAGGATTAAAGAGGTTGGAAGTGCAGCCCCACAGAGAGTCAGACAAAGCAGGGGGAAAAGTCTACCCAGAACGGTGAGGTGTAATGCGAGGCAGAAACAGTGCTGCATCTCTCTGAAGTGACTTCTGTCTTAAGAACTAGTATGCTTTGTTTTTCCTACATTATATATATATATGAAGTCTAAATTTTTTTACTGTTGCATTTCCTCACCCTTTTCAGAAGCAGGCAAGCCCCATACCGCTGTCTCCATTGCCCCTTTCCAATGCTCCATACGTGGGTCCTTGTAGGAGGAAGCAGCCTGCTAGATTACCCTCGCTGTGGTTTCTCTGCATTTCCAAAGGCAGAATGAGATGTTTGTCAGTCGATCACATTTGCACAGCAAGAGTCACAACATGGCAGGCAGCAACCTGCCAGACAGGAGCAGCTGCACCTCTGCTGCTGTAGCTTCCCTAGCACCCGCCCTTACGCCGCCTGTGCGAGGGCGTAAGCTTAGTGCCAAGGACTCTGGCAGCAAATACATCAGTGTATTGCGGTCTGGTGCAGGTAGTGCCAGAACTGTGTTCAACAAAACAGGGGGTGCAGGGAATTATTGGAGAGCTGGTCACTGATGTTGGTTTTCTGGCTTGCTGCAGAATAATGCAGCTAGCAGCATGCACTAAGCATCGTAAAACTCCCTGTGAACTTCCTGGAACAAAATATGCTCTGGCTGCGTTTCATCCCTGTTCCTGAAGAGCTTGAGCCTTCTCTGTCTGCTGAGAACTTCACTTGACAATAGAATTTTGCATAGCCAAAGCCTGGATAGCTTCTGTCCTGTTTCAGTAGCTGGATAAAACAAATGAGACTGCTGCTGTTGTCTGGGGGATTGGCAGGTGCCATCAAATGCTCTAAGTGTGAACAATAGAGAAATGTGGGAGAAATGAAAAAAAAAAAAATATTTAGCCTATCTGAGTTTTGATACAATGATTAGGTAAAAGGTAAAACTGTGGTATTTCCATTGATAATGCAGTCTTTTAGGTTTCCATATAAAAAGAAGACTTGATGGTATCTTAAATCTTTGGTTTTGAAAACATATATCTGTATTTATATATGCTTCACTATGAAATTGATAGTATAAACGGTCATATCCATCTGATCATCCTTTTAAGATGACTCCTCCTGGTGGGAAGTATCCAAGCATTTTTGTCTTTCAGCCCCGATCAAGGCAAGAGTAGTGTTCTGGGCTGCGCTTCTTAATAAAGCCTGAATATAAAAACGCTCAGACTACTGAGCTTAGCTTGTTATTTGAAAGAAAAATAATTACAGTTATTTAATTAACCTTAAATCTGAGTCCAAACACAGCAGGTAATTTTTTCCACTCTGTTAGATCTGAGATCTAAAGTGTGAAATGTCATTTTAGCTTGCTGTCACAGGACTGCTAGACTTCTTAGCGCAGTCACCACGTTTTTCTGGTAAGCAGCATACACCATGCTACTGTATTATCTGAGCTCATCAAGAGGCTTCACTGACAACAAACATGTCAAGAGCTTCTCAGCTGACAAGTAGTTTCCTCTGCCTTATAGGGAAGGTATTAGCAAATGTAGACATTATGGAGGGATGGAGGAAAAGGAATTTTTACTGTGTTACAGCTTGTAGAAGTTTACAGAGGTCTTCTGTAGCCACTACCATTAAAAGGTAGTTGTGGTTTTGATGACCCAAAAATGGTTGTGACTGAAGGAAAAAAGCAGTTAACAGATTGTTGCATCTGTGACCTAAAAATGGTTTTCTGTGCGTGTGTGCATGTACTACACAAGTACATGCATACACATTACTAAAGAAAAGTCTTCTTCAGTAAAAGCCTGTGTGCTTTGGGAAATCCAGACAGATTGAATAGGGAACTCTGAGGTCATCGGAAATGGGAGAGGGTGCGTACGTTTGAATCCCTACAGATATTTTTTTTTCTGTCTTTCTTTCTTGCAGCTGGTGTTCTTCAGTCAATTATTGACTATTTTGCATTTGTTTTGAAGCTTAATCTAAACAAAAAATACATATGTATTCCAATAAATCTGCACGGGATTACAAAGCTACTCATCTTTTCTGTTCACAGCTTCCACTGGACATAGCTGTAAAAACAGTTCTAACAATAGGAAGGTAGCATGGCTTAGCTAAGTGTTTGTTTTTTAAAAACATGATCATTAAGGGGTCATCAGTTTGTCCATGTTCCTGGTACATTGTACTCAGTTTCTTCTTCTGTTGTTTTCTGCATTTTTTAGGTTTTGTTGTGAAAACATAAATGCAGTTCCATTTGATTTCATTAAGACTTTTAAGCATTGTGCTTATGTATTTACCTGGTAAGAGAGCTGCATGGAGTGACAGTAGAAGAGGGCGAATTAGGGGTAAAGGAGTCGTGCCTCAGGAAGGTAGTCTCTCCATCATTACATGACAGATTTACTTGCTAGATAATGCTCTACTTGGATCAATATTGCTGCTGACTCAAAATCTTTCTCCTTTGTGTTGTGACTGCTTTGTGAAGAATATGGTAGCTGTGATCACACGAATATTTGCATTGCTACTATCAATCACTACTTTTTTTCATTTGTTACAGAAATGCAGGCATTTTTAAAATACTTTTGGGTTTAGCTACCCAGTCTATTTTAGGGCCACTAAGGGATGGTTTTCCATGGGTGGTGGGATGTGGAAATTGGTGGGGAGGTAGCAGTCCTACCGCTGCTGTCCTTCACACTAGCTGTGCTAGTTGGGCTGTTCCAAAAGTGGGGCTTGAAAAAAAGACCAAAATATTTCAGCCTCCTGTTACCCTCAAACTGTATGCAGGTATTCTGAAACGGGACAGATCATAGAGTCATAGAATCATTTAGGTTGGAAAAGACCCTTAAGATCAAGTCCAACCATTAACCTAACTCTGCCAAGTCCATCACTAAACCATGTCCCTAAGTGCAAGGTCTACACGTCTTTTAAATACCTCCAGGGATGGTGGCTCAACCACTTCCCTGGGCAGCCTGATCGAATGCCTAATAATCCTGTTGGTGAAGAAGTTTTTTCCTAATGTCCAGTGTAAACCTCCCCTGGCACAACTTGAAGCCATTTCCTCTTGCCTTACTGATTGCTACTTGGGAATAGAGACTGACACCCACCTCACTACAACCTCCCCTTTTGGGTGGTTGTGGAGAGTGATAAGGTGTCCTCTGCGCCTCCTTTCCCTCAGCTGACCCTTGTAAGACTTGTTCTGCAGACCCTTCACCCGCTTTGTTGCTCTTCTCTGGACACGCTCCAGCACCTCTATGTCCCTCTTGCAGTGAGGGGCCCAGAACTGAACACAGTGTTTGAGGTGCAGCCTCACCAGTGCCGGGGTGGGGTGACAGGAGGACAGTCACTTCCCTTGTCCTGCTGGCCACACTATTTCTGACACAAGCCAGGATGCTGTTGGCCGCCTTTGCCACCTGGGCACACTGCCAGCTCATGTTCAGCTGGCTCTCAACCAGCACCCCCAGGTCCTTTTCCTCCAGGCAGTTTCCAGCCACTCTTCCCCAGGGCTGTAATGTTGTGTGGGGTTGTTGTGACCCAAGTGCAACACCTGGCACTTCTCCTTGTTGAACCTCATACAATTAATTGGCCTCTGCCCATTGATCCAGCCTGTCCAGATGCCTCTGTAGAGCTTTTCTATCCTTAGGCACATCAACGCTCCCACCCAACATGGTGTCTCCAAGTCCAGCTCTTCCCACAAAAGCCATAAATAATAGTCCCACTGTTTTTTGACGAGGGGCAAGAACAAGTGGTGGAAAAGGACAGAAAATCTTTGAATACCGTGCTAAGACATGCTGTATGCTAATGTCAGTTACCAACTGACAGCTCTAAAAGAAAATAAATGTGCCAGACCACCCTGGTATCACAGAGAGATTCACTGACCTTTGACTTAATCACGGAGGCCCCCCTTTTGCAGTGCTCAGGTGCCGTGTGATTGGTGTGCAGTCGGTATGGCAAGGGTTTTGATTTAGGGGTTTGGGAGAGGGCTGCTGGTTGTAGAGATCCCAGCCACAGCTAAAGGAGAAAGAGCAAGGTGATAATGGCTGTGAAGAAGGAACTGATGGAAAGAGAAGGGGAAGGATCATCTGCAGAAGTGCTTTGACTTAGAATGTCTGCATTTAATTATGCTGAGGCAAAGCAGAAACTCTCTTCTAGTCCTGATCTATGCATAGCACCTAAGCTTTGATCCTGTAACCTGCTCAATGGCTTTGCAACAACCAGCTCTAAGTGAGCACTGCTAAAAGACAAGGGCAAGTGGGTACAGACGCTGACCTGTGTGATACTGAAAGGAGCCTGCAGAAGCTGCTCCTTTGATGTCTCTGGGAGGTGCTGTTCCTACCAGTAGACTGATTATATAGGGGTGAGGCAGAATACATCCATATCTGAGCTACTGAGAAATATTTGTTCTTGAATATCACACACGTAGGTATGTCCTTAGCACAGTTGCCCTGTCTTAGCTCTAAAATGCTTAGAGGCTCCTTTTCATCAATTTTAGAGAGAACATAGTGAGATGGAGACAGACTAACAGGTTTCACTAAAAAGTCAGGAGGCTCCTCCTGGGTTGTGTTACATTGATGGCCCTTGTGCTTCATTCGTTCCCTAATTCTTAATGGTGGCTGAACAGTTTGAGCTACTTAGAAGAGTCAGACAATCTGTGAACTGTACAGGTAATGCTTAAGCAATGACCAAATCTTGAAACTCAAGCTTTAGCCCTGCATCTGATTCTGTGGGCAAATCTCTAGACCAGAAGCCACAACTCCCAGTGCTTTCCAAAGGAGATTCTGTCTGCATGTCATGTAACATTCAGTAGTTTGCAGAATCCAGCTGTGCATGCTGCTTGTTGTCTCTAGCTCTTAATTATGCTGTCACACTGCACCGTCTCTTTAGATTTAACTGTTATAAATTGAAATGGATTGCAAAACTGGAGTCATTTTTCAAGTCATGAAGGATTTTCGGGAGCAATGATGGTTTCTCCTTGCTTGTTGCTGCTTGGGTGTGCTGTTATGGAATTGAGTCAGGACTGTTGGCAAACAAAAAATGATTGGAAATGTATTAGCTGGAGAAAACTAATTTAACCTTCAGGCTTCTAGCAACAACATTTATATTTGGTGTAAATTGGTTGGAGCAAAATCTCTTTTGTAAAGAGGATTATCATCAGGAGTTCAGTCTGGCTGTAAATGTGCCCATCTTTGAATCACAGGATTTTATTTCTTTGCACTGTATTAGCATCTGTAGTGCCTGTACAAAGGATGGATTATGACCTTCCTTTTAATTCTGTAGCAAAGTGAGAGAAGGTTTACTGTTGCCAGTTTGTTATCGTTGTTAGTACTATAAAATAACTGTGGAAGTTTAGCAAATTGTAAGGATCTTTTAATTTGTCTCTTGATCAGCCGTTTTAACATCCCCTTTGCTTTATTATCTGGCATCAGTACAGTTTCCCCTACCTCTTCCCAAACATTATGTACTACACGGATCTTTATGTGCCTGGAGACCTTTGAAAATACATTATGTAACTTCAGTGCGTCATTGTTGGTACTGTCTGCTTGTTTGTGTTAGCAGCAGCATTGTCAAAAATGTTGTCAGCGTTGAACTACAGCCCTTTTCCATTCTGAGTCACTGTTACCGATTACTGAGAAAGCAGAAAATACTTTAAATATAAAGGCTCAAATCTAAGCTAATTCAAGTTAACCCTACCTGAAACATTGGTCATTGCAGTGGAACTACCCTGATGGTGAGTTTGGCCCAGAAAATCAAATCAGTGGAGCTGAGTGACATAAGCTTCCTCCTGGTGTTACCAAGAAGCCAGGACTTAAGTCACTGCGATGCAAAGCAAGTCACTACTTCAGCTGTTGCTGGCATGCATGGTTTGGGACTCTGCTCTGTGACTGTAAGGCCAAAGCATGCTCTATTACTTCCAGATGTCCTGGGGCTAAAAATAATCTGTGAAATCTCTGAAGCAGAGCCCGGTGCTCAACAAAACCTTGACATCCATATAAAGCATCTCAAATGATAGAGCATGCACAACTGATGCACCTGCATACACCTGAGATTTCACTGTGAATTGACAGATGCTGTGATATCCCATGTTTCTAGTGCCAGCACATAAACATAGAGATGCTTATTGCATTTTTGTCTTTTTAATTTTTATTCTTTAGGCATGGAATGGAACATTCTGTTACTCCAGGAATCAAAAGGTTGGAAAGTTGTGTTGTTTCAGACTGGACTTTGCTTCATAGGAGGCAGCGTGCAGATATTGAATTTTTAACACTATTTCCTGCCTCTTCATCCATGTACATGCTGTCCTTGGTTTATACTGACTTGCTTCAAACTATGTAATTGCTGTATATGCATTAGCATTGGAGGAACACTCTTTGTTGTTCAAGTATCCTCCTCTACTGGCCACTGAAGTGAAAAGATCAGGTGGTTCCTGCTACAGTCATTGTCATGGGATTATTTACTTGATGATTAACTAACAAGAAATCACAAATGCTTTCAAGCAAAGAACACGTATTAAAAAGAAATGCTTTTATGTATTGTAATTATGTGCATGGTTTGTGGAGTCTCTGTCACACATCCTGGGGCAAAAAATAAAAGAGAAAATAATTATATGAAGATACATTGCTCAGACATCCCCAGTGTTCAGTCTATTTTAAACTCATAAAATAATTAATAGACTGAGGAAGCAAATTGATGAGATTGTAGTCTGTGACCACTTTATATTGCTTCTTCTGACCTCAGCTGTACAAGTTCTGCAAAGTGACAGAGGAAATTTTCTTTTTCTGCGTGTCCCAGGTTAATTATGACTCCTCCAGAATTCTGATTAAAGATGACTGTCTTATGTATGATTGGATATTTGTACCCAAGATTAAAATTTTATATTCAGAAAGCGACCAAAAATTACTTTGTCTTAAAGGACCCTTGCTGTCTGTAGCTTTCTTTAAAAAAATGTTACTTGTCATTAATTGTAATTTTAGTTGAAGCTCGTTCATTACATTTAGTATGATGTCTAAATGACTCATCTGAACAGTCTGACCCTCTTGTTTACAGAAATCACATCCCTGCATACAGTTGTGAAAATGCACCAGACATGAGAAAACTCATCAAAACCAGACTAAGTAGAAGGAGATGCTGGAGAGGTTGTTCATGAATCTAGATGTGTATTTACAGGCATACAGTCCTTTGCTCTTGCACAATACTAATTATTTTTTTTTTTCCATTTTATGCTGTTGAGTTGAAAAGGCAAGTATCTCAACAGGTAAGCTTCTGAAATGGCCACTGTCGTAGTTGAATAGGGCACAGAAATCTTAGTAGTGATCCAAACCATAGAGAAATATTAACCTGTTCCTGTCTACCCATCCTTCATTGCTCGTGCTCCATTTTGCCATCTCTTGTTAGCACCCTGCAGCCATGGACCTGCTCTGGGCAGCGGCAGTAGCAGCAGTCAGTGAGGTTCAGCTATGCATTTCCCTTCCCACTGCCATAGCTTTGATAGCAGTCTAACTCTTGGCATTACACGATTGTAATCTGAATGCAGATTTGGCATCATTAAAGTATGTGGAAGATGAGGACAGTGTATTAGTTGTTTTGTTAAGTATCAGCTCAAGTGTATCTGCTCTGGGTGGGGGGAAGCTTTCCTTTTCTGTTGAGGATGTGAGAGTTTTCTTTTGCAGGAGGAAAGTATTAGGTTGGTAGGATTCCCGCCTTTCACTTTGCTTGTCCTTTGGCATATGCCCCTGGCACAAGATCATGGCTTTGTTTGTAATGCAGCACTGTAGATCGTCCTTTATGTCTGATCCAGAGGAGACTGTTACAGGCATCAGTAACAAAGCTTTACCCTTAAAACAGCCTGTGTACTTGTGTTTGCAGAGATGCTCAGTGTGATTCCTGGCTGGCTATCCAAAAGGTGGGTTTTTTTCATGCTGTGGTTGAAGATGAGTCAGCATCAGTGAGATGCATACTGCTGCAAAGATGCTGCATTCAGTAATTCAGATGGCATCAGTGATTACTTTCCTGCTCTGATTAGTGCCTAAACTGTCAGGGTTGCCTGTAATTACTTACTTGAATTGGTCTTCAAGAAGCCCTTGTGTGGGCTGTTCTCCACAATTCAGTGGCTTTCTCACCTTCAGTCAGCTTTGGAAGAGTCAGGAACCTCAGGCTCTGAAACAGTCTATATCCTTCTTTGCCTCAGTAAGGGTCAGGTCAACTGCAACAGCTGACCATGGTTCAGACTTTGAATAGTTTTCTCTTACCAGACCCTTAATCCCTTGCAGCTTAATTGACTGGGAAATAGTTAATGCCCAGTACTGACTGTTTATTCCTTAAAACAAAAAACAAAGTATAAGCTTCTGCAGGAAACAACTTTTCTTCATTTGACTGAGTGTTAAAAGTCAGAGACGTGCATGTAGTTCTCTGTATTTTCAAGTAAACATCCAAAGGGTCAGGTCAACAGTCATTACTTGCATCACACCCTTCAACCTCAGAAATCCTCTGGTTCCTTAAAATCTCTGTAACTTCTTCAGTACTTTCTTTACAAAGCCCAAGCATAATCTAGTTAAAACAGAGAAGAATAAATTTTATTATAAAATCACACTCTTAAAGATATAAAAAACCAAAGATGGTTCTGAAAAATAAAGTCAAGACTACGCTGAAAGGAAAATAGCTTAGCGATCCTGCATATAAACTGGAATCTGCTTTTGAATTTGGAACGTAGTAAAAGCCTCTTTAAATTTGCTTGGTTAGTGGAGATTCAGGGATCTGTCTGAACATAGCAGATTGCAACACTGGCTTTTGTGTCAAGACCTCAAAACATAAATGTGTTTGTGCACATTAAACAAATAGACAGATATTCTTTGCTGATAATTAGCGTGGCGTCAGATGGGTACAAATTATTGTATTTTCTTCTAAAGCTAACTTAGAAAAGGGGAAAAATGTACTGCAAGGAGACACAAATCTGATCCCATAATAAGCAAACACCATCGCATTCCTTATGGCTTCTTATTGTGGATGAGACCCTGAGCAACTGGATCCAACTCTGAAACTGGCCCTGTGAACTATATGCTGCTTGACTTGGACTGCTTTATTATAGAAAATAGAAAGGATGTGATTTTTCTTACCTGTTCTTTTAACCCTATAGGGTTAAGTCAGTAATCAAGAGGAACAGCAGATTGTCTAAGAAGATAAGTTCTGTGGCTGTGTTTGGTGCTTCCATTTTCATCATACCAGAATGGTTTGGGAGATGCAATTGTTTTCCTGACTTTTTTGAGTCAAATGTTCAAAATGGTCTTAGACTACATGGGGAAGAACTGCCAGTTACATGTATGTAGTCCTTGCCAGAAATACTTAATGAAATGTAGCTGCACAGCTAATTTTAGGGACACTTTAAAGTAGTGTGATTTTTTTTTTCTTTTTTCTTGTTTTTAAACTCTTCTAGTAGGCATTGAATGTCTGGCCAAAACAAATGAAACCCCATTTGGATAACTCAAACAGAGAACCCAAATGAAACAACATAATAAATCACTATCCACATCTGGAAATCTTACCAGTTATTTTTGCAGTAGTCTGCAACTGTAATGCAAAGCACTAATGTTTAGTGATGCAGGTTGGAAATGTTCTCAACTACTGAAATGTGGGAAGGAGAGTAATACCGGTTAAACACTGTAGTAATCTCCAGGTTTGTGGTGCAAAGTGCTTTATAAATCTACCATTTTTCTAGCAGAGTATTAGGTGGGGTTAGCTAGATACAGTCTTCTGAATATGAGTTCAAAGCAAGTGTCCAGTGACTGGAAGTGGTCTTACATTTCATCTTTTTGTTTCCTTATATTCAGTAGAATTTGTATGGGCTCTAGTGACTAAGGATTTCTCTCCTTAATTTCTTTGTTTTGCAGGGCATGTTTTGTACCAAATTTCTTAAGTCTTTTGTCGTGTCCATCTTAGTCTGGCTAAACTAATACCTACTTTTGGACTCACACACCCTTTCACACACTTCCCGGTTCTGCAAGTTCCTCTCTTCCAATATCACTCATTTTCCTAACCTGAATGAGATGTGACGTTTTGTTATGTTAATTAGCTAATAGTTTAACCTATTTGTTTAACTTCCCAAGTGGCCAGCTCTTCAATAAGAACAGGTTTTTAATAGGCCTAGATGAGCCTGCTACATTCATTTAAATTGTAATCTAGGCCATATCTGAAAGTAGGCTAATACCCAAATTCACTGAGCCAGAATACCCACAGCTATTAATTTGTAAAATAGTGTCCCTCAGAAGTTATTCCGCTTGACCCACTTTCTAAATTGGATGGCGCACCTGATGATTCATTATGGATGAAGAATTTTGGGGTTTTTCATTTATTTGATCCTATGTACTGCGGTCCCAGGCAGCACTGGGAAAGAAGAGCAGTATGTTGTATGTTCAGCGTCTGGTTTATGTGTCTTTGTCCTTCAGAAATGCACATTCAATGTTTCCATGTAGCTGTACAGTGACTGTGAAAACTGGCGGATCGGTAGGAATGCAAAGTCAGGTCTGGGTAGATGCATCAGTTGTAGACCCAGATAATGATAGCATATTGACATGGACTGTGGATCACTTTTCACTGTTTTGAGTGGTAACACCTTGGGAATCACAGTCTAGCTAAGCACATTGCTGGGTGTTGCAATGAACACAGTACACCTTGTAAGGGTTGACCCGTGGCGCTTCTCTTGATACGCATAGCTGGTGGTCAGTTTTCTGGGGTAAGATACATCACTCCATCCTGAGGAAGGAGTGGGCTATAGGACAAACTATATTTCTTTTGTGGTCCCATGTGGTGAAGGAAATTTAACCTACCATCGCATGTACCCAAGGGTCTTACAATACTTTAAACTCTTTGATGTTGTTCATTTCTGTTGGTCCAAGCCAAAAATTCATTATATGGCCTTCTGTATGAAGGCTTGTGGTTTTTGCTCTGTTCGACTACTTCACTGTCCCTGAATGGTTTTACTAGGTTTCAAAAATGCAAGTGTTGGTGAGAACAGGGAGTCTTGGAAGACTGCAAAAATGCACCAAATGCTGGATTTATGTTTTGATGTATTTGCATTTTATTAGCATGCAGTTGAATCACATCATGTTGGGAAATGTGAAATGGACAAGAGCGTTTCTAAAGTTTCTGCAGGAGAAAGAGAAGTTTTTCTGGGGTACCTGCAGATCATTGTCTTGGTTTTTGAATACTTGATCGACAGTGTTCTGCACTTCTTGTTTCTTTTTGTTTCAAATTTAGTAGGCTTTTTCCAAAGCATTTATTTACATTTTTCATGAGCCTTTCCCTTGCAATGTAAGTAGTTTGTGTGTGCTGTGATCTGCAGCACTTCAAAGATAACAGGGTTGTTTTTTCCTTCCATTAGTCTAATAAAGAGAGGGGCCATTCCAAGAGGATTCAGCCCAGCCTTGTTTGTCATTTAATGAACTTAAAGTTTGAATTGGTATGGCTGGGGACACGTAGGCCTGAAACCATTGTACTAATTAAAATACTTAACTGGGACATTTCATGTGGGAGCCTAGTCATGTCAGCCCCCTTATATAGTCAGTGGATCTCCAAAGGGCAGTTCAAACAACCTCAACTCTCCACAGAAAGCATGGGACATCTATGCTCCTTAGAATTCAGTGGGATGAATTTTGACCTTAACAGCCAGTAATGGGGGATGACCTACACACAGGAGTATGGTATTGCAGTCTTGCAGAGCAATGTCGTTGCACTGTCTCTTCCGTGAAGAAGAGCTTTTTTCATGGGTTTATTTCAAGAGAAGACAACAGGAACAGATTGAGCACATTACTGAGTGATGGCTGACAACAAATCCAACAGCTTGGCATAGTGGAAATGAAGTGGAAAATGCAGCATTTGTACCTGCGGTGTTTGTGAGGAGATCTGTTTCAACTTTGTCTTGTAGGGATAGCTGCATATCTTCGTGACTGCCACTTCACAGCATAGGAGATAAATGCTATTCAACGCTGCAGTGAGCATCTACTGCTAGGAGTCTTGGACAGCACAAGCTGTGCTCTAAACTGACTGCGGGGTGCAGCTGTGGTGTAATATGGAGGATAAGGCAGAGCTTGGTTTGTTCAGCTTCTGTGATTAATATTTTTAATTTTTGTGGTTTATTTTCTTAATAAAGGCTTCTAAAAAAAAGTCATCTTTAAAATTGCCATTGACTGAACTAATATGAGCTGCCATAGCTGACTAGGAAGGGTGATCTCAGACTGATCAATGTCTTGGCTCAAAAGCCCTTAAAGCATTATTTCTGCATCTTCTCAGGTACGTCCTGCAGGAAGCTGAAGGAAGGACAGAACAAGAAAACACCATGTCTTCAGTCTCAGCTTATTACAATGGAAAGACCGTACTTATCACAGGAGCTACAGGTTTCATGGGCAAAGTACTGGTGGAAAAGCTTCTGCGCTCCAGCCCTGAAGTGAAAGCAGTTTATATACTTGTCAGGCCAAAGGCTGGACAATCAATGCAAGAGAGAGTGGCCAACATGTTAAAATGCAAGGTAAGTTTCTATGTTTTATTCTAGAGTCTAATCTGAAATCTGTTTAGCTGGGTGAAGCAAAGGACTTCTCTTATACTCAGTTCATGGAGAACAAAATGCCATCTTCTGCTGTAACTGTTGTATATTTTTGTTGTGTCACAAGCAAAAAAATTGTACATAAATGAACCTGGATCTGTCTGATTTTGATAGGTGATGCAGCACTTCACACTAAAGTGATATAATTGTTTTTATTCCTTTTTGCATTGCTGTTTACTGAGAATTAGTTTTTTCAAAAGCATGTTACCTTAGCAAATTTCCTTTTTGCAAGAAGAGTGGCATTTTGCTTTCATGAACACTTTTCCTCCCCCACTTTCCAAACTCGATATTCAAACATTACCATTCAAAAATAAAACTGAGTGTGAGCCCATCACACCCTCCTCCTTGCCCTTATTGGGGCATTAAATTCATTTCATAAGACAAAAGTGGGCTGTGCATTGCTGCAGTGCAGTAGGGCATCTGCCACCTTCTGATACCAGCTCCAGTTTAACTTTACTTATGAAGTGGTAAAATACTGCTGCATTTGAAAAGGGTGCTTTCCGAGGTTGCTTGCAGCAGAGCACAAAGGCTAAGACAGACCTGTGAGTTGAAGAACAGACCTCTATGACCTCCACCCATACGACTTGTTTCTGCTGAGCTTGCTGCCCCAGTGAGGAAATCCAGATGTCTAGTGTCAAGAAGGATGTCAAAGCCCTTTGCTGCATTTAATGTAAAGATTTGTAAGGAGAAACTGCTAGATCAGTTATTCAGAGTGGACTTGGCCTAAGGACCTCAGGGTCCTCAAGGTCCTCAGGAGCTTAGACCAGTGGTGAGGTCATGAACTTGCTCAGACTCCTCCAGCTATGATAAGTGCCAGAGTTCAAGCTAATGTTTACTGCTAGCGTGGGTTTGTACGGAGCTGATGTGAAATGAGGGGAAGGGACAGATCTGGCCTTAGCAGGCAAGGATTTACTTGGAATTAATCTGAGAAAAGTCAACATATCTTTAGAGTATTGGTCTAAAACTTTGAACAAGACTTGACCAGAAAAGTACTCCTCCTTCTGCTGGAGTTAGAGGTAAAATAGGTCTTCAGGTAACTTACTTAGAGACAAGTAGGTCTGGGAGAAAGCATGCATTTTCCCTTCTAATGTTCTGAGGCATCAAGCTGGAAAAATCTTGAGCATGTCCAACAACAGTTTAATTTTTTTTGGCGTGTTTTCTACAGAGGGTAGGTTATTTTCATGTTCAGGAAAATTTATGAGTGATATAAAAGGAAACCATCACATCGGTTGCTTTTTGCAAGTCTGTCAAATACACAATTTTTCATCATTTTTCCTTTGATGAACATCTTTCAGCTATCTCTACAGCTTTATCACTGAAGACTGTGGATATTGGTTTTCATCATGAAACAAAAAATATGGTGTGTTTGCATGGGGGCTTTGTCTTTTGGTTTTTTTTAATCACTAAGAAAATTACAAATCTCGCCATTTTTCAGGACTTCTGTAAGCTTTTTTTTTTGCATTTATGTATAAATATTACTGGCTAATCTCTTCAGTTTGCCAGCACAGCTTAGTGGTGTGGTTAGCTCTAGGTGAGTTTCCCCAGTAGCTGTTTTAATGTTGCAGCTGTGCTAGGTGTACCCTTTTTTTCTTAGCATGTGTCAGCAGTTTTAAACATGCCAATGGCAAACAAGACTTGATAACCTCTCCTTGAACCTTTAGCGGCCTGCTTCAGTGTGTTTCAAATGAACAAAAGGAGGCAAGTCTCTAAGGTTGCTGCAGCCTTGAAAAGAAAAAAACTCTAGGGGTATGCTCACAACTCATTCAGGTCCCTTCAAGGAAGAAGGTGTCTTTTTGATGCTGATCTTTTAAAAATAAGGCAAAAATACTTCCCTAAGGTGGAAACCTGACTTTTCGAAGGTTATTTCCATGTGAACATGTTGACAGCCTTTGGTTTTTTCCTAGAAGTGAAATTGTTAATTCCAGTAACTGTTAATTTCATGACAGATGAAGAGGGTAAGAAACATTATCGTTAACATTTTTGCAGATTGTTTCCAGTTAAATTCACTGTATGTCTTTAAGACATAATCTACACACTACACTTTCATTCACAGTTGTGGTTTTCATTCTCCAGTTCAGGAAATCCCTGAGCTATATAACAAATAAAAATTCAGCAATAGCTTATTCCAAGTCTTCAGGCAACATTTGCATTTGACATCCCTGATCATAATCTCTGATGAAGAATACACAGGAAAATTCAGAATAAAATCCCTTCTCTTCCTTATGTGTACGTATAGAATTTCTAATCTCTACTGCGTTATTATTCTTCTCCCCCATGAACTGTTGGATTTAATGCAATACAGTAGTTGTATCTGGTTTTAGGAGAAAATACTTTATTTCTACTTTAGTATTCTACCTATATAATCTTCTTTACTGACCGACCACACATTCACTTCGAAGGTAACTCTTTCTTCTTTTACATTATGCTTTGACCATGTATTATCCTCTGGAATTTCTCATTTTCACATTCAGAAGGGAAGCATCCCAGGAATCAGAGGAATAGAGAAAAAGACATTGCCAGCTTCTAAATATTCTAAACAAACAGATAAAAATAGTATTTGGGATGAAGTAAGCTGAAAGCAGAGAAGTAGATTGGCAGGAATTAGTTGCACTGCATAATGCTTGGGTTCTTCAGGTAAGGTCCTCTGGGGACTCCTGATTTTTGGTGGTACTTGGTATTTTGAAAGAAATTGCCTATCATTTTGATCTCTCTTCATATATCTGCAAAGTGTTTGTGGTTTCTATCATTATAACTACAGGGGTTTAAACTTTGAGGTGTCACATTTGTGAACTCTCTTGTTCACAGTGTGTACATGTGAATATGCTGGAAGAAAACTCCTGTTAAATAAAAAAGCAACTGTAATTTACAAAAGGGTGGTGCACTGTGAAGGGGCAAAATATCTTCATTTGTGCTTTTCAAATGTTTATTGCATAGAATTTTTCAAATTCTAAATCCAAGATGAAGACTAAAATATAAAAAATTTGGGCATAAATCAGAATTCTTCCACTGTATTCTGGAGTAGCTGAACAGATGGCATGGAAATGTAATATAATGCTGGTTTTCCTCAGATCTTGTAAAATTAGTTTTACATGAAGACGTGTCATTGTGTTAATATGAAACATATAATGAACAGATACTCAATTATCTCAACATCAACTCCAAAATGAGCACATGCATTGAGGACTGTGTGGTGCATGGTGACCTTGCCTATTCATGAAAGGAGATGTTCGTATTTTCCAGCAGCGAGTCCCTAAGGGAATCAGGCTATTACCCTGTGCTTAATGAAATGCCATGTCTGCATGGCACAGAGCGCAGCTGTTACACAAAAAAAACAGATTTCAGTTTTGGCTTCACCCTAGTTGTGTCCGTAGATGTGGATCACAAGGCAAAGCTTGACAGCACTGTTTAATCGTTAGTTGATGGGAGGTGTGTATTTATCAGAGGTAGGGAATTGTTTCAAGGAGTGTTTTTTTTGTTGTGTGCAAAAATAGGCAGGAATGCTTGGAGGAGTTGTCTCAGATTCCCTGGAGAGCAGTTACTGGGCTAACGCTGAGTCACTGGTTGTAGCTTTCACGTTGTCCCTGGGAGAGCAGAGCATTTTCCGTGCCCTGTGTGCAGTGAACCCAGGCTCTTGCTGCTGCCAGGCTGTTTCTCCGATCTGTTTGTTCAGTGCTCCTAATTAGAAAGATCAGTCAAAGTGGGGAGTGGAAAACTCTTGTTAACGTCTCTTAAAATTCAGAGAGAAAATGGGGAGACTGTGAGGCTGCTGAAAATGGGGAACAGATATTGCTGGGTGTGACCAGAAATACTGTGAAACACTACCGCATTTTCACATTGTCCAACCACAGTTAACCCTTATGGTTAACCCTATAGTTACAGTGGATGGTACGGATAGACCATCTCTTCCCTGCAAAGCTTTGTCTGGAACTATGCATTGTGATGGAAGTGACTACTGGGAACAGCAGAATTTCAATGTTAGCAGACACTTTTGCCTCTTCAGTATTTCCTTGTCAAGTATGCTATGCTTATCAGCAAATATACAGCAAGACCCTTTGTTAGACCTATACATTTCACCAAATCATGCCAGATTTCTCTTTTTCTACCTCCCTTGACTATGCCTTTCTCCATGCCCTTGCTCACGCATCTTGCTCATCACCGTAAGCAGTAAAGGTTCTCCATGCCACACCAGTTCAGTGTCACTCCCTCTGGAACAGCATCCCCTGCATCTGTTACAGCTACTACAGTGGTGCATGGATCAGTACCTGGATCAGATTAATGAGTTTCTCTGGTTGATGGAACAGAATCCCACTTGTTCAGTAAGAGGTCTGGAAACTGCTACTTGGAGCAAAACAGAGCTGAAGATGTTTTCTGTTTTATTATTTTAGATTTCCCTCGCTTTTGTGAGTAGATTATCAGAAATAACTCTGGTATTTGTGTACCAAAGGAACAAATCTCACATTTTAACAAAAACTTGTTTCTTACTTGACCCCATGATTTGGAAACCGTGTGGTAGAGAGGAGCTAAATCTTCAGGGCAGTAACATAACTGACGCGAATGCAGGCAAGGGTCTTGAACCATTCTGTTCCTCTTTCCTAAGCTAATGGCATCTGTTGCCGTGTTCCATTTCATTTCTTACTCTTCTCCAGTTTGTGTTTCTGTTTGAAGAAGGCTGGTAAGATTTTGCTTTAGGTGTTAGCAGCTAATAGCCTGCTTCCTACAGCACAAGGAAGGGCCAGCAAGACAGCTGGCGCTTCCAGCAAGATAACCTTTCACACTGGACAAAAAAGAAGCCACTGTTAGTCCTGAGCTTCACACTCACTCATATGTCCCTGGTGTTACTTTCTGCTGTTGGATGTTTGCAGCCATGCTGCTGTTGCTGCTGCTCCTTGGCTCTAGGCTCTGCTGGCACATGGGCATCTGGAACAAGCGAAGTGCAATGGCATTGCCTTCTCTGGGTGCTGTGCCAAAGCTGCCGCCTGGTATGGTGACAGCTCCTCCTCATTTGATGGACATCCAACCCATGTCATGACTCAGGGTGTAGAATCTTACCTGTCAACTTGCAGCTAAGTTGGGAGATCTGGCAGCCCTACCTACTCTTTCATCTGTTCTGCATGCAAAGCCATTGCTACCAGGAGGCTAATGGAGAAGCTGAGAAGCACAAAGGCCCATCTTCTTATCAATTAGCATCAGCAGAACTTGGTTTCCTACACCTCCTTTCTCCTTTGCGCTTGCTCATCAGTCAGCACAGACAGCACAGACTGCATTCTGCAGAAGTGCTGGTGGTGCAGCTAGGTGGAAATGGCATGGGTTTGTTGTGGGTTTTTTATGCGTACTCAGATGTCAGAGGAGAAACCATGCTAAGAGGAAGGGGGAAGGAAAGGTGGTGGTTGAAATGGTGTCCTCCATTGCATCCATCAGATAAATTCAAGCCTCAGTCTTCTGAGGAAGAAAGAATGTCTTTGTGTGACTGAGGCAATTCCCAGAGAAAATAGGCTCATTGCAATGTTTCATAGTCCTAATGCAGTTTCCATCACTACTGGGTATACGTGGATGCTGCTCAGTAATTTAGAATTTCTCCACCTCTGTAAGTTGATCACAGATGCATTCAGAGTTATGGATTTAGAACAACCCTAAATCTTATCTGCTGTGTGTGTTTTGTTACACTTATATGTGACTAATGACAGTATTAGGAAAATAATAACTATACTTTTCTGTATATAATAAATTCCTTTGCTGAAATTTTCCAGTGAGTCTGATTCATCTCAGTGCCCTTTTGCAGACTGATTCCCTTTGGGATACTTTAATTTAGAAATGTTAAAAATGGAGCACCTCAGATCAACAGTCAGTTTGAAAATGCTTGCATATTTGAAAATGTGTTGCTGTGTCCATATTCCTTTTTTAGAACCACAAACTTCTTCTGCAAGGTTCTATGTCCATACAAAAGCTCGCATGAAAAAAATGAGGGGAGGTATCTATACACCGTTATCAAGAGATAAGCCCTCATTTTTTTCATGAAGCAAGGGAGAAAATGCAGGTGACGGGATTGTGGTGCAAATTAGACGTCCAGGGACAGAGAGTGGAAGCCGTTAAATAATGAGTTGGTGATACTGCTAAAGAAAGGACTTATGTTTTGGTTACAACGAACATCAGGATATCCAAAAGGAGAGGTGTCCACTAAGTTTAAAGATGGCAGAGAGAGAGAAGTGGGTCAGGAACAGTAGAGTAAGGGGATAAGTTTATGACGTAGTGATGACACCAGTGCAGATCTTAGTAATGGAGGAAAAACAGTACAGACAGGAGATAAAAGGACTAATAAAAGGCTGCAGTAATATGAAAACTTAGGATGAGATCCTGAAGAAACAATTGGAGGAAAAAAGAGAAGACAGAAGGTCTGCAGAGACTATCAGAGATAACGTTTGGAAAAAAAGAGTTTGTAAAAAGCATCAGAAGGAAAGTGTCAGGAGTAGACATTATCATTGGTGAAAGTCAGGGCAAGAATCTGAAAGAGAATGGGGTTGACGAGCTAGATGGAGGAAAAAAGTAATGGAGAACTAGAAAAGGATGTTGGTAGGGATGAAGGAGAACAGGAACCCTTCTTTTCTGGTATTGATATATGATAAAATTTATTTGCCTTATGTTGGCATTCAGGAGCCATAGCTATGCAAGCACAAAAGGTCCTTCAGTCCAAATGAAGAGCTTGGTAAGGTCATGAGCAGAAAGGAGAGTAGTTTAGGGGATCAGAGAGCCCATGGGAGTGCATACATCCAAACTCCTGCTCAGAGCAGGTCAGGTAGAGCCAGCTGCCCAGGACCGTGTCCAGCTGGGTTTTGCATCCCCAAGGAGAGAGAATCCCCAGCCTATCTGGGCACCTGTGCCAGTGCTCCATCACTCTCACAGTGAAAAAGTGTTTTCTTATAATCAGGAAGAATTTCATGTGCTTCATGTTTTGCCGATTGTCTTTGTCCTGTCGCTGAATACCCCTGAGAAGAGCCTGGCTCCACCTGTTTCTTTACTGCCTGCTGTCAGGTATTTATAAACATTGGGAAGATCCCCCTGAGATTTTTCTTCTTCAGGCTGAACAGTCCTGGCTCTCTCAGCCTTTCCTCATAGGGGCGGCGCTCCAGTCCCTTCTTCATCTTTGTGGCCCCTTGCTGAACTTGCACCAGTACATCCATCTCTCTCTTGTGCCGGGAATCGCGCAACTGGACGCCACTCTCCAGATGTGGCCTCACCAGTGCTAAGTAGCAGGGAAGGTTAAACATTTGGGCAGTGCTACTGGCAGCTAAGTATTGGACTAATCAGTTCTGAAGTGCGTCCTTCTGAGGAGGAAAACTCCATCCATGAAATCTGACTTCCAGAGCACTCTATACATTCTCAACGGTAGCAATGGAGGCAGAAAAAGACTGTTCCCAGGAGTTTCAGACTATAGGCCAAGACAGAAATAATATTTTTTCTATCTGTATGTGTTTGAAGCACAAATCGGTTATAGAATCATAGAACCATTTAGGCTGGAAAAGTCCTTTAAGATCATTGAGTCCAACCATTAACCTAGCTCTGCCAAGTCCACCCCTAAACCATGTCCCTAAGTGCCAAATCTTTTAAATACCTCCAGGGATGATGACTCAAGCACTTCCCCGGGCAGCCTGTTCCAATGCTTGATAACCCTTTCAATTAAGAAAATTTTCCTAATACCCAATCTAAACCTCCCCTGGCACAACTTGAGGCCGTTCCCTCTTGTCCTATCGCTTGTTACTTGAGAAGAGAGACCAGCACCCACCTCACTACAACCTCCCTGCAGGTAGTTGTAGAGAGCAATAAGATCTCCCCTGAGCCTCCTTTTCTGCAGACTAAACAACCTCAGTTCCTTCATCTGCTTCTCCTAAGACTTGTTCTCTAGACCATTCACAAAGGCATTTCCCACTGGGAGAAGCTGGGTGCCTTATTACATGGATTCTCCTTGTACTCCTGCCTGAATGTTTCCCTGAAACACCAGGCTTGGGTCACTTACAGGTGCAGTTCTCCAGTGTCATCAAAATGGTTCCTGCTGATGTTGTCCCTTAAAAGCAGAACTCACAGTACCTGGAAGCTCTAGAAATGATTATGGCCTGATCCTGTGATGCATTGTCTTTAATTACAACAAGTAATGCTGCTGAAATGCAGATGAGCCTTGGGGTCTGCCAAGGCTCTGTCTACTGGTCACAAGTGTGCTAGGTGGTACAGAATAGAAACCTCAGTTTTGTCACTGCCGGGGAGAGTTCACAGCTTAATGCTCCAGCTTTGCAAACTGTCTTTGGCACTTCCCAGAGGTGTCTGTATACCTGGAGGTATTTGCAGTAGTAAAGTCAACTGTGTTTCTTTTTTTTCCAATAGACTGCAGTTTTCAATTTACTCCAGTTATACATTACTTACAATAGGTACGCAACAAATCTCAATGAAATTAAGATTGTTTAATTGGCATAAAATACTAAATGAAAAACAAAGACACACTGTTAAATGAAACTGTAGAAGCAAGGTGAATTATTCTCAAATGAGTAATTTCTTGAAAGCAAAAATGCCTCACAGTTCATTTCAAGAGTGTTTGTCTTTCATTTTGTGGATTAAAAAGTTTTGGTGTCAAAACCTGGTGCATCAGTTTCACTCAAAACAGCAGTTAGAGGTGTTGATGTGGCACGTCCGCTGAGAACAGCAGAATGACAGCAACACTGATACATGTCCAGGTGCTCAGGCACTTGCAAGAGAAACCCAGCGTGAAGTATGGTGACCCATCATCAGTGTCTGAGCAGAGGCTGCCTGCCTGGCAGGAGCTGCCATCTCAGCAGAGCACTGCTTTGCAGCCCTGCTCTGCAGGACGTCCGTCTCTCTTTCCAGACTCTTATCACAAGGTGCATGTGATCTCTGCTACATGCACAGAAGATATGTCTTCTGCAAAGAGTCTAGCAAGATCTCTTTCTGGAGCTTTCTATGCGCCTACTTGCTTGGCTGCAACAGCGATGGAGTTAATGGTTTCTGTCTTGCATGTCATCCTACACAAATACCCACCACCTACAGAATGTTATGTAAAAGCTGGCTTTCACTCTTATCTTTACTTCTTGGTTTCTTACAACTTTTCAGTGGCCTGGACTAGAGTTACAATAAATCATCAGATTTCAAAAGGGGGTTTTGGTTGGTTGTTTTTTTACTTAAAATCAATTCATGATGTTCAATAGATCATGATCTAAACAGCAACGCTTACAGGGGAGAATGCAGAGCCTCACATATAAATGTTTCAGAAAAATCCCTCTAGCCAACTGTATGCTAATGTATGTGTTGCTAATGCAATGAAGGAAAAAAAATAGCTGAAAACAAAGGAGAAATCTCTGTTTCACATTAGATAGCTAACAAGAGACATGCACAAGTTTAAATATAAATATTCAAGTATTCTGCTAAATTGTTAAAGATACGGTTAAATGCCGTTCTTTGAGAACTCTGATGGTCAGGGACCTCATTTTATCCAAGGAATATTATGGACAAGCCTCTTATGCAGTAAACACAAAACTGTGCTCTGCAGTCTAATTAGTCTGTACACATTTGCATACATACACACACATATGTATAAAGGTACTCTCTTTCAAGCTAGCCATTTTTGGCTTATTTCATGTGGGGATTCACACACAATGGATTCATGTTCTGCAGTGAAGAGTTCTGTCAGCTGATAAATGACAAAATAAAGAAAGGTTCAGCCCTTGAAGCAGATGAGCAGGCAGTACATTTAGAATGATGTGATTTAAAAAAAACTCAGAAGTAAGATTTTCTCTTGTCCGTAACAGCCTAGAGGTTGCAGTCAGGCTGCATTTGTTACCATATGTAAAATGAAATGCATTTTTACTTCTCCACAAGCAGTGATATTTTGGGACACTTGTAGCCTGTATCTACTTCACGATACTTTCTCTTTAATGTGCAAGGGTGTCTTACAGAAGAAAGTGAGATTCAGGGAGTTAGCAAACTAAGATTGCAGTTGAATCACAACTTTAAAGGATCTTCATAATATTGCTTGAATTTCCATTTATGCCTGCGTGCTTTCTGGTTTGCATCCAAGGCCCAGTTCCTGAAATCAATAGAATTTCGCTTGGTATCTTCATTTAGCTTTGGTTGAGTATCTCGTGAAGTGTGGATTTCAAAAAGATGATGGGCCCAAATAAGTAATTTACAGTTGTCCTTTCGGTTATATGTTATTGTCTTGGATTTTCTTTTTGCTCTGGATCATTTTGTTTCTTACAGAAAAAATGCATTAATGAGTTTGGTTTCTCTGCCAATATTTCAACTTCAGATGGTAGCAATTTAAACACAGTAAGAAGTGCTTGATACAGGAATGCAAATGCAGTTAATCACGCTTCTGTATCTGGGAAGCCAATACTGTGTGACTCGCCTAAAAGCCTTGGAGTATAAGCAGCTAGACAGTTTCTGAGTTTGGAATCTACCAAGATGCAATGGTTTTATTGATACTGCTGACTCCCATCTTTTGCCCATGTGATTGCACCTGAACTTGACCTTGTGTGTCAAGTTGGAAATGGAAGTAGTATCCTAATGTTAGAATTTTGCAAGTGAATAGAAGGAAGATTTAGATTCTCTAATCCACAAAATTCACTTTTATGCTAGTCAGAGATCTCTCCATCCAGAAAATCACCCCTTTTTGAATGACAGTCTCCTTGCAGAGAGATTTCAGCATCACTACTACTACTGTCTGTATATCCAAAGTGGTAAAAGTCAAGGAAGTGGGAGAGCATGCATTAGAGGTATGGAAGAAACATTGTGCAGGGGAGAATGATGGTAAGGAGTTCAGCATGGCATTTTCAAAAAGGACAGGAAAAGTACAAAGAGCATTGAAGAGAAAAGCTCCACTCCACAGGCTCAAGATTTTACATCAGTAACAGAAATCAGAGCTATTTCCCAGCAGCTTTTGCTGGCATCAAGGCCAAGGAGCAACATCATTAGAGAAGTCCTGTTGGGCATCCTTTGTAACCCTGTGATTTCTCCTGTATCCCAGTTTTGCTCAAGCACACAGGAGAGCTGAGCTTTTAGGCAGCTGCACAGCATGCTTTATGTTCACAGTTTTGCCAAGTGACCCATTCACCAACAAGGCCTTCAGCAAATATGTTTTTAAACAATATTTGTCATTTTGCTGGAGCCCATAACTTGGCTTTTGATGTGTGTGAGCTGGCACAATTTCTTTTTGGGCTGTTGCACTTCAGAACTGCTTTGGACACCAATGGAGCTGCTCATATACTAAGCTCATATGCGGGCTTGGGTTTTGTTTTGAATTGGGGCTAAATAAGGACACCTAACCTCAGACAACCTCTGTTGGGAACATACTGGCCTGCAATGGTTCAGTAATGGAGCTATCAGTCAGCACCCAAAGAGCAGAATTTGCTATTTAGTCCTTCACCAAAATATAAAGTTAACTCATGTTTCATCCTTCATGCCTGATTTTATTACATTCTATCCCCAGCTGCTTATTCCATTTTTTTCTTTAAAGAAAGCTTTTCTGTTTTCCTAAATTTGACCCTGACCTTCCTCACCTGTGGTTTTTCTTATTCAGCTATAACTGAATGGTGGATGCTAAAACCAATTTTATGTCAGAAGACCTTTCAAAGAAATAAGGTTTTTGTGAACAAAACACTCCGATGTAAGAAGAAATCCTACATATAGTGGGCCAGAGTCTTTAATCTTTTGTTTTGAAATCCCAGTCAAAATCCTCAGACCTGATCACTGAATAATACTTTCTACAAAAGAAGTTGTTAGACTACTGGGGAGATGAGGGGGAATACACTGAGCCTTAGGACCTTTAAGAGGGAGCCCCCACTTGTGACACAGCGGTACATCTTGATACGCACAGTCCAGAGCATTTGACCTTCTAGCTGTCCTGCCTGCAAAGAAGAGTAGCTGGCTCATGCATCATCCTTCTCCCAGTCTCTGGCATTGAGCTGTGACTGGAGAAGTGGAAGCAAATTCAAGGTATCCCTATACACCAGAATGCTGTGATTCCCAGGAGGCACTTTTAAGGCTGTTCATACAGGTACTGATTGCTGTATTAGGCACCAAAACATTGACCCTAAAATTGATTCTCCAGAAAATACAGCTTAAAAGTTGGCGAAGGTCACCTTTGACTGCAGTTTACCCTGGCAAATCCAGCCTCTTGTCTTTATTTCATTTACCAAACCCATTAGATTTGCCAAATATATGAGGGAGAATGTTTTAAAAAAAAATTATGAAGTTCTGAATCGCATCACTGCATACACAAATCAAAATGTCTGAATTATGCCAAGGAACCCAAGTGTGAAAACTGGGTTTTGGTAATTTTCAGGGGGCTTGTGTTAGGCCTTTTGTTTTCTTTTAAGGGAGCTGGGGGTGAGAGTATTATTAGTGTTAGCCCATTGTAAATTAGTTTTCTTGAAAGAAAAACTGCTGTGGCAAAGCAGCTCTTCCATTCATAATTAAATGTGAATGATGGTGCAATTATGAACAGCAACTGACTGACTGCAGCCAAACACTCAGAGTGAGCTGGTCTGATTTTGCAGAGGTGAAACCGGTTATTTCTGCGAAAAAGGATGATTCACTGCCACGCTCTGGACCGTGGAGATGGCTGTCCACAGGCTGTTGTTTGTGAGCAGACTTGTGTTTGATCTGGATCTGGCATAAGGAAAGACTTACTGGTCTAGCTGCATATTTTTAAAATCAAGGCGTGCCTTATGCACTCTGTCAAAAATTATCATTAGACTGATTTTTGATCCTGTATTTGTTTAGTTACTGTAAGCTTCCACTTTAAAAATCCTAACTGTAAAATGACTGCTTCCAAGGTGTGTTTTCGGGATTGAATGTTTCCCTACATAACAGCACCTAGTGCCATGCCATGCCAAGTGGCACTTCGTGTCAGTTTGATGGGGTTTTGTGCATCTCTGCTCCTGCCTGGCTGTCACAGCTTGTGCCTGTACTTCTCCTGAGATGGAATTACGTGATTTCCCATGTGTTTGTTGTCCTGTGTGTTTGTGTCACCTTATCACAGAAGGTTAAAATACTTGCAAATCTGCTGGGAACCTGCAGCAAGTGAAGTGACGGTGGTTTCTAAGCAAGTCTACTTTACTAAGCAACCACTGCTGTGGTTACTGACATGGATTGCGCTGGTGGAGGCTGTGATGCTGAGGTACCTGAAGAATCTGGGTATTGTGATGACAAATATTTTATAAGCCTTGCAGTATTCATTTTCTTTGGAGAAAGCTGGTGCATCTTTCACTGGTGCATCAGTCTTGTGCTGTTACTTTGGCTCTGTTTTATCCTAAACTTGAGGTTTTGTTGAAGTGGATGCCACTGAAGAGTTAACAGAGTCTTGCCTTGCATTGATACAGACTGAATTGGGTGAGTTTTGCCAAGTGTATGGGTCATTACTTACGGGCGTAATTTAGATGAGAGAGAGAAAATTTAGAATTATCTCCTTCTCATACATTAAGCTTTGGGATAATCACTGGATTAACTAACTAGTTTGTCTGTCAGTTCCTAAAATACCCCATCAGGCATGTGATGGACAGCAGTGTTGGAAGGGTTCAGATGTGCCAAAAAATAAATTGGTAGGGTCAACAGCTTGAGCTTGGAGAATCAGTAGTTTGTTTAGTGTTAGGTACAGTAAGAAAAAATCAAAGCTGGGAAACCAGCTGATGTCAGTACTAATCTGCTCCCACAGTGGCACCACGCTGCAATGCTTAAAAGAGTGCAGGGTTATAAAGACATAGAACTGGAGAATAGCGGAGGGACAGAGGGTGCACCAAGTGGAATTAACAAAAGATAAAGGCTGTGAACTGAGGCCAAGGCAGGTGTGTGCCTGCAATGCACAGCACATGCTACTTGTAATAACAAGAAACAAGGTTGGTCGCTGGAATGGCAGAATTTATCAAAAATCTACAGTCATCATTTTTCTCCCAGTCTATTGGAGGTGTACGTTTGCTAGGAGAAATTACTGATTCTAGTAACTTGCATTTGTCCATGTCTGATTGCACCAAGATGTAAAGGCAGGGACTGAGCTTGGTGTGTCCAGGTAATAACAAAAACAAAGAATGACACGTTGCTTGTTTAAAACCCAAACAAGCCTTTGATACTAGCTAACTGTGTGTGCACGTTTGATCTGTATTATGATGTGTTTTCTTCTCATCTCTTTTGTCTACTCTGCTAGTGTCTCCTTTTGTTGCCATCTTGTCTTAAAAGTGGGGTTCAAGGGCTTAGTTTAGGGACAAGGTCTCTTATTTTAGTTTTTTAACTGGAAAACCCTAAACTCCATTTCCAAGCCTTTGTACTGTTGCTGAGCTCAGCAAAACAGGAGCCTGTATCTGGCTCCAAGCTGGGTGTTATTGGGCATTACAACTTTGTAAAATACTAAGAGTATTTCATATATATAATCAAATGTTTATGGTGAACAATCAGTATCTTCTAGCAGAGAAGGGGAAAAAAATTCCCCAAAATGTTTTTCACCAAAGTAAACATGGATAAGGACAAGCAAAATACACTTTTGTATTGAGTTACCTGGATTGCTTTGGTGAAGCTCCAACGCCAGGGTCCTAGAAAGAGGGGGGAAAAACACCACCTGCAAAATATTTTGGGATGATCTCTTCTAAAATAGCAATTCACTTTTTTGATTCAGAAGGGTTTTTTTAAAAAAGTTCATATTTTTATTTTTAAAATTGCAGAACTAGAGCTCAAAATTACAGCAAAATTTTCTAGTCAGTTGACAGTTTTTTTTCATGTCATTGAAAATTTCCCCTTCAGATCAAGCAAGAATTAAGTTATATAGGTTCTCTTTTTGATACTGAAAGCGTCTTGAAAAATTAGGTGTCCAGAGGACTCTGTACTGGCCTCAAGTTTAAACTAATGTTTTGTTTGTGAAAGCTGTATCAAAAACTGGTGACATACACTGTAAGTATGTAGTTAGACTCCTCACTCGAAAGTTTCACGACCCTGTCTGTAACACATCTCAGTCTGACCTCTTTAAACATTTTTAAAAGTACCTCGCTTACTAGTCAAGGTATTCAAGTGCAAACTAGGCTGTGAGAACACACAACAGGCATGCAGTAGGGTGACAAAAGGTTTTATCATGCTGCTTTTTGCATAGTTACCCCTGAACAGAGGGGTAAGGCCATGTTTCGGAAGACCAGGTGAATACAACTGTACTACTGGCATTGCAAGTGTACTCACACCCAAGGAATTGACCACCTGAACTATCCATCCACAAATAATTTGAGCACTGCAAAGGGCATTTGATTACAACGCGTGACCAAATTTTCAACATCAGATTAGTGGAAAACATTTTTATGTGTAGATTTCTGTTTGGGGAGGTTTCTTGCATAAAGGAAATAACCTGTTAAAAAATCGGATCTGTTGCTGATTGTGTTGTATCCATGCTTGAAGGCACACTGTCTCCCTGATGTTTGACTCCTGGTTGTATGTGGGCGTTTGCCAAGCTGCTGTCTTTGCTATGATCTCCAGGAAGTTGACTTTATTAAAAGTGTGTATGTGTGTATGTTTTGCAGCAAATTTCTTTGCCACAGGGGCAAACAGAGTATGAAAAACTACATATTTCATTTATTTTGGAAGCCTCCAGGCTTTCTAGATTCTAGAGGGCACTAACGGCTGGAGAAAGGCAAATGTTGCACCCATCATCAGAAAGGGCAAGAGGGACAATTCAGGGAGCTGCAGACCAGGCAGTTTCACTTCTGTCCCTGGAAACATCATGGCATGTTTTCTTGGAGCACATTTCGGGGTATGTGAAGATGAAGGTGACTGAGAATGATCAGCATGGATTTGCCCTTGGTACCCTTGGCTTGACCAACCAGATTGTACTCTGTGATAAAATGATTGAATCTGTGGGTGAAGGGAAAGCCATGGATATAATTTACCCTGACATTAGCAAAGCTTTCAGCATAGTCTCCAACAGCATGCATCCAAACTAGGATGTTACAGTCAAGATGAGGAAAAGAAACCTGGCTGAACAGTCAGACTGCATGGGTTTAATGGTTAATGCTCTGCCTGGAGGCCAGTTATAAGTAGAAGTCCCTAGGGATTTATCTGGGGACGTGCCCTGTTCAATACCTTAAAAAAAAAAATCTCCAGCCTATATTTACATTCTCTATGGTATGCTACTGGCAGTGCTTTTATAAATAATATCTAACTTAGAAAGCTGGAGAAGGGAAACAGAGGAATAACCCTATCTCTGTGCTCCTGAGCACTGGTAGCTTCCCCTGGTCTTTTTATACATCTCTTGGCTTTTTCTCTCTTGCCACTGATGGGCAGTGTTCAGCTCAAGGAAGTTGCTGTGTGCAAGGGGTCACTCACTGGACAGATCTAAGTCCAGTAAGTGCTTCCAAGTGCATCAGGCACATCCTGGCGCGGTGGTTTAAGTCACAGGAATTACTGCAATTCGTGAGTGAAGCAAGTGAGTGGCTGGCAGCAGATTAAAACAGGTGCAGTGCCATTAACAATACTAATGTGGAGCTTCCAGCCAAAGGTGTCAATAGCACACCAGAAGCCTGGTATAATTAAGGTCTGATGCAGTGAAGGGAGTATGCACCTGCTTTAATTTAGATATGTGAAAGATACATACCAGAACTTCATATTCTTCCTTCAGGACAACTATTTAAATATCTACATGAATCATAATTTCAGTCTACCCCTTCTGTTAAATAAATTAATATGATTTTCCCTGTTTTAATGAGGGGCAAAACAGATATACAGCTTCCAGACCCAACGTGTCAAAAAGCTGACCTGATACGAAACTTGCAGTGAGTTCCCATTACAATGAACACGCTTCAAATAAAATACCTTCTTAGGCATTTTCCTGAAGCAAGGTTTAATTGACCTGTGTCAAGCTCCACAGCCTGTCAGCAGAAAGCAAGCGAGGGAGCTTCTGGCTCATGAGTTCTGATTTGTGGCTTTAACCTAAAGACCTCTAAAAGCAGGGTTAATCTTCCCTAGCTTTAGCTTCTAAAACAGGCATTTACTTAAAGGGTGCAGATTCATGACTGACCTGAGCCAATCAAAGTCCCTGCTGACTCCACCAAAAAAGATGGTTTCTCCATGGGCCACACGATCTGGCTACTTCCCATAAGGTGCTGTCAGCCCTTATACATAGCTATAGCAAATCAGGTAAGCAGTTGGTCTGACTGAAAACCCACAGGCAACTCCATCCCATGCACAAAAACCAGCCCCCAAAGCTGGCAGCAATAGCCAGAAATACCCACCCTCTGGCTCAAAATGCAGTTGCTGCCTGTGGCAGTGCAGCTCCTGCTGTGGCCATCCAGCGCTGGCAGCAGTAGGTGGGAGGGCAGGGGACAAGCTTGGACTGTCAGTGGCAATGTGGGGTTGAACTTGGGCTCTCATAAGGAATGAGGGTAGCTGAGGTACACATGCATTTACTCTTAAAGTCTTTAGCCTGATATGGGCAGCATTTTAGGCTGAATGCCTAGCTTTTGGATACCAAAAGCTAGAAAAGATGTTACAAGTGTGAGAGACATGGAAAAGAATATGCCAATGAAAGAATACTAAGCCGTGACGTCTCTTCCTATGCTGTGGGTAGAAGCTCTTACCCAGTCACAGAATTCCCCATTGTACAGTCAAAGATAACCAGAATGTGTTTCAGAGCTTGTTCGTGTGGCAGCTTATTCAAATACGCTCTTGCCAGCTGGTTTCTCTATCAAACTTCATGCCCGAGATGCAGCTCAGTTTTCTAGGTACGCTATTCAAGTCACCCAAGTTTCTAAGAACAGGGAGGTGGAGCTAGTAACTTCTTGTAAAATATTGCCATCAGTATCACTTGACTACCTACTACATCACACACTGTCCACATACATGATATTAGGAGAATGGTGCATCTTTTTGGGAGCTAAGTTCTAAACCCACAACATGCCTTCTCTGAGATGCCCGAGACACCTCTGCGAAAATAGGGCTTGCTATTTTATTATTTTCAAGCTAGTAGAAAAGCTGAAGTGGGTTTGGGGGTCTTTTTGTCAGAAAGGGCAGAGAACCATAAATATATACACATGTAACTGTTAATGTTCCTTGTCGTAAAGAGTGTGGGTAAATATAGAAATAGCCCATGGAGATAACCTGTATTGTAGATCAGAATTTTGAGAGGGATGTGTAACATGACTAGGCATATCCAGAAAGGTAAACAGAGAAAATACAAACTTGCCCAAAGGACTGAGAGACAAGACTGTCTTCTTCATCTCCATCCTTTTTGTTTCATCCATCTGCTGCATGTTGTCATCATAACAAGTTCTTCAAGGGATTTTCTCTGCATGGGGCTATGTTCATTAAAGAAAGGACAGTCAGGTTTTGGTTGCTCTCTTTCCACTGATGTAAAGTACTAGTCCTTACCATTTCATATCATTATCAAAATATGTGACCATCTTTTTTTTAATCTGTATGGAATAAATAGAAGGTTTTAATCACTTTATAAATACATGCCAAAATACTACTTTAGCTTCTCTTCCAAGCATCAAATAAATAGTTGTTTAAATACAATCCATTTGAAGGATTTACACTAAGAAAGGATGCAAAAGAGGCATGGAAGTTCAGAGGGAGCAAAAATTCTTTTATGTGAAGACTTACATGTGCTAAAAATATGTTGTGGCATGTTCTCTGTAGATATTACTCTCATTCTAATATTTCTAACCCAGTATACCTGATTCTTTAAAACCTTGATGTCTGCTGCAAATCCCGAGTGCTGATTTTGCTTGTCTTTGTTTCAGCACCAGCAGAAATATAAACTGTGATCAAAGTCAATGTGCTGGTTTTGGTAGCAACATCCAAAGGTCATCAGGACTTTGTACACTGTAGCCTGAATACCAAAGAAATGAAGAATAAATCACATTTAGTGTGTGTGTATATATATATATATGTAACAATTCAGAATAGTTAATGTAATGCCTGTATGATTTTCACAGAGTTTTATCACTGGAGAGTCTCTGAGCCTTTAGGGAACAGTAATTAGATTCTTCCGTGTCAAATTTTTGCATGTGCACAGTACACTGGGTGAGAGGGCAGTAACCATTCTTGGCAGCACAGAGACCTTGAGCTTCAAGAGGGCATGGAAGCAGTAAATCATTTTGTCATCCTTCCAGAATTCTTCCTTGCAGTCCTTCCTTTTGAAACTTGGAAGATTATAATTCTTTCCGCCCTTCCCCTACTGCTTCTTCTGTTTCTTTCCAACAGGCAAGGTTTGCTGCTTCAGGGACTAGCAACCCATTTCCCTGCTTTCCACTAGCCCTGGAAATCTCCAGTGAAGGTTTTGATCACAACATCACATCAGCCATTCTAACTGCACCATTACATTTCAAAGTCAACTCTGACCCAAGTGTTGTGTCCAGCTCCTGTTTTCTGTTTAATGATCTGTAGAGCATTGCAGCCATCGTCTGCTCAGTTCCTTCTTCCCATGTCTCCTTCAGCTCCCAGCATTGTCAGGTAACCTGTCCCTCCCATATACCTCAGCAACTATAGTCTACAGTAAGTTCGCTCCTTGCCATTTAGCACATCATTGCAGATAAAGGGGAGAAATCAGAGGTGAATTTGCTGAGATTCAGGACCTGCCAGCTGTGTGTTCCTGCTGAGAAGGAGCCATCACCACGTCTGGGTGATAGCCATCAATGCTTCCCAATTCCCTTTCCTCACCAACCTACACTTCCACAGCTCACTCTCCGCGCTTTCAGAGGTCGCCCTTTAAACAGGGTGGTGGAGCTGTGCTCTTTCCTGTCAGCAACGTGGAGTTTTAAGTGTAGGCTTTGTGAAAGTTGCAAGAAATGAGTGTACATCTTGGATTTGGGCTGGAGAGTGCTGTTCATCATGCACAGCTGATAGTTTCCACCTACCTGCTTCTTCTGGAGAACTGAAATAAAGCAGCTTGCCTGAAGCACTGAAGGCTAGACAGCTTCCACAGCCACCGCTGGTTAGCTTAGTGCTAGTCAGTCTGAGTGTGCAAGCCCCAGAGGGCTCCCCAAAGAACTCCCCTTACTCTTTGATGTGCTGGAACAAAGATGCTCAGAAGGAGGATGTTTGGTTATATCTTAACTTGGCAGTTGTTACAACCAGTGCACTCTGTGCATATGGCCGGACATATGTCACATTTGAAATGAGGCGACTGAACGATGGCACTAACTGTGCTGCCAGGCAGTGTGCTGTCCCCTGGTCCATCCACGTTACACTGTCCACCTTGGTGAGAGACTGCTGTACTGTTTTCTTTGGCTGGGTGCCCGTGCCCTGGCAAGTGTCGAATAATGTTTTTTATAGCCTGGTTTGCAAAGCAAGAGGCAGCCATTATCCTCATTGATATCTTCTGAGGTTTGAATAAAACAATGCATTTAGTAGAGCGGGAGAATTATGTCAATTGTTCAACAGCAGTCCCTTGTTAGGAACAAAGTCTTAAAATAGTGTTTTTACAGCTGTATCAGGCATCTTCTGTAAAACAGTGCTAACTCATCTCATGCTTACTTTCATGGATACTGATCAAATATGTACCCATTAAGAACATGTCCAGGAGGACCTGGCCAGTTGACCTTAAAGGCTATCTCCCTTTAGGAAGCAAAGCAATTTATTCCATACCCCTTTGTATGTCATTTCTCCCTCTTAGCATAATACACATCCCTTACTCCTGAATGCCTGCCCTTTTTCCAAAGTGGATTAACTATTTACTCTCCTTTTCTGCTTCCCTCAGGTAAGGAGTTTGCATGCCTCTCTTCCTGGTACCTGGGCAACGTGCTAGAAACTTATTTCTCATTTTCATTTTCATCCTTCTCTTTTAGTTCCTATTTTAATTGCTATGGCTTGGGTCTGCCTAACCTGTATGCACTAGTTATCTCCTATGTTTCTGTATCTCACTACAGAGTACAAACACCCAAAATGATGTTTCAAAGTAGAGTAAGATTTCAACTAGCATTGTAATCTCAACAGGTCAACCAGCTTAAGTACATTTGTGTTTTCCAACTGCAGCTGCAACAGAAGCCCCATATTCAACAGTGTCAGAGTTTGGTATCTCACTGGGACAGAGGATGATCTTACGAGGTCCCTTCCAACCCTGTTTTTCTTCATTTCTACCTGTGAATGATAAAAATGCAATTTTTTTTTGGTACACATGCACACTGAGGCCACAGTCTACCCATGCAAGATGCTGTGTCACTTACCTGAATGCCATAATATGAGTCTGAGAGCCCTTAGCAGTTCTGGGGGGAAAAGAGAACTAGAACTTGTAAAATTTACTGCCCCCTAGAAAGAAAAGCGTCAAAACAGCAAGCCAGATACATAGCTGAAGTGCACTGCAGGTATAGTAGCCATGCAGCCCATCTATACTAACCAGAGTAAATGCTATGTGTTTCAAGTTTTGTCCAGTCAGGAAGTCTTCCCAGCAGAACTCCATCAGTATCTTGATACACTGAGCTAGCCCCACATGGGGGCCCAGAACAACTTTTTCACTTTTTCTTGTGTCTTTCCAGCAGTGGTTAAGGCAGTATATATCACTAGAATTGTAGTTGTAGTCATAAAGATATAGATCAGTTGTTAAATTGCCTGATGGAGACAGTTGTCAGTTTTTACATCAGGCAGCTGACATGTTTCAAAGGTTATTTTACTGGGAGCCTTGAAAGAGAAGGTGTTGCCCTCAGATTGTTATCTTATCAGAGATGAATGTATTTAACCTTAATTTGCTGTAAAATATTAACCATAAAGTTGTTCCACTACAGTGGAATTTGTTGATGGGCATGCTCCCATCTCCTGAGGTACACTGCAAATATATCTCTGGATATAAGGCATATCACACTGCCTATGAAATGCATAAAATAAATGAACCTGTGTAATGTTCACTGTACTATCAACTGAGCAAATTTTGCTGCAGGCTTTAAGCAAAATGACAGCTTTTCATTTCTCTAGCAATTTCAGTGCTGATTAGTATCAAATGATTATAGTGCTCTTGTGCTATCCGCAATTTTTTCATAATATCATAATATCTCCACCTAGTTTAGTTCAGGAGAGGAACGTGAGGCCTTGTGATGTTCTGACATTCCTGTTTAGATGACATGATTGGAAAAGTTTCACCTTTATCCCAGGTGATCTAAACTGGATCAGTTTAGGTGGATTCACACTAGAATAAAATTAGAGCAAAGTCAGAATTTATCAGGACCTCCATTTTTAATTATGCTGCTAGGGCATTGTGTCAAAATTTGATCAGCCCCCAGACCCACACAAATTACTTAAAACTCATTGTGCCAATAGGGGTAAATCAAGCTTTAAGCACTGCCAGTGATAACATTAGGATGCCAGTTAAAAGTTTTCTAAGCAACATCTCGGTGAACCATAGACCATCGTGTCCATCGGACACCATCCCTTGCCTTTGTCTCCCTCAGGACCATATGCCTTGAAGTCCTGGGAGCAATGTCTAACCCCACATCATCACAGTGGTCCAGCTCTCCTGCATTGGTGTCCCTTGTGCGTTCCCAGCACTATCACACATCTGCTGCAAAGGAAATGGGTAATAAAATAGTGTTTATTACCAACGAAACAAAACAGTAACAAGGACAGTAAGGGAGGAGTATCCTGGAACAACAAAAAAAAACAGCAATAACCACCTGCAAGTAAGGGTACTGGTTGCCTTAGCACGCTGTGCTGCAGGAGCTGCTGCTGGCAGGTACCTGGCTGGGTGGCACTGGGGAAGTGCCAGAAGCAGGCCAGGAGGGTAAAAGGTGGAAACAGTCAGCATCCAGACCATAAGCAGCCTTCCTTCAGCACTGCCTTTGGATATGGGCTCTCTGCTGTCAAAGTTATAGTGATGCGCTAATTATGTCAGCATCCAGTGAAACAAAGTGCCAGCATCGGGCACCCCCATGACACCTCCAGCCTGCACACCTCAGCCATCCTCATGAGATGTACCCATCATTTCTGTTTGCATTTCCTTTGGTGTCTAGCACCACACCTTCAGAGGAAGACTCCTTTATCATCTTTTTGCAGAAATGAAATAATATTATCCTTTCTCCCCTTCCAGTCTTTTCCTAATTTCAGTGTAGACCACAGAGGAAGGAATTAACTCTGTTTATGTATAATAGGAGGGAAGGGATAGAAAATTAGATCCCACAAAGAGGGAAATTGTCATAGACTTCTTCTTGAATTATGAATGTCTAAAGGGAAGATTTCACAGAGTACATGTTGCTCGGTAGGAAACAAGGAGGCTATTTCACAAGGACAGGTTCAGCTCATAGCAGGATTGTTGTATGTACTTTTACACAAGCAGGGCATGTCTTGCTCCAGTTTTGAGGCTATGAGTCCTAATTCAACATCCAGTTATTAACATAATAAAGCACAGTCCTTAACCTCTGCTCCTGGTTGCCATAATCATTACAGAGTGCATGAGCTGAAGATATCCTGGAGAGTGGGATGGAAGAACACTGGAGACGTTGTGCATGGCCAAGAAGAGAAATTTTGAGCCTTTTAATCAAGCGTAGGCAGAAGTGTACAATGCAAAGCAGAGGAAGATGTTTACTAGTATGCCATTTAGATGGGAGGAGAGGAGAGGAGAGGAGCAGAGAAAGCGTGAGCTGGGCAATTGCCGTGCAAGGCACTTATGGAGAAGAGCATATTGCACTCCAGGAAAAGATGAACTATAGCTGTTAAAGCAAAACCCAACACCCACCTGTATGTCCATATTTTATGACTGGCATGGCTTGGGGGGGAGACTGGATGTTACCTGGGCAGAGAAGGAATAGCTCCTAGAGATCTTTTCTAGTGTCCAAAGGGTATTATTAATAGTGTCCTTCAGAAAGAGCCATACTAGCCTTCTGCCAATACAGAGCTTTTGGAAAAGGTAAAAAAGAGAAAAAATACTGCAGACTGGGCTCATGGGAATGTCCTGGGAAGAAGAGGGTCTAGCCCCCCTTCCACCTGGGAAGAAGAGGGGAACCACCACAAGTCCTGGTATTTTCCCTTGCCAAGGCACAAAGAGCAAGCGAGCAGAAACATGAGTAAGGACAAAGGTAGAAACAGCAGCAGTGATAATATCTTTGAGCCTGTATAAATTCATTAAGCATTACAAGCAAGGCTTCATTTCTGCGTGCATGAAAATATCCAGCTGCTCTCTCTTCCTCCGTACCAACCACTTTTTTAGTAAGAAACAAAGCCAGGAGGGGACCAGACTAAGGCAGCCTGCCTCTGGGCCAGGTCAGTGCCTGCCTGTGGGGCTGGGACCTGTTTTCTGTTCTAAATATGCACTCCAATGTGTATTGCCGCTTGTCTTCAAAAAGCAGTGACATTGGTGATTGATTTTCTGCAGTCCTCATCATCTGCTAATGCTGTAATTTTAGAAGATGCCGGTATCCTAAAGGGTTATGAAATCTCACCTCAGTAATGGTGCATTGGGTTAAAAACCTGGACATGTATTCTTCCTTGTTTTGTTTTTGTTTTTAGAATGTGTTTGTACTCCTGAAAATGGCAATGTGGGAGCCCATCTGCTTGTTAGGGATAAATAGTAAAATTGTAAATTATCAACATTGCGCAGACTTGTACATATACAAATCTGGATATCACGTTTGAAATTAATTCAAATACATTCTTTTAATTTTTTCTCCTTAAATTACTGCTACTGTTTTTTGAGTGTCTTTCTTTCAGAGAGGCTGTTTGGGAAATAGTAATTCTTTTGCATGTATTAAGAAACCCTTCCCCCTATATTAGCATGTACTTCAGTACAGAAGACCAGATGATAAAAGAAATCAAACTGATGGACCAGGAACAAAGGAAATCATTGGCTTGACAATCAACATGCAACCTCCACCAGTAGTAGCTGGAAATGTTTCCTTGGCAACCAGGCTGAAAACCAAATTCTCTCATATTAAATTTTCGATTTAACTGAAAAGCCAATTGTATGTGATATTAACTCTCTATTGTGCCATTGTGTATTTTAAATAGCAGTGAATAACCTGAAGTAGGGGTACATAAATGGGGCATGTTTCTGTGTTTCTGTGAATCGGTACATTGTCTTTAATTCAAGGGTGAACATTCCCCCAGTGACAGTTGGAGAAAGCAAATAATTTAAGTAGAAGTTACAACTTTTACACAGAAATACATGCTGTTAAATTGCCCTTTGTCCTGGACTGAATCAGCTGGAGACAAAATGCATTTTTATGTAATTTGTCAAAGTTAAATATACTGTTAGTTTCCTTGGGAGGTTCCAGAAAGATGTTTTAGAGAATGTGCTTGATTCATTATTTAGTATAAGAACTGGGGGGCTGAGCAACTATTGCAAGAGTGAGCAAATATTTTTGATGCTGGAGGCACGAAGGTGTGGCTAAACCAAAGCCTTGCTTCTGTCTATATTAAAGTGCAAAGGTTAACCTCCTGCTGAAGGGAACATGAAAAAACAAGCCGTAGTAATTCTAAGGCATCAGTTCCCTGCTGGTGTTTATAGCAGTGACATACATCTAGCCTAATGCAATTGAACGTTATCCATCTGTTTACACAAAATGGGCAACATGAAAAGCTCCTGAAGAGGTGCTTTTGATACCTGAGATTGTTTCTGCAACTGTTCTCCACGTGCCATTACGCTCCTACTTCACCACTGATTTGGCATCCGTATGGTATCAAACGGGAGTTGACACAGCTGCCTCTGTGTTGATCTGTGAATTGCAGAGAAGATTCTTTTGATTTTCTTCCTTAGTTGCTGTACATATGTACATGTGTCCTGTCTGCCTCAGTCACACATCAGTCACTCCTCAGTCCCTCTCAGATGTGTCCTCTGAGTACAGTTTTCACCACTTTCCTTTTGTTTAGACAAAACTCCTGGATCACCAAGTGGCAATTTCCACATTTGCTAACGACGTTAAGTGTGCAGAACGCATTAGGATTGCTACCTCTAGGCAGGTTTCCTCCACATAGATGTTAGCTCCTGATTAGAATGGGTCAAAACCAGTTGGGGGGGGACATGACACGGGGGAACGACGTGGCGACAGCATGAAGAGCAAAGCTGTTATTTGTACCCTCTTTCTTTGTAAGATTGGAGCTGGAAGGAGTGATCTTCCCAGCCTGCTTGGAGGCAATCAGAGGCATTCTGCAGTTAACACTACCTTTGACTTTTTCCCCAAGGGCTGGTACTCTCTGGGCCGGCATCGCTCTGCCTTACCTATGTGCTTCCACCTTCCTTCTCCCTGGGGGCCTGTGGTCACCCGGCGATCAGGCAGAAGAGCAATGAACAAAGACAGAGGAGAGCACGTGGTACCTACAAAAAGAATAGATTCTTTCACAGGCCTGTCACCCAAGTTTGTTACTCTTCACCCAAATGTATCCTGCCTTTTATTAAACACAATTTTTCTTATGCTCCAGTTACAAATAGACAATATTCCTAATCCTAAAATGCATGTGCTTTTTTTTTAAAAAAAAAAAAAATGTAAGTCTCACTTTGAGTCAATGCCATAATTTTCATCTTAATTTGGCACTCAAATGGCAGCTCTCAGGAAAGAAGCACTTAGTTAAGGAAGGAGTTTCACCTCTTGAAGGGCTTTAAAATAGCTAGGCTCTCCTTCCAGTTCTGCTGCTGCTTAGTTATGTGACCTTGGGTAAGTCACCTCAAATCTATGTGTCTGTTTTCTCCCCTGAAAAATTGTGTCTTTTCTTTATAAATAACTTACTGAAGGAAAAGGCTATGTAATAGTTAGGTATTAATGGAATATTTAATCAAAAAAACTATTTGCAATCCAAAAGATATGTCTGGGGACCTTTAGTTACCTTTCTGTAACTGCCTCAAATCTGCCTCAAATCTAATCTGGAAGGTCCAGGGACATTTAATCAGTGTCATTCCCTGGTCACTCATGTACTTTGAGACCATCCTCTTTAAATTTGCTTTCCATGGGCCGTGTGCCTGTGGAAACAGTGAGTTCCTTAGAATGCAGATGCTCTCTAGGAAAGCAGTCAGCTTTGTAAGCTTGGCTACAGATCTCTCATGTACTAATAGATGTTCAAATCGCTGGCATCAGGAGAATCAGCAGAACGTGAAACCAGAGTGGTCGAAGACATCTATGCTAAAAATAAACAAAACCAAAATAAGATAAACTCGGTGTCCAGAAAAGGGGACATTCAGTGAAAGTAAAAGCAAGTTCAATGCTGAAGGAAGGACTGTGTTACAAAAGAGTAACTAGGTTTTGAAGGTAATTGTGTATGTTGTTATTGAGGCAATGAAATGAGGCTTTAAACTGTACTAAACATTTATATGGATATAAAATATATTACAAGGAAAATATATAGAGAAATACAGTGTTGTAACTTAAACACTTAAACCAATCCCTTCCTCATTTTAACCATGACGAGACCTAACTGGGAAGAGGTGATTCCCCAGCCACCTGATGCAGACTACTTATATCTTTCTTTGAAACGTCCCTTGTAGCTCTTTTCAGATGGTGGCTAAGAACAAATAGACCTTAGGTCTGCTCCTGCATGGTAGTCCTTGTGCCCCTAAATAATTTCTCTGCTTTTGTGCTTCTTTCCTCCAACAGGATCTGCATTTAATTTACTGAGTGCTCCTTTTCCCTTCTTTTCATTAGTTTTCATTCTAACAGCAAGGCTAGATGGATTTCGGCTCCAAAGGCATAGCTGAGCCCATCCACTGGTAAGATGCCAGGGCTCCTCAGCTGCAACACTGGAAAGAGAAAGTGCCAAGAAATGCCATTTCTATTGTGAAAAATTTAACATTTTGTTAAAAGAGATTAGATTTTCTCTAAGGCCAGCAGCACACCTCCCAGGGGTTGGTTCAGCAGGGACTTTAGGGACTGAGTGAAGATACTGTATAGGTAAAGTGGAAGAGACGTGCTGTTTCTTTGATAATATCCCCTTTTATCTGAAAATAGCAAATGGTTTTCTCATGCCTTCCCAGTTTGTTGAAGTTTGTTGAAGACACAGCATGTATTTACTTGCTCACTTCTCCACTGCAGTTTGTCTTCTTGCTGGAGTGACAGAGGTGAAGGTGACAGCTACCCAGGGTGCGCTTGATGCTGGTTTGTGGTGAAGCATGAATGCGTGGAGCAGGCTGCAGTCTAGCTTCTTGTCTGTTGTCTACATCCTGCACTTTGGATAAGGCCCCCAAGACAGGGCCCACATTTTATTGTTATTATTTGGCAGATGTAATGGATTTTACACGAGATGATACCTTCATAATAGATCTATGAGCTCTTTCAGTTTAATCTGATTAAACTCTCCCAGACACTTACTTAGGTAAGGTAGATGGGATGAGTCAGAGTCAGAAAGATTAGGTGACTTCTGCATGATCACGAAAAGGTCGGAGGCAGAGGAAGGAATTTGAGGGGCATCACCCTTAACTCACATATAAACACACTCAATGAAATCAGGGCGCAGGCTGTGGAAGGGGAAGGAGGGCTGGCGCAGCATCGCTCACTTGCTACTCATCCCCACTTCTTGCACAGGTCTTTTGGTGCTGTAGCAAGAGAGTGGGAGCTGGCGATCAGTACAGAGCAGGGAGCTGGAGCTGGTAAATCGGTATCTAAATCGCAGGTCAGTGTGTTAACCACTGCCCTCTCTAACTGAAGTGTGGATATTTTACTGCAGGGAAACCTTCAATATGAATTTCCACATTAAAAAAAAGTACGAGCTGTGTGCTTAGCTCAAGTGCATGCTCTCAGTGGAGCTATTCCCATTTGCACTGACCACACATGGACACAGGCTGTGTGATCAGACTGTCTCCATTATGCATGAAGGGGAAGACAATCAAAACACAGTGGTTCCTCTCCTTAATGTTTCTCAGGTGACTGACAAACAGAAGTTGGACAGATTTCCTCATTTGTTGCTTATGATGATACCACCATGGCTTACAGCATCATTTCTAGGGTTAAATTCTGACTCTGAGAAGGAAGGGTAGACAGATTCGCTTACCCTCCAGCGTCAGTCCTTGAGTAATGGGTGTGGCGCGTAAATGCTTTATCATGATTATGAACAAAGACATTAGTCCTTGTGTTGTCTCCCTAGGGACTCATGTCATCCAGCTTGTTATAGTCATTTCTTTCCTAATGGAAGAAACTCGTTGTAGGCGTAATTCTACCATGATGTGTGGGAGGGAAGTCTTGGGGAACAGATGGTTCTTGGTGAACAGACTGTAGTGACTAAGACCAACTCTCAAAAAAGAATGAATCTATCAAGCTGATTTGCTAGGGAATAGAAATATGAAGGAAAACCATAATATAAGTACAAAAATGAACTATGAAGCAAGGCTGCCTGTTGTATACATGACAGTGGTATTTCTCCTGGTAAAGAAATTGCTTTTTAATAGCTCTCCTATGGAAAGGATTCTCTGAGCTGTTTCTTTTTAAAATGCTGATGTATTTATCATTGAGCACAGGAGGGCAGAAAACCAGACACTTGAAACTCAGAATGAAAATAATTCTGTGCTAGCAGAAATTTTGCCTCTACAGATTTGCATCTATCTACTTCAAGGTGGTGTAGGAAACCATTGAGAATTTCTGATTGTCGTGGTTTAACCTCAGCTGGCAACTACGTACCACGCTGCTGCTCTCTCACTCCCCTGGCCTACCCTGATGGGATGGGGAGAGAATTGGAAGACAGTAAAACTCATGGGTTGAGATAAGAACAGTTTAAAAACTGAAATAAAGTAAATAATAATAATGGAAAGGAAAAAGAGAGGAATAAAATCCAAGAAAAGCAAGTGATGCACAGTACAACCACTCACCACCCGCTGACTGATGCCCAGCCAGTCTCTGCGCAGCGATCAGCCCTTCCCGGCCAACTCCCCCCAGTTTATACACTGAGCATGACATTCTATGGTATGGAATATCCCTTTGGCTAGTTCAGGTCAGCTGTCCTGGCTCTGCTCCCTCCCGGCTCCTTGTGCACCTGCTCGCTGGCAGAGCGTGGGAAGCTGAAAAGTCCCTGACTTGGAGTAAGCACTACTCAGCAACAACTGAAAACATCAGTGTGCTATCAACAGTATTCTCATACTAAATCCAAAAAACACAGCATGGTACCAGCTACTAAGAAGAAAATTAACTCTATTCCAGCTGAAACCAGGACACTGATGGAGGTCAGCATAAGTCTAGTTTTTACGTGGTATCTCCAAAGGTCTTGACAGAAGAATCAGAGTGATAAATCATACATGGGATGACTGATAGGTACCTTTGAGCCATTGGTAGTGATTCAAATGTGGCTGCCTTGCCTGGGATGCCTTCTATGACCAGCAGCACAGCTCTGTTCACTAGGCAACTACCCTGTTATGTGGATCCACAAACATGGGAGGAATTGAAGCAGCAAGAGGCTGTGCTGCATGTCTGTCCCAGATGAGTCCCGCTGCAGAGCTGTGAGAACTGCAAAGGTGGGATAGTAATTACCTGTCTGTGAGGCTAGAAGTGTCCCTCTCTGCAGCTCCCCAGGGGAGTGGTAGTTTGCATAAAGAAGGGTTTCATAGAACATCATCCTGTAGACCCACTAATACGTACAGTTAAAATGGACAAATTCTTCAGTTAAGCTCATTTTAGTCCACTAGTGGTGATAAAAACATACTTACTCCTTAAAGGTCACGGTTTAATTATCAGCGTTGGTAATGAATTTAATGACCAATACAGAATGATTTCTGAGACCAGGTGCTGAGTGGGTGGATTAAAGTCTCTCCCCATGAAAGAGATTTTCCTCTACAAAAGAAGTACCCAGTACTGTGGGCTATTTGCTCAGTCATGAGTAATCTCTTAAGAGCTCCTTGCCAGCCATTTGATACGTTGGTGTTTCATTTTCAGGGTGTTTAACCATCCCACCAGCTGGGAATTAGATAAACAGCATCTCAATTTTACCAGTGTGAGAACTGAAAACGGTTAAATAAATGGCCCCTTCTTACTTGGCAGTATTTTTTCAGGACTCATTTGATCGCTATATTGACTGAAATGCAATTTTAAGTCTATTAGGCCTGCAGACCTAGCACAGCTCAAGGGAGGTTATTTTAAAGTCCATATCTATGGCAAATTTTTTCATTTAGAGCTGGTCGCAGCGTAGTGGGAAATTCTCAACCAGACATATGAACCAGTTGTCTAAGATACTCCGCTGCTGCTACTAAATATGAAGCAGACAAGGCAGAGTTTCACTTGGGTTTAATAGGAGCAGTACTAAGCAATCTGAGACTTAATTCTACTTCCCTTTAGCATCACAGTGAAAATGTCCATTTTAAAAATAAATTACTGTATGCGCTCTGAACCATTCTTAGCTACAATAACTGGTATTTAACTGCAGAGCTAAAGGCTATCCATACAAAACATCCTGCAGTAATGTCTCAGAATTGGCATCTGGCCTTGTAAAATCATGTCTAAACTGGCAAGGTCTTTTGAGCAACATGCAAGGAAATGCATGTTTCCATGGCTGCAACCCCTACCGTAGATTAGCATCCCTTCGGAAGTTGGCTTTAATCTTGGAGAAGATCTCCTGAGCTTCTTTTTTCTATAATGGCACATTGCTGATCTCTATACTTCATAAGACATGGATGGCTCCGGCATTGCCAGTGTCATTGTTCATTAGTTCTTATTTTTCTTGGTTCAGAGAGCAGTGATCAGATATTACTATATAATTTGAGCCTCTTCAGGGGATGCTTTTAGGCATGTGGGAGGGAAGGAAACACAGTGTTTTGGAGAGTCATCTCTTCCAGTGTAAAAGGGAAGAAGATATTCTTGGTTTTGTATGATTTTACTCTCTGAATTAGATAAAATTGCCGTGCTCTGAGTGATGAATTGAGTAAATGACGGGGAGATAATAGCTGTGCTATTATCCCTGGAGAGAAGATGCCAAAACTGAATGCCTTTCATTTGAAAGGAATGAGCTGCCATAAAATGTTCAACATAAGGAAAATTGCACAGACTAGGATTTTCCTCGTTCTTTCCTCAGAGCCCCACTAACCTGGTGAGTTAAGGTTGCTGCAAAAATGAGTCTGAAAACAGCAAACCTCTGAAGTTAGAGAAATCCGTACATGAACTACTTGGTCATTAGTCCCCATACTACTGGAGAATCCAAGACACAAGTTCACCATTAGGGCATGTGCCACCTCAGAGATAATTTTCCACAGCTATAGCACAGCAGTATTTCCACTTTCCTGCTTGGGCACCCCATGTAGCTGCTCAGGAGCTCACAAATTGCATGTGGTACTTGGTGTCCCAAAGAGGTGAAAAGTAAGTGATATTGCAGTACAAGAAAAAGGTACTGCAAAAGGAAAGCATAGGGGAAGGCATGGGACCAAGAGAGTATGAGAGTCCCTCCATCACAGTTACAAGTTCAGTGGAGAAGATCTGTTCACGCTGTCATGGTTCCCTCAGGTTGACAGGGATGACACCATGAAGACACTGTTTGGGTGCGAGTCTGAACATCCATCTGGAGGTGGGGTGAAGGCTGTCCCTGTTGATTAGTGGATAGAGCTGGTCTTTCAGGTTGGTGAGACGAAGGTGGTAGCTATATGTTGCTTTATGAGTCTGACTCTCCCCTTCAGGTTGCAGGCTTGAGGCATAACTGAATTAAGAGACTATGATGTTTTTAAATTAAGCAATACACTACTGAGAGACTAAAAAAGCAATTAAATGATAATTAATCTATAAGCACACTCAACTATAAAGCTACTAATTATCATTCTTAAGTCTTATGAATCACACCCAACTACTATTGAATTACAATTCTATTTCCCTTCCCTTCCCACTGTAAGTCTATCCCTCCTTTTTCCACTCTCACACACCAAGTCTTTGAAAGACATGATGGACGCTCCAGCAGGTTGTCAAATGGGGGTCCCTCCAGCATCATTGTGGACTTGGATTCAAAGATCAGCTTCATCACCATCTGTACATGTCCACACTCCTACTGAAAAAAAATCTTGTCCTTTATTCTGTACCTGATTTCATATCTTACCTCCTGGTTTTCTATTTCTGGATGCATCTTTTCACCACCCTTGCACCTCTCTTTCTCCATCCAAACTCCTCTCAAATAAACAGTCTGTCCCCAGTTACTTTTGTCCTAGTTGGTCCCATTTCTGCTGCATCCATACCCAAGTTGGATGGGTTTTTTCAGTGCTGTTACTTAGGCAATCTTGACTTTGTATGGTATTACTTATATGGTTGTCTGGGTACAGGTGGCATTGGAAGACTTTGCACCCCAAAACTCCCCTGCCAGTGTCCAGTTCATACTGGCATCATATTGTTTACTATATACACTCACTAAGACAAATCTTCTTATTTAGCCTTGACTCTTCTACCTAGTTCCAATTAAGCACAAGCAATTTCTTACCTTGTGCGCAGCCTGCATACCACAGCACCAGGGTAACATGTTTTTCACATTCTGGTTTTGTGCTCATGCAGCCTTGTTGTCCTTGAACTGTTTCAATCACTTTCCTCATTCCCAGTAGAGGCCTTACAAGGCTTGGTGCTCCATCAGGACCTCCCGCTTACACCTTATCACTCTGTAGTCGTGTCTACAGAAAGCCATATGCCCTAAAGATGCTGACTTTACAGGCCATGTAGTTTGGAGGAGATGTTTAAGTATTGGGTTGTGGGTTTTTTCCCAGGTAATCTGGGAAATTGGTAGGCTGCCTCTACCAAATGTGGCGGAACAGGTGACTTAATGTAGAGATGAGTTGTACTTCCCTCAGTTAAAAATATAATTAGGTTGTATAACTTCATGCGAGTAGTATTTGCAGAACATTGTGTATATCTTAATTGTGAAATTGCTATGTGGGATGAGAGGTGCTTTTCTCTACAGGTAGTTGGTTGTGGTGTGTTCTGCTTGTTCCTTCTCCACTCCTTCAGCCAGGGTTTTTTTTGTTGGTAGATTAAAGCATTAAAGTAATTTATAACCTTCCAGGACTTAGGCCAAGGACACAGGCTCATTACAGTAATCCCTACTCAGACGGATGGGGAGACTTTTGTGTACAAACAACTTTTTGTTGTTCAACCTGGTTGGGAACATTGCTCGTTCTAGTGGCACGCGGGCAAGTGCTTTGTTACAACTGAAGCATAATTAGCCCAAGTGCTCACTTTTCTGCCTTGTATGGACTGGGTGGCATAAAATTAATTGGTGCAATCTAGATCTAGAAGCTAAGGGCAGGACATGCAGAAAACAGGAATTCCATTTCAGTTTACATGAGTTCTCTTTGGTCTCCATTGGAAGCAGGATGAGCTGAAAATATACTTGCAGAGAAAAGTAACTTTTCTATTAATAGATGTACAGTATTTGGGGTATTTTGTGAGTGGGATGAAAACTGTATATCAGTGTGAAAGATGTCTTGAGTCACAGATCCTCTGATCAGAAAATTTTAACATTATGGCTTTAGCTGGAACAATTAATAGGAGTGCCAGAGATGATGAGTGAGGCTTGTAATGGTTGATTAACCTTCAACAGTCTCTGTGAGATGCTAAAGTGAGCTAAAACCTGAGCCTGGCTTAAGGACACTTGATAGGGTTTTCCTGATCCTCATAAATGCATGTGTGTTTCCTTCCATACTAAAATACCTGGATTTCTCTACCATTAAAAATAAAATAATAAAAAAAAAAAAGGGAACATAAACTCCTACCTGATTTCAAAGCTCATTCTTATCTTTTACTGCCTTAAAGAGGAACAGTCTTGCAGGGTGTGTGAAACATCATCTGTCTTGTCTCTTGCCTTCAGCCCTGTCAGAGCATTCTAGTCAGGTACAACTGCAACGGCAGGGTAGGGAGAAAATTTTCACATGGTGTGACTAAGCCATCTGCAGCAACACTCTGATCTTTGTACCAGGAAGTGAGCAACATCTGCTCCTGGTAGAAGTGTTACTATCACAAGCTGACGTTAAGTGTCCCTTCTAACAACAGGTATCTTTATTCCGAAACAAGACTACACCTCCTGTTTGATGAGACCCAAGCTAGTGGAAAAGAGAGTACACATTCCAAAAGGCTGGTATAGACTACATGGACCAAATTTACCTTTTCCTTATATCAGGATAATTTGATACAGTTCAGTGGCACTGCTTATATTTTTTTATACCCGTGCCAGAAGGAGGTGAATTTTGAGAATGTTTATTATGGGCAGAACCAATTGATCCAAGCACTGTCAAAGGAGGTCTCAAATACAGAAAGCGGTCCATGTTTTGTGTACCGTGCAGAGAAGCTGGATTCAGGGAGAGGGTCTGAGCTGTGAGTCCAGCTGTCAGGCTTGCATGTAGGCTTCTTCAACCATTTCTGAAGGGTTTCCATGGATTATTCTGAGACCTGGCCATAGTCAGAGGCATTAATTACAGCTGTTCTCCAGTAAAAGCGGTACTTGCAGAGCCACACTGCATTGTAAGTAGCTGGACACTATTTGGACAGATGGTTCTATCTTCTTAAGGAAGTTTGAGATCCCCTAAGCTGAAGGCTCCTTGGATGGAAATCAAGGATTACTTGTAACTCTCTACTTCCTTGCTTGCTTGGAATAGTGACACTATAGAAAATCGGATTATAATGGTTAAGTCATCCTTTCTTACATGTTTTCTTAGAATGTCAACTGTTTTCTTCCTCACTGGACTTGGTCTCTTTGTCACAAGTGCCTTTATTTCTTGTAGTGTTCCTGCCCTTCCTCTTAGTCTCATAAATTGCATTACCTTCTGCTCATGTCCCAGTAATTTTCCAGTTTGTTTACTTGCTGTGTGCGCTGCATGTAGCCTCACTATGAGAATATGATTATAGTTAAGTGACAGCAAGGAAAGGAAGCAGATATTTGACAAGCTGAGGTGCCTGAACTTAGTGCTTTTCTTTAACCACCAATGAAAAAATTACATTGTCATGATGACGTAACAAAAATATATGTAGAATGGCATAAGAAGGCGAAAATATTTGTATCAGACATGAACACAAAAGAAAAATTATTAAATTGGAAATTGTCCTAAGTGAATAATAGAATCATAGGTTGGTTGGGGTTGGAAGGAACCTTAAAGATCAGCTAGTTCCAATGCGCTGCCATGGGCAGGGACATCTTCCACTAGACCAAGTTGCTCAAAGGCCCATCCATACCAGGGATGGGGCATCCACAGGTTCTCTGGGCAACCTGTTCCAGTGCCTCACCACCCCCACAGTAAAGAATTTCTTCCTTATATGTAATCTAGATCTACCCTCTTTCAATTTAAAGCCATTCCCCCTTGTCCGATCACTACATGCCCTTGTAAGAAGTCCCTCTCCAGCTTTCCTGTCAGCCCTTTTAGCTACTGAAGGCTGCTATGTCTCCCCAGAGCCTTCTCTTCTCCAGGCTGGACAACCCCAACTTTCTCAGCCTGTCTTCAAAGGAGAGGTGCTCCAGCCCTATGTGGCCCTTCTCTGGACTCACTCCAACAGGAGTTGGGGGCCTCAGAGCTGAATGCAGTACTTCAGGTGGGGTCTCACGAGAGCAGAGGAGCAGAATTGCTTCCCTCACCTGCTGGCCATTTTTCATTTGATGCAGCCCAGGATACAGTTGGCTTTCTGGGCTGCAAACACACATTGTCCAGTCGTGTTGAGCTTCTCATCCACCAACACCCCCAAGTCCTTCTCCTCAGGGCTGCTCACAATCCATTCTCCACCCAGCCACTATTTGTGCTTAAGATTGCCCCAACCACTGTTGGTTCAGGCCAAAATTGTGCTAAGACCCTTCTAACAGTGGAGCAATACAGATGATTGAGTTCCAGTGCCCAGGGCTTAATGTGACACACATTTAAATTTCCAGGAATAGATATTTCCACAGAATTCCTTGGCTGTCTTGGGTAGCGGAGGTTTGGCACAAGGCTCTTACCATTTGCTGACTGCCTGCTCCTCACATCCCAGAAACTTCTAGCATGGTTCATGCTAGAAGAGTGACTTACTCTTCTACCGTACTCATTTCCCAGATGTTCAGCTCTCTACACTCGAGTGCCAACTCACTACAATGTTTACAAAAAAAATTTTTTGTTGTTTGAATAGCTTTAAATATTTGATGTGTTTGTCTTGATTTGTTCAACTTCTGTTGTGTGTGACATGAAAGGATTTTTGCCTCCCTTACACTTTCAATCAAAGTCAACCTCAGTGCCCACGTTACCTGTGAACCTCTTCACGATGACATTCTCTCCTTTATGCCTCAGGAAGAGGTCAGGGAATCTTAAATAAGGGTGTATGGAAGTGCAGGATATCCACTCTAGGTTGCCACAACTGCTGCAGTCATTCCTTTGGAAAAACTCTTTGGAGGAGCCCAAGTTCAGAGCAGTGTATCTCAAGACTTTCCCAGATGCACTTACAGGAGTTGCAGGGCCCAGATGCATCTGTGGGGTTGTCCTTGAAAAAAAATTTTGAATCACATACCAGCACTGTGTTATACAGGTTATGTGCTGGTTGCCTCAGCTGTATCTGTGTGACACCCTGTCCTGGTTTCAGCTGGGATAGAGTTAATTTTCTTCTTAGTAGCTAGTACAGTGCTGTGTTTTGGCTGTGATGTGAGAACAATGTTGATAGGACACTGATGTTTTTAGTTGTTGCTGGGTG
>JAVJGI010000060.1:11181222-11261922 GCA_035590275.1 Ibycter americanus | reverse complement strand
CCCCCCCCCCCCCCCAAGGCTCTATCCCAATTAAAGCTTCATGAGCTGCATTTTCACACATTTCTTGACTGAGCAATCCTGATGCTTATTGCTGGAAATGTACCAGGCTAAAAATTAATTGCAGGGTAATTACTTTATGTCAAGAAGCTGCCCAGTTATTTCTCAAATTTGCTACAATGGCAATTCTAAAAGTAGTTATGTACCTTCCTTCCTCCAAGACTGTTTTGGAGGATTTTATCAGTGGCAAACACAACTGGGATAAGCCCTTTCATCAGAATAAAATTGCAGAGATCAGGTGTTTTTTAAGGAGTTATTTTCATGACTTTGGTACCTTCAGTAGTTTAAATTTGTGGTGGTCACATATTCATTTATGATACTGCCATTGAAATCACAGAGGGATGGATATACGTGTCAGGGTGTTACATTGTATATATATAGGCTGTTCCCTAGCATTTATACACCAATGCTCTGTTCAGAAGAGGGATTTCAAACACCTCGTTTTAAAAGTTATTCCACACACCCAATGAACACCTTGTTCTTCAAAGGAATTTTTGCCACGATATTTTACCCCTTGGCTTATGTCTTCCTTAGAATGTATTGTATTTCCTTTACAGAAGCAATTCGTGCTTATATTCTCCTGAATTATGCTAAGGAATCCCTTCTATTTCTTTATCTGAAGAGGCAGAAGCTTTTTGCTTTTTTTTTTTAATTGAAATCTCTCAGCCTTAATCTTTTCAGTAGTTCCTCATACATGAGATTCATTTTCTGGGAATTCTCTGATTTTTCTCCATTTAAAATGTTCTCATATAGTAATGACTTCAAATGTGCATACTATAATGTAAATTACCATCTTTTTCTAATCCTCCTAGAGAAGCCAATATCCCAGTACCTATTAAACATACCTGGCCCCGCTGTGCACCAGAGAAGACCATTTTTTAATTGGTCTTACAAAAATAAAAATAAAAAGCTGGCAACATCTGGTTAAAATAGTGTAATTTGGGTGCCTCCATTGATCATTGGTTTTGTACCATAGGAGGAAAAAAAGTTACCATTCTAGGCCACGCTTAAAAACTTGATGCTTTCTGGGTCAGTCACCAAAGCGTTTGGCCCTGCTATGACAGAGGAGAGCCGTGAGTGCTGTCGCTGAAGAGGCAGTTTGTTGCAGAAAGGAGGCACAGTAAGTTACAGGCTCCATTGATAATAGGGTGAAAAGCCATAGCCCACCTTTACCACAGCTTGCGTTGCTGGGACATATTTATTCACCACTTTGGAAGATGAATGCTTCACATCAGGGGAGAGCACAAGAAACAGTGTTAGATAGCGTTACCAAGCAAACAGGAGAATTACTTTCTCTTCTACTTGTGTTTCTCAATGAAGTGTCATCCTGCGTGGTGCCTGTTACAGTAAGTTAGTTTTTTAGAGGTGAGGACTGACAGATCCAAAAAAGGAAGGACTACCCAGGCTTCTTTGAAATGCAGTTATAAGACCAAACTCATGCAAGTTCCTTTTTAAAGTAGACCATTCATTATTTTGTATTTGCTTCACTGAAAACATCTCCTGAGGAAGATGCGAAGCCTTTGGCATTTTACATTGTTCAGTGGTTCCTTTATTTTTCAGCTGTGCTGTTCCGTAGATGTGCAATTTGCCCTTTTTTTGAGGTTTTTTTTATCTTTGTGGTACGGAAAAAATTCTGATTGAAAGATTGATGGGCAGAAATTTCTCTGAGCTATTACACGCTTTAAGTCAGGAGCAGAGAACACAAAGAGTTACAGATGTCCTTTGGGAAGGGAGGTCAAAGTTTAAGTGGGCAGGAACAGGGAAAGAGATGCCCATCAAACACACTCAAACATAATGTTGGAAGAAATTCTAGATGTCCTGGTTTTGTAATAATTACTTGACAATGTAAGTTGAAGTCACAGAGATTGGATTATTATTATAAATGGAATTGCCTGATTTTAAAATAAGAAAAATTCAGAAAATTTCAAAGTGAAATTCTCCCCTTTGTTGAGGGGCAGCACAGGCTATGCAGAACGTGATCCTATTTTGAGATTTAAAATGAGAGCAGAAACTATTATGTTCATGTATGTTCTTTTGGTCAAGGCAAGCAGCGTTGCCGCTAGGATGCATTAGGATGCTCAAAAAGACACTGAAATCAGGATACGTTATTACTGCTTTCCCTCAGTTGAATTAGTATTGGATGACTTGAAGTCAAATATCTTTCCTTTCTCTTCACTATAATTCTGTGGCAATTCATATATCACTCCTGGAGTATTGCTGACTTGGCCAGTTTTTATGCGGTTCGAACAGTACAGCACGGCAGCCCACTGCTGTCCATTCAGTACATTTTGTATTGGCAGGCAGCTTCTAAAAAGGAAAGACAGAACTATCTAAGGATTTATCTGTCTATATTATCTATCCCAATAACTATCTAAGTTATTGGGAATTTATTATATATGCCCTGGCTGAGTTGATCAGAATTTAGACGTGCAATTATTGTTTTATAAAAAAGACTGAGCATCACCTTTATGTTAAGCACTCCCTGAACTGTAGGAAACAGTGTGGAATAAGCTGCATTTGTTTTGTCTTTAAATCTTCTTGCACTTCCCCGTAAAGCACTGACAAGTCTGAAATCTTCAGATTCCATAAAAGAGGCAGCAGACTTTCATTAAACAGCTGCTCCTGTTATCTGATTTAATGGTGACGATGAACTGAATGTTCTTCTGATCCAGAAGGTTTCCAAAGCAGTATGCTGATTTGTGAGCTTGCGTTTAGAAATTGCCTTCATCCTTCAGAGAAATGCAGTGAGTCATTGGAGGGGGTGAAAAACTACAGCTGTTGAGTGGCATGTGGTAGTAGGCAATACCTAGCAGTAGGCACAGAAACTGAAGGGGATATTATCTGCAGTGGGAACGTCAGAAGGAGATGTCATGTAGGCAGAATATAACTGTTCAGATTCGAGCAAGGCTGGCACTGCCGAAATACTACTCTTCATTTTATATGCCATGACTGAAATGGAGAAAGGGCTGATTCATTCTTTCTCTGCCTTTGCATTATTTATGCCGAAGTAAAACAAGTATAAAATAAGTCTCATTGGGTGGAGTTTTACATTCTCTTTGCAATAGAACAAACAAAGGCAGAATTGTTCCCAAAACCTTTCCATTTTGTGTTTCATCAGGGTTCGCTCACGTGCAATCTCTCATGAGATGATACATATTTGGACAGCCAATCTAGCATCCTTTTGTTAGAAGACAAGCTTTTTACAGACATTAGTGCTGCTGGTACCGGTTCTGAACATAAGTCGTTGAGAACTGAGTTTCTACAGTCCAGCTGGCTCTCACCAGTGTCTTTGTCCATGATGAGCTTTCTCTGTCTAGAAACCTGTTCCCTGGACTAGACTACAGCGCTGAAATACACATGTAATTGGGTGCAACTGAGAGAGATGAAATGACATTATCATGTCCTAACTTCTGTTAACTTGCTCAGGTTTCAGGTGTAAGAAGGATGTGCAGCTGTGTGTTAAAGAAAAATACATTTAGTTAAGTACACAGTGGGCTGCATAGTGGGGAAGGGTAATGATTTTCTTAGCACTTCTTTATTCCTAAGAACATCGAGGTTTATCTACCTTTGTTTGTCAGAGAAGCAGAAGGTTGGTAATCCCTTAGCCAAACAAGAAAATACTGCTATTAGTATCAATGTAATGTTTCATATATCTTTTTCTTTTAGTACATTTATGTCACACAATTTCCACTCATACATAAACAACTGGGCAAATCAGAGGCAGAACAAAATCTCTAGGAAAACAAGAGGCCATGATAGTAAAGAGATTTACAAACACAGTGTACACCAAAAAACCACAGAGCTGCTGGGAAGCCAGCTGGCCCATCCTCCTGCCCCAAGGCAGGTTCAGCTATTCCCTGCCTTTCCTGGCAATGCTTATCTAGACAATTCTTAAATGCATCCAAAGGCAGTGGCCCACAGCATCCACCAGCATCTGTCCCAGTACTTAGTCATTCCTGTCAGTAGGCTAGTTACCTTTGAATCATAGGATCATAGAATGGTTTGGGTTCGAAAGGACCTTAAAATCAGCTAGTTGCAACCCCGCTCCATGGACAGGGACACCTTCCACTAGACCAGGTTGCTCCAAGCCACATCCAGCCTGGCCTGAACACTTCTTGGGATGGGGCATCCACAACTTCTCTGGGCAACCTGTTCCAGTGTCTCACCACCCTCACAATAAAGAATTTCTTCCTAATATCTAATCTAAACCTACCTTCTTTCAGTTTAAAACTATCACCCCTTGTCTTGTTACTACATGCCCTACTAAAAAGTCTGTCCCTTCTTTCTTACAAGCCCCCTTTAGAAGCGTGGCTATCCTTTGAAATCTAGATTTTACCTCTTCAGATCCCACAGCCTCTCTGCTGTATTTATTCTTTCCATCCTTTTTGTCACTCTGCCCCCAAAAGGGAGGAGCTTTCTGGACTTACCTGTTACTATTATTTCAGTTGAAGTTGCTCAAATAAACTAATGTTGGCCAGCAACACAAAACCCTTGGAACAGATGCTTCTAAAACTTAAGGTGATTTTTTCAAATTGTACTCCAGCAAACTCACATTAAGTGTTTTGAAATTCAGGCTTCATCTTCTTTGCCTGTGAGATTTACCAAATAAAAGATCTCCAGGTGGAACCTGCAGCAGCTGCCTGCTTTCATGGTGCAAGCAGAACTGCACCCAGACCTGCTGTACTGTTATCGGTGATTCTGAGCTACTCACAGAGTAAAAACAGAAACGGAGGTAACTGCTGTTTTCACATAGGCACCTTTCAGGTGATGGCAGTATTGATTCCCTTTTCCTTTCAGAAGCTTTGTGCACAGTTGTCTTGTTGTTCAGGGTACCTGCTATTTGCATCTTAGGCAAAGCAGGGTGCCAAATGGTGGTTTTGGACAAGTCACCAGAGAGAACAGTATATGGAAATGTAGGGATCTTTTTAGTGGACAGATGTACAGTCTTGCACTCTGCAGAAGGCTGGGCAGAAAACGTGTATTGGAAAGAGACAGGGATCATACTCATAGGAAAAGAAGTCTAGGAGACAGGTTGACAGGCCAGCTAGCTGCACACTTGTCATCATGCAAAATTGCTGGTGGCAGTCAACAGCTTTAGTAGTGTGGGTTATTGAGATTCCCCATCTTTCCATCCCAAAGGCAGTTCCCCACAGGATTCATTTGACATGAAGAGTGACAGCAGGCAAGGAGCAGCAAAGGAAGAGGAGGAGCCGGAATGTGCCCTGTTCCCCTCCTCTCCTCAAGTCCTTTGTAGAACTATCAAGAAAATGGCTTGAGTCTAGTGCTTCACAGGCTTTCCCACCCCATACTCTGCCCTCCTCCTCTTTAGCTGCCTCTGGTCCTACAGGCAGCCTTTGATCAAATAGCAAGCGGTTTGCAGGAGATGCGGGGATACAGGAATTTCAGTGGCAGTCCCAGGAAATGAGTGGTGCAGAGAAGATTCATTCATCTCTTCAGGGCAGTGTGTTACCTCCTACATTTTTGTTCAGTTTCCCATGTGAGGTTTTGCCATTGGAGGGAACAAGTGAATCAACTATTTTATCATCTCACCTGTGTCCTCCCTCTGAAAGAACCCAGCGTTCTCTTTTGTGCCAATTTTATTGATTGATGTAATCAGACTGGCTACTAATCAAAGTGATCTCAGCAGCCTGATTCTGTATCTGATCTCTCTCTCTCTGTTTGTGCTTTAAGGTCTTTGACAGGGTCCGAGAAGATTGCCCTAATTTCCATGAGAAGATTAAGCCTATTAATGCTGAACTCACTCAGCCCAAGCTGGCCATCAGTGCTGAAGATGAGGAGGAGCTTCTGACCCGGGTCAATATTGTCTTCCACTGTGCAGCAACAGTTCGCTTTGATGAACCCCTGAAGTATGTCCTGCTTTCTGCTTTCTGTATTTGCTAGGCATGATTCAGGATGCACGATAGCCCATAACACCCCGTTTAGTGAATCTCTCGTATAACTGCGGTAACAATTCTCCACTTGGGTTCTCATGCTACATGCGGTTCTGTGCTGAATGTGCAATGTAAATGCTCTGAAAATGTCATGTGCATATGCACGTCAAAAGTGAAGTATCTTGGCAGATTTCCATGGGAACAGAAGGAAGTACTGCAAGCTTGGGTTGTAGTGTAGTAAGGGAGTTAAGTATGACCTAAAACTGGAATAGGGAGAAGTGTGGTTTAGGTCAAGAGGGAGATGTTTTGGCAGGGCTAGCTGGAGACAGCTTGACGTGAAACTATGTTGTGTCTGTCTCTAAAGCTAGTGTTAATGGCCTTTCTTTGTCACTGAGTAACTGGAGAGGGAAATGAGATGTTGTTTAAGGAAATAGCTAGGAAAATAGCTTTAAAATACCCAACACTTTGTGTAATTAACCGTTTACAATAAATGCTCGGTTTCTGAAGGAGCTCCCTTGGGAAGTGCCCATCTAGGCAGACTTTCCATTAAGAAAGGAGAAATAAGCCACTAAACCAAGATTAGATGTGGAGGTGCTTCTGTGCAAATCATAAAGGTCACCAAACCGAGGTGGATGATCTGGATTGCCAGGTCTTCACAGTTTTTTGAAAAACACTATAGCTCTCAGAGTAGAAAACACGGTTATTAATATCAGTCTCCATTTACTCATACGTAGGCTAAATAGATACCCACTGTGTCCACCATAAGTAATTGCTTTTTGCAACAACTAGTTAGAGTCACCAGAAAGGAAGCAGTTCTCAATTTAATCTTGAGCAATGTGTAGAACCTGGCTGAAGATAAAAGTAGTAAAGCACTGTGCTGTATTAATAGCCATAAGTGTTGTTAAATCAATACACAAATGAACATGCTATGAAAATATGTCATAGTGGCATGTAACATCAAAGGGAAACTATGTAAACTGTTTTTAATAAGGAAAATTAACTAGAAAGAAGTTAAAATAAAAAGTTACAATGGTCATCTGCTTGCAGGCAGTGTAGAAACTATTTAAAAGCTGATAGGATGTGATCTGTCAACATCTCTCTAACAGAACACGGAAAATGCAGTATGATTAAACAGCAAAATACAAGAAGTTGTTAAAATAAAATTATTCCTGTCTAAATAATAAAATATATCATATGGGTAAAAGTTCTAGCAAGTTAAATTTGAAAGCACAATATGGCTGCTCAAATAAGAAATTTGAGCAGCAACTTGCTAATGACACAAAAAAATAAAAATATTTTTAAACCATGGCAGAAGTCCAAAACTTACTGCAGAACATGTAGATCCGATAGATAAGGGAGGTGCAAAAGCAGTGCTGTGAAGATCCTAGAAAAGCAGCAACAGAGAAACTAAATGAATTATTGGCATCAACATGCAGTACATTTAGGGAATTCTCCAGACGGAACTCTTGAGGGCAGAAATCTGAGAAACTGTGTTATATTGAAATATTAGTAGATGTAGTTTTAATCTAAATAGAAAAAAATAAAGAGTAACAAATCACCAGATTAGATGATATTCCCCTAGAAGGCTAAAGGAGCTCTGAATGTCTCAGCAGAAATACATTCTGGGCCTGTATTCTAAGTGCAATTCTGCTCATCCCCTCTCAGAAGGGATACAATCAAATAGAAATGTACACGGAAGAGTAACTTTCAGATGGAAGGGTAGCTACAGTAGAAGTATTTGTCCTGCTAGGAGGGCAGGAGGAAATAGAAATCTATAGAGAATGCTATTCTATAATAGCAGGAGGCTAAAAAAAATAAGTATCTCTGGCTTTAGATATTGTGATCCAAGCATTAGTCATGTTCTTAGCTTCTGTTTTCATTCATCTGGACTATTTACAATTTCTGTTCAACATTACTGTAATTAATTTCTTTCATGTGCACTGTACTTGATAGCATTATTCATAATCTTATATGTGTTGTTGAAAGCTTCTACTCCTGAGCTGAACAGATTGCATATTCCTTAGCCTTTCCCTTCTGTGCAGGAAAGTGTCTTTCTTCCAGTACAAAGTGTGCAACAAAGTGGAACGTCTGTTCACTGAGATCCGTTGCATATAACCTCTACGACAACTTCTAGCTATGCTGGGTGCATCAAGGTCAACCTTGCTAACCAGGACTCTTTTTCTCTTACGCTTATCAGTTCTCTCCTCCATTCCTTAGGAATTTAAGCTGTTGACACAGCTTTAGGCACTTAATTGTGTCTTCTTTCAGTATGAATCTCTTTTTCTGGGCCCAAGGACCCTTTGCTGCTTACTGAAACCACATGTTTATCTGGTGTAGCAGTGGTCCCTTAAGGAAAAAGTTGAATGGGTACTGTAGGAACCATAATGCCTCAGTGGTCATGTGTGTTGGAAATATTTGTTCCAGGAAGGGGTGGCAAATATGTCAGATATCGAGACATTAGTGAAATGTTGCCTCTGATCCTTTGAGCTGAGTATCAAAAAATATTTGAGAGACATTCTGTGGCCAGAACAGTGAGTCCAACAGCATTGCTCTGAAGGCTGGTTTAGCCCTTGCATTTCAGTGAAGCTTTCTGCTCTGCTGTGATCCCTTCTCTTCCCTTACTTCCCTTTTCATTATTTGGGGGTTGGATAATGCTCAGCTTTCGTATATTCTTTCCAGTGAAATGCATTTTCTTTCTTTCCCTTGCCCTCTTCAGGCATGCCCTGCAACTGAATGCCATGGGCACGCAGCGGCTCCTAGAGCTGGCCCGGCAGATGCAGAACCTGGAGGCCTTCATCCACATCTCCACCGCCTATGCAAACTGTGTGCGCAAATGCATAGATGAGGTCATCTACCCACCCCCAGCTGAACCCAAGAAGCTCTTCGATTTAGTAGAGTAAGTAGGAACCGTGGTGCCTCTTCTGACATTGGTTCTGTTCCTGCAGAAGACCTCTGAATTGTCCACGTAACGTATCCAGTGGGATTTCTGTGCGTAATTGCTGTTACTGCTGTATGGCCTTGCCCACACACACCCATGCCAGCAAGAAATGCTGTCCATGAGAGTGAGACCAAGGGGAAGAGAGAGCTTTCATTTGGGGTGGGTTTGAGGGGTGCTGTCCACAAAGTGTCATCCAGTAAATCTGTCCTTTCTGGATTTTGTCTTGAAACAAGCTTTACTGAGTCTTTCTGAAAATAGAATAGAGACTCTGTTCTGGAGCCTGTGTATCCAGAGAGCTGCTGAAGTCATGCTTTGTAAATGTTTGGTTGAGCTTTTTTCCAAATGCAAAAATACTGGGCAATAGCATAAACCACACTTAATAACCCTGTGATTTCAGCTACCTCTAAATTTTTCACACACCATTTTTAAAAGGACTGTGATTTCATGACAGTCCACCACGAAGTTATGCGTGAGTGTATTTGCTACAAGGAGTGGAGCTGTGTCGCGGCTCTGTTGCTTGCTACCTTAGTAAGAACTGAAATTTTTCATATACCTTATATTCGTTTCTTTATCTCTTCAGCTTCCCATTTTGTTTCCACTTATTTGAACAGTCCTGTGATATTAAACCGAAGATGAGTCAAAAACAGGCTGTTTTAGAGACTTCAGTGGGAGAATCCAGGACTTTGAAGGAACAACAAAAAAGCTTGTTTTAACAGAATTTACTGAAATGAAGACTAATTAGAAAGAATAACAAAATCTGATGATAAAGACCCCAGGAAACCTTCTCCTTAGAAGAATTTTCCCACAGCTGTAACTTTGTTTTCATTTATTTTCTAGTGGTATTTCACTTGTGTGATATAAGCAACTGACCTGTGAACTAGTAACCCAAAGATCTGGTATAAAATCTTTTCTTCTCCTTGATATAGGGTAATAAGAGATGAGATTAATTAATGTCCACTTGGAGAACCACTGGGTTTGTATTTCAAAAGAATGTTTGTCTAAAGAAATAATTTCACTGAGTGCTACTCCAGAAAGTTTAGTACAAGTCAGTGGTTTCCAGTAGCCCATATTCTTGGGTATGTTTACTTCCAGCTAGTAGTGATCTATCATTTATCATTTATTCAGCAAGTGGAGCGTGATAAAAACATAAGAAATGCCATAGTGCATTAGAGCAGTGGACTGTCTGTCCCAGTATTTTGCCCTCAGCAGTGGCACTGGGAGATGCTGTTCCGAGTAAGTACACCAGGCTGGGTACTTTTTGCAATCCGTTTCCCTTGTGGCCTCCCAGAAACCAGAACTGTTGTATGAGGGGTGTTAGGTCCTATTCTTTTCTGATCTGTTTTGGAATCCACTGCTTTGTTTAATTCTTTTTGATCTTTCTGGTACTGTGCCTCTGCAGCTGCCTGTGGCAGCAGGTTCCAGAAGGTTACTAACTGCCGTGTAAAGACAAGCTTTCTTTTCCCTGTTTCAAACTGTCATGTTAGTAATTTCGTGGCATGTTCCATAGTTCTAGCATTGCAGTGTCTGCAGCATTTGCCCTATTCTCTGCCTCACCAGTTCTGTAAATCTGTATTGCATTCACCCTGCACCTTCTCTTCTGCAGACTGAAGAGTGTCAGCCTTTTTACAATCTTCTCATATACCAACAGATCTGACTTTCTGATGATTTTAGTTGCCCCTCCTCTCTCCCTTTTTTCAACTCCATTTACTCCCTGAGGTGCAGGGGCCAGACAGAACTGCATGCAGTACTCAAGGTGTGGTCACTCAAAATTTTATTTAAACAGCTTCAAAATGACACCGTTGGTCTTGTTCTCAGTATCTGATTATGTCCAACATTTCATTGTCTGCTGCTGCTCATTGACTTGGAGATTTCATAGAGCTGTCAGCCGTGCTTCCGAGAGCTCTTGCTGAGCTGCAGCTGCCAGTTCCAAGTTCAGCAACCTCTAAGACCAGTTTAGACTGCTTTTCCCTAAATGCATTACCACATCTTTATTTACAGTGATGCTGACCTGCCACCTTTTTGCCCACTGACTCAGTTTTACAATGTCCTTTGGAGTTCATCACTATCAATATTACATTTCACTGCCCCAAAAAGCTTACCAGCACTTGCAACTTTGGCAAGAATTAGGGTTGATGACTCCAATAAAAAAAGATTCCAGGGAAGAACTGAATGCCAGTCAGAAATGTGCAGTAGTGCCTGGCTACCCCAGAGGTTTTCTACTTCAGCTGCTTTTATATAAAACACTAAGAATTTATTTACCATAGCTTGCACATGCAGCAGAGAGGATGATGCTTGAAAGAAAGGATGCGTGACAGAGGATGGGATTTCAAATGTGTTTATCTTGGTAGTATGTTTGGTTGTTTTTTCTTAGCCACATTAGGGATGGGTTTTCTTGCTTTTTTTACCAGTTTTTTCAATTTGTTTTGCTGCTTTTCCCGTGTCCCATACTCCAAAAGTTCACCACCTTCCAGCACTTTCAGTGAGCATACCCTCAGCTAGAATGGTCTGTGTTTCTTTAGAGTGTTTGCAGGTAGCATTATATTTGCTTACAGCAAGGACAACCACTGCTTTCAAAAGCATTGAAATCAGGTGGGCCTTGTTGAAAATCACTTGTCTCCAGGGTCACTGATTTGGAAGGTGTTCTGCAAATCAAAGGCAATATATGAAACAGTTGTGTGGGGCTGCAGAGCATATGAAGGAGCAGGATTGGGAAAGTCCCTGGGATGGGATGACATGGGCAGAATGGGATAGTGAGAGACTACGAAAGGCAGGGGGATTACTTGGAGAGAGAGAGAGAGAGAGAAGACAAAGCAGTTGGGAGAAGATGGGAGATGCACCTTTTATTATTCACCATGTAAGTGGAAGAAGTAATATGTGAGTATCTAGGTACAGAAGGTCTCAGAGAAATGAGATGAGCAGATACTAGAATGTTACCTTCAAAAAGGGGAGGAGGAAAAAGGCAGACAAGGAAATACAAAGTCCCTTCAAAAAGGGGGAAGAAATACAGGTTGTGTTTTGTATCAGCCAGCTGTGAAAGATGCACTTCACAAACAACCCTTGTCTTAAAGTGCTCTTCTGCAAGTGCATTAGGAGGCATGATCACACAACTGGATGCAGTAACAGATGTGTTTAATGATGCTTTTGGCCATGCACTTGAAATATGCTTATGATTCTTTATCCAGTTGAAATCCTGAGCAGGACTCCCAGCTGTTTCTTTTCCTGTTCTTATCCTCCTATTATATCTCTGCTTTCCAGTATTTTGATATTTAACCTGCAATTAAAGCCTTAGGCTTAATCTGTGTAAACCAAAAGTCACGCTTCTAAGTGCTGGCAGGCCAGTAGAGGAAACACATAATCTGTCACATTGAGCAAGGTTTGCCTTAATCTAAAGCTGAGGGAAATCAGCTTTGAAGGGTGTGCTGAGGTAAGGAACACAGCGCACAGTGAAGTGTGGGCTGAAGCAGAACTGTTTTTGTTATTGCAGAAAACGTAGATCCATCATCTCTTACAAGAAAGAGACTGTCTTATTAATACAAAGTGATTAACACAGGAAATTATGTTTTCCTATGGCAGAGTAATTTGGTGCATATATGTGGTGAAAGGAGAGGTTACTAATTGCATCTCTTGTTTCTGTGGGGCAGTTGCAGCAGTGAGCAAAAGCAGTAGGTTTGAGATTTGGCATTTTAAAATCTTCAAAGTAGGTCACAGAGGAGCAGGAACGGTCTGCCTCGCTGAACTGTCAGCTCCGCACTGCTGTGGTTGTAATGCTGGTGGATCAGATCACCTCATAGAATGGTACCCTTAAGACATGCAGGAGCGTGGTCCTCTTGATGACCACTTAAAGTAATGCAGAGGCCTGTCTGGGAGGATGAGGGCAAGGAGAAATTGCTTCTCTTTGTACTTCTACACCCGTCTTTGTTTTGTGAGAATGCTAACCTGTAAGCCCCTATATCAATAAAAGTTTTTTAAAAAAAAAAAAAAAAGAAGGGGGGAAAAAAAGACTTGTATGCAGCTTAATATGAGTTCCCAGATGAACCTAGTCTTCCTCCAGGCTCTGCAGAAATAGACATCTCCTTTTGGTAGGCTGGTAATTAACTACGTGACAGATTCAAACAATGGCAATTTAGCTGAGACACTGAGGAGGCTGGGTTCAATGGCTGCCTAAACAGGCTTTGTAAATTAAGTCAATTTTGTGTGCTGCTTGTAGCCTCTGCGTAGTTCTACTTCGTATTTTATGCTGAAATAATTTTTCTGCTTTGTTTCTAAAGCATGGGACTGAGGTTGCAAAGGAAAGTATTTGTGCCTCCATAAGGCTTTTTTAGATATATATATTAAAAAAAAAAAATCTATATACTAAAAATGTCAGATGCTTTTTAACTCATTCTAAAACTGATTGACTGATTTTAACCCTTCTCTGCAAACTGTTCTGCAGTTTCAGTGAATCAATGTTTTCTCGTACAACAGTTTTCCTGAAATACTTCCATCTGTGTCTAATGAGAGTCCTCTGAAAAGCAGTGTGGTGCCCGAGTCATCAGGTGTTTGCACATTTAAGTCAATATGATAAATTAATTCTTCAGGTGTGACAGTCTCCACCTTATTCCTCTCCCCTTGACCTCCACCTGTTTCTGAAATTCAAGATAAGGAGGGGTGAAGCGGGGATCCGCAGGAAGCAGTGTCCTTATGATGCCCCTGCGAAGAGTGCACCCGTGCAGTCTGGGCTATAAATCCATTGACTTAATTACAAATTGGATTATAGGAGTTAATCTTTGGTTCTGCGGTGTAACAGAAGACTGCTGAAAGCCTGTTGGGGATTGGCAGCAGCGTGCGAGGGCTCTGGCAGTACAGCCAGTTCCTGTCCTTTGGACCCAAGTGCTGGCAGGACCGGTGGAGTCTTGGTGGTGTGCCAGGGAAGAGCCTTAGAGCCCTTGCTGCAGCGCCATGGTGGTAGAGGCCACCTTTTAAAAGGTATATGCAAAACTACATCTGATGGATTAGATACTTGAATACCATTAAAAAAAAAAAAAAAAAAGTCAGCGGCGTCCTTTTGGTTTGTTTGGAGATTTTTTTTTAAGTAGCAGCACTGACGGTTTCCTAATTTCTTATGTGGAAAAGCCTGTGGAAAACCAGTAGGAAGGAACTTCTAACACTGTAAATAGTCCTACTAGAGTAATAGCGTTTGAGACCTTTGTAATGCTACTTGACTCAGTAACTCCAGGTTACCAAGAATCTCCTGAAACATATTTGGGAGCATATAGGGACTGTGTTGGCTGAGGCTGAGTGCTACATTGTGAGAGTGCTGGGCTGAAAAGCTCCATCGATCTGTAGACCATGGCTATATTTACATTACAGATTGCAGTGAAGAATAAAGCACACAAGAGATTGCTTTAAAATGAGATTGTATAGATACCTGAAGATGATCTGGACATCATAGCGTGAAGCTCACCAGGGTTGTTTTGCACTTTGAAGACAGAAATAACGTTTCTCCCAAAGAGATGTTCTAAATCCAAACCAGTTGCTCCCTGCTTTGTCTTAAATGACTTTGACTTGCTTATTCTTTGTTTCAGGTGAGGATTCCTGTCTCACTGGTCTCTTTTTGCTTCAGCCTTTTCTCTCTCTGCATGGCGAATAATGACATTCTCCTTGTTTCCTGTAGGTGGTTGGATGAATCTATCATTCAAGACATCACACCCAAGCTGCTTGGGGACTGGCCCAACACGTACACCTACACCAAAGCCTTGTCAGAATACCTGATTCAGCAAGAGAAAGGAAACTTGAACATTGCTATCATCAGGCCATCCATCGTGGGAGCTAGCTGGCATGAGCCTTTCCCAGTAAGCATGAATACATAGCACTTCCCTACCGAGAGCCCTTTGATACAGCTGGAGCTGCAGCACTGTGGGGAATCTCTCCCTGCTTGTAGCAGAGTCCGCTTGAGAAACAGGTACTCCAGTCCACAGGGGAGTGTGTGGAGGAGGTGGACCTGTGCTGGAGTAGAACAGCAAGCCTTTATCAGCATTTTCAGGAAAGACTCTTTGCTCCAAGTGAAAAGAACACATTTAAGCAATAATAATAAGAGCTGGGATAATAACGGTGCAAAATGCTGGACTTGCAACTGACAAGTCTCACACGCAGAGGATCGTGCCCAGATAGACACACAGGGGAATTTCTTTACTAGCTGGGGAAACACAACATCTGAGGGTCAGTTGTAGTCCTGCTGCATTCTGGTTCGAGTCTTTCCATGGTTTAGTCATTCTGCTAATGAGGTCCTGATGAGCACCCTAGATCTCATGTGGTCCTTGAAAGCATTTGATAATGTCATGTGCAGTTACCTAGTATCTCTGTCTTATGCTGGTGGTCATTGGGTTCACTAGATTGACACTTGCATGGGCCTGTTGCAGATAGAAATGTCAGCCACGCAGTAATTAAATGCAGCTGTACTTTTGGACTGAAATAATTCACTAAGCTAAATATACTGGCAGGAGTAGTGTGCCCTAACATTGCAGCCAAATTGGAAAGGCAACATAAAGTCAGGTTTGGCTTTCATGCTCAAAGTATGCCAAAGATGCTGAGAAACAGCCGAGGCTCTGGGCCAAGCTCCCCATCTTGGAAAGACAGAGTGAACTCCATCAGGTGTCCTAACCTGCCTCAGGTCAGACAGCTCATCACTGCTCTTAACTCCAGCTCCCACAAGTGGCAGTTTCCCTGATGTGAGGTAGGATGGGATTCAAAAGTGGTGTGGTTTTTGGTTTGTTTTTTTTCCCTTGCCTTAGAACTTGGCTGGAGTAACCAAATCAGTCTCAGTGACATCTGTGTGTTGTATGTCGGAGGGTACGTAACATGCTGCCTGTTTTCAGCAAGTGTGACAGCACCAAGACATTGTAGTGTTTAAAGCCAGAGTTTATTCCTGTAGCCAAGTCATATAGGAAAGAAGTGGTTTCTAAAAACAAAATCAGATTCTGTTGTTGATGGGTAATTGCAGAGAGAATGAGGTATCATACAATGTCTCCCCTATTTAAAATCAATTAGGTACTTGGTACTGGTTAGCTTCCTGGCAGCTGTCCCAGATAGGCTGGCATCCATCTTAACAGGTGTCTCATTGCTTCTGTGTCTACACAACAGCATTATAACCCTTTCACCATTTCGAAGCCTGTGTAAGCAACGTGTCATCGGAAGAAATAGTAATCATTCTTCTTTCTTGCAGGGTTGGATTGACAGCTTCAACGGGACAAGTGGAATATTTGTTGCGGTATGTCTAGTTACTATTTAAGCTCCCCTGAAAGTGGAGTCTGAGTTACTAAAATAACAACTCCCAAGTTACTCTACAGCCCCACTTAGAAATTGTATGCAAAACAGAATCATAATGATTTTCTGAATCTGGTAGAAAGATGTCACACACTTACCATACATCCATATGCCTGTAGGACCCAGAAGACTGTCTGTTTATGCTGCACTCAAAAATGGACACTGAAGGAGTATTCATGTTGCTGGTTCACTAAATGTGAATTGAATTCTAAAAAACCCTGAAGTTTTGGATAAATTTGGCCAAATTGTCAAAGAAAATGCAAAAGAAGCATTCTTGAAACTAGGGTAACTCACTGATGTCAAAGCTTGAATCTTGTAACAGAACTTAATTTTCTAGGCCAGATTACCATACCATCAATACAAGACAGCTTCATTTATCCTTTCATGTGTATTGTTCCTAAGTCCACTGCTATAGTTTGTGACCACTCCACAATAACAAAGATTCTGGGTCTCATTCGCCATTGCTTTATACAGGATTTCTGCATGTACAGAGTATGCCTAAATAATGTGCGTAACTATCAATACAGACTCAGCCAGTCATGTCGATAATTCACCATATTCTTGCTTAACACTTGTGTAAATAACTATGGTGCAAAATGGTGAATAACAAACCCATAAGATAAATAATGAATAACTTGATAAAATATTCCCTGTAATATGAAAACAATCATTACAGTTTTGCGTATGAAAACAGTAAAGTTGCATATCTTTTTCTCCTGGCTTACTGTTTTTTTTCTGAACTCAAATCGCTGCCTTAGGTCTGTCTGTCAGTGCTTAATGCTGTATAGCTACGGGCAGATATTTTTGTTCATGTATGATTTGTCCAACTTGATTACTTTGTAAAAACTATATTGTAATCAGTGTGATGCAGTGTATAAAAGGATTAGTAGTCTACAATCCTAGGAGAACAGAATAAAATCCAAATATCACCTCGTTAGAAAAGCTCACTTATACCTGAAGTAGAGCATAAACAGAAACTATTGCAGTTACTTCTGGAATCCACAGGACCAGTGAAAGTAGTGGATATATCCCAGCTAATACTTTTACCTGAAACCATAGTTACACATTTCAGAGAGATTCAAAAGCCCCCAAACACATCATCTGTGTTCACAACATGTTATTAGCTTCTCTTCATGTCACAGTTTCTTTAAAACAATTATCTATCAACGTTTTACTCATTGCTGACTGCTTATAAAGCTTGTACTGCCTCTCTGCTCTACTCCCTGCATCTTGTGCTGTTTTCTGTGTTCTTTGATGATGTCTTGTCATCATCAAGATAAAGAAAGGTTTTGCAGTTTCTTAATTTTGCAGATCCACTCCTTAGATTTTCATCTGACAGGTTCTAATTTTTGTAATGGTGTCTTTGATGTTTTGATATTTTTTTTTTATTACTTTTGAGCACTAAAGATGTCCGTCACAAAAATTTGTCTAGAATTGGTTTGCAAGGAAGATGTTATACAAAAATTTTCATTGCATTGCTTTTCATTCCCCAGAAATGAATTACCTAAGTAACAAATTACAGCAGCTTGCTGTCTGTCATATGTGTATCATATGCCAGTATGTTATGAAAAACAGGTCAAATTCATATGCTTTCAGCCATATAAAAGCAAGCCAATCAAATCTTTCATTATTTAAAAAGCATTTTTTTTCACCCTCCTTTTTTCTTTTCTTTTAATCTGCCAACAAGTAAAAAAACACCTAATGGTTAAGTATTGGGAAATTTTGCCCACATATCAGTCTTTTCTTAATAGTGTCCACTTCAGGAGCTTACACTAGAGCTTGCATATGTTTTATACAGTTATCCTTTGCCACTCATACCGGTAAGTAATATTTTCTATTCTTCAAAGCAAAAAATTTCTAGCCTTACTGAATGCAACAGCAAACCTCATGGCGGTTTCACGAAGGCCAGGTTTCCCATGCAGATGCCAGCCTGTATCTTTATCTTCAGATTAACTCTGCGGAAAGTAAAGATTTTGAAATTCTAGGATCAGTGTAGTGAATAACTTCCCTTTTATGTAAAAGCTTCGACTTGCACTGAAATAGTTTTGAAATAGAGGTAGTATTTTTGATTCAGCATTGAAGCTCTGAGGTTCTTCAATATAGGAAATAAAGAGAAGGAAATTCGTGTCAGCTGCACTGAGGTCTCCGGTGATGAAACATGACAATTTGATATGTAACTATATCAAGGCTTTACCAAAAAAAACCACAAAAAGCAATGACAATAGGTGCGGGGTGTAGAGACCAGGCTGTTGTCTGTGTCCAGTAGCTCTCTGTCCCCACAGGCAGCAGTGCTGGCTGGCATCGGTCAGGAGCAGGGACTCTGTGATGTGGAGAAGTGAGGGGGGAATTGCCAGTGCTGACAGACAGCATTTGTCTTGAACCGTCTCTGGATGCTACTGAGCGTAGTTAGACTGGTACTAGTTTTTTGGAAATGAAATGTATTGTTAGGGAGCTCAAGAGACTCTTGGTTTTCTGAGGGGGGGAAAAAAATACATGGTTTGAATTAATGTGCTTATATGTGGTGAATCAGTAATTCCTGTTCGGAAGTTTGAAAATTAACCCTTGAAATTCGGGTTATGAATTAGTTTGATTACCTGGAAGTTGTGTGATTACAACCAGTTCTCATGTCCAGCTGTATTTCAAACTGTATTTATTAGTCAAGTAGCTTTATTTGCCATAATTAAAGATGGAAAAAGTGAAAGGGAAGTGTTTTGGTGGTTTGGGGTTTTTTTTAATAGTGTCCTCCCCATACCAAAGTGCTCACTTTTAACTTCTACCCAAAGCTCATCCTATATGGAGAACAACCCCCAGATTCAGATTTGGTTCAGATGATCTTTGAGATCATCAGGGCAGAATCCAAACTCCAAACCTTGCAAAGACTTTTTTTTTTTTTTTCCTCAGCCACCACTACAATATTTGACTCTGATCATTTCATTCCACAAATAGATATATTTCCTTTAAATATTCATGTCATATGGGAGTTCAGGTTGTTCTTGATTATATAATTATTTTGCCTACAGTTGCTGCAGCCGCTGTGGGGAGAAACTTTGTTGATTTAAGAACAAAATTAAATTAATTACATTTCCACTGGACTGTAATTGACGCATTTTGTCTCACTGTTCCATATTACATGTAAAGACCTTCCTCCTTGCAGGGCAGTGAAGCTGTAGGGCAGAACCATGGTTTAATTCATGTTCTGGACAGTGGCTGGCATCAAAGTGCCTCATCTGGGAGTCTGTCCAGAAACGTCAGACTCAGACCAGGAAATGATTTCGGAGGCTTCAGCTACAGTAGCTTCTATTTCACTCGAGAAAAAAGTCAGCAACTATAAATAGAAATATTTACCTGATAAATAAGTACCAAACCATTTCCAATGTAAAAAGTAACTTAAAACACTTAAACCTGAAGTCTTTCTTAAAATACACAATATATGAAATCTCTCATTCATTCATTCATGTGTACATGACCATCGCATGCTGCTCTGAATACAGGCAAGTTTGCAGCACATCCATCAAACTTAATAGTTTTGAAGACCTCAAAAATGTCTTTAGTGTACCTGTGAAAATGTGATAGTTGATCACGCGGTGCTGTCTAGTGGGCATGTGTTCACAGCAGTGGAAAATTCATGACTGAGCTTAATTACCTTCTTTGGTTCTTTTTACTTTTTTTTATTTCTCTTGAAAAAAAGAGTAGTCAGAACAACAACCAAAAAAAATCATAGTGTTGTTGCAAGTTAAGGTTTTAATGTCTAAGCATAACTGTGGTTGGGCTTAGGGCAGCAGAAGTTAAGTGCACGCCATAGGTTTGAGGAGGATGGAGTCGTGTGGGGAAGCTTACACAGCTGCTTGTGTCTCAGTCTATGATCCTTCTGCCAGCTGCACCAAGGATGAGATGTGACTGCTCAGGAGTCTTAGCTCATGAAAATTAAATCAGTCGTAAGTGGTATTCCCTTACATGCAAGCTGTGAAATGTAACAAAACCATCTGATTAGAAGAAGGGGAAAGGAGGGGGAGAAAGACAGAACAAAACCCCCCAGATAAACACCTCCCAAACACGGGGTGTGGTGTCCCTTAAAATGCACCAGTGATGGTGTAGACAGTGGTGTGTACTTTACAAGTTTATATCAAGTCTTAAATGCTTTTTCCATCGCATCTTTCTTCTCCCCAGACCTCAGGCAAGGGTATTTCCACAACTAGGCATCTCCTGTCCAGTTGCTGTAGTAAAACTTCATCTTTCATTATAAGAGCATTTTTCCTTCCTTGCTTCACTAGTGCTTGTATCCTCCTAGCTTTTCCACTGGGTCCTCAGCATCATTGCATTTTATTTCCCACATGCTAGATAACTTGACTGCAACCTTGACTCTGCCATTGGAGGTTTCTTTTCTTACTTGCTTGGTTCAGCCTTCATACCTGACACTAGGTGAAGTTCCTTCACCCTTTTCACCTCTACATTTCTGTATTGCTGAATTGTCCTTTCTGATTCAGTCTGCCATGTTTTTGCCATCTGTTGCCATGTCTCTCCTGTGGAACCTCCAAAGACTAATTGGTCATCAGGGAAAACCCTTGATAAGCATTTAGGTTAAATATATATATTTTAGGAAGCCTGATCGCCTGACAAATGCACTTCCAACCAAAGCAAAATGAAACTCTTCTGTTCTTTGTTGTTGCCTACCTCTTCTCTTTGGTTGTCAGTACTTTGTACTTTCACTCATTCATCTCCTGAGTTTCACTGGGTTGCAATCTCTTCAAGGCAGGGGCTGTGTCTCGACTGTATCTTTGTGCTTAACAGACACAGGCTTGGAAGACAGGAGAGTGTGAATACATCCAAAGGAAATGGAGTAAACTTTTCAAAAAGCCTATTGGTATCATTTCCAAAGTGACTGCTGTCTTTGAGGGACACTCAGACCTCTGTCTGCCTGTGTCACTTCAGAAAACGTAACTTCAGGTATCACTGGGAATTTTACTTTAGTAAATTCAAATACCTTTTTTCCTAAGGTATTTCTCTCATATTGAGTTAAATAAGTCACAGCTTTTCTTGTTGTACACAGCACAGATGTCATCATGTTTTAGACTTCCTCTGAGAACGCAGAACAGTGGGATCCGCCTGAGATCCATCCTTGTTTTCACAGAACCCAAATAATCTTCTGCAGCAGGTGCCAGGCTGAAAACTGCTGATGTGATGGTCGGTCCTCAGTCCAAACCGATCAAATCTCACCATGGCCTTACGTCAGTGACTGTTTTCCCTTGTCCCACAGGCAGGCAAAGGGATTCTGCGGACTGTCATCGCCAACAACGAAGCGGTGGCCGATATGATTCCAGTCGACGTCGCCATCAACCTCACCCTTGCAGCCGGGTGGTACACTGCTGTGCACAGGTGGGCAGCAACTCCTGTTTTGCCGGGCTTGGGCATTTAATACCTGCACCAGGACTTGAAAGGGAACCAGAAGCTAACGGATAACCTGTGCAAGAGCCTGGTTGATTTGTTTTCTGGTTCACGTTTTCTCCTCCACGTTGGCAAGTGCTCAGAGCGTAGCAGAAGCAATAAAGGCAGGGGTTTAGAGTTAGGAAATCTCTAAAGCTACAGGTGAGACCCGTTTCTCAGTATGACATAGGCTCAGCTGACAAGTCTGTCTCTCAGAAGTCACTTTTCTGAAGGACAAGAGCTTTACTGTGGCTTCGCAGCAGCCACTTCTCGGGCCTCCTTTCTCAGGCAGCTGCATTAAGTTGTTTTTCCAGTGTCTTCTAGAGTTTTCTTGGTGAAAATGCTCTGCCTGTTTTCCTTGGAAAACACTGCACAATATAAATATATTATGGGCTCATATGATGGGGAGAGGCTTTAAAACACCTATTCTTTGCATTGTTGATAAAGGTATGTATAAGTGACATTAAGGATTTAAGATCTTTCCCTGTGAACCTCTAGCTCTGATCTTTAATTATTAGATAGGAAGTGGTAGAGTGTAATCCACATGAATTATTCTGGAAGTGTATGTCATTCTGAGAAATCAATATCAGGCAAATAAAAGGCAGAAATATTTTACATGGAAAAGACAGAGTAAGCCCTCTGAGCTGAGGGTAGGGAAGAGCTGTGTACAGTACCCTAAATACAGGCATCCTGAAAAGGGAGCTCACCAGCTCTTCAGATTTATTTTTCTCATCTTTTTCTCCCCCTCCGTCAGCATCAGACACAGCAGCACAGTCTGGGAAAAATAAATACAGCTTCCCCTTACACACACACCTCTGAGAGCCTCCAGATGAAGAGGGCTATGGCCTGTCCATAAAGCTGGAAAAGGAGAACACGTGCTGATGAGCAGTACATCAGCCCACAGGTAGAATTCCTGGCTCTGGCCATGGTGGGAGAAGGGCCGTGTTTTCTAACTTTTCATTGGCAAAAGATACATGGTTTTAATCTGGTTCCTACGCAAATAATTATTAGGCTAAAGGAGCAATCGGGGAACTTGATTTAAAGCTTTGTCTAGCTGGGCACAACCATAAGGCACAACCACAAAGATCAAGAGCCTGAGCCTTCTGTAAATTTGATTTCTCTGAGAGAATTTTGGGTTTAGGTGCTGTCCTGAAGAATAGCATGTGTGGGTTTTTTTGGTTGTTTTTTTTCAAATCATCTAATTAGAAAGTCAGTATCCTTCAGGGCAGATGACATTACCCACAGAAATTAGATTCTAAAACTTAGCAGAGAATTGCAATCTTCATTGCATAGCGTAGAAGCTGTACAAAACCCTACACTCTACCAAGGTCACCAACTCAGCTGGAGGGTGGAGAATGGAAAAAAAAGCAAGGAGAGACTCTTCACTTGAAGCTGGGAAAACAGAGAAATCCTCTTCGCTGGTGTTTAATGGGCCTGACCCATGGAGTAAGTGGAAGTCTACGCTTTCACGTCAGTGCGGTTTCCATCAGGCTATGGGTGTAGCTCAGCACTACCTGAGTTTTCGGTATGGGTACATATTACAGATTTAGTCCTTAGTGAGTTGCTGTATTGATCTCCATAATGCAGTTTCCCACATTAAGCCCTACTGAGCATTTTTATGTTCAACACTCCATCAAACTTCCACTCAGTAATTCAGTTATAGGAGAATCATGGATTCAGAGCTTGACACGTCTGTCAGTCCTAACCATCCCTAGAAGTCTGCTAGGGATTAGTAATAATGACAATATACAGCCAAATGCCATGATTTCAAAGTATTATTACAAAAAGCACCATTAAACCTTGTCAGTATCCAAATGCCGTTTTCAAGTGTTATTGTGCGAGATTTTCTGTCACAGGTTTAAGGGTTCTGTCTCCTGGTCCCTTCAGTCACAGGAGTTTGTAAAAGAGAGGTTCCTCATGGGCAGCCTCCTCCGGTGGAGAAGGGCTCTGAGTACCACGTGCACCCTAGAAGCACTGAGATGCTGTACCCTTCAGCCACGCTGCTAGCCCCTGCTCAAGGCCAGATCTCACTTCTTTTAGCATTTTGGCAGACGGCTGCAGATGCTAATGGAGTGTAAGAAAAATGCTGTGCTGATGGCATCACTTGCACCCTCGGCAAGGCAGGCTTGGATCGAAAAAGCTGTTTGACTAATTCTTGCCTTATATCGAAGGAAGAAATGAAAACCAATATGATCTATGTTAAGTTCCATACCCAAATAGCAACCAAACTTTATTTGGTATTAAAATGAGAATTTTGTTGAAATAGATTCGTCATCACCACCCTAACAAATGGAGTTTAAAAGTAGCACAAATCATATCCTTTAAGTAAATGACTGTAAAACACACAGTGTGTCCCTGAGGTTGCCTTGGGCCTATTATTTACAATATATTCAGATAAACTATTCTTAAAAAACCCAGAAATTTGTCAGTATGCATGCTTTTCTTACTATTTTTGTATTTTTTATAAGTGATATATGATTTTTCTTAAACTCCATATGCTTTACAGAATCTGACTGAATCTTTTTAAAAAAATCATGGTTTATACTGTATTTTCATATTTATGAAAAATGCACTCTTCTGCATTTTTTTTTATGAGCTGATGTTACTGTTTCTTGGGCTGTTAGATTTCATGCTCCATTAATAAAGCTTTCAGTGCTTTTCTTCAAACTTTAAAATAATAATAATTTCTCTTTTCCAGACCAAAAAACCTGTTGGTGTACAACTGCACAACAGGCGGAATCAACCCTTTCTTTTGGGGAGAAATGGGTAAGTTCTAATTTAAATCTAGAACATATCAAACGTCAATAGCGTTCCTCAGCCAGGCTTTGAAGTGGTGGTTTCCTATATTTAGGTGGCGTTCAGCATCTGCCATTCAAACTGCATGTGGGAGACCCAGCAGCAGTCAGTGAGGTCCTGTGGGCAAAGCTCCTGGTGCTGGGCGTTCAGCGCAGGAAAGCATCGATTCACTTTTCATTGTGGGCGTAATCACAGAACAACCCAGCAAAGTGCGTGCTTTGCTGTGCTGAGGTGTTGAAGTGGTGGGAAAAGGAATCGAGAACCAGCCCCTTAACTCTAGGAGAAGGTGCTCTGTGTAGCCATGTGTAGCCATCTTCCTTTTCTGGCTGCTGGGGTTGCTGGGTTTGAGGTTCTTTTTGTGCTTTGAAATCGCTTGGAGAACCTTGATAGTGAATCAAAACTAGTATATTATGGAATTAAAGTAGCATTTCTTCCTCTTTCTGTGCAGAAAATTCTAAATGGAAATAGTTGGTGTAGACTTGAGAAGGCAAACCTTGAAATGACAGGTGTGCTTCAAGAACAGTTTGCCTTTTGATCATGAATTTTGTCAGTGGAAGAATTCAAATTATTTTCATGGCTGACTTTTCTTCAAGTGGATGTGCTTCCAAGGCAGAGGTGAAAGAAAAGGAGACAAATCTTGACACCTTTACAGTGGAAAACTAACGCTGAAGCCAAGCAGCAGAATTCGGCTCAGCTGCGTACTGTGAAATACTGCATACAGTCAGTACGTGCATGGACTTCTAACTTCTAAACAGCCTTTGCTTTGCATTTGTCTTTGCATTATTTAAGTGGCAAAGTGTAAGTCAGTAGAGAATCGGACCATAACTGCATTTTCAGAACCAGGCTTGTCTGAAAATCCTGTTAATGTCCTAACCATGATATTGATCAAGTGATCGAGCAGGGAAGACGTGTCAGCAATTGGCTGAGCGGTGAGAACATCACACCAAGTTCCTGGCTTGTTTTTTGGTGAGAGAGATAATGTTGTGTTTAGTCACAGATTTTCTGTGGCTTTTTCACAGGAGTAAATGCAAAGCTCTTCACAGGCTGCTACTTCAGGCAACAGCCACCATAGCACTACTGCCTGAGGTTTGCCTTTCTTAATTCATTTTCAATGTAATTTTACTGATGAAAACAGCAATGTATTAACGCATCGTAATTGATTTTATTCTGCTACTTCGCTTATAGCAGTGGATTTAGCAATGAAATCATCTGGGTGCAGCAGAAGCTTGCATAAGCAGTTCAGCTGTGTGATGGGACTGAAGGCAAAATTTTCTCCTTGGGTGACACTGTGGACCTCTTTCTACCATATGTACCCACAGTTTTCCTGGGAGCAGCAGGCTGCAGAGAATTAGGATGGAGTATCAAAGAGCAAAATTTTGCTCTTAATGATGTTGCATAATTTAAGAAATTAGTTTGGAAAAGGTTTGTCGCATTAGGATGTTACAACTGCAACCATACATTTTGAATTCTCAATTCAGTCTCCTACCAATTTCTATTTGGTAAATACATGTAATTCTAAAATATTCTGTAGTCATTCTGTAGGAATGACAGGGAAACACAGCAGAGTAGGGATTTTGCTGGGGGACAGGAGGAAAGGAGAAAAAAATTGAACAGAGAAATTGAGAGTGGAGTGGGCTGAGGATGCCCTAGGTAGGGGACAGGAGTGACTGAGGTGGGGATATTTTGAGTACAAAGGTGATGAGGTTGGAGGGAGGAGAAAGAGATCTAGAAGATAATTATTTGAAAAAATATGTCTACTTAAAAACTTATGCTTAAACATCCATTGCAAACCAGTTTATTCTACAGATCTCCAGATATAGACAAACCTCTAGTGTTAAAAGGAACATTAACTGATTTATTTCTTTTCCAAATAATGCTACGTCTTGAGATTTTTTTCTTACTTTCTTGTTATTTTCCTTGCTTTTTTCTGTGGTCAGACAGCTGAATATTAATCTGAAGAAGCGTATTTTGCTTTGCTGCAATGTCTTGCTCGTCTGACTTTGTGAAGTACATTTTGCAATTTCTGTGGAAAACTGAACCTTAAAGCAGGCTTTAAAATGGTGTTCAGTGTGGGAAAACTTAATTTCAACTTATCCTTGACAGTCTGCCTAGGTGAGACTAATGTCTGATTCTCTCTCTTCTAAATCTGCCTTTGGGTCGTAGAATTTGCTGCTGCATTTTTGTGCAGTGGGCAGAGGGGAAAGACCACCTACCCGCTAAATTGGTTCAGTAGCTCCTAGAGGTGATGTCTGTGGTTTGGGGTTTGTGCCTGCCTGACCCATCTGTCTGTCTGATTCTTTCTCTCTCCCTCCAAAACAAACTGTTGGAGCTTAGGAGACTTGCTACGCTTGCGAAGTTGAACACTTCCCAGAAATTAGAAGACAGAGTAGCTGAGCTGAGTCAGTGCAAGTCAGGGTAAGGGAGGTTTGTAAAGAAAATGCCCGTAGCATTCACTGTTCCAAGTTACACAACACTGGTGTTTTCCCGACGTCCTTCCAGTAAGTCTTTCAAGATGGTCTCACTGCCTTTTTATTTGCATTTTAGAACAAAACCATTGTCATTCCTGACTTTCAGAATTTTTCTTGAGTTTTCAGCAGATACCTGCTCTTGACATATGTGCTTCTCACGCCAAGTAGTATCATGGCATAATACTGTAGCTCCTTTACTACAGCTGCATTTTCTGCTACAAGCCTGAAGTAACCAAGATGATAAAGATGTTGCTGATTTGTGTGAATTTGGTGTACGGCCAATGATCTGCATTTTTCACTTACTGATCAGTTCTTTCTTGCTATCCTGGCCAAAGATGTCAAAAATGCAAAGAGAAAAGAAAGGCAGTAATGTCTTTAACATGTCTCCAAAGGGAAACCTCAACTGGTTTACAGCTGAAAACTAGATCTGCAGTATATTAGCATCAGGATTTGAGTAAACAGAGCTATAAATATATGCTGATCTTGATTTTTATATTGCTAATGACAATATCAAAACTATCACAATTCCAAAATATCAGTGGTTCCCAGTTAAACTGATAGGTTTCCATTAGGAAATGAAGTGACCAAATGAAACTAAATGAACTTAAATATTGATAAGCAGATTAGAGTTTGTAAATAAACTGGGATTAAAAGTGCCTCTTGGAGAAACTTCCTTAAGGGGAGAAGCAGCAGAGTTCATGGGATTGCTCTCCTGATCCATGAGCTACTTCAGTGGGCACAGATATGCAGCCCTCTCCAGACTGGGAGCAGATCTATTTGCATTTAAGTTAGCTGTGACTTTGTCAAAGTGTAACTGTAGTAAATGGCCACGCTGCTAACACAGAGGAAAGAAACCCCTCATGCACAGCTTAGACAGACACAAACTCTGCCAGGAGCTGGGCCAGGACAGCAGCTTCCTTCACAGTTAGCCCATCCCAAACTGCCTATCGCCACTCCACTGCCAGGAGTAAACACCATTCCAAATCTTCACTGAAACTGCTCCAGCAAGCCCTCTCTGCCAGGCACAACTACACGGGAAAGTCTAAATAGGAGGTTTTTTGCTAATCCTTGCCATTTTGAGAGAGCATGCTGCAAAGGATAAGATTTCCATACCACAGCCCACAAGGTGACCACAAGATAACCACATCGTTGCAGCGTGGCTGTGTGAAACAGAAAGGATGGCAGTCAGTTCCAGCTATTCAGATGCAGGATGAGTTTCAGGGGAGCTGTTTTTCAGCCACTACATTTGCTGCATATGGGACACAAAAACAACAATGAACTTGCACTAAAACTAAATTGTATTTTTTAAAATTCTTTGTTGTCTAAACTTAGCAGCTAAGTGGCTAACAAGTGTCCTCTAACTGCTGTTACCTAGAATGAGTACAGCAAAAGTCACTACTTGAAGTGCAGTAATGAGCCAACCACAGATACACGAGAGTAACTGTCTGAATATTATGATTGGAATCTGCTTATCTGAGGATGATCTGGATGTTTCTTGTGACTTGCAAATTCTCATCTGATTTTCTATTTGTAACATAAGCTTAGAGAGTTAACTATAATATGAACACAGATTGATGCCATAACTCTCAAATTCATTTACAAAAAAGTGAAAAAAGCCCACATACTCTTCTTTGTTGAGCTCACTGGTGCTCAGGAATAGGAGCACCATCTGTTTTTCAGTCCCTAGGATGATAGCCTTATATTCAACTTGCATTTCTATTAAGCCTCTGCAATATGCAAATGCCCCAGATAATGCACGTCTAGATGCCACTTCTGTGGCACAGTGCCATTGCAAGAGCTCAGAATCAGACCCAACCTATTTTGTGCCTTAACATTCAAAGGGAATGAAAGATTAAAACCCATTAGTTTTCAAGTTAATGCATGGCAATTTGCTGCTTTAGTGCATCCAGAGCTCCTCTGAAAATAGGCGGAGGTATTTGGTGTTGTGGGTCAGGTGTGGTTTGAAAGGATATAATGAAGTCTTTCTAGAAGCAGCACCCTGTGTGTGCAAGCAACCTGTCCCTGACTCAGACTGATACTGACATCAGCCTTTTGAAAATTTGATGAGAAACTAGAAATGTCATTTTTGTTTCATGCTAGCAGATAAAAGTTTGCCTTCAGTGATCTGAAGATATATTAACACTTACCAATTTCTTTTGCATCTACTGCAGGTGAAAGCAAAACTGCAGTTCCTTGGTTTGAAGTGTTTCAGGCTTCCACTGCCTGTTGTTCTTCCATTATGTTTTGGTGTTGTGATAAGCAAGTTTTTATGTGCCACTGTTACGTCTAGAGTCGGATTGTGTTTCAAATAGGCAATAGATGGAGTCATCAATTTTAATGGCAGAAGGGGCCGTGAGATGATTCCAACCCGTGGTTACATGGTTCGCAGAACTGTAGGTTAAACATATTAAGCACTGTAACTTGGGCTTTACTGCAGCACGTTGGTATGGTTTTGCCCAACTCAACTGAAATTAAGTGCCTGATTTTAAGTTAAATGCCTGTTCCCCTACAGAGCAGTATGTTATGTCCACGTTTAAAAGGAACCCACTGGAGCAGGCCTTCCGAACGCCCAACGCTCACTTGACATCCAGCTACTTGATAAATCAGTACTGGATAACTGTCAGTCACAAGGCACCGGCCATCCTCTACGACCTGTACATGAGACTCACGGGGAGAAAGCCCAGGTAAGAAGACACACGCTTTCAGCCTCCTGCACATCTGCCACTGTTATGGAGAGCAGACCTCTAACAAGTTCTGAGACCTGGCTGCCTCAGCCTGGAGTCCCTGGTCTTCTTCCCATCTCCTTGTCTGGAGGAGATTGCTCAAAAAGAAAAGGAACCTCATGGCCGTAGCTAAGTGTAGTCTAGGGTTCCCACCCTTTCCAGTACCTGGGACACAGCACATTTTTAAATTTAGCTTTATATACCTCAGAGGTTCCCGAGAGAGAAGAGGAGGACTGGTAGTTACACTGTCCTCTGTATAGCAAGAGTTCCACTATTGCAACTTTCTGATGTGATTGCCTCTATCTGCCATGAGTTTGCATAAGGACTTGAAACTGGCAAGGTTTAGAACATTCCAGCTAGTATTTTTTTTCCCATAAATCAGAAGCATAATTATCATTTGCCAGCACTGGCTCAGCATGCTGAAATCTAGGAAGCAGTTGTTTCTGAGTGTGAATAAATTCTGAATTGTATTTACGAGGACATATCATTGCAATTAGTATTTGAGCCTTGCCAGTGTCATGGCTAGGAGGAACAGGTGGCATGCACATCCCATGTGGGTGGAATGGATGCTGGTGTAAGTAACTTAACTTGGCCAACATCCTCCTTTACTCCCTGCCACCACAGAGGAGAATTTATTGTGCAACACAGGAATGGTATGACAGCACTGTGTTGATACCAGCTGTTCTGTGCTCTTCTGTTAGTTAGAAAGCTGGCTTCAGCTGTTTGCAGGGAAATCCCTGGCTGATGTATTACTCTGATTTCTCTCTAACATTCTGCTACAGAGGGGGATTGGTCCATAAAAAGTCTTTCAGTTATCCAGGAAGCAAGAATTACTCTAGAAATAGAAATAAACTGAGTATGAGCAAGAACAGTCTGGAATCTGCAAACTGGTGAAACAGGCAGCAGTTAGATCTTGGCATTGCCATTACTGTTGACATTTCTTTTTGTAAAGTTGATTGGCATAAGTAGCCAATGGACATTGGCTGGAATACTGTACTTAAATTTCAAATAATGCTCAGCATGAACTCATGCTGAGAAAGATATCTTCTTCTGAACTTTAAGATTTGCGCCCTGAGTGAACATGGGTCAGCAATGAATTTGTGAGCTCACCAAGTCTTTTTTCTTTTTTTTTTCATAATAATGTAATTCCTCTTTTCTTTTTACATGCTACTTAAGCTCATCCAGGTATTGCTGCAATGTGGTAGAAAGCATAGTAGCAGCTCATTCATTCTTTTTTTCACCGCTATCTAACTATCAGACATCTACGGTCTAAGGCAGTAAACCACATCAAATGAAAAAGAAGGTTGAATGTGTCGATGAACCTGCTTTAATGTTTCCCTGTAATTTTTCCCTCTTCTTCAGACAGAGCACCTAGGCTTAACTTTCTTCCCACTTATCACTCCCATCTATGGAAGTACAAGCCATCTTCATGGCAGTTTCTTGAATTCTGTCCATGACCCTATGCCAGGTTTGCAAGCAGAAAGGAGAAAGTTCTTTGCCAGGACCAAGACTCAAACTTCGGTTCTTTACTGTATCCATACTTAGCTCATCATAAGGTGATGGGTTATCATATGAAATAGGCTATCTGGGAGCTGGTTATGGTTTTGCAAATCTACTGTTTATTCAGGACCAGCCTATGACCTTCACTAATTTGAATAGCAGGGTGGTTCAGAGGAACTTGATTGTAGTTCCTCCTGTAGTAACCGCATGCAGTACCCGGTTTACCAAAGGGTAGGTACAAGAGTCATCTCCTTCAGCTTTAGACTTTCCTGTACTGCCTCTCCTGAGAAGTTAACTTTAAGTGTTAGATCATTTCACATAAATTGCCAGGTGTCTAGCAAAGCTGCCCTAAACGGCTCACTGTTATTGCTGCACATCCATCCATGACTTAGAAAATAATGTGGTTTATGCTATTAGTAGTCTCCTGGGGCAATCTGTTGCACCTGAGAATCTGCGCATGCAAGGCTCAGTATGGGAGCAAATGAAGCATTGCTGTAAACAATTTTCTAGAAAACAAGATACATTTCTGAAATGTAACTAATCAGGCTATCAATGACAGCTAATACTTGATTTATTCCTATCAGTTCCTCCATAGCAGAGAATGAGATTTTCTATAAGAAATCTGCAGAAAAGCACATTTCTACTCAGTTGATGTTTTTCAGTAGACCATTCCTTCATCCAAACTAGTCAATATTTTGAACGTGGTCATAACATTTGAGCTCAGTCAGTTAACATGAAACACAGTTTTCATACATAGCTCTTCAGATGCTTCACTTCTCTATTTGACCCATACTTTTAGCCACCCAGATATGTTGCTTTGGGTAGATCTACAGACAGAGCTTATTCTGCCCACATTGACAGGAGGCGACATGGATAGTCTATTTTCAGAACATAAATAGGGACACACAGTTGATTCTCTTATCATTTTTTTCTGACAGATTCCATTAGCCCTAAGTGCTTTAAAGATGCTGATGGCTCTGGGGAAGTCAGTTTGAGGGGCAACTTCAGATCCTTGCAATCTAGCCATATACTTTGTTTCCCAAGTTCCTAGAAAGTATTAAAATATTTGCAAAGCTTTGACCCGTAGTACTTGCCTACACAGGCACAATCAGGAAGATTAATCTGAAGCAATTTTAAAGTCGTTTAGATAAACTGCATTCAATCAATGTGCACATAATTATTCAGAATGAAGGTTCCCTTAATCTGATGGTATGCTTTGCTTCTAAAATGAAAACCACTTTTAATTCTGAGTAGGAGTGCCTATGTAAGGTTTTAGTGCTTTTTCAATTCGCTTTGGGTAAGCTGTGCAGTTCTCTGAACTGATGTACTCATTGTGTCTTTTTCTGCTGTGCTTAGTGCTTATCGTGGTGGCAGTCACATCTGCAGGGGGAGAGGCCAGCCTGGCACCATTCTTCCCCAGACTGCCGCCTTTTATTTGTCACGGCAACTGTGTTACCCTCTGGGCAGCTCAAAATTTCTCATGAAAACAGCTCTGTTTTCCACAGAAATCAGCCTTTTAGTGCTTTCTCTTGCCCTTATCCAGCCTGAGAGAACATGGTGTTCTCTCAAAATTGACTGAGCACTGTACATCACACTTTAAAACAACTGCCTCCCACAGGCTTTTTGTACTCATGACCAGTGGGACAATTGTAAAATAATCCTGCAAGGTAGGACAGCATTACTGGCATCCCTTTTATATAAAAAAATGAGTAACAAAAACAGGCCAAGACAGATGAGAGACCTGAACCTACATTACCAAAGTCACTGTTAAAGTAGCTGTGTCCCTGAAGCAGCTTTCATCTTTACCGGGACACTCGCTCCAGGAAGATATTCAAACAGCTCCCCACCCACCCAAAAAAAAAGCTTATGGACTTGGCTGATTTTCAAGGTCATCCACCAGGAGTGCATGCTATCAGACCCTTCCTGTATAAGGAAGGACACAAAAACCACTCCAAACAGCCACCATATTATACAAGGAGAGGAATGTCTGTAGAAAAACCCATTTTTTTTGAGAGAAAGAGATCAAAGAAGCCCAAAGATACAAAAAGCACACCACCAAGTTGAGTGGTGTGGTTGATATTCTAGTGGGAAGGGATGCTGTCCAGAGGGAGGGACCTTGACAGGCTAGAGAGGTGGCTCCATGCAAACCTCATGAAGTCCAATAAGGCCAAGTGTAAGGTCCTGCACTTGGGTCAGGGTAGTCACCCAGACTGGGTGATGAGTGGATTAAGAGCAGTCCTGTAGCAGACTTGGGGCTATTGGTGGCTGAAAAAGTGAGTATGAGCTGGCAATGTGTACTTGCAGCCCAGAAAGCCAACTGTACCCTGGGGTGCATCAAAAGAAGCATGGCCAGCAGGTCAAGGGAGGTGAGTCTCCTCCTCTGCTCTCTTTTGGTGAGGGCCCGCCTGGAGTGCTGTGTTCAGCTCTGGGGCCTCCAGCATAAGACAGACATGGACCTGTTCAAGCAGGTCCAGAGGAGGGAAATGAAGATGATCAGGGGCTGGAGCACTTCTCCTATCAGGACAGGCTGAGAGATTTGGGGTTGTTTAGCCTGGAGAAGGCTCCAGGGATACCTTATAGTGACCTTCTGGTACTTAAAGGGGGGCTACAGGAAAGATGGGGAGGGACTCTTTATCAGGGAGTATAGTAATAGGATGGGGGGGGGGGGGGTGCGGGTAAACAGTTTTAAAACTGAAAGAGGGTAGATTTATATTAGGTATTGAGAAGAAATTCTTTACTGTGAGGGTGGTGATACACTGGAACAGGTTGCCCAGAGAGGTTGTGGATGCCCCAATCCCTCGAAGTGTTCAAGGCCAGGCTGGATGGGGCTTTGAGCAGCCTGGTCCAGTGGAAGGTGTCCCTGCCATGGGGGTTGGAACTAGCTGATCTTTAATGTCCCTGCCCAAACCATTCTGTGATTCTATGATTATATCTGAAAAACTGAAGATGAGCAACTGACTTCAGAGCTTGTCCATGATGCAGATGCAGTCACCTCTGTACTGGAGGTAGCTCCAAAAATCAAAGCTTTGCTTTGGGAGCCAACTCAGGCTTGAGAACATTAGAGAATTTGTGTGGTAGTGTTGTGGTTTAACCCCAGCCAATAACTAAGTACCACGCAGCCACTCGGTCACTCACCGCCCTGGTGAGATGGGGAAAAGAATTGGAAAAAAAGTTAAAACCCATGAGTTGAGGTAAGAGCAGTTTAATATAACAGAAAATAATAATGATGATTATAATAATAATATAACGTAAAATAATAGTGATTATTATTATGATAATAATAATAATAATAAGTTGTTATTATTATAATAATAATGACCAAATGTAAAAAGAGAGAGGAATAAAACCCAAGAAAAACAAGTGATGCACAATACAACCACTCGCTACCCACTGACCGATGCACAGCCAATCCCCAAGCAGCGACTGGCTCTTTCCAGCCAGCTCCCCCCAGTTTATACACTGAGCATCACATTCTATGGTATGGAATGTCCCTTTGGCTAGTTTGGGTCAGCTGTCCTGGCTCTGCTCCCTCCCGGCTTCTTGTGCACCGGCTCGCTGGCAGAGCATGGGAAGCTGAGAAGTCCTTGATTTAGGGTAAGCACTACTCAGCAACAGCTAAACCATCAGTGTGTTACCAACACTATTCTCACACTAAATCCAAAACAGTGCTGTACCAGCTACTAGAAAGAAAATTAACTCTATCCCATCTGAAAGCAGGAGACAGGTAGAAAGAGAGGTGTCCACATCAGGAGGCAAGCAATATACCTTTGTGGGTTTGCAGTGTGCTGTGCAGGCTCCAGACTAGTTCCGATGGGCTCTTCACCTTGTACATGGTACATGATGTAGGTGTGGCCTCCAACCCTTGTTTGGTTCAGACCAGTAAGTTAGGCATCAGTTCTGCCCTGGGAAGCGCATGTTTGCATCCACATTTAGGCCACTAATAGAAGCTGGGTAACTGTAGACTCAAGACCTCCCCTGGAGCAGTTAGACTTGCTGAGCAGGTTCTGAGCCTGGTGAGTACCTTTGCAGTGCTGATGAGGAATTGCAATGCCTATTCATCTGACTTGGTGAAAACACCTACAGAGCAAACCAACAGGTTTTGCATAAGGTCAAAATTCCTCTCCACCTCTGACGATCCTCCTGTGTTTCAGAATGATGAAGATTATCAATCGACTACACAAGTCTATGATGCTCCTGCAGTATTTCTCCACTCAGTCCTGGGACTGGTCTTCAGATAATATGAATATGTTAATGAGTCACCTTAACACAGAGGATAAAAAGGTAAGTACATCCTGAATATGGATTACTAATCTCCAATTCTGTTCATCTGCAGCAATTATTTTTGGTGTATTGTTGAGCTTTCAGATGACATCCAGATGACTGGAATTGAATTTAACCTGAAATAACTTATTTCCTCCTTGTTTTATTAAATCACTTCTCAGAAACCTTCCATTTATTACAGGAGAATGTTTTCTCCTGAGGTGTGTTGCTCTTTGTCAGGTCAGTCACTGAAGTCTTTCCAGTTAACGTGGCAGCTGTGGTGGGTGATCTAGATGGAAATTTGACATTTTCATCCACATTGGTTTTAACAGGCACTGCACAGGGAAATTTAGTTAACACATAGTGTCTTTCACTGAACAATATGAAAAAAGTTCCTGTTTTATTCAAGTCCCCAAAGAACAATTAAATTGCAGGATGTCAAGCTCTGTTGTAGTCTTTATAGGTTTGAAATACTCCTTAGGAATGGGATTGCAACTGAAAAACTGACGGAATACAAAAAGTAGGCTTGTGACAAGCTTGAATGCACCTTTTGTCAGTATCTCCTTGCAAAGAGATACTTAGGCGTTCACATCAAACTGGTCTCACTCACATCATGAAATTCTTGCGCAGACTCCCAGTAGCAGAATCAAGGGTTTTCTTCCCTAGTCTGCAGAGGGAGTGCATGCAGTGAATTCTAACTTCTAAGGGCAGTGGCACAGCTGTGACTACAGCAGATGCAGAGGGAACCTAAATGGTATGATAGGACCTAGTTCTGAGGCAGATAAAAAATTACAGCATCAAGGACTGAGTGCAAGCTAGACAGAGTTCCAGGCTTACCAAGCTGCTTATGAGAACTTTGTGAGATGCACTGCATCCAGTGTTGCCACACTGGGAGCAGTATTCAAGCTAGATAGTTTGTGGGCAGCACACTTGGCTATACGTATCTGACAGATGCTGGGATCTGCACCGTAGCTGACCCCCTGTATCAGACTGCGTTAGCTAACCCCTCTCTGCTCAAGCTATTGCTGGTCTGATACCAAAGCACTTAGACCAAAGCAAATGGCCTGGCTTGGCATGGGACTTAAAGGAAGGTATTTTTCTGAGTATCTTCTCTTTAAGGCCCTGTAAATAAGAAATACCATTCACTTTACTCATTCATTTAAAAAAAAAAACCAATATATCTCTACAACAAAGCCTCTTCCTCTTTACAAATCCTTTCTTTGTTCAAATAGACAGACAACCACCTGAGAGCTTGCTAACAATTTTTCCAGTACAAGCACCTGAAACTAACTGGGGTAATTAGCTCTGCAATTAGATTTTTTTATGCCAAACACCACAGTAACCCACTTGGACTTCTGTTGATCTAGCTGCTATGAGAGAAGGCATCCAAGGAGAGAGTAGTACTGATGTAGAGGCACGTGTTGACTCAACGTCCAATTTGTTTATTTACACGTAATTCTAGTCATACATTGAAAACTGCATGGAGGTTTTCATGTGAATCCATTTACCTGAGTGGAATGTCATTTTTCTTCCACGATTGTGTGTCTGTATGTATGAGTGCAAATACGTGTATTTATGCAAAAATTGCCACCTGAAAGACAAACTTACCTTTATTTTCTGCCAGCTGACACTAAATTTCTGCCTGCTTGGCCCAGATTCCCAGCTGGGTAAGACATTAATTGACAGCTGTGAAATATGGTCTGTTAGTGCCCACGTCTTCTTGGAAACTTGGTGGCTTTAAGAACTTCAGAGACAGGAATGGAGGTCAATGAAGAATTGATGCTTAAAGTAAATTTGTTTTGAATCCTGAAATTAACTTCTGCTCTTTGTCTTTAAATCCCAGTTATACAACTTTGATGTTCGTCAGCTGCACTGGTCAGAATACATTGAAAGCTACTGCCTAGGTGCTAAGAAGTACTTGCTAAATGAGGATATGGCTGGCATTCCAGCAGCAAAGCAGCACTTACGAAAGTAAGTCATACTCAGTGACAAGGGCAAGAGCTCTTGGCTACCTTGAATGGCTTTTGAGGAAAATTATTCTAGTTACTTTGCAGTAATTACTGTTGAATAATGTGGAGATAAACACAGCATAATTTATTTCTTACGGCAGAGGACTGTCGGTACTTCATTTTTCCACCCCATAAGAAAAAGAGGGCTTTCGATGACACTAACAGTTAGGGGTTAGTTATTACGCCTTCCCAGCAGATGACCAAGTAACAAAGTTACAGTTCATAAGAGGAATACGTAGATACAGATGATCTTGGTCATTCAGAATTACAATAACAAAATAAGGGTCAGATTTAGATTTGGTGATGTTCCTAGAAGTTTTTAGTAATTTGTAGACATTGCATAAAAGCTTTAAGCATTTCTGTGATTTTAAATTTCATTTCAAAGTTGAAGTTTCTAATTCCCGGGGGGGAATGGGCAAAAATTCTCCAAAATCAGTGGAGAGTTTATGCATTTAATCCCTGGTGACAGTTTAAGAGAGTCTGAATGAGCAATTTGAGATTGTCCTTCTATTCAGTTAAAATTGTGCTCTTCTCCAGCCTTTTTTCTGAGAAGTGCAGGCAAAAGGAGAAGCAGCAGCTCTCTTGGAGTAAGAACCTGGTTGTTTCCTTTAAGAAAACCAGTCTTGTGTACTGTAAGTGCTAGAAGCATAAAACAGGCTGTTGCCATAGCAAGGAATCCTAAACAAGTTCTTCATCCGTGGGTCATTTTAAAGGATTTATAAGAACCTCTGTAACAGGCCAGTAGCTGCCTCATAGTCCAAACAGGCAGACTCTTGCAAAAATTAAACCAGTCCTGGGGACATTAGGTACAAAGCTTTCTTCCCTTGGACAATGAGAAACTGAGAATTAAGAACTGCAGAAACTTTTGCTTGAGAGAAAGAGGACAGGATGATTAGCATCTTAAAGATCCATTTATACCACATAAATATACGCCATAAACCACCATCTCCCCCGACCAAAACCCCAGTGCTGCAGTACTGCAAAAGTGAAGACCATTTATGATGATTGAGTAATTTCCCAACATTAAAAGCAAGGTTTCACCCAAATAGGAGAATACTATTCATCAGCTCCTGCAAAGGTCCTCTAGCCTGGTACCAATCCTGCAAAGTAAAAAATAGCCAACACACCAAAACAGAGCAGAAAGTATTGGAACTAGACTAACTTAAAGAAAAAACTCCCAGTATGACTCCTGTGTGCTCTCATTTCAAACCAGAAAAGAACAAGAGCGATTTGCAATACAGGTATTCCACCTATGCCATTAATTATTCGCTATACTCTGACTTCAACATAGCCCTTGGCAAGACGGTAGGGACATCTTAAGCACAGTATCTTCACTAAAATAGGAATGGCAAAAAACCCAAGAGCCACTTGTGAACAGGATTTCTTACAAAATTACCTGTAGCAAATGAAGCAAGCTGGTAAGCCTTTTGTTATTTTCGTCTTCCTCCATAAGATGCCTCTTTCTCTTTCTCAGGCTGAGGAACATCCGATATGCATTCAACACCACCCTCCTTGTGATCATCTGGCGCATTTTCATTGCAAGGTCACAGATGGCTCGAAACATCTGGTACTTTGTGGTGAGCCTCTGCTACAAGTTCCTTTCCTACTTCAGGGCATCCAGCACCCTCAGGCACTGAAGCCATCCATCAGCAACCAGCCTCTTCCAGAAGGACCTCCATCTCCTCCTAATCAGCAACTATGGGCATTGGGGTCTGAAAGTAGCAGAAAAATCCACTTCCTCCAACAGCAGCCTGCATTTACTGTGCACTGTTATATGTTCACCTTTTCAGTTTTACCTAATGCTTTAATACATGGTGGTCTTTCTTCCATAGGACCAGGCCAATTTTTAAAGCCATAACTGAAGCTTTAGGAACAGGTCAAGCTGGAACCATTCATCTAGAGTCTCATGCAAGAGTAAGGATTAACCAAAGTCATTGTCTTCCCACGTACTACCTAGGCTATCTTAATCCCGTGTTCTTCTTCAAAAGAGGCAAATTTAAAGCATACAACCTTGGAAAAAAAGGATGCCATCAGAGAAGACCCAGCCAAGGAAATTAACCTGTAAGAGGTCTTCCTAAAGAGGCTGTTCCTTCATTCTCATTCAGTGAAATGATACCTTAGTAAAACACATGATTTCACATTTTCAGTTTTTCAAAACCTAGAGGGACAAAAAGACCAGTTACACTGGGCCAGTGAGCACACTGAACAGTTTTCAGATCCTGTCTTATACTGCTACTGAGGACTGATACTTTCAAGCCATAACTGAAGACAGATATAGAATTCATGTACCTGTGTTAACTCTACTCACAAGCTGCTTTCTTATGGAGAGGTATTTTTTGTCTCTGTGGTTAAGGTTGCAATCTATTAAAAAGCCCTGGTCTTGCATTTATCACATTTGCTTGGAACTTTTTTTGGCTTGAAAAATGCTGTATTTACTCTGAGAATGAAGAGAAGACTTCTTAAAAGATTGAAGAAGAATTCAGAAACTCTTTTGTTTCTAAGGAATAGGTCTTTTTCCCCTTTGGATTTGTCTGCAGAAAACCTCTTTCCCTGTAGCTCAAAAAGAGCCTGATACTGTCCTTCACGCTTTTATTACAACTAAATCACTTTGCAGTTGATCACTTCCACTGGCAAAGAAAGTGTAAAGACACGTATGGAGGAAATCACATTGGGCCAGTTCTGCTGCCACTCCTGTCGTTAGGAATTAAAAAGTCTGAAATTTGTTTTTGTTGAGAATAGGTTGATGGTTGGATTCAATGAACTTAAAGGTCTATTTCCAACCTAAACAATTCTATGATTCTATGACTTCTGTGTAACAACAGTCGTGCACTGTGAAGGCAATGCATTTTGTCCTATATTGTTGTTTAGAAAGGAACCCAAGGACCTGCCTAACACTTATGGCTATTGGAGATACTTGTTTCACCTAGTGATGTATGGATTCCATGGGGGGAGAGAGAGCCTTCTTCAAAGTAGCTGGTGCAACAACGGCCTCAGTGCAACAATGGCCTTAGTGCAACAGCAACAAATTTATCATGCTATCAGATTTTCAAAGTCACATCTAATATTGGAATATTTTTTTATTCAGATAACACTGAATAAGTACTTTAAGATTAGCATACTTAAAAGCAGCTAGTTTTTGAAACAATGCAGCATCCAGTTTCTCTTGTCTCGTATCATCCTAGCTGTCTGAAAAAGTAATGCTACATCAAAAAAAAAACAAAACACAGTTGCTCTTTTGAGAGCCAAGAATAGCAGAGTATTTACAAAGCTGACATTCTTCAAAACTTATACTTGTTTTTGGCAGTGAATGCAAGAGCAAGTTATGACAACAGTATATTTATATCTTAGGCCTCCAAGCTAGTTCAGAAGTCTTTCTAAAGGTGCAAGGAATTAATCTTGCCCTGCATGCCCCAGAGGTCTAGTTTTGAGCAATTGCCAAAGGATGCCTGCAGCAGAACCCGGCCAGAAACATGGTGTCCAGAACAGCGGGACTCTGGCATTCCCTAGCAAAGGCCCCTGTGTTTGTCACACATTACTTCTGATCTGTGCTTAATTAGGTCAAGCACCCAGTTTACAAAGATGGAAAATTTTTAAGCTCTTGCCTTGAAAATGTACTTTCAAAATGAAACCATGCTGGTTGTTAGCTATGTGTTTTCCAACTTCAGAAAGCTGGCAGTGCATGCTGTGCATTGCACTTTAGCAAGGTGTTGCTGCCTGGGAAATTAGGAGCTATGGGTTCATGTGCTAGGGACCAGACATTTCACGTATAGTGCTTCCATAGCAGTGTATGTGGTGAAGGTTAGCTGCATTACGCTTTGCTAACTTGTTTATGCAAAGACTGTGGCTACCTTGGCAGGGTGAGGCAGGTTGCTGTACGGATTCCTCTAGGAAGACTGCATTCCCCCAGGTACATAATCAGGTCATCAGCCAGCTTCCAGTCTTCTCATACGAAAGGCTACATAACAAAACAACACTGCAGATTATTTTGAAACAAACTTCCATTAAAAAACATTTCAACTCATACCCTAAAAGTCTTTTTAAGTGCCTGCCTTATGTACAATGAGAAGCAACAGCTAAGGGGATCATAAGTCTTATGCTGTGCACATGACAGACAAAAACTTGAGTTTCACAGAAAAGTCAAACACCGCAGACCTGTTACACCTGCGATGTCTGGTCTACACCAGCTAGGTCTACAATGAGTAAAGTGTCCTGCCTTCCCTTCCCCAATGTTGGTCATGCCATGCATTCCTCACCTATGCCTGTAGGCATTCACAGCTATTTGCACAGGCTGCATTGTCCCAACAAGTCTGAGATGTATCTTTGCTCGCCTGAGCATATCCAGACCTGTTTTCTGCACATGCAAAAAAAAAAAATGTTTCAGGTTTCACTCAGAACAACGGTGGTATCGTGCTTTAAAGCTGTTCAACATTTTGCTGAAGGTAACAGCCACAGCAAAGCTACTATGCAGCCCTGAAAAAGCAGTAAGAGCTGCTTGGGATGTTGTCGAACCATAGCCGTTGCAGATGGTGTAAGCCCTTCTGGAGACCTTTCATAGCCCACCAGGCATTGCCAGCAGCTGGCTCCAGAGCTCTGGCCTTGCCTGGGCAGGGATCAAGCTTTTCTTAATACAGACATAACATGCAGTGAAACTTGAATCTCTAATCCATTTTCTTGTGGCTTGAGGTGTTTTCAGGTGATTGAACCACAGAAATATTTCAGAAAAACCTCAGTGCAGAGACTGACATGTGGCAATGGCCTTCAGGTGTCAGTTGGGACTGTCATCATGGACAGCTGGACCTGGCATAAGAACTTGTTCTCACCTCAAACAGTGACTTTATCTTTGATGTTTTACTATGTGCTCCTCAGTGTATTTGCTCTAAAAAACCCCAAGCCTTGGGGAAAATATCTAAAAGAGACACTGACAGCCACGTCTTTTCTTCCCTATTCTCTCTCTTGCTCTTTCATGTATACTCAGCAAGCTTTTAACAAAAGAAAAGCCAAATACAGTTGTTATTAATTTAAAGTGGAGGTCCTGTGGTGACCATGCACAAATCAACGTGAACAGCTTAGGAGTGGGTATTACTCATGGCTGAAGGCTAGAGCTTTTAATACCTGTAAAGGTTAAAGCAGGACTCAAGGTTGGGTTTTTTTTCCCCCTACAGAGGCAGCACGGTCAGTGCTGTGGGGAGGAGAGAGGAGAAGGAGGTGCATTCCTGCAGCCTCTGCTGATAGACAGCAGAAGCATTGCTAGGCACAGAGCATCCAGCTCAACGAGTCAAAGGGGACTCAAAGGGCCAGAGAAGTATGAACCGCCAAACTCAGAGGACTCTGCCTCCCAAGGAGTGGGGGAAGATCTCCATCAGCATTTTGTGATCAGTTTGGTCTCTTGTAATAGCACATAAGGAACTAGAAGGCTCCTCTGTCCTTCCCCCAGCTACCAACAGGCAGCATAGAGAACAATACTGGCAGCCATTCTGCACAGCCACAAAAGAAAATACCTGCCACAAGACAGTATAATGGGATTATTTGTACCCTATGAACTTGCAGTGTATCTTCCCCTTCACAGTGTCAGAAGCCTGCAGTGCTGCTACAGAAATAACATGGACCACTGCTGAACCCGATGTACTAATGTTTTGTTAATACTGTGCATATACCCTAGTCTGTAGGCTATAGCTGTGAACTGCTGTGCAAAATCAATGATACACTGAATATCATTTCACTGTTAAAGAGCAATGGGCATAAGCTTGCAATTAAGAAGTATCTTTTTAAAAATTAAATTATGATAACAAACAAAAAAACCAAAACCAAAACACAAATCCCTAAAGTTAATCTGAGTTTAAACTGCCTTTTGACTGACAACCAAAGCTGTTTATCTCCAGCATGTCTTTACCAAAAAAAAAAAAAAAATCTCACCCCTCCACCCTCTATCCCAATAACTTTGTTAAGAAAATACAATTCTTTCTTGGTAGAGGCAGCAGGGGCTAACAGACATACTGGTATATTACAGGTTGTTGGCCCATTACCCACCTCCTGAAGAAATTTGTTATTTTACATTTTCTAAGAAAACATTATATGCCTGTGTATATAGTTACATCTTTCAGCACCAGCCTTCTCATACAACATACAGAGATGGCAAAAGTAGTAGAGCTCATATTGAAACGCCAGGCTGTACTTGTTTGGTATGCACTGTTCCAATTCAGTTTAAGATGAAGTGATTAAAACCTACCCTAGTTTCCAGTGTAAAGGAAACCTAACCTGTAGTACTATTAATCAAAGCATCATCATGAATAAGCAACTGGGAAAAGAGGGAGGGGGGCATTCTATTGTCTGTAAATAAGCTACAGCTTCATGGTTGAAAGCATGCTGTTGCTCTTCCAGCGTTGATGTTCTGCTGCAGAAAGCAAGGATGAACTTTTATTACAATTGGACCCTTTATTCTAGTGCAGAGTAAATAACATACTGTACATTCCCCAGAAGCTAAATGGTGAATATCCCATTATATGGTGCTAAATATCAGTATGAAGGTGGTACAGATTAACTTTAAGAGAATTTAAAAAAAAATTAATAGGTATTTGGGGAATAATTTAAAGATGTACTATCCCACTTTTCTCTATTGCTTGAAAGTCAACTATGAATTGAGTTGGTTTGTTCAGATTAACATGAAACTACTTACAAAAGGTTTCTTGTCTTTACATAATCTCAGCAGACCCCAGTTTATAGTAAAATCTGTACTCTCCCACTCTCCAAAGTTTATATGGTTCTATCTGCTATTTCTATTCTCTTGTTAGCTACAAGACAACTTACTGTTACAAATCTTAATTACAAAGTTTCTAATGTTAAGATGTAATCTTTTGAGCTCTCAAATCAGATAAAATGGTAAAGTCACAAATTATGAGAACCTCAGCCATAAAATTGTTAATACGATGTTTATGTTATTTTAAACATTTAATAAAACAAAATATTTTAAAACTATGGTCACTTTGCATCCCTTAAGTTGCTAAAGGAGATGGCTATGTGCTGTCCATCTTGCTGAACTCGCAGTTCAGCACAGGCTGCCTCAATACCACAGCTGTATACAGCTGCACCACAGCTGTACCACAGCTGCCGGTGTCCCAGCCTGCGCGGACCGGCAGCCCCACCTACAGGCAGCTGCCTGCACAGGGACTTGCTGCACAGGCAAGGAGAGGGAAAACAAGGGGGGGGAAATCCACGCTTTTAAAAAGCAGTGACTATAAGACTTTAACCTGGATACATACGACCTGGAAAGGTCCATCTCTGATAAGTGTCCTCCAGAAAGTGATAGGGACAGGTCTTCAGCAAGGGCAAGTTGGTAATAACCCAACCAACTTCCTGAACAACATACCATTTGGACCTGAGAACATCACCCCAATTTCTTAGTTTTACAAGGTAGATAAGGACGTTAATTTACACTTGGTGTTAACATCATAATGCTCCATAATGTTATTCTGGCATAAAAAGCTTGTAAAGTCTCAAGAAGTATCGTATGCTTTTATTTCAAGACCTCACCACACAGCAAGAAAAGTTTAAGGATGTTATTGCATAAGCATGCCTGGGAGGGTGAAAAATAATAATGGTTTATATGTGTTTCCAAGAAGTGTACACAACAATACTTCAGGCTGTTGGGTAAACTTAATCTAGCAATTCTCAGGATTGCCAAGAACATTCTGACTCTATGACGACTGTGTTTTAAATGGTGTCTCCAAAGCCATTTGGAAGCAGCAGCACAGTAAGATAATGAAATCACCTTGACAGACAGCAGAACTAACTTGAAAGTTGTTTGTTTTACAAATAGAACAGTTCTTACCTTTTCCAGTTTTGGGGAAAAAAAATAATAAATTCTTTCTTACTGAGCTGAAATCTTCACAGTTGGGAACTTCGGTAGTCAAAAATTTCAAGCTGCCCAATGCAAAGACACTGTCTGAAGGTGGCATTCTGTCAGTGTATTTGTAGACAAAGAGAATGTCACATCCCTCTGAGGTCTCAGCTATCAAATCTTCCAGAAAGAAAAAAAAAAACAAAACACCAACTGTTTGTGTTTTGTCATTAAAGCTTTAGTCTAGTAAATGTTTCCAGCTATCTGCATTGGAAGAGCCTGAAATGAAAACACCTCCCTTCCCTTGGCTGCTGCAGCAATTCTGTTTTCAAGTGCATAAGCACAGCACAGCCTAGCACCGGTCCACTCACATCCCCCCTAGCTGGCCTGCTAGATCTTGGCTCATTCCCCAACACTTCACGAAGATTCATGACAGGAGGATTATCTGAGCTTCTTCCAGTGCTCAGCAGGAGCACAGGATCAGACACCCTGAGCACTGAGCACAAACTGTAATTGTTCTGTGTGTCAGTACTTCCATTTTAATTCCAGTGACTGCAATGCCTTGCAATAATCTCATTTTCAGAAACTTTTAATGTTATAAGTATATGTATGCATATATTTCTAGACACACGTGTATAATAAATAATATGTATATTATGTCTCAAGACAGGACTGGTCAAAATCTTTGGCATTTATATATCTACAAATGAACGTACAGGTCACAGACACACACATACAATTTTGGTAATGGGGAAAGAGGCAGATCTAATCTGAGTAAGGCCAAATCCCCATATAGCTGGGTTTCTGGTAAGGGAGTGGAATGGAGTTTTAGTATCAATCACCATTACAATTAGTTGCAACAGGTGGGTAGCAAGGTGCAAGCATGCTGTAAATAGTGGTATGCTATGCACTGCCAATAGATGTAATGGGAAACTAATTTAACAGAAAATGTAGCCAGAGCTGCCTTAATTTCAGTACAAAAATAGGCCACATCTTACCCAATTTATAAAATCATACATACTCAGTGACCAAAACTTTAGCTTTTTTTCCCCAGACAGTATTTTGAATGCTAGAAGTTAAAATGCTTTTCAAAAACGTCTGTTGTTAAATTCCAAGGGGGCTATGGGGGACCAAGACATGGAGATGGTAGATGTGGATGGATTAGTATTTTTCAGGTTTGGTCCAACACTATTCAAGAAAATAGCAGTTCATTATCATAATTTTTTTTTTTAAACTTACAAGCTTGTTAGTTTTCAAAAGAATTGTTTATCAAAAAGCACACTATGAAATATTTTCACCGTGTATCATTGATAAAAATGTTTTTCTTGAGAGTCAGAGATTCAGAGATCACTGTGCTAACTCCTTTCCAAAAATCTTATTTGTTGTAGGAAATTCATCATCCTGGACTCATTTCACCAAACTGCAAATATATTTTCCTTTAAATTTCTCCAAAAGGCTTTTCTTTTTTTTGTTAATTGAAAAACTAAATACCTTGATAAAAGCAAAACAAGAACCAACCATACAAACTCTGAAAAAAAGACATGAAAAGTGAGGTGATATTTAGCGTGTATGACTAATTCTGGATGAGAAGTCTTTCTTCCTGCCATGTAAACAATCATGCAAGCAGCCTGTTCCTCATCATCAGTTGGCTCATTTCTCCTAAACACCGTGGTAGAAGTGGTCTCGTGGAACGTACAGCACAGAGTGCTGACAAATACAGAGAGCGACCTCTTCTCAACAACACAGGCTAAACAGACATAAAAACACGTGTGTGTAAAGTGTGGGTGCCACAAATTCTGCAGGTCTAATCCATTGCTGCAGGCAAGGGAACTTGACTCACACCCCCACTACAGCCAAACCCGCAGGCGCTGCTTTGCCCAGCCAGCCGGTTTGTCTCTCGTTCTGTTGTCCCCAACCCCAACAATACTTCTGCTGCCCCAACGTCACATTTTTCACATTCTTCTAGAAGTCATGCAGCTCCCAAATTGCCTCTCTCCTCACAACCTGTTCTCTTTCCTCACCCCACACACATCTCTCAAAATGTTTTGATTATAATTCCTTTATGATAAGACCTTCTGTATCAGAGATGAGGAAGAAATAGAGGGTCCAGAAAGGCCCTGAGGTGTCTGTGGGCCAAGATTAGAAGGAAACTGGCTTGTCACAGCTTGACTGTGAGAGGAGAAGAAAGGGTTGAGTTTGACGTTTCTCAGTCCCCAGAATATCTACTTGATCGTCCATAGCTATTTGATACAGGGTAAAGCAAAAGTAGGGGTGAGGACAGAAAGAAAAGGGGAGCTGTCCCAGTTTGCATTGAAGGGTGCCAGATAAAAGAGTGCCTTCGTCTCGACCTTTGCATAAGCTTCTGCTACTGCTATGGCCACAGTGACCTTAATTCCAGTCTCGCCTAACAGAATTTAGCATGAAAAACAAAATCTGACCTATGCTATTCAGATTAGACAGAAATATTTTTTCATTCTTCTTTTCAAGTTGATGGCACTCAGTGCCACTCGATACTGACTTTATAATGATGCTCTTTCAGCTGAATGGCATTTTGTCAGTCTCACTCGAGGCTTCATAAGATTTATACTACATGTCCTAGTCTGATAAGAAAAGAGAAGGGTGTTGAGGGCTTTCTGTTTGTTGGTTTCTGGGTTTTGTTTGTTTTTAGAGACCAAATGAAGGATAAGCTTTCAGCCCTACTAGTTTTGAAAATTAAGGACAGAGACTGCACCTCATGATGTTGGTCTTCTCTAAAGCAAGAATAGATAATGTCTAGCAATCATCTCTCACTTCCTTTAGCAGGGTTTAATAAGAGGAAAAAGTCACAGCATTACCATGAGCCTTTCCTTAATGAAGATTATTTCAAATCCTGAAATCCAGGACATACATCAAAGACACTGTTTCCATTTTGTTAGCAAATCTTTTCTTAAAATATCATTCCCCAATTTTTTTTATGTAAATGTGATCTTTAGGGAGGAAAAAAAAAAAATCAGTTTTCCATTAAGATGCATCAATGAATTAAAGCCAACAGCAAGAAGGTTCAAATTCATTCTAAAGAACAAAGACTTAAAGGTCAACCTGCGGACTTCAATATTTAAAGCTTTTCTACTGACATTCTGATGACATAGTATTATCAAGCCAAATAGTCAATTACATAAACCAGGGAAATTGTATTATTATTCATTTTCTAAGGGAAGCAAAACAGGGAGGAGGAATATGGTGTAATGTAGGACAACTAATCCTTAGCTGATACCCCATAGCTTAGATGACAGAATAAGCACCAGGTCTCAAGGGAAGGGATCCCAGCCAACTGTCCCCATCTCCCTCAACTAAGGACAACTCGAAGTTACTGATGTTCATTAAGAACAGACCCCATAGGTCCCACTTCACAACTGCCTGAGTCAGGATTTGACTCTGGAAAGTGCTGTGGCACAGTAATAAAGTAGATTTTTGGACTCCAGCATTCATGTCCTACCTATTGAATGGGATACCAAAGCAAAGGAAGTAACAGCTGCCTGCAGGTCAGTTGAATTAACCCATATCCCCATTCAAAGCCGTGAAAGTGGCACACGCTCATCTACTACTCTTGCCAGAAGTGACCTGATGCTGCAAATTCTCCTCACTCCCTGCACTGCAACCTTAGAGGTGACTTGCTCCTTCCAGGGAAACAGCACACACTAAGCTGCTAATCATGTGAGCTTCACCAGACCCAGATGTAAAAGCCACATCAAAAGTACACATCAAAGAAATGCATCTTCTATAAAAATGACCCAGAATGAAGATTAGGCAAGACATCATCAAGGCAATAACTCTGAAGCTGCCTTTGAAAAGCCACCTAAGCAGTGATTTCCATAGGCTGAGGCTGCCAAAACAAAACACAACAGGGGAAAATACACCAAATCACCTTAAGGCCATTATTCTGCATCCCTACCCACGGGCCTTGTCTGTGTCCCAATATGTGTTCAGGTACCACTGAGGAAGAGGAGGGAGTGAAAAAAGAACATCATAGATGAAGGTCTGCTGACAGGGATTGCAGGCACATGGATACATGTGACAAGTCTACCTGTACAGAGATCAGTCTGCACATAACTCAATTCAGGGCTAGGGAAGAAAGGCACTTTTAAAGCTACCGCTCGGCTAAATTCACCCTTCTCCAACTTTCCCTGAACAGAGTATGCAGAGAGCTTTGCAGAGGGCTTTCAACAGAAATTCCCACCTCAGCTGCTGACCAGACTTCTGTATTTCTGATTCATTTCCCACCGCAAGCTCCTCTCCAACTGAGCTGTTCGGGTTCATACCCACTCCAGAGAGCACAGCCCCTGGAGAGCCACTGGCTTGGGAAGGTACTTGGGGAAAGCTACTGCCAAAGTGCAACATAATTAATTGGACTAAATATATATAAACTGGTTAGAGAAATAAGGGCTGATGAAAATGCCAGCAAAAATAGTAAACAGGTTTGTAGGAAGAGGTGGTGCCGGTATTTAGATCGGTAAATGTAATCAGAGAACAGGCAAGATTTGAGGCATGCATGAGGCATGTTTTGCTAGTTATAATGCTGGTCCTTTGCCACTGTCATTTGTCACTGTTTCTGACAGTATCTGCTGTACAAGACACTGAAAAGCCCCCAAAAGAATGGGCAAGTACCCCAGTGCCCCTGCCAGTCACATCTTGACAAGAAAGCAATACAAAGCTATTGTATGGCACAATCTTGTCAGGAGAGGAAGGTGGATTTAAATGTATCTTATTCTTTCTCATTGTTTCAGGCTGTCAAAAATGAAGACGTTTTGGAATTTGAGGAACTAAAGAAAAATTTACAACTATAGATGGTAAAAACTAGAGTTTGTAACTGTGGAGTAATAAATCAAAGTTTGGCTACTTGGAAGTATGAATGACAGTAACTTATTCAACAATGACTATGTTTATGCAGCTCTGCGTTTAAGGGGAAATTTTCCCTTCAGTTAGTCCTGTCTTCACAATTAATGATTATTGATCGTTTCAGCACATTTTTTTACTCCCCTGCCAGCAGAGGCTGATGTGACAATTGGTCTGGAGAAAGAGAAATGTCAGTTGCCTATGGAGGTCTCTGGAAAGTTTGCTACTACTTACCACCTCTGAGGAAAATCCATTGATAAATCAAGGGCTGCCAGATAGGATACTCCAAGAGAAATACTAAGAAAGATTAAGTCAGCAAGGGCAAATTCAGCAGTGAACAGACTAATAAGGTAAACTAGCTTGAAATGGCAAGTGAGGCTTAAGTGAGGGATTTGACACTGTGCAGGTTGGGAGAACAGTTACACTAAAGCAGAGCCAAATGCAGTAAGTTAGAAAGTAAAAGAGAGAAATAAATTTTTCATCTGGCTCTAATGAAAGAAAGCAGATACACACTACCATACCACCTATGACTTACAGCTCCACTTAGTATTAAACTCAAGTGACACAGATTGACTTCACGTGCTAGTTTATAACCCCAGCTGGACAACAGACTTTTTATTAGCTGTGACACTGGCGAGCAAGGTGTCATGAACAAAACCTTTAAAGTTCTGGGGTTTGTAATGATAAGTAATGACCAATTTGGGAAACTACCCATAGTGCACCTCCATACACACTGTTTATCTGCTCTATAGCCACACTGCCGATGCTTCACATGAACCACCCTGAGTCTGGCAGCCGGGTAAGCACAGCTCTACTCCCACACAGGTTAATTAAGAAAGCACAGTCCCCATGGGAGACAGGGCCACCCCGCAGTGCGGTTCTGGCTCTACCACCTCGTGCTAAAAGAACCCTCAGCCCTGTTGGCAGTAAATCCTGGTCTTGGCTTGGCAGAGCACTAACCTAAATATAATGCTTTCATATGAAAGCCAACTCATTTATAAGCAAGTCAAAGCACAGGACGATTTGTAATTTTGTGCATCATTATGTCCTAAACACATCTGAACACTCCTCCCAGACCTGCTAGGGAACCTGGATGTGTTCATCCATCCAAGCTGACAGTGAAGGAAGGGGAGCTAAAAAACACAGGTTTCCCCTTTGGGCCTAGATACCTTTATATCCTGCAGTGGCACAGAGAGGGACAAGAAGCAGAGACATCCTCCAAACCCCTTGCTCTGCTCCTGGAGCCTACCCCCCCTCCCAGCCCTTCCCCTCTTTGATTTCTTAGGGTGTTAGAAAGCCAGCTGCCTGCCTCAGCAGCAGAACTTAAGAACCTCCAGGGAGCTGTGCAGGACATGCAACCCTTTTTATTTGGGACTCTACTCCACATCACCGATCTGCAGTCTGGGAAGTAGCCAGGGTTGCATTTCCCAATACCACAGTCCCCCAATACAAAAGCACTCAAAGTTACTCTCTGCATTGCAAGAGTGACTTCCCATAGACACGGCCACATCCTCTGATGGGGAGCTCCTTAGACAAACCTCACAAGCCAATTTTGGGACCTAGCAGACATTCACATGCGTAAGTAACTACCTAGGCAGCAGCTTTAAAGAAAATTACATCTATTTGTATCTAGCCCAACAAGTCAGTCAAATGGCTGCTTCTGGGCAGTCTGAGCCATACTTTCCCGGTATGCTGTCTTGAAAAATATGTTGTAATCTTGCATTGCTTTTGCATTTGTTGAGGTTTTGATTCATATTTTTAATTACATTACCATGGAAAAAGGCATCAGAGGCTTAAAGTTTCTCCTTTGCTGTGAGGGGAAAATTTTTTTGTGTTTTGTAAACTCAGTCAGATATTTATCACTCAGAATTAACCCTGATGAAACTGAATTCTGTGATACAACTGATCCATGGTACACCACCACCTGCAAAAGGATTTAGTTTATGTTGAGTTTATCTACCACCCATTTACGTTCATAATAAAGCTTGTGGGGTGACAATATGTTGAAAATAAGATGAAAGCTAAGCACTGCAGTTAGCTTCAGTTCAGATTACCCTGAGTCACCAAACACTGTAATCACCTTCCAAGGTTTTTTCTCTCCTTCCATCACACTCTCTTTCCAGCTTGGTCACGTACTCTCCCTTGTGAGCCACTGCAAGGCCTCCTTACCTCAACTCCCCTCCTGGAGTTGTGCAGCTCATTATTTCCACCTCAGCACCGAGCCTGAGTGTCTCTGTATTGAATTATCTCCGAGGTCTTCAGGGCATTCTTCCCAATTCATCAAGGTCATTTTAAATTCTGATCATATCCTCTGATGTTTTAGCTCTCACTGCCAGCCTGATGTCATCTACAAAGTTGAAAAGCACACACTGTACTCCAACATTTAGATCATAAATTAAATTCCTAGGCAGTGCCAAACCCTCTGATTTCCCCACATTGCTTCTTTTCTCCCTTATCCTCCCTCCTTTTGCCCTCACATCCTTCATGGGGAAGCTTGTGCTTAGCTGCTACTGATAGCCAAAGTTAGGGGCCAAGCACAAATCCTTGCTCTCTTCCATAGGAGATGACGGTGCTCAGCAAAGCTGCTGGTGGGTGCAAGCAGCCCCTGCCCGCACCGTTGCGGATGCAGCCCTCCCCAGCCAGCACAGCTCCACACGCACCATCCCACCTTGCCTCCCTCCCCAGCCCTCCTGCCACCACTCACCCTACAGGCATCGAGCCTCTTCCCAAAGTGACACTGCCTGCACTCGCTGGCGTGGAGCTGTGCCAGCCTTGGGAAGGGGTAGCTTAAAGCTCCCCTCACGTGGCTCAGTGCTGCTTTGCGAACTTCTGGGGTGCCTCTGAGCAGCTGTTCTTTCCCCTAGATGAGAGTGTTCCAAAAGGCAGCCAGATGGGTTGGCATTTGCCTATCAAAAATGGGAAACAAAGCCTGGCTGGAATATAGCTACTACTTCAAAAATAAATAATAAATACAAAAGGCAGGGAAGCCTTCCTAATTTTTAACTAAACAAGGGGAAGGGAGAGGTGAACAAAACATGCAAAGTAACAGTAAGGGAAGTCAGGTCTCTTTCTGGTGAAATAAAGTGGGATGCAGTGGAGAACTGTGAGAGTGACAAGGGTCACAGCCATGAGATGGGGACCACACTGAAACCAGGAGGTGTAACATTCAGCTTTGGCCCTTCCACTGTGGGCTGTCTGAGGCTATGATCTAGCTGCTGGTGATGGTGGAGATGATCAGCTGCGGTAGTGGTAGTGGATATTGTAGGGAGTAGCTGAGGAGATGGGGGCAACTTTTTTCTCTTGAGGGAAGGGGCAGGTTGAGAAAGCCCTACCAGTCCCACCTCAAACCACAAGCACCAAGAGATGTACAGACGGACATAACACTGACTGCCAGGTTCAGGTCAATTAAACACCCTTTGCCACAAGGGAGGATGGCGGCTCAGCCCAGGATGCTGGCAAGGCCAGCAAGCAGAAGAGTCTCCTTGTGACCAGTTCAACCAGAGAGCAAAGAAATGGTGTGGCAGGCTGGAGGAACCAGGGCACTTGAGGGAAAAGCCAGCAGAGAGGAGAAATGGAAAGGCAGAGAAAACGCCTAAGAGGATTCCTCCCACCGTTATAAGGACCTGACCCCAGGAATGGTCCCAAAAAACACAAAATGTATTCTCCCTTCCCTGTCAGCCCCCACCTGCACCAGGCTGGGTCTGCCCAGACCTCTGCTCTGCTAACCCTGCTCCAGCTCCAGGCTCATCTGGTGCCCCCCTGCCCTGCAATTCTGCTCAGGAGCCATGTGGCACATCTCCATGCACGTCACGGGGAGCTCGGAAATCACCTCCCCAGGAGGCAGCCTCACAGGGAGTGCCTTTTGTACCCACCCCGCACGGACCCTCCATTTGTGGAGCTCTACACGGTCACTTAGGAGTCATCCCAAGAAAAAGACCCAAGTTATCCCATGTCCAAGGAGGTATGGGTCAAAACATATGCCTATCTGGGATCAGAAAAAAGGTTAAAATCTTCCCCGAGTCTGTGCTTGAATCACTTGTAAAATGAACTCAGTTTTCTTTTTCCTTTAGTTTGCTGAAATATATGTGAAATGGAGTTAAGGAACTCATACAAGACATGGCAGAACAGAAACTGAAACATTAGAGTATTATTTTTTTCCCAGTAATTGACGTAATTTCTCTTTCAGAAGGTTTTAATTTCAAGTTCTAGCAGGAAAAATCCTTTTATCAAAAATTATTTCCAACCTCCAGATTTTAATACAAGCTTCCCATTTTCTAAAATATGCTAATAATGCATAACCAGGGGATAACTAACCCTCCCCCTCAAATCAAAATACTGCATAACCAACCATTTACATTTATACTGTAAGCATTTTTGGTCCTGTATATATTATTTTGGTAAACAAAAGAGAGAAAAACATTTTAGACATAGTCCTTTTACACTTATCACCTTATTCTATATTACCTATCTTTTTGTGGTCCAGTGCCTCCCTTACCAGCATAATTACTGATATCAAGTAATATGTCGGTACAATGTTTGAGGGATCACAATGCTTTCTCATCAGAATGCCTGAAAATCCATATAACACACTGTGCTTAGTTCCTTAGTGGATGGAGCCTGCTCATCAGAAGTTCTGAGAACTTCTCTGACACTACTGTGCCTGCAGCCTTATCTGCTCTGAAATAGTTTGCAGAGATGGAGATGGACAAAGTAAAACTGAATCCTGAGCTAGGATTTCTAGCCTGTGATCAAAACTATCAAAGACTAAAGGCTCTGGGAGAACACTTATCAGTAAGGCAGTGAATTGCCAGTCTGGATTTTGCTTAGATCTGTTGGATCTAAGTGGATTTACACTGTTTTTGGCTTATTGCTGGGGCAAGGAGGATACAAACAAACAAATGAACAGAAGAAAAGGACAGGGGGAAAAAAATATCCAAGCTACAACAAGCTTAGCTCTAGGTTGGTAGCCTAATACTACAACAAATATGAAACAATAAATGGCTAGTGAAAGTTCAGGTCCACCAGCTACATGAAAAGAACTGTAGAATTACCAAACATTTAACACGTACAATATCATTAGGTAAAACAAGCAATTTTATCAGAAATAACTCCAGATGCTTTGTCCAAACATAGTACATCTTATCATTGTTTTGTTTTATTTCAATGAGAACTTCAGCAGAAGCAACATCATATTTATTTTTTTGTTGTTACTATAGAATATTCCATTACTAGGTTTCAGTTATGAATACTAGTTCTGAGGCTCAGGGGTAACAGCCTAAAATATACCCTGTTAGGTCTAAAAGTGATCAGATGGTCTGTACATCAGCGGGCAAAAGAGGATGGAAAGATGCTGAAGATTGGGATGGAAGGAGCTGATGTTTAAAAATCAAACCATAAGAAAGGAAATTCTTAAATTTCTATATATTAAGATTTATTTAAGAAAAAAGTGAAAGTGAGAGATAACAAGATGAAACTAAGAAAGTGATGGTATTTTCCCGATTCATGACCAAGCAATCCCTCAATCAGCAAGATTCTGAAAAGCTTTAATGAGTAATAGCAAAAGGAAGGAGAAAGCTGGGAGAGAGAATGCAAGCTTAGGCATTTGATAAAAGACAATCCCAGTGGTGGGATAATAAAAGCAATAGCTACATTATTGTTATTTATTTTTTAATCTTTAGCATTAAGGTAAGTCTAATATTTCTAAGAAGAATTTTTTTAAAAATCTTTTTCCTAGGCTTTATTTGCAGGTTTACTGACTCAAAATAAAGAACATGAAAGGAAGCAAAAGAATTAACCAGATATAATATGCATTAAAACTAGCTTCTATTAGTGTTTCTTCTAAACAAGAGATTCTTTAGCCTTAGAAAGCCATATAAAATCAGCCAACGAGCGATACAAAATAGCAAATATGTTTTGGTATGTAAAGCAAGAATTCTCTGCTGATAAGTTGTTTGTCAGAATTTGTTTTATTATAGCAATTGGCATTTTATTTGGAAGCGCTATGTTCTATGATAAATATGGAACTGAAGCGCTGGAAAGTTTTACTAAACCAGACACGTATTTCATTTTTACTTCTCAGTTACAGAAACGGGCATGAACCCTCTGACTCTGCGCACACTGGCAGTCTTCCATGATCAAGTAAAGAACCAAGACAGTTACACACAAAAAAATGCAGGAACATAAGTTAGAGGTCAAGATACTCACTACCCACACCTTTTTACACCAGTTACACTTAAAAATATCAGAGCAAAGTTTTAGATCTCATGGTAAATTCAGAGAGAGACAGAAATAGCATTCTCATGGGAAGACAGATCAGGCTTCCCCAACCGGGCTCTGAGACATACAAGTAATGCAAGATCCAGTCATCACTGTCATTAGCAAAAAATGACTGAACAATACCTTTTTCAGCACACAGGCAGTGCATATTTAAGTATCATTCTGAAGAGATGGAATTTGCAAAGTAACATGACTTTACAGGCTAATATGGCTTGGACAGTCTCCAAACCTGAGACAGCATGGAACCGCACACTCAGAACTGACAGAGGATGCTAAACCCAAATGTTTGCTTTCTTGCCAGGCTAGCCACGACTAGGGGCAATGAAACTTGCCCTGGCTGAATGGCACAGCTGTGGGGAGCCAGGCGTTAAATCTCATGTTGTACGGGCGTTTTGTCATTGTCAGAATCACACTTTTCAACTGTGCAATTAAGTTACATATTTCCATGAATGTCTGCATATGTGTCATTATAAAATGAAACAATTAATTAGAAACTTATCCCTAGATAACAGTGGAATTCACTTCAGCACACTGATTTTGACAATGTAAACCTTTTCTAGTTTTTTATATGGCACAGCTGCAAGATCTTTATATGTTAATTACTTTCTATAATATAATCTAGCCTGCAGCATTCCAAATAAAAAACCAGATTTCCCTGGCAGAAATTACTCGTTCTAACCCCACAATTCTCTGGTAAAATTTATGGAAACTGTAAGACTACTCTTCGTTCGGTCACCACTATAAAAGTATCATCAAAGTCATACGCCTTAGATCGTTTCGGGTTTGGCATTTGTTGTTTGGTTTTTTTTTTTACACACAGAACCTTCTATATAACAGATCCTTACATTCCCCTCTTTTCCTAAGTGTCCAAATATACATAGTTGCATTATTTGTTTTTCATTATTTTGATTAATGTGCCTAGTACTGTAAAAATTATATTCAATCCATCTTACATACTGAAAAATAATTTCCCTCACAGAGAACAAAAATTCGGTTTTTTACAACATGAAGAATTTTTACCTGCTCCTCCTGGCAAAGAGAACCAGTTAAACAGTTTATCCATGAAGTTCACAAATTCTCATTCAGCTAAACAAGAGGGAACAATCCTTCAAGCTCTGGCCCTAGAAAAGCTGGAAGCAAATGTTCCTTACCTGGGCACTAATTCTACTCATTCATTGACACAAATTCAGAACCACAGCTCTGAGCAACAAGCTTTAGGGAAGAAAAAAAACCACCACGACCACAACCAAAAACCACAAAAGTATTCCAAAGAACTAAGTTTTAAACAATATTACTTAGAAATATTAATTATTGACTAAAAAAGTCAAAATATTGTAATAAAAATATTGTATGAAAAAATATAAATAGTTTAATTTTATAAAGAAATTAGGGAAAAAAAATATCAGCCTGTACACAGAAATTCTTTTAAGATGGCAATAAACAGCAGTGGGGGGACCAGCCAGCTGGGATTAAACCTTACCTGTGTATCAGTGAAGTGAAGGTGCAAGGAAAACAGAGTCTTTTGTTACCTGCAGGTAAAAACCTCAGTAAGAACACGAGTTCACTGCCAGAAGAACACAGCTCCGGGGCAAAGCCCATCTCTTGTTCTCTAATCACTAATAAAAAGCTGAATTATTATGGATTGAATTATGGCAAATATGGTAATTGGATGTACATAATTTATCATCCTCCCCCTAGGCAGAGAATCTGCAATGTTTTAATTGTACTTAGAACACGCTGTCATCTCTTGCTCTGCTGCTTCTGCTCCACGCCTACTGGACTGATAAAGCACATTGGAAGCAACTGACAGAGTTCAGCAACGCTGAGGACCACCCAGTATCATTATTTAGTTTAAAGACTGAATTAATCCCGAAGAAAGACGTTGTAATGACATTTCAAGAATGAACTCGCTTCACACAGCCTCCTGTCAACTGATCTTGATGAGGGATGGGACGGGATTTCAGTCGTAAAGAAAATCTGTGTCACCATGCCACCAGCAGGGATTCACAGGAAAAGCAAGGAAAGTAGGAAGAAGACAGGTATTGTTCAGAACGTGGTGGTTCAGTGCTTCAGATACCGTGGAGCGAGGAGCCTGTGCTACTATTTATTCATTCTTTTCAGTAACTGCTTAATGGGTTTCCTACAGAGTTCAGGCATCTTCCAGATGAGGCATTCACTGAGCAGGGATGCCAGATTGGCAGCTGCACGTCTCAACTTCAGCATGTCTAAAACTCACCCACTTGAAGCCCTATAAGTGACCTGTCGAGACACCAGACTTGAATGGAAGCAGAGGAACTGCAGTTCTTAAATTTCCAGGTCTCCTCTTCAGGGTCTTTACCACTGAGCCTACTTAACTCCCATTTGTGACCACAGCAACCGTGTGGAGGGTAAACCCTCCACAGCAGCCTTTTCTGGCTGTCCTGACATACGTGACAGTGTGGCAACTGCTGTCATTTTCTGCTGCCGATGGTTGAGCCGATGGTCTAGGTTTTCTGTGTGGAGTTCTCAGCAGGTTTTATCTTGAAGATGACCTTGATAACTGGCTTCCTGCACCAGACAGTAGATGCTGGTCAGTCCAAGTCTCTTAGATAGCTGTCCTGAATAAGCAGCTACCTTCCTCAGGTGGGCTTGGACCATTGCAGCGCAGCAGAGACAGGAAACCTGCATCTTCTTATCCTCCTCCAGAAACACTTACGATGAATGGGAGGTCACAGAGGGCAGTGGGAACACTTCCACGCTCTGCTCTGTTCCAGTTATCCAAACGAAACCCAACTTGCCCATGGAAGTGGAAAGGGGTCTAGTTTATAACTGGCAAACACTTCAGGGCAGGGAAAAGCCTTAGAAGAAAAATGGATCAAATTGTGAACATGGCCCTGCACTGAGGAAGTTGACTGAGAAGGCCACAATTCAGGATGCTGAACCTAGAGAGCACAGTTTAACTGTCCAGAAAATCCACTGGAATATTATAATCATTCATCTTGAAGTCCCTAAGAAGACTCTTCCTACATGCCATGACATCGTGGCTTTTCTCAGCTTCTTGGTTACCAGAGAAATGAGAACAGTAGATGTTTACCTCGTCCATTGCCTGTAAGATCTTAACAGATCATATGTCTTAAGAAAGAGTTCCACATGTCTTAGGACTCACCACAATTCTCCTGCCTCCAGGACCAAGCTATTTAATGGTGTTGAGAATGAAATCCACCTGCTTTGACATGATGATATTCTTATCTAGTCACCATCATATTGTATTGTCCACAAAGCAGCTGCAAGAAAGAATTTGTTGGAACCAGTCAGGTTCTCGGAGAAGACCAACATGATGTAGATGAACAGATAAGAGCGTGCACATCTCATCACTACATCAGAACCCATCATTCCCTTTAGTAGCAAATTTAAATCTCTGTGCTGACATCACTCCTAAGGCTACTTGCTAATACTGCCACCACCTCATGAAAAGAAAGAAATATGCATGGTAATAAGCCACAATGCCACTTCGCGGAAAAAAAATTACTTAAAAAACTGTGTGCATTTGTTTAATTTTAGGTCCTTAAAAAATGCCTTCTCTTTTACATTTGGTGTGTTTTGATACAGAGCGCCATCTGTGTGCTTTCATGCCAGATAGCAAAAGGAAGAGGAACAAATTTATCTACAGAGAAGGTAACAAGAAAACAGAGAACAGGACTGGATCCATCAGATGTCCACATAAGGAAACAGGATAACTGTGAAATTCAAGAATTTTGCCTATGACTTACAAGAAGTGAGACAAAATGAGAAGAGGTCCCAGACAACATCCACTGCCACAGGGAACAAAAGGCTTGTCCAAAGTGCACTCCTCGCTTCTGCTCAAGAAGAACGCAAAAGACATGATGAGACCTTGCTGTCCACCATCCCTTTGCCTCCACGCTGCACACGTGTTTGGGGCCAGGCCACACTTGCACACGTCTGTTTTGGTGTTTGTGAGTACATGTGTGTGAGAGTATGAGTGAATTAAATCCATGCAAGAATTAATGTGAATGGGTAAAAGCAAATTGCTTAGAGTTCATTAAAAAAAGTAAACCAACAAACCCAACAGAAAAACACCTTCCTATTTCCATAAATTCTCACATTGAGTTACGCTAATTTCCTACATTAGCCCTCATCTATACAGCAAATGGACAACGCGGCTGAATTGGCGCTAAGGAAAGCCATGGAACAGGAAAACGTCATGTTGTCTTTTCCTGTGATAAGGTAGAAAAGGGGCAGCAGCTGACAGAGGATGATTGATGAGTATTAATGACACAGAGAACAACCGAGGGATAAGAAATAGAGGATACCATTCTTACAAAATGAGTTAAGCAAAAGCCCTCTTTTAATCCCAGTAATATTCAGAGACATCCTCTTGCTCAGCAGAAAAGGGGATTACTATAAAAAGCAAATACATAAAATGATCTTTCAAACTTTATAATGAAGGGACTTTTAAAGAGCGCACACAGTGAAAGGTAGTCAGATATTTTTTTTAAGCTGTTTTTGCTCCAGATGGCAGCTAAGTAATCAGAAACCCATGTACACTTGATGCAGTTACATTTTAATGGCAGAATTCCCACCGACTTCAGCACCGAATGGATTATGTTTCTGTGCTATATAAAATGCATATCTACCAAAGCAAAGGCTGCTCACCATCCTCCTTTTACTGCAAAGAAGAAATGAGTGAACTGAATCAAATCCTTGATGTGACAGTCCTTTATGCCTTCCAAAAACCTTAAAATTTGGCATGAATTATTTGGTCTATGACAAGGATTATTTGGTGATTGTGGCCACCACACCCCCCCCTTTGTTTTTTCTTCTTCTTCTTCTTTTGTAAGAGCTGTGCATGGCTGGTGGGAAGAAACTTAAAAAAATGTTTTCTGTGAAACAAAACCTATATCAGCATTCTCACAAAAATATCACAACAATGTCACAACAATGCCAACAGAATAGTCAATTATCATAATTTAAAAGACCTAGCTGATTTAAAAAAAAAAAAGAAATGTGCATTTATTACTGGCTAAATTAATGTATTAGTTTGCAAAATTACAGAAAGGCACTGATAATATTCACATTTTGTTTGATTTTGATGTAATTCCTAACTTAATGATAATGCTGCCTTGTACAGTAGCGATTACACACTGAACTTTCTAGTCTTCAGTGCTTTATTTTTTGAATAAAATAAGACTACATTTTTCTGCTATGGAAGTATTAGTTCTGCTATTTTAAAAGGTCAGAGGCTTTGTGTCACTCTGTGTAAAAAAAAAAAAGTTAGCACTTTTTAAAGAATGAGAAATAACATTTTTGTATCTTTAAGGGCTAAAAAGTGTTTAACATTAAAAAAATACATTTGTGAAGTGGGAAGTTGAAGCATGAAACATTTCCAAAAATTGTCATTTCCTTATTGAAAATTCTAGACCTTGGGAATCCAAACCAGTCTCAATTTTTTTTATTTATGAGCCAGTGATCTGAACACTTGAGAAAAGCCAAAATAAAAAGGGCAAGGAGATTAATCATGACGGGCTGTTTTCCTGTAGCTTTTCCTTACCAAAAGGCAGCTGGAGCACTTCTGGTTTTCTCCAAAGCATTTTGAAAGTATTTAAGAACAGCTGGACAGAAAGCAGCCTTCTGAGAAGCTAGTTTGTCCAATGGTAAAAGGAGGATATATTTTGAAAAAAAAACAGGCGAGAACACCCCAGGGTTGACAGCTCAGAGCCTGGCAGCTGCAGAAGCAGCAAAATTACTAAGAAGTTGGTTTTCGTTCTGTCCATCTGTGGTAACACATATTTAACAAGTTCGATTTGACAGTTCTGTATTTCCTACTCCGGCTATATTTTGCCTTTATAAGACAGACTTTGTATACATTTGTGAACACATCAGGCAATGCTAGTATTGGTCATTATTATATAAGCAGTCTATTTTAATTTTAAAATACCCAGAGATGATTATGTTGACTTGCTTCAGTGGCTTTAAAATGCAAGGGAAAAGAATTTAAGTATGTTTAGTAGAAATAGTTATTTTGCTGCTTAGCTTCCTTCCTTTCTAACATTTTCTTTTTATTTGTATGTGCAGATCATATAGAAAACAAAATGAGAAAGGTAACTGGAGACAGAAAAATTGCCACTGAAAAGATTGTGTATTATTTTTAAAAAGGTCCCTATGAAACAGATATAAGGAAAACATTTTATACATGTTGTTATAAATGTTCTGTGGAGTGACTCTAAATATAACAACATGGTGTAAATGCCTGAGGAATATATTTAAAGATACTGTCATTTGAATATTTGGCTGCATGATAATGAATATACAAATAAGGATATGGGAAAATACAGCAGGTGTAGCACACACAAGTATTTTCAAAGAGAAATAACAACACAGGAAATACTTTAAGTAAATATTTAAACTCAAACATATCTAAAAGAAAAGTATCCAATGCAGATTATTTTGTTTCCATCTTTCTATAATGATTACCAAACCACTAAGGCATGGAAAGATTTTATATCTTCATATGAAGTCTTGGAAGTTGGCTACTAGACACTGCATTTGCTAGACAGACAGTCATGTGTTGTCTTTAACCACTGTACCATAAAATTACCTAGAACTCTTTTTTGTCACTTTCCAAGGCATATGAAATCGATCGCATTTCCCTCACCACAAGATAGTAGTATTTGTCCCTCTTAAGCCTACACTGTAACCGTTATAGAGCTTCTGAGTGGTATCTGGAAAGGTGCCTGAACCAATGGAAAGTGGGAGAACAATCAAGTTAGGACACTGTACTTCCAGAAATTAGATATTTGTAGTCTTAGAGAACCGTCAGGAAAATCACAAGGCAAGTAAATCCTTGGACAACAGGCAGTGGGAAAGATTAGCAGTTTGTTAAGTGACATTAAGTGTGCAAGTATGTGCTATCTCAAACTAACGGAAGGACAAAAGGTGAAGAGAGTAAATCTGACAAGCCACAGATTTCCCCACTGGTCTGAAATCACAAACAGGAGCCACACAGGAGGTGACAAATAGGTCAGATTACATCAAATAATGTTAAAAAAAAAAAAAGGCAACTGCAAGTACAGCCAGGCAACAAAGGGTAACGTAACTAGAAAGTAGAATAGTGTGAAAACAGTCTATAGTACTATTGATTGGAAGACAATGAGTATAGGAAGAGCTGACTGTTCAGTGAGATGGGGAAAGCATCAACAGAAAAAAAAAAAAAAAATCAAGATCTGTGTCTTTGCTAGAAAGAACTGCAGAAATTATATAATTAACACAATTAATATCAGCAACAAAAAGGTAAGAACTCAGGTCAGAACAGATAGAGAAGAAGCTACAGAGTACTTAGGTTAGATTTGTTCATGTTACCTGTAGGCTTGAGCAAGCTGAGGTAGGCCGCTAGATGTCATGGAGAGCTCAGGAAAAGTGGGTGAGATTGGAAGAGACAGACTGAAGGAAATATGAAAGGAAAAGGAAGAACCTAGGAACTATTTTTAGTCAGCCTGACTTCAATACAAGAACAATACTGAAACAAGACTTAGTGGTCACACGGCAGTTCAAAGGGAAAAATAACAACAGACAGTATAGATTTCCAAAGCCAAATTATGTCATATCAAATTTTCTCTTACAATAGAGAGACATTGCTAAAAACAGAGGAGATGAAGATGGCACATGTCTATGCTTTAAAAGGTTTTTGATACTATCTTGCATGATTACTCTCATGAATAAGCTGAGGCAAGGTTAATATAAAATTAATACAAAATGCATCAGGAAATCACAATATTTATTTGCAATTCGATGCTAGCCTGAGAAATTATACTGTGTGTTACCGCAGACCAGAAGGATTTGACGGAACCATTACTGATTTGAAGGATGGCATACAGAGTATGCTCTTTAAAACAGCAGCTGACCACAAAGTGGTAAGGCTGCAATCCCTGCGGAGGGCAGGGATAGTTAGAACTCAGAATATGCCTGTTAAATTGGAACACTGGGCTTCTACTTAAGTTAGTGAAAACTATGTCTTTCAAATCAAAAATACTTGCACAGGTATCTCATATGGATTTATTAGGCTAATTTCAGAGATAGTTTTGAAAGGATTTTATATAAATGAACGTTGTTAGTTTTCCAAACTCAAGAATTTAAAATTATAAAATGCCACATCAAAGCTTTCTATCCAACTGATGTATTATGACAGGCTCTTTAATTACTTGCGTACTATTTTTGCATGAAGAACCACTAGTTTCTTCAGTGAACTTGGTGGATGGATGAATGAGAAAACTTGTCATGATCTTTTTTGCACCTCTATTACCTATTTGTGGTCTTACAAGCTATCATGCCACACACTTCAAATTCTGCTAAGCCAACAAAATAATTTATCAGTTTTTCTGTGACACTCATCACTGCAATACCTATAGGCTAGATTCATTTAGATATTGCAAATATTAATCATTTCACCAACTTCAGACATGTTGAAGCTAGTTAAATTAGGCTTCCCTTTTTCCCTGCAAGGAAGAACAGACCTGTCTAGAATGCGATTTATCTGAGTTGCTCTAGGAGTCTCCATTAGGATGCTGCATAAAGGTCTACTGACAGTCAATAATGTCCAATGCAACAAGCTCATTAACATCTGTACCATAGACCATGAAGTCCAGGGAAAATAATCCCGTTTCATTGCAAAGTAGTACCTGCAACCCTGAATAGGATACCTAGATCCTTTAAAGCACACAGGGAATTAGCCACTGCAGCATGGGACCTGGAAAAACTGGAACAATGAGCAGCACCTAAGACTGCCATAAAAGAAGTCACATCCTCCACAAATCAAACTTAATCCTGACAAATAAAGGAAAGTGCCCTGAAAACCAGAAGTTGGCCAAACCAATCACCTTATTTTAGAGCAGCACCAAGGAATGACTACTACTAAAAGCAGAAGGGACTTAGCACCACTCACTCAGCTGCAGGATACACCTGTCGTATAGCCATACCACAGCACTGGTTCGTACATTAAAGAAGAAAGTCTGCAAGGATCAGACATGATTCCACAGGGCAGAAAAAGGCTATCACAGAAAAGGTTGGCTTGTGGGACTGGGAAATAGAGACTGCAACTCTCTCCACAATCCTTTATTCACAAATTCAATGAACCACCAGGACCCAGCTAGAAAGCACTGTCCCAGAGGTCTTTGTGAATTGCATTTCAGAACACCTTAGGAGTTTGTTACCTCTAAGTGTAGGTGTGCCCCCCAGGATCTGGGCTGTTGAATTACCCCGACACTTAGTGTTCCCTAAACATGTTCAACCTCCAGGGCTAGCAGTGCACCATGCCCTAACATGGGAGACGAGAAAGGAGCATGCTTCTCCTTGGGGTGGCTAGATCAGTCAGGAGTTTTCTGTAGCCCACAGCACTTCCAGCAATAGCCCCAGAATTATTACATCCCTGCCCAGGTCTGGGATAAGGATTCCAGCACCAGTAATGGCTGTGTCAGTGCTAGCTTGATAGCTAGGACTCCTAGAGTTTGGACAGTGTCTTCTCCAAGTATGTTTTACAGAAGTTCTCAAGATACTATGATAATGGGTATAGCACAGTTACAAGGTGAGGTGTCCCATTTTGTTTCACATACTCACAAAGTCATTCAGGTTGGAAGGGACCTCAGGGGGTTTCTAGTCCAAACTCCTACTCAAACCAGGGTCAACACTGAGTTCAGAGAAGGTTGCTCAGAGCTTTGTCAAAAGTGAGGTCCTGAAAATCTCAAAGGATGGAGACTTCATTACCTCTCTGGGCAACCTGTTCCTAAGCTTTTTTATCATCCTGGTAAGATATTTTCATTACTTACAGTAGGAACATCCCCTGTATCAATTTATGACTATTATCTCTCACTTAGTCTTCTCATTACCCTGTAGGTAGTAGAAGGCTGCTATTAGGTCTCTCCTATGCCTTCCCCAATACCATCCCTTTCCCCAGTTCAACAAGCCCAGTTCCCTCCACTTCTCCACACAGGTCACTTGTAGAGCCTTTCTGGACCTCACTTGTACTCACAGAAGTTTATTAATATATTACTTGTACTAAGGGCCCCCAAACTGGATGCAGCATGCTAGATGCAGTCTAACAAGAGCCAAGTCAAAAAAGAATAATGACTTCCCTGAATCTCCTGGCTACATTTGTGCTGAAGGGGCCCAGAAAGCTGTTATCCTTCATGTCCCCCAGGCCTAGCAAAGACCTTATCATCAGAGCTGCTACACAGCCAGTCAGGTCCCTGCTGTTGCATGGGGACAGTCCATCCCAGATGCAAAACACTGCATTTGCATTTTTTTCATTTAACGAAGTTCCTGTTAACCCATTCCTCTAGCTTCAGTAGGTCCTTCTGAATTGCAGCCTTGCACTTGAGCAAATCATCTCCCACCTCCCCTTCCCAAAATCAGTGTCATTCTGGGGACACGATGAGGGAGTCCCACCACACTGCCAACATGTGCCACCAGTCCTTCAAGCTGAAGATGTTGCTGGTGAGCATAACTGTATCATAACCTGTCCTCTAGGCTATCCACTGTGGCAGCTGAGTCTAAACAGCACCCCACTGTTCTCCCCGCTCTGCTAATTCTCCCTCGTGTGCCTGACCAGCAGTCTTACCGCCTCTGCCTGGTTACTGGTTAGGCTGCTGTCTTTCCCAAAAAGCCCATGTCTGACCTCTCAGTTCAAGCCTTTGGAGGTGACAGTACTGATGTGGTCAGTACCAAAGCTCAGTCAGCCAGGAGATAAACTGTGATTGAAAGCTGAACAGCTGATAGGAGTCAGGCAAGACATCTGAAATTCAGAACCTGTGAGGGAAACAGGGTGACCAAGACAGAAGAAAAAAGGGCAGTGGGGACAGAAAACAAGTGCATCGGGAAGGAAACTGAAATCAGGTGTTAGACAAAGAGACAGGAACACAGAGCTGAAAGGGAAACATTGGAGACTCCCGCTTCACAACACGGGAACACTGGAAATATTCAATGAGAAGTTCTTGAGAATTTGCCCTTGTTAAAACACAGGCAAAACAATGAGGTTTTCAAATAGCTTCGCTTTTTGAAATAGCTGAGCCCTAAGTATTCAGGCACTCCACTACCATGAAATGCATACTGGGATTATTTCAATAGAAACATTAATGCGCAGGAAAGGAAAGATGACAAAACACAATTATAGATGTAAAGTATAACAGTCTCTTGAAAGATGATACTTGTGTGTGAAATGACATAGTGGAAATGGTAAATATCTTTAAAGATAAGCAGGAAAAAAATAAAACCAGAATTTGTGTGCTGTTTTGCTTTTTTTTTGTTAGAAAAGGCCTGAAAGCAAGTATTTTTATTTTTTCCTAGTCAATGGATGCTGATAAACGGCTGTGCTTCAGAGATGAAAGAAGTGCAGGAAATGAAACCTGACTGTGATAGATAATTAGATTTTTATTTGACCCACTTAAAATTCTCAAGGTCCACCTATTCATAAAGAAAAACAAAATACCAACCACTCCTCACCACACACAAGCAAGAGAAATGTATTGCAGATGGAAGATTATTATCTGGAATGATACTTTGCCTGTTTAAGGCTCTAGATTCCCAATGACTATCCAAACTTCCCTAACTTAAGCTTGCAGTTCCTTCAGCTCCACTTCTGTGTTAATTTCAGTTGTTAAAATATTAATTGCTTTTTGGGAAAAGATCTATTTATTTTAAGGGTGATAGTACAAGGGACAGTTCTTGCTATTGGATTATTGATTTATTCATTCCCCTTTCTTTCAGTTGTGCCTGGTTTCAAGAGGCTACTGTAAATGAATGAATATTTATCTTGCAGTTCTTATTACTTTCTAAAGATTTCATTATACACGGATTCATAAAGGCATATAAAAAGGAGAAATAATAGGAGTAATTTCACGTGAACAAAAGGCAAAGAAAAGCTCCTAAAACGTTATCAGAGGATGTTACTATGGTCAAAAATTATTTACTTGGAGCTGTTGTTTAAACACGTTCTGGCAATCTTACAGACACAAGGCAAACGGCAACAAGCAAATGACACAGGAGGTGGGTTTGGAACTGATGAGAAGTGGAAGAGAGGAATTGGCTAAAGTAATGGTAACCTGGAGTAATGAAGAAACATGGGGACCAACTACTTCCAGAAATGGGGCAAAACCAAAACCTGTAGCTCAATGAGCAGGAGCTTGACCCCCACAAGTTGCGCTGTTAGGAGCATGCCACAGCCATACACGTGCAACCCTGCTGAAGGGCAGAGCTGAAGTGGCAAAATGAAGCATATTTTACACCATTTGGGATCCTGCATGAACGCTATCAGCAAAAATAAAAGCCTTCCATCACTGACTTCAGCAGCCTCATACAAAAAGGTCTACAAATCCTTGCAAGACAAGTTCTCAAAATGAGCAATGCAGAGGATGTAAGGGACTTTTTCAGTGACTGAATAGCAATGTAGGCCACCTGACAGCTCAAACATAGCCTCAATACAGACTTTCTCCTCCAGGAAACCGTACTACTTCAGCTGTGCTGATACAAAATGGTGCAAAGCTTCCCAAAGCACAGAGCAGCCAGGTTAGAAAGGAAGACCAGGAGCTCAGTCAAGGGTGCATGTAGCCTTCACTGCCTTCCAGATGGGATCTGGCACCTAATTACCTCCTAGGAGAGGGACAGGGCAATGCACTAACCTGCTTCAGTTGCTTCTATGCTGTGATAATTACACCCACTAAGATACCTGTATCCAAACTCACACTTACATTCCCTCCCCTCCAGCTGCTGCAACCATAGGTTTCAGAAGTAAGAGTTAAGATTCCTTATTACCTTGTAAGTGAAGATAAGGACCCCAAAGTTGCCTTGGGGAGCCAAGAAGGGAATCTGTGTGATATGGGAAGAAAGATGATCTAACCAGGGAAGGCAGATCTAAAAATAAATTTGGACAGACCGAAAGAGGCCAATGTATGACACAAGAACATCCAAATATGCATCTCTGAGCTAGAGGGACCCAAAATCCCAGGATAATTGTTGAGCCATCAGGGAGACATGCTGAAAGAAATCGGATTTTGAAACCTCTTGGCATTCTGACAGGAATTCATTGAAATTAAATTGTTTATAAAAGTTTTGATTTCTATGAATACGTAAACTTCAACAAACAGATGTCTGTTTAGAAGTCTTTTAAAGAGCTCTTCAATATTTGCCCTCAGAGTAGTGAAAGTAGAATTTTTAAAGTCTGCATTTGAAGACACTTAAATAATAATGAAGCCTTATTATTGAAAGGAGTGTTACAGAGTATTTTTAAGATTATACACCTGGAGGAAAAAGCAGGCAAATGAGATTTCTTTGCTATGCTGGCATTTACAAATAATAATTATTCAGAGAACAGTAGGCCTCCAAGTACAGAAACCAAGTCAGCAGGAAAGAATAAAAACAGATGCATCCAAGCACTGACTAAATGCATAAAATCATGCCAATAGCCTAATGTAACACCAATTTATTTTTTTTTTTTTTAAGTAATCCCCAGCTCCGCATGCTTTATGCCTAAAGCCCTCACAGGTTAGATCCTCAGGATTTCCTGCACAGTCCAAAGGAAGAAAGGATATTTTCATGTTGCAATGAACACTGAAAACCGTGATTACTTGCCCTTCACTGGAAGTGTTTTCTGCATACTTTAATATCCACGCTGAGAAAAGCTTAAACCACAGAGCTCTGCACCCACAGAGAGGATCTTTGTTCCCAGCTGTTCCTGTTCTCATAACCATGAGCTTTGCCCACCAAACTGTGTTTCCAAGCCAGCCCCAACATCGGAAGAGGTACCTGTGTGTTACCATCCAGGCTGCAGTGCTGCAGGGGAAGGGCATGAGGGGCAAGTGAACTGTGGGGGAACTGGTGGGACCCCAAGAGATGGGCCAGGCATTAAGGTTGTTTGCTCTGCTAAGGGACCTGGGAAGGGGCTGCCAGGAATAGGGGAAGAGGATGTAGGCTGAAAGCACCAGGGCTTTCTTACAGTGCTACCTCCTGTAGCTTGAATTCTCCTGCAGGAATCAAGAAGAGAGGCTACCTACACAGAACTATCAGTGCAAGTATAATGTATGTATTACTGGCTGGGCAAGTGCTTTGTAGTCCTTATACTCTCCTTCTGCAATATACATCTTCTCTTCTGTTTCTCCCAACACAGCTAAGGCTTCTTGAGGCTGCTCTTCCTGTGCTGCCTTCTCCTATTTCTTTCCACACTTTCTTTGCCTTGTTGTGCACACAGGGAACATGCATGTTTTCCCAGATGTGCTTCATTTTTCATGTTTTTTTAAAAAATATGTAAAGAATGGCTTTCTTTTCAAAACAAGAGCTACTATTTTTGTGAAGTAATTGTAGGGTTTATAAAGAGGGGGCAAACTAGTTGCTAGTTTTACTGTAGTAGGAACAACAGTAATGCACTGGAACACCTAGCTAGAATATGTATAAACAATAATGAGTTACATCATAATAAAAGACATGTGCCACTTTCTTCCTACAATAGTTTAATGCTGATCAGATTCTGCCAGATTTAGTGGAGGTTTTAAGCATATCCTGCATACAGTTTATAAAGGCGAAATCAAATCTGGTAACTCAAGAAAAAAAAACCTTAAGGACAGCAGCAAAACCCCTCTAAGAACCCCTAAAGACAGATACTGATAAAGATACAGGTGTTGCAGTTCTTGAGGAATCTTGGAGAAAATACAACTGCAGAAGGCTCTCAAAATTATCTGGTACCTACTTTGGCATGTCTTTCTTGGAGTATAGTTCACATGGACTAACAAAGCTGTCTTCTTCACATGATGAAAAAAAATATCTAAAAGTCACTTATCAAAAACATTGCTTTCATTCAAAAACTGTTAGTGAGCATGATACTAAGTATGGTAAAAAATATCCAGTCTGAATAATGCAAGTAAAATGTAGACATGCAATGACGTGAGGTTAGTGTTAACATTATTTCTGATTTCCAGATAAGTCACCAAGGGATTGTGTAACACTGATGGAATTTATCCACTGATCTTAATAACAGATTATAGGAATGAAATCAGTGAGAGTGCTGTTAACAAGTTGTGCAGTAAATTCTTAATTTATCACAGAAAACTGTTACTATTGCAGCTAAAGCTACTTTTTTTTTTCCTTGTTAGGTAACTCTGCATCCAGAGAGAATCTAGCATGCTTGAGGATCTTGCTGCCACCTTTACTTAACTGAGACTGCAATTTCCAAATATCTGGAGGAAGACAACATGTTAAGATTGCAGGAGGTGTGGCGAGTCCACTTGCTGGTAGGGAAACTGATAATGGGATTGAAAGATTAATATGCTTCCAGCACTCTGCAAATGGGCCTTGATAAAGACAATGACAACAATAGTCCCCAAATAGTCCAAAATAAGTATCAGTGAGCAGATCATTCTTGAGCTGCCCCACAGTGAAGAAGGCTACCAGATGATGAGATTAATAAAAAGACATCATTCCCTATAATCAGCTGATTTTTTTTTCAAGTATCAGTATTAGGTATTTTTCTTGTCTTTACCTCTCTGCATCTGCTACAACTCTACCCACAGTCTCTCGTTCTTCTTGGTACTCCTCTACTTATTTTATACCTTCTTGCACAAAAGAGGTCCAGAGACATTTAGGTCAGCTAGGTACTGCTCTCTGCTGCACTGACAACAGTATTTATACTGCCCATGACAGTACAGCAGGATTACTCAGCACAGACCTGATGAGTGATCATGCTCCTTCTTGCAGGTACTACTGTCATTGGTGATATGGCAGTGGACTTCACCAAGCAGGACTTCTGGACAAAAGAATAGTGTCTCTAAACTCTGACACAACATCCCTCTTCTCAGGGGCAAGTAAGTCCTTCTTTAAGGACTTCACACCCATGGCAGCTCCGCTCTGATACTTTCCTGGAAACAGCACTGTCTCTACTAGGCACTGAATTTTGATGTGCACTGATTTGTTGCTCGATGTTGGGCAACTACAAGGTGTTTTTACAAAAAACCCAAAAGCTTAAGGGAAAACAAAAACATCATTGGAGGACTGAAACAATAAGATCTGAGCAGAGTAACACAAGTTAACCACAGAAGAACGAGGTGGAGAAAAACACCAAATCCCCACCTCTTACAGGCTTTGAGCAAGCTATTTACAGTTTGTCAGAAGAACAGTGCTGAAGCATTGAGAGGACTTGTATTCACAAATACATTCTCACTGGTGCCAAGCTCCTGGAATGGAAATATAGATACATGATCTTAGACTCCCACTTCCTTCACCTGGCTAAAACCAGGATGTTTTAGCAGACTTTTCCTTCAGAAGACAGACTGTAAAAAGGACTGTATTTTCCTGCGTGCAGAATTCCAACATTGTGAGCATGGAATGAATTCCAGCCCTTCCCTTGTGTACAGATAGTTGGTTTTGGGGTCTTTTTAACATGCCTTAGAGAAGCAGATGGACATGATGTAAGATACTAAACCTCCAGTCCTAGGACTTGACAGCTGTCAGAGAATCTCACACCTCCTCAAGATTACCTTTCACTTGTCTACATACTCTCCAGTACCCAATATCAAATACACCTGCACACAACACAGACTCAAAGTTCACCAGGACAGTATCTCTGGTATCCTCTTACATATTCTTGGACACTGCAAAGCTCTACAGTATCCCTGGTAAGCAATCAGATATTGCCCTGCACACCCTTTTACATCATTGCCAGAGCACTGCAAGGAAGAAAAGGAGGCAAAAAGCAGTCTAGATACCTTCCAATATAGTCAAGGAGCTTCCAAGCCCCATCCCACCTAGGAACAGGCCTATTTTTAGCATTAGAGGTGCTTTTCAGAACCACGCAAGTGCTTTGGAGGATAGCAGGAGAAAGACTTCTGGCATCCACTCTCACTTACATAGGCGAGAGAGAAGTAACCCAAAAATAACAAGTATGATGGTTTCTTGTGCTTCTTTTCATCAACACTTCCTTCAGTCCCCAGTACATCTGCAGTTCAGAGATATTTCAGGACTTTATCCTCAAGTTCAGATGGGATCCAACAAACAAAACAACAAACAACAAAAATAGGAGATTGCTCCTACCTGGTCTAAGTTGCAGACTTCGCTATGTTTTCTTTTTTAGGAGTTTCCAAAGACAGAAATGTAAGGAGATGCCTAGATGCAGGAAAAGGGGAAGACAGAAGGAGAGAAGCAGAAGGAGCTAGAGAAGGCATATACATTTGAGCAACCATTCTCCAATTCAGGTATCAAAGTCTAAGCACTGGTGCTCTTTTTGTAAAAAGGAAAAAAGCTCATCAAAGATTCATTTCTAACAAAAATGCAACATTTTAATACTGAACATCTTAAAAAAAACACTAAAATACAAACTTTAACCATTGCTTTGAAGAAGGGATTCTGCTTCTAAGCAACATGAAATTAAACATCCAAGAAATTATAAACAATACCTCAGAGTTTCCATAGAATGTTAACAACTGTTACTGGAGCTCTTAAATCTAGAGCCACCTGACTCCGATATGCTCAACTGACAGAAAACACACCCCAAACATTTCAGTACAAGTTCTCATTGAAGGAATACCCCTTAAGGCCTCTCAGGTTGGCTTAAGTGACTATCCTACTCAGTTAGGACTAATTCAAAATCCTATGTAGTAAGAACCAGTGTGCGATTTTCAGTCTGTATTCACACACACAGTCATACCTGACCCCACAGAGTTTTATCGTTGGACCAGAATCTGACATCATTGCATAGTCACCAACAAGATGACTTGTTAAGAGAAGCAGTGTTTCCCATTCTTAAAATCTATATCATATTTTATTAACTACTAACAGTGCATCCTTTTAAAAAGATATCATAAAAAACCACAAACACAATGTCCGTTCAGGAGAAAGACTGCTTGGTATAGACAAAAGCCCCAGTTTCTTTATCCCACCAGCTGCTCAAAGGTAAATCATAGTTAATATTTTTTGTACTTTTGAAGCTCAAAGACTTCAACACTGCTACTAGCCTGTGTCACTGATAGAAGCAATGAGGTAGAAAGGACTAACACTTCTTGAAACTGTACTTCCTAGCCTTAACAGGCCCCACGTCAGAGTCCTACAGGAACAGGGTGGTAGAATTTTTTTCCTCCATAGACTTTGCAAGATGGTGCACCTGAGCTGCTCAATGTCCCTCCCTGAACAGTGATAATTTATTCCAGTCCTGTCCCCGAATGCACTAATACATAACAGTCAACAGTAACAATCCAAATAGAATATGACAGAATATCTAAAACAGACTCAAGCAAGTTCACCTCTGAACAACAGAACAAGTGTCCTATAAACAAATGTTGCTTTTCCTCTTAAACTCCTAGTAAGCAAGGTGGACCTGAACGGTGGCATTTTGTTGCCTTTTTTTTTTTTTTTCTTGGGGGAGCTGGGAGAGGTTGGGGGGGGAGCGGGAAGTTGTTTGTTCATTTTAAACAAAAACCGGAAAATATTTTTTTGTAGTTTTAGTAGTGATGCTGGCCTAAGAATCTAAGCTAAGGTCACCCAATTTAAAGCCTTCTTGAATGAAGCAAGCTTTTGCAAATGGATGCTGGAAATAGGGAAGCAGTTAAATTGAGCACCTTTACATAAGCATGTTGCTTACCTCTATATAAATCAGACTTAATAGGAGTTGCTTAAAGCATCCCTGATGATTTTATTATTAGCTTCAGCTCATTAGAAGAGGTCCAAATGCCCAAGTACATATTAAAGACATATCAAGTAGAAAAATATGCTTCAGTTTTATGCATTATCTTATATATGGATGTTACACTTAACTACACCCCAGTGATAAATATCTCTTGAACTGCACTGACAAAATACATTACTGGCTGAAATGTTTGCAAGCTGCAACAAATGATTTGCCAGTGGATTAATCAAATGCTATTTGCCAATGCATCTGAAGCACGTATCATTCCAAGTCTGAGCGTTTATGGTCAGCGTCTTCACAGGTACTACAATTTCAACATTACACCACAGAGATCACATGTTGAGTGAGAAAACAGTACAAAACAGTATCACATTTGTTTACATTGGACACATTCACAGCACAAAGCTGATCAAATTGTAGAAGCTGCAGGATATTGAGAGACCGGGAGCTGAGTGGTAGGCAGAATTCCAGGAGCAGATGACTGGGATAAGGGACTGACATTTTCAGGGAGGAGACTGCTGGGATTAAGAAGGGGAAAAGAAAGAGATGCCACTGCAGCTGCCTGCCGTCCTAGCATAAGTCCTAAACTATAGACGTTTGAATTAATGAGATCATTGCCTGGGAGGAGTATATTCAGTTGTTTCTGAATTTCTTGCAGGACCTGCAGCTGACTCTGCTGGTTTAGAAGAAGCATATCCATATTTTCCCTCATTTTCTTCACTGTACAAAAAGAAGAGAATGTTAATGCTTGCTATATAAAAATAGTTTGCATGGCAGTTTAGAAGCCTTTTTATACTTACACTCTTCAAGAACAAAATTCAAGTGACTCGTCTCACATTTCTCTGCACCACACCTTTGCTCTCCTTTATGATGCAGAGATGTAAACTCAGAATTGTTTGCATCTAAAAGGAAGATAGTGTAAGTCAAGAGCCCACTTTATCACCAGTTGCTAGGTCACCATTTTAAATATGCTTTCACACAAGGAAAAGGCAGCTCAGTAACAACCCTTCCTCTCACCCACGTTAAACTTAAAACTTCATTAAGTCACATGTTGGCTCAAATTAAGCCAAACCAGAACAAAAACTAGGCAGACAGAGCTCCCTGAAACATTACAGACTTGGGATTTATCACAATCAAGACACCCTCCTCTTGCTTCCCCCATACCTCTTTTTTTTGGGGGATGGGGGGCGTGGGGGAAGCAAAGGTGGAGCAAGGGAGCTGTTAAGGAATAAGGACAGCTGAGATTTAGTAACAATATACTGAAGTTAAATACATAAACCTCTTCTTTGAAATTATATCAGATACAGAAATCAAGTTTCATTCCTAATCCACACATTGCAGGGCTAATGCGGCATATGTTTGATCACAAAAGTAATTTTATTATGGAGCTTCAGTTACAATTATGCAGTAGCTAAAAGTTACTCCAGAGTAAGTTTGCACATTTCCTTTTGAAGCAGGTATAGTATTACGCTGATCTGATATTAATTATTGGCCAACTACCAGGGTAAAGATGAAACTTTTTTTTTTTCTTATGAATTACAAAGTCTTACATCTAAAAAAACTATTAAAAGCCTTCAAGGAAAAAAAGCGCAAGCATTAGGAACGTAAGGTCCCATCTTTAGGGCTCATTAGCAGAGTTACTAGGTCACCTTCTGTAGCTGGTGTATGGACTGTATATGGACTGAGTGGTCTCAAAACCTACCTTAGGAATTCAGTTTTGCCATTTCATTACAACTTCATCATTATTCATTATAACTTCATTATTATTTCCATTGTTAAGATGAAAGGCTCTCCTGCTCAGACATTTTTTTCCAGGAGGAAAAACAATTAAAAAACTCACACACAAAACACCTTCTTCTCATTTGGGGCTCATGTCTTAATTGCCCTGCTGTTACATGATCTGGTGGTCACGACCCCAACACCCAGAACAATTCCTTTGGTGGCTAGTCAAGACCCAGGATTAAAAATTAAAATGTTTTTGACCAAGTATAAAAGGACTGCCCATGGAAAGGTACAACAACAGAAAGAAACCCACAATGTCAGGTTTTTATCCCAGAGTTTCTGGTTATTACAAGAACATGGAATATTGCAAAATCCAGAAAAACTCCCTACTTTGAACAATCACCCTCCCTGACAGCTTGTTCTATGCTAAGAGTATTAATGGAGTGATGGCCAGCAGACTTCCCACTGCAAACAACTAAAAGTTGCTCATTTAATATCCACATACAACAAAAATCTGCTGCTAGAGATTACCAAGGCCCTGATTCACCGCCTAAATCCTTTTCACTCCCCTAAGCTTAGTATTTTGTTGGCTAAGCACTTTTGCTGATCTACAACTAGACATCAGGCAACACTATGAAGCAGGAACTAGTGGGATCTGAGAGTTTGCAGAGTCTAAGGTCCCAGGCAACCTTCATTGCAAAGTCTAAATTACAACTTTGGCATTTTCAAGGTACTTTTTCAAATGACAGAGATAAATATATTATATAGGAAGGGAAAAAACACACCCCACCCAAACCCACAGCACAGAGGGAGAAGTGTTTAGGAACAAACAGGGACCAGAGTTATCTGACAATCACCTGTGAGTCTGTGCAGCTTGAAATAAAACTCAACAGATCTTAATTCAGTTACCTGCTATGTGTTCACTGTGTCTTTCTCTCAAATGAATCCGTTGATGTTTGATGAAGTTTGAGCACAGACAGAAGCTACTTCCACACTCGGTACACCTATAGGGCTTTGCATCCACATGGACTCTCTGATGCTGGAAGATAGCTGCACTTCCACTGAAGCTTTTCCTGCACATGGTGCAGAAAAAGGCTTTCTTTTTTGCGTGGGTTTTGCGGTGAGCAATAAGGTTTGAGGTACTGCCAAAGGTTTTCTCACATTCCTTGCACTTGTAGGGCCTCTCCCCGGTATGGACTCTCTGGTGCACAACCAGGTTGGCCTTCCTCCTAAAGCTCTTCCCACATTCTACACACTCAAACATTTTCTCTCTCATGTGGGTTTGCAGGTGGTTCAGGAGCCTGGAGCACCCCTTAAAGTCCTTCCCACATTCTGTACACTTGTAGGGTTTCTCTTCTGTGTGAGGTTTCTGGCCATCAGCGATGAGGGCGAGTTTCTTGGAGCCTCTTTTTTGGTGAGGGGGTTTATTACAGGTTGCCCTCTGCTGCCTTTGCAGACTGGCTGCGCCCCTGCCTGGGCTGTGGGCTCCAGGTAGCTGAAGCGGTACATCTTGCTTAAGGTCTTCGGGGATGCCTCTCTCTTCCTCATTGTCAGGCAAAATGCAGTTCCCTGATGGAGTAAGAGAGCAACCTGACACTCCTCCTTCCCCAAGACAGATAAGCTGCTCCTTGTAAAATAACTGAGTTTCTCAGGCCTAGCATCAACTTGTACCCGACTGCCCTTTCCCAAAGAGGAAGGGAAATAACGAAGACCGAGACAAGAAGAAAAGGAAAAGAAAGAGTGGCACAGGGAAGAAAAAGAGAGGTAAGAAACCTATCTCTTCTCCTCCTTCCCCTCCCTATTTCCTTGTTCTTCCTCCCCTCAGGAAATGACAAAGGAAGACTGTCAAAATGAAGGAAGGAAACAGAACACACTGGAACATCTTACCCATCACAAATATCTACTCCCAGCTATTTATACCTGCAGACTTTGCTAAAAAGCCTTCCAGCCTGCTAAATTAGTATTAACACTTTGTTTCAAAGCTGTGTGTTTATGTGGGGATGGTTCATCACAGAAGTTGTCCCCTTAACCTTCATTAGGCAAAATCAACAGGGAGTTTTAGGTTGCTTCTCACTTGTGTTAGTTAGTATTTACTGAAAATTTTGAAATTACTTCTTTTACAGGTGGGCATGTCAGGTTTTTTCCCTAATTATCACAAGTACAGTTTTAATTATTATAAGGATACCACATATTCATGCATCATAAGTCAAAGGAGTTAAATCTTTATTGATAAAAAAATTAACTAATTGCCAATTAACTATTACTATCTCTTTCAGATCTAGATCTAACATGACACCTACTTTTCTCATAGTGACAAGCTAAAATACATTGTATTCCAAAAAAGCTCACAGGAAACATTCAAACATGGCCCCTTCTTTCCTAAGGAATGCAACCTATGTATTTCACAAATGAGTATGTATGATCATGAACCCCACGGTAAGCTTTGGATATCTTACACTGCTGACTACATTTTACACTTACATCAGTCTGGCATGCACACTTAACCAAGCTTGATTTCTTTCAAATAGAGGACTTAGCCATTAGTATCTCTGATCTAGCGTAAAAATACTCAGTTACTCACACTACATATACTTCCATTTAATGCATCAAGTTTGATTATTCCACTAACAAAAAACCCCAGGATTTCTACATTCAAGGTAAAACCCTGCAGTGCAATTTCAGTCCCACCTCTATGACATCAAGGAATAAAATTCTTCAGTAACATGCCCTTGAAGAGACAAAATGCTCTCTACATGTTCACAACTGCCAAGATCTAAATACCAGTGAAATAACAAACAAAAAAAAAAAAACCAAAAAAAACCAACCAAACAAACAAACAAACAAAAAAAAAAAACCACCACAAAAAACCAAACACTTAATGTGGGAGGGAAGCTAATTTCTTACATAAGGAATCACACCCAAGAGGTACCTTTCTCCCAGAAGGATGAAGGCTGCTCCTTGCAGGAGCAGTCATTCCCTCGCTCTGCAATCAAGCAGCTGATTATTCGCAGAGGCCCATGCAGAGACCTCAAGTCTCTTAACAGTGAAATGGGAACTGAACAACTCCTTCATTCCCATCCACAGCTAGTGCTGGGGAGTCACACATTTCAGATGTGGCTGTGCAACTCCTTCAGACGCTCCTCACCCACGAAAAAGCCTGAAAAAAGAGAAGTGTACTGGCTTTCTTTCACTTCAGATGAACTGTACTGTCTTATTTTAGAACAGTTGCTAGAAACTCACAGCAGAAAGAAACATAAAATAGCACTAAGCGCCTTGCCCCAGCCTAGCATGCCATACCATCCTAACAACCCAGCACGGAGCAGCCAGCTGAGAAGGACCACAACGTCCCCAGCACCACCTGATGGAGCCTCAAGCTTCCCTCTGGGATTTAACTAGCAAAGTTCACAACTCACCTGTATGTCCTGCCACATCACTCATCCCAGGCTCCAGGGGAAGAGAAACTATGGACTCTATTCCTGGCTCCATCTAGAAGAGGAGAGGAGACCAGGAGTGTGAAACCTTCCCCACACAGATGCGAGGCGGGGGCGGCGGGGGTGGGCAGACAGTGGTGCAGCACATTTTGGCAGCACCCACAGGCTGCCTACAAGGGGCAAACCTGCACTCGCTGTTGGAAACCACCTAACAGAGAGATGCGTCTGCTGCAAGCACCTGAAGTTTGGTGACTTGCAAGCTGGAGAGCTCAATCAAGAGGCCAGTGTGACAAAAAGCAGTGCTTTCTAACCTGTTTCCCCTGTAGCGCCAAGCCCTGCCCTGAGGGCTCCATCAGCTGCCGGCACCAGAGCCCCGCTCTTCCCTCAGCCCCAACGGCTCGCCCTTCTTCCCAGCCGTTAATACACCCCTCCGCCGCCCCCTCGCAGCTAACCGCGCCCCCTTCCCCCCCAGAGCCCCCCCGCCCCCCTCCCGAAGCCTGCGGGCAGCAGCCCCCCAGCCTGCCCCAGGCCCGCTCCCGGCACCGCCCCGGGCC
>JAVJGI010000060.1:11149256-11168549 GCA_035590275.1 Ibycter americanus | reverse complement strand
TGGCCGGGGGCCGTGCGGGGCCGGTGCGGTTGCCAGGCCGGGGCGGGGAAGAGGGGGTGCGGGCCGCGGGTGGCAGCGCTGGTGGTGTCTGGACTCTCCTTCTGTCCTGGCAGGTGATGGGAGCATGAGCGAAAATGAGGGGGATCTCCTGCCAGATGGGCCGCAGGCAGCCGAGCCCGCCGGGGCCATTTCGGACTTTTTCATGAGGGAAGCCTCTCCGCCAAGCTGTGACCGGGCAGCATCCCATCCAAGGCCAGACCTTCTCCCCCCGGAGACAGGGCCGGAGAAGACTTCTCGCTGCGGCTTCCGGAAGCGTAAGGAGACGGTGGTGCACCAGCGAGCATTCATGGGAGAGAAGCCCTACATCTGCATCGAGTGCGGGCAGAGCTTCAACCGCAGCTCCGACCTGATCCGCCACCAGAGGATCCACACCGGGGAGAAGCCGTACATGTGTGCTGACTGTGGCAAGAGCTTCAGTCGCCGCTCCCACCTTATCCAGCACCAGCGCGTCCACACGGGTGAGCGGCCATACCAATGCAAGGACTGCGGGAAGAGCTTCAGCCAGAGCACCCACCTGGTTCAGCACCAGCGCAACCACACTGGCGAGAGACCTTATGTCTGTGCCAAGTGTGGAAGGAACTTCTACCAGAACTCGGGCCTGCTCCGCCACGCCAACTTTCACACAGGCGAGAAACCCTACAAGTGCCCCCAGTGCGGGAAGCGCTTCAGCGACAGCTCCAACCTCATTGCCCACCAGCGGCTCCACACGGGTGAGAAGCCCTACAAGTGTGTTGACTGCAACAAGTGCTTCAGTGAGAGCTCGAAGCTGGTCATTCACCGGCGTGTCCACACAGGTGAGAAGCCGTACTTGTGCCCTGACTGTGGGAAGAGTTTCAGCCAGCGCTCACACCTTGTCCAGCACCGTCGCACCCACACTGGAGAGAAGCCCTACAAGTGTGCCGAGTGTGGGACCTGTTTCAGTGACAACTCTACCCTCATACGTCATCGTCGTACCCACACTGGGGAGAAACCTTTCAAGTGCTCCCACTGTGGGAAGAGCTTCAGTCGCAACTCTTACTTAGTCTCACACCAGCGGGTGCATGTGTGGTAGGCAGCATCACTAGGTGTGGTTTGGGGGTGATCTAGGATGGAACTCCTGGTCCCGGCCTGTCCAAAATGTGCCTAAGGGACAAGGGGGTAGACAAGAGTGTGACTACACCGAGGCTGCTGGCCAGAGTAATGCCTTTGGCCCATGTTGCCCTTTTCAGTCACCTCATCCTCCCAGTGCACTTTAGGCATAGACAGAAGGTGTGCAGTGGTTCTGATGAGTAGTTCTGCATCCCAAGGCCTTGTCATCCTCTTTCCCTGGTACTAGGATTGGATGCCATCTGCCACGTGACGAAGTGCAGATGTTTTCTCCCATCTCCCCGTTTGAGGTGTCTGTCTGCCTGGGAGCCTTAGGAGAGAATGCACAATGTCAGGTCACATGATGAGAATCTGCTTGATCATGCAACGTATGCATGTGTGGTTGTGTCAAGGGAAATAAGATGGGAGACGAGGTCCTTAAGAGACTTTGTACCACTCTCAGTTGAAATGTTGTGACCTATATAATATCACACAGGTCTCTGGAAGCTCACCATGCTTGTGGTCGAAGTCAGCTCTGTGTCTCATAGAGCAGTCAGGAAGGTTAAAGCTAAGTAAGTCCTGCTGAGAAGCTGGAGACTGCATTATGTGTATACAGCATCTGGACCAGCTTGAAGCACAGGCAAAGACCACTTGAGTCTGCTTGTAAAAGGAACGTGTAGGCATACCCTAAGCAGAGAAGGAAGGCATGCCTGCAAAGGTTTTCTGCAAATGCTGCTTGGATGAAAGGAACAAGGGAGCTGCAAGGTAGGGGCATGGCCTGTTCTGGAATCTCAGAACTGGTGGGTAACTGATGTAGAAAACTATCATACCTGAAGGCTTTAGGAAAAAAAATAATAATTATACTTGTTGCTGCTAAAACCATGGTACGCAACTTGACAGGTGTGTGGAGGTCACCTGTGAGTTTGTACTGGTAGCCTCCTCATTCTACAGAATTTGGGTTCACAGATACAGTTGCAAAGTGGGACAGAACAACAGTGTACTAGGACAGACCTGATTCCATACCAGTATTTCATAAGTCCTATTTTGACCAGCGTGTGTGCGTGTGTATGACGAAGATCTGTATGTATGTATTCACATACGTATGAACTAGCTTTTATACCTTGTGTATCTTCACACTCATGTGAGTGATCATGTGTGCACACACCACGGCAGTAGTCAAAATAGTTGGCTGTACGAACTACGCCGTATCAGTATTTCTCAAAATGCTAAGCATACTGTATATCCTAGCATTTCTCAATAACAAGCTGGGAGAAATGGTTTTTTTACCAAAACATCTGATTTTTCATATCAGGAAATTCAGTTTTACACTGATTACTTTGTGTGTAAGATCTGGAATCGAGTTGTTTTATTTATATATCTATAAAAAATGTGTGGCCTCTGTGGTTGCAAGGAATAACTTCTAAATGCCATTCAGCATAGTGCTCTCCCTCTCGTTTTACACAGGTATGTATCAGTGGCGTTTGTAGGGTGTACCCATCCCCCTCATGGTTTTAACTACAAGGATTTGCAGCGCAACACTTTACATTGTTTATATTTTTGACTGGTTTGCTGCTGATCATTTTAGTGGTGGTACCAGCTGGTGTTCTTACCCAGCACTGCTGGAGCTTAGAAAAGATTTCTGATTTGCAGTGTACCTTACTAATCCTGCAACTGGCTCCGTGGCTTCAGTAGGTCTCTGGAAAAAGGAATGCAGACTGAAGCCAGTGAAAGGACCAGAGCTGTGGTGGGGAAGACATGAAGGAAATAAAGATGCTAAGAAGATCCATGGATTTGAGCAGCTGCTGGCCAGGGATGCTTGTGAATGGCTTCCCTTACAGAATTTGCTACTCTCCAAGGGATTGCAGGGATCCTTTCTGCCAGCCCCAAGCCACTTCTTGACACTTAACTGCTGATAAAATGTTATTTTCATATAGTTTAATAAAAAGGAGCTGTAGGGGGAGCATGAAATTGTTTGCAGCTCCTAGAGGAACAAGGCACCTTTATTTGCAGCTGCTCAGGGAAGTAGAAGGAGCTTTCAGAAATGGGGTGGGCTTTGTTTACACAGGAACCAAAGCCTTTGCAAATGCACATTTTTGCTTTTAGTTTTGTGTTTGTGTTTTTTTAATTATTTTTTATGAACAGCTTCAAACCAATGACTTCTCAATTTCAGTTCCACTTCTGGAAAGTGATTTGGAAATGTGACTAAGGATCATCAGGTTGGTTCCAGAAGCATCAAGATTTTCATTTGCTAGCAGACTTTCAGAAGGGATACTACAGCTCTCAGCTGGTAGGCTCATTTTTAACCAAATTCAGAGGTTATGCTGCAGTCCAGCTATAGAACTGATCAATTTATGTGGGTCTGTCCCATTGCAGTTTACTTTTCCTAAAGGTAATCTACAGCAGTAAAACTGTTTGGCTAAGAAACCCTGTTTGCCAGGGAAAGGCGTCTTGTGAACGCAACTTTTCTTTTGGCAATCTGAACAGAGTTGCTGTAGCAGATCAGTGAAATCAAACCCACATCTGCACATAGCTGAGCTCAACTCAGAGGGAAACCCTCACATTGAGATTCTGGTTTGAGAAGCCAGCTGCCACTGAATATGCTTTCACAGCAGTCCTCTTGAGCATTTCTTTTCCTTCCTACATGCTTTGTGAAGTGCTGTGTATATTTAACAGTGCTCTATAAATCAAAAGGATTGACTTGCATTTATTTCTAAAATCTTTATGAACTTAAAACTGTATGCCAAGTCAAAGTGGCCTTAGGGTTCACAGCACATTGCCAGTGCAGTAGTCTTAGCAGCTAGGATTGGATTGCTCATCGGTGTAAGCACATTTCTGGAGTTCCTTTCCACAGCCACTGTTAGTTTTCTCTGTTCAGTGTCACTTGGCTGAAATAATTCACTTCCCCGAGCCTGTATGCCCTTTACTTTTTGTGATCATCTAGCTGGAGAGGAGAATCTGGGCACCACCCTTCCTTTGCTGTTGCAGAAGTTACAGGGTATGTTCCTCTTCTTCCAGGAATTTAATCATTTTGTGGGCCGTGCAAATTCATGAGTCAAATTTAGAAGACAGAGGTACGGGCATGTGCAAAAAGTCAAGAACCAGAAGGTTTACTTCCACAGCAGCTAGCTCACTGACTTCTCTACCACCCGTCTCCTCCCCAGGATCATGGTGAGAGACTACTGGAAAAAGGAAAAGGTAATTAGCTACCATCATTGCAGCAGACCATCTGTAGCACACTCCATCCCAGACCCATGGTCACCAGCTGGTGCCCAGATCCTCCTACCAGCTGGGGAGCTCTGTAGAATACTGTAAATTCCTGTTGTGCTAATGGTGCTTAGATACTACAGTGAGACGATGGCACTTTAGAAATATCTGAAATAGACAAATGGATGAATGATGTCTCTGAAATAAAATTTTTCACCCTAGTGTTCTTCGTTAGCCCCTGTTTTTTTCTTTCTTTCTCCCCAGAGTGACCTCCTGAGCATCAGTTTCTTGGCACCTGGCAGGACCAGGTTTGGAAATAACATGTATCATCCTTCACAGAGGGATGACTTAGCACAACTGCTGTGCAACGCAAATAAGAAGCCAGAGGTGAGGGGTATTCTTAGAATTGGTCTTAATTGTCATCTAACATTTCTGCGTGAATCTGAAAAGCCAGAGGATGGCACACAGTGCTCACCGTTCCTTTATGGGAGAGTGCAGAACCTTATTCTGCAGTGACACACCATCCTGCTGATAGATGAACCTGGTTCTAGCAGAGCTGCAGCTGCTTTGAGGAGGTATCTTCCCAGTTCTGTCACCTGGGTTGTATGGGATCCAGTTTTCCATTCTCCTGCTGAAAAAGTATTATGTAATGGTGATGACTGAAATACAGCTTCTTTTACATTCCTCTGCTTCATTGTTTATGACTGGGAAAACAAATTTCTTTTGATCCTGGACAAGAGGTGTGTTTTGTGTGTGTAATAAATTGTAAAAAGTATTTTATGTGTAATCTCTAAAGCATTTTTTTAGATACACCAGCAGACAAAAATGCCCCTGCATGCACAGCAAACTGTTCTTTCTGGCCCTGTTTCCCCTTTACCTTAACAACACTGGTTCTGAATAGCCAGAGACACAACAGCAGGAGCCATCACCTCTGAAAAAAAGGAAGATACAGGATATTTCAGGAAACGGAGCAAACAGAGGCCAAAAGAGGCATTGCTGGAGTAGTCTGCTTTGCTGCTTGTGACCTCATGTCCCAAGCTCTGAAGGGCCTTGAGCCTTTCCATGCCAAACCTGATACATCTCACAAGTAGGGTGATCCACTGCTCAGCTGTCCCTTTCCTCATTCAGGTGCTTGCTGGCTTTCTTAGTAGAAAATGCATGAATCCACCTGATAACACTGCTTTTGCAGTCCTGATGGACTTTGACAGCTGTTGTTTTCTTCTCACAGGCCTGGCCTGTTTGGGACACCCATTCGTGTGAGCCTAAGAACCAGAGAGCACAGGAGCTTCCTAGGGGAAACAGAATTTTCCTCTTTCTTCTCAGGCTTGCTGTGGAGGTATCTGTAGCTGCAGATAGCTGACTCTGTGCCCTGGGGGACACACTGAGGGGGGGACAACATGACAGTAACCCTTCAAGGGTAAGTGAAAGCACCCACCAGTTAAAGCAGGCCATACCAGGTCCAAACATCCTCATGGATGCAGAGAGTGCAAAGATGTGCCAACCCCTTTGTTTCCTGCCCTTTGGCACCCTGCAAAGCACAGCTCTATTGGATGTAAAGGTCAGCATTGCTTAGAAGAGTCTTGTCTGAACAGCCATACGGACAGGCAGTTCAAAATAACTACTACACCACAGCAAACCTTGGCTGCACAGCCTTGAGGAATTGACTGAAGTAACCTTCCTCCAAAAAAGCAAAGCTACTCACAGGAGTCTTATAACTTTGCATGCGTTAATGCATTTACTTATCTGATCCTACCATATGCTCTTCATGTAGATCAAGAGGAAGGGTTGTCTTTGCTGAGTCTTTCTGGGAGGTTAGCTTGGTTGCTGCCCACCTTAATGGCCCTGACCAGCCTCACCTGAGGCCTCTACCCACACCTCTGCCCATGGGTCCTGTTTCACCTCAACCCTGGGCTTTCAGTCCCTTCCTGAGTTACACTTAGGAGTGCTGGTCTCCAGCTCTGCTGCAGACATATCTAGCCATGCGTGGCGTTGGTCTTGTCTTGCAGGCTGACTACCTAGCTTGACCCCAGCCCGTCCCCACGGAGGTGCCTGATGCTGTGGGCTGCCCACTCACTGAGAGAGGTGAGGTGGGCCCTGGCTAGTGAAACCCATGCCCTTTCAGTCCCCATGGGGATTTTCTATGGGTCCCAGCCCCCAGGCTGCAGCATGGTTGCCTGATATTAATTGCTTGATTAATTAGTCTCAGGAGGCCAGACCAAGTAAGCTGCTTTGAAATGCAGTTGGTCTGACCCCTGACAAAGCTTCCTTGAAAAGGTTTCTCTGGTAATAGTGCAAGCACAACCGGCCTGCACAAGATTATCTCGCTGCCCTGGGCATGGGTAAAGGGTAAGGGTGATGGCATGGCTTTATTAAGAATGGCAACACAGCCAAAGTAAAGGTGTCACAAGGCATTTTCCATTGCGAAGGTGAATGGTTGAACAAAGCCACCATGTGAGGGAAAGGGTAAGCAGAAGAGACTGAAATGGGATGAGCAGCTAGGAAGAAAGACTGGGGAGTTGGATTTCCTGGAGCTGCTGGGAAGCTGAGGTGATTTGGAAGTGGTAACAGCTGCATGGGAAAAGGGTCACCATTCTCCAGAGCCCCTAAGTAATTGCTTCCTCATATCTGGACTTCTTTCTTTTGCTTTCCAGAGCTTTTGCAATTGTCCTGCTGTTGGTCATAGGTTGCTTTGGGCCATTGCCTGCTTCATCTTTACTTCAAGCTGACCTTCACCACAATACTGCTGAACTCAGCCTAGCTGGGGTTCAGGTGTTTGCACTTTCCCATCTTTAAGCACAGAACCACAGAGGAGGTTTCTCTCTGTCAGTCCCTATTCTGTCAATGTTTCTCCTCACAAAAGGGCAGTTTCTCCTTGCTTACCCCAAATCACCCCAAAGCACATATAACGTGCATCTTTACACGTGCACTTTTACCGAAGGCAGAGCTTTTGACAGACCTATGTCATTTGGTTTGCCTTTTCCTAGCCTTAGCAGAAGGTCTTTTCTAGGACAGGGACTGAGAAGTTGCTTCCCTTAGCTCTGCACCTGGCTGTTGTGCTTAAGAATATGCCTCTTTGCTGGTCAACTGCTTTCTTTTCTTGCCTGCTTTCTTTAACAGCTGACCTTTGATTTCTCGCTATGCCTTCAGGCAGGCAGAAATACCAAGCAAAACAGGAAAAATAGTTTACATATAGTATGCATTAGAGAAATTGCAGACATCTTCCCTATTCATTGGACAGATGATCAAACCTTTATGTGAACCTATGGTCAACTAGGAGCCACAAGCTGCTTTATTGGGGGCGGGGGGGGGGGGAAGATCTTTCAACAATTAGCACAACAAGAGAAGCAACAATGGGAATGCAGGGGGCAGGGGAGCGGCACAGAACATTTTTCCTTGTATCTAGACAGAGAAGGCTTACAAACACGGAACATGAGTCCTCATGTTTTTAGAAAGGTGAACGAAGATGGCAAAATATGATGTTGTTCAGGACCCTTGAAATATAAGGAGTTCCCTGGCACCGTCAATAGTGATGTTATGTCTCAGGCCTATTCTGAGCACAGAGGTTGGTCTGAAAGCATTCAGAGTCTGCCTTAGGGCAGCCACATCCTGCCCTAAGCCTCAGGCACTGGTTTTCACTTGGATAATATGTGTTGTAGCTGCTAATGTTGATGTAACTGTGGGCTTCAGCTGCATCTTCCACCTCGGTGTGTACAGAGCCACTAATGCACGTGAAGAAAGGGTCAATTCCTTTCTCAAGAAATGTAACCTAAGAAGATCCTGAAATTCCTCAGGCTCTGAGGCATCCAGAGCTTCAGCTTCTTTGCCATCAGTGCTGAAGCCAGCCAGCTCCCAGCAGGGGCATTCCAGGGGAGGGAAGCAGTGAAGTGCCAAGTCAGAAGTAGGAGGGGGAGAAAAAGGAAATGACGGGTATTTAAAAATACTCAACCCAGGAGGCACAAACCATGAACTGAAGAGAGAAGCGAGAAGAAACGCAGGTATGGTTTGGAATACAAGGGAGAATGACAAATTACAGATGTTCCACTCCAAGCCTATGGGCAGATGAAAATCATGTCACCTGCTGTGATCACGTGGGTTAGCGCTGGTGCATCACAGTGGTGTTGTTGTTTTTCTAGAGTTTAGAAGAAGAGGTGTTCTTCTGGAATACATCCACAAATTGGTACTTCAATCTATACCATGAAGCTATTAGATTCATTTCTGTGAAGAATACTCTTCTATTCTCTTGCTTGGTGCTAGCGCAGCCCCCAATGTCTGCAGTATCCTTCCAGCACTTAAAAATCATGGTAACTTTCTCCCTAATCCACAGATTAAATGACATACGTCCGCTGAACAGTGTACGCTGCCTTTAGCTTTTGTTGTGAAACTGTCATGTCAAGTACTACTAAAATAAAGCTTGTGTGAAGGCATTTTGTGCTGGCATCTATGCACCGTGAGGTCTGCTCTCTTGTCCCTTACAAACATGGGTGAAGGATTTCTGCCTCCTCATTCACAAAGCTCCTTCAACTGGCTGAAAAGTTCATATTTCTTGTTGTAAATAGGTATCTCTGAGGCTGGGCTTTCATGAGTTCCTGCAATTGCGAACAGGTCTCACTGACTTGTGACAGCAGATTACATCGGATGGCTGAAGCTCTTGCCATCCCCAGCCACCCGCTGGGTTATTTTTAACTTGGATTGCTTCCCTGATCCAGCGCTCAGCACAGCTTCACAAACAGCAGGGTTGGCACAAGTGAGGGAAAATTGCAGTCTGGGGCCGGTGGTAACAAACATGCAAAGAGCTCAGCAGTTCCTTAAGCTGGTATTGCCACCGTGCAATCGGCAGCGTGAAACAGCAACCCTGGGGGAGCAGCCAGTTAAGAGAAAGCAGAACAAAGGCATTAAATAGAAATGTACTTTTTTTTGCACACGAGGAATATTTCCAGAGGAGGACAGGCTTATGAATCTTTTCTTTTCCAAATGTACATTACACAGCTGGTATCAGTGCTCATCTCTTGCTAAGATCCACTGAGGAGTGGAGCTGCCAGGTTTGTACTACCCCACTTATTCCACTGAAGCTATGGTTCCACTTGCTTCTCTGTCAAAAGCAGCATGAGTGTCCCTCATCCCCTCCTCTGTGTGTCCTTGGGGTCTTTTACTCCCGTGCTCTGCTCACTGTGCCAGTGCAACTGTGTGTGCAACTGCTTCATGATACAGATTGGAAAGTTTCAGTGGCTGAAGAGTGATAGTTCCCCACTCTAGCTTTGGTTATTTTTAGCCGGATTAGTTCCCGATTCAATCCACTCTGCAGACACAGAAACAGCTGTGTCAGTATGAGAGGCAGAAAATGTTTGAGGGAAGGGGAGGAGAGGCTTGGACTGGTTAATCATCGCTGGTACCAAACAGGAAACCACAATCATGAATGATTGCTTTAAATGCCCAGCAGCAACTAAACTTCTCTATAGCCACCTGTCTTACTCTTTATGCAAGAAACAAGTCCTAGAGAACTTCACAACTCTGTGCCACAGAAACAAAATGGCATTGTGCCTGGTTTAGTTGTACCTTTATCAGTAGTGGATCAAGGGAAGCTGAATGCAGAGGGCCTAAACAGGTCTGCTGGTACGTATAGTAGTGAGGGTTCCTCGTAGCTTGCTTACCTGCTCATAGTTTTGCCAGCCTGTGCACTTAAATGTCAAGTCCTGCAGAGATCAAAGTTTGCCATCTTAGCAGTTTGTCTGGATACCACCCATGAGCAGTTAATGAGAAGTGTGCAAAATGTGTTTAGAAAATGCTCTAGAGATGATCTGCTGGCATTTTAAAGCAACGTGTTTTGCTTGGAAATGCTCTTAGTACTGCAGCACAAAAAACAAGTGGCACATTCTCTGCTTTGCAAAACAGTGGTTTCATGTTTGTGCCCTGGGACATAGGGTAACCCCAACTGCTTCAGCCTCTCTTCCTGCTCCCTTCCTCCATCTAGTACACACTTGCAGATTGGGTAAACAAAGTAGAGTCCTTACTGAGCTGTGGCAGCTTGGCTTTGTCTCATGTGTTGTTGCCCTGACCTGAAAGTTTTTCTTGGCACAAGTGGTTTGATGTAACATGGATAGATTTTGGTTTTCACTGTCTCCTTCCCTGAGGCTTTTGCTGCCGGGATGCTCTCCCCTACTTCCTTTTGTCCTTCCCCAGTGGCGTGCTCTCGCAGCCAGCAAAGGGAAGGGGAGTCAGGGCTGATTTCCTCCTGTGTTTATGGGGACCGTTACGCAGGAGTTATTTTGCCTTCTGTGGGAAAAGCATCTTCTCTTTGTGTTCAGAGTAGTGGGTTAAACCAGAGAGCTGGTACATCCCCCAGCACCTAGCAGTGGGAACTGAATTAGGGAAAGGAAGGTCCCATGTCTGGACATCTGTCCCCTGCAGCCTCCTCTCTCAAGGAAGACTGTCTGGAGCAGGAGGACCAAGTTCCTCCTCTTGCACAGGCCTGGCTAAGGAGACGGCGGGGAGAGCAGTCAGAGCTGCAGTAGGATGGGAGACCCCAGGGGCATGGAAAAGAGAACGAGAAAGAGAGCGATGGGAGGGATTGCTGCACTGGTAATTTTCCAGGGGAAAACACAGTTTAAGGTAAATTTCTTACAAATACAAGAAGCTTAATTAAGAAGCTATTGACTAATTAAGAGGCAGAGACTGAAAGAAAAAAGGAGGGAAGATATTTCACGCAAAATGTTGAGGTAAAAATAAAAAGCTGCCTGAACCTAAGCATGTGTCCAGAGCTGGGCTCTGTGGGCAAAGACGCTAATTCTGTACTATTTAATTATACTACATCAAAATCCAGAACAAAAAAAAAAGCGCTTAAATGCCAGTTAGCCAGCTCCTGCTGACACATCATATAGTGGTCAATTAACATGCCTGAGACACACAGTAAATACTGACCACTACCAAAAGACAGTAGTTCTGAAGCATAATTTAAAGATGGAAGGTATAATTAACAATCTAGAGATTTATTCAGAAGCAAAAAATCTGCTTAGTCAGTTAAAATCCCTTACCGGGGTATACGACATGCTCCTCCTATAGGGTGCCTGAGCAATTGCTGCTGTGGGCAAGGAACGATGGGGATATTCATAGATGATGACTTTGCTCCACCCAAAGGCACAAGTACAGAAAGGATTTTTAGAATCATGGAATGGTTTGGGCTGGAAGGGACCTTTAAAGGCCATCTAGTCCAACCCCACTGCAATAAGAAAGGACACCTTCCACCAGATCAGGCTGCTCAGAGCGCTATCCAACTTGACCTTGAATGTTTCCAGGGATGGGGTGTCTACCACCTCTCCAGGCAACCTGTTCTAGTGTTTCACCACCATTTCATGCAACTGTAGTGACTTCTGCCTAGATTCCAGCCAAAATAACATGTAAAGTTGTCAGCCAAAGACGAAATGCCACAGCAATGACGGTTCAGCAAAACACCTGACCTCCTGCAGCATTTACTTTAAGACTGCAGAAAAAAAGGATATGCAAAAATCCCTGATTTCATCTGCTGTCAAGAAAAAGGTTTCTCAGGAAGATAATGACAAAATTATGAGGAATACTGGCATATTATCTCTTTAGAAATGTAGCCTGTCTCTTGGGAGAGTAGTCTGGGAGAAAGCACAGGCGTAGCTGAGGGTGCAGAAATGCTACTGTTTGCTGGGGGACTGGCTGCTGTGAGGTTTGGCCGGGCAGAACCAGCAGGGAAATGTGCTAAAAGATTGGTCGCAGGTACATGGGGGAAACCAGAGCAAAGACAAAGCAGAAAAGTGGCATGGCAATTGTTTGGGGTCTGGATTGATTGCAGGCACCAATGCGAAAGGCATCCAAGGTGATCACCTGTTTTTTAGGTGATTTATTATTGATTTAGCAGGCATAAAATGGGATTAAAAGGGAAAACATGAGGCATCTTTTTGTTTCATATACTGGTGTTTCTGAAGGTGGAACTCTATGGTGCAATCACTCTGGCAGCAAGCTTTCTGTCCTTACCTCACCCCAACCAATCCTTCTTACCTCCGAGCAACAGCACATTAGCATCCATTCCTTCCCCCAAGTTCTTCAACAAAGAACTTTTACAACAGGGCAGTTACACCAGCTATTGAGTGCCTGTAAGGAAGAGGGCACTCAGCTGTGGTATGCGGCAGGGGGATATGAGAAAAGGGATGCAGTTGGAAAAGGGAACTTCTTAAACCACAGAAGAATTTGTAACCTAGAGCCACAGCCCCTGTTGCACATACTGAAAAGAAAGGAGAGCAAAATGGTACCCAAGAACCAGGCTGACTGACTGACAAAGCTCAGAATTACTTTCAGGCCAGAGGAGAGAAATAGAGTATGTTCATTCACCTCCATGGAGGGCCTCTGAAAGGTTCAGGTGCTGTTAAAGCCACAGAGGAAGATCCATCAGTCCATTTACCTGCAGGAGAAAGCAGACTGGCTGAATCCTGAAAGTTTTCCCAGGTAATGCACTGAGTCTACCAAAACCCTGGTTTGTTTTAACTCTTGATTTATCCTATCAATTTGAAATATAATTTTAAAATTTGAAAAATTTGAAAATAAGTTCAATTTAAACAAACTTATGATTAGGAGTCACACTTAAAACATACCTTACTAGCCTAAGGCTGTATCTGTTCTTAAAAAAAAAAAAAAAAAAAAAAATGGCTGGTGCCAGAAATACATGGCAGCTAGCCTTGTTCCTTGCTGTACCGGTATGTGCGCAGCATGCTGCTCACCATATTTTCCAACAGCCAAGTCATCTTCGAGCACAGACCCTCCTATCAGCTGCAGCACCTATTTTCTTAGTCTAAGAGAAACCGCAGAGCCCCGTGACATTTCTCAGGGATCGCCAAGGTCAGATGAATGATCTCCCACATTCATGTGAAGTCGTTTAGAAATTGTAGATGAAGAATTTTCCCTTCCTTGGGTAGGGTTTTTTGACTCACACAGGTATTTCGTGGCTTCTAATGACTGTGTGGGCTCATTCTATAGGTTTTCCTGAGTGTTCTGGAATCATTACAGGGGACCTAATGAAGCCCTCATAAAACAAAGTTGAAGCCTAATGGGTTAGCTAGTTGCATATGGACTTTTGCCTAGACTCAGACCCAGTGTCAGCCACCAGTACCACACAGCTTTCTGATAAAGCGTCTCAAAGACCTTGCTGCAATACCCCTCGTGTGGCCTTCTCCAGTATTGCACAGGTCAAAAGCTGGAACATCATCTGGTACCTGGCAGAAGAAATTTAACATTCTGCCAGGTTTAGATTACCAAAGCAGAACTGGGGTGGGGAGCATTTTTCCGACCAAGGGGGAAAAAAAAACCCCACACACCCCACCCCACCCCAACCAGCACAGAATCATGAAATCATGGAATCATTTAGGTTGGAAAAGACCTTTAAGATCATTGAGTCCAACCATAAATCATCTTCGTTTGCATAGTACATTTGGGTCTGTTTCCCAGACAGCATGTGAAACTTGAAAAGACTGCAGGAGATAGGTTTGCTGGTTTTGTACCAGCAAAGTCCAGTCTCTGAAACTGTGGACACAGCCACAGGAAATCGAAAAGCTGTGCAAATACTGGCTGTCTTGATCTCAGAATTACATTCAGGGTTGACAAGCAGCAAGGGGCAAAAAAGCCAAAACAACCCAAAAGAATTTAATAGAAAGGGAAGAAAACTGGATAGGAAGCTCTATAGGATAATAAGTCATTTAATTTAAAAGGGACCCAATGTGTACTCTTTATAAACCTATATTCTGAGCTGAAGAACTGCATTTAAATTCCTCTGCCAATACTACCTCTACTAGGATTACTGAGTAGTTAACATTCACCAATAAATTACGTACAAGATTTGGATAAAGCAATGCTACCTAAACCAAATAATAAACAAATAAAACAGGGGAAAAATGCCCTTGCACATAAACTTCCATTTCAGCTGTAAATATCACATTTTCCTTTGCAAACAGCTTGTAGACTTGCTGAAAGCAAGAACCCTTAAAAACAAATATTTTAAAAGTTTTGTAATTATAAAGTCAATAGTAGAAGGAGTTAAAGCTCAGCTTTGTACGTTACATATTATTATTATTATTATTATTATTATTGTGGGTGACACCTGATCTAAGAAGATTTTTATCAAAACTAGAGATCAGAGTTTAAATACTGATGATCCATTTCACACTGCAAAAGTCTCATCCCACCATAATACACATATTTCATTACTTGACTGCATTAGATACAGTCAACTGAGAAAAATACAAAAGAAACCACTGTGAATTATCCGTATCATTAAGACACTAAATTAAAAACAGAAGTGTTCCCACCCCTGCCCTGCAGTATAAATGAAAAATGTTACACATAATACAACTGTGAAACCAGCCACCACAAAACTCAGTTCAGAATACTCCTTCCTCTTCCAGAGATAAAACATTTGAGAATGGACTATTGCATTGTTTTCTAATTCCATATTTATACATTTATATTTATAGTAATTTGTATTATAATCAAATATGTGTATTTACATTGAGGCATTTCTTTGTAAATCAATACTTTTATTTAAGAATTTTTAAAGGCCTTTACATTTTTCAAATTATTAAACATACAGGGTTTCTACATAAGCAAGAAGAAATACAAGAAAAGGTGTAACCACAGGGACATGCTTTGCCTAGAAGAGATACAGAGCCCTGGATGATACATGTCATCACAGCAACCCATGTCCTGCATAGTCATTTGAAGTTTCACAACTCTAGTTCAAATTAAACACCAATGACTTGACTCATTCTTACAATGAATTTCACTGTAAATAATTGTAAAAAGCACATTTAATACCATGACTCAGTATGCAAAACAGCTTCTGCTCCTCCAGGCTAAAGCTCACTCTGCCCCACACCTACCTCCAGCAAAGGCTAAGTGTCAGTGCAGGCAATAAATGGCCCCACAGCTTCATAATCAGGCTTCTGACACTCTTTTTCCCCAAAGATTAATGTTTGAACTAGTGAAGGGATCAGGATGATTTGCCAGCAGTAACTGCAACAAGGAAAGCACCCCCAATTATATTATGTTTTCAAATAGCATCCCATACCCCCCAAAATAGAAGTTATCACAAATACACTGCAAATTTTCAATTTTCAAAGCCTTTGACTTTGATTTGGGGGTGTGTGTGTGTGTGTGTGTGTTTGTGTTAAAACAAGTACTAAGGAATCTACGAAAGGTCACAAAGAAAAGCAAGGATCTATTAATAGGCTTGCATGTACTATATAGCAGTTGACCAATACACTGGAAATTTTCAAGGGGTCTGGAACTGAAAAAAAACATTACAACCACTTTTATAGCATTGAGATCAAAATCAAGGAAAAGATGACAGACCACACTGTTATCAAATCTTGAATTCCTGGGAGTCCCAAGTGGTCAGCATTACATAAAACATTTATTAAAAATGAATGCCATACCACGAATAACTCGCATGTATTATGTAAAATATTTATTGAAGATGAATGCCATTCCATGAATAGCTTGCATGCTGCTTAGTTTGAGCAACAACAATGCATTTATCCATTGTAAATGAAGTTCCGTCTTCTGCCTAACGAAATGCCCTTTATACCTCAGTCTATAACCCTTTTCACAAGTAAAGTTTATAAACACATTTTATACAGCCACATTTTATACAATATATACTTTAAAATATAGCTTTCATACAAATACATATAAAAAAAGAACTATGAATGCAGCTCATCAGTAGCTCTTGACAAGGGCTCAATGGGAGGGAAATCAGATACAACAGAGAGAATAAAATGTCTGTGATGAAGAACCTCTAAACCTGGCCTACGGCTGGGAGACAACCACGTTTACATAGGAACATGAATTGGAGCTCAGGCCTATGTCCCTCTGAGTTAAACCACTTCCCACATTGCTCCTTGCATGATCCTATGCTGACTGAATAAGCAAGAAGAAAGAAAAAGCAAGAAGACAGAGAAAGCAACACCAAGCTCTTGACACCTTCAGAGGGGCAGGAGCAATAGCACATCATCCCTACATACTTATGTCAAAATGCAGCGGCTGCCAATCTCCTGTTGCATGTGCTGCTCTGGTGCAGAAGGGGTCTAGAAGGAAAACTGAGACAACTGAAAAAAATCATCCTTAACTTTTACAGACAGATATCTTTACATTAGGGGACCATTTCTGAAGCTAGGTCCCATCTTCAAGGCTTTCTTAGCTATACTGAAGGGTTAGAAATGCCACTTTAAAAACCGCAGACCTGACTGGATCATTGGGTGTAATAAAAAAAATATTTATTCCACCACTTTCCACCTTCCATACACAAACCCTTCTCTGACAAGCTCCTCTGCGATCTTATGCACATAGATTTGGAGCCTACAACAGTACGTACACACACACTTGCGCACACACACACACACATATAAAATCTGTAACAGTATATGCCTATACCATATAATATCCAATATATGAATATGATATTGGATAGTCTATCCAATAAATTAATCTGCCTTTTTGTATATACACTGTGATTCCTACAGTTAATGAACCTGCAGCTATGCATACACAAATTCCCTTCCCCTCTAATTGAACAAACCAGCTTTTAACAGAAACCGCATTATCTGTGTTTCCTGACTACATTGTTTCAGATTCTGACTTGCTCATCCTTTTTGCCTCTGGGCTTCTGTCTTCTTTGGTCTTAATACTTCATCATTTCTATTCCACATATCCCTTCCAGAAGACAAACTACAGAATCACAGGAGTGAAACTGCTGATTTTTTGAAACACCAGCTCTCAGAGAAAGATATCTTATCAGCGCATCCTCATCTTCAGCAAAGATTAACTCTGTATTAAAAACGAAAAGAATTAAAAAATATTACTTAAAAGCAAGAAATCTTGCATTTAACAAACTGAGAATAAATCATCGAACAAAACAAGAAAAGCCCCTTATTCAAATATTCAGAAGCATTTCTAGGGCATGATTCACCTCCTTCTAAGGTAGACATTGAAAATATGTCGATGAGTCATTGTCTAACAGTGTCCATTTCTCTCCAGTGACGGTGAAGGGAGCCCAGACCATAACTCATATGGAGACACCCATATAGCAGCTATTGAGATGCGGGCAGACAAAACCCAGCCCTAGCCTTCACCCAGATTGCCTGTCTCAAATGCACCCCAGTTTCGGTAGGAACTACCCTGCAGAAGCAGGTCCTTAACGGAAGGGGAGCAAAAGCTCTGCCTCGTGCCTTTGGTCGCTGGCCCAGCCTTCTCCAGCTTTCTCAGGAAAAGCTTTCGATGAAAGCTGCTGCAGCAGGCAGGCAGAGCTCTTCTGTCCCACTTCTCCCCTCAAAAACCAAGAGGTTTTGGATGAAGTGGGAAAAGAGAATTAAAAAATGTTTTCCTACTCCCTCTTCCCTGTGAATATAGGGTCAGTCTGCTCATCCTAGTTTTTCTTTCCACTTAGATATACTCAGAATGAGACAGAAGTTTGAAAATTAGAAGACAGCTCAAAAGCTCTGTCTGATCTTTATTAAAATACGTATTTTCAGATTGGGGGGGTCAGTTTCATGATGTACTTTTGACAAGCTAATGGAGGTTTTTTCTGTAGTTTCTTAAGGAAATAAGGCTTTTTTATCGTACTGTCAGTCCCCCATTCGTCACTTAGGAACCAAGTGGCTCATTTCAATCAAATTTAACATATACATAGAGGAATCAAAGATGAGCATGCTCCTATAGCCAGAGATCAGCAGCTGGGTACAGCAGAGAGCTTTTACTGGCACCCTCACAGGAGGATCAGCAGGCAGAGACTGGCCCTTATCCATGCTTTTTGGCAGTTTATATAGTATCTTATCCAGGCAGCAGGTCAAAATTTTTGGTTTAGGGACACTGAATCAGTTGGGAACATGGAAAGGACATAAGGATGATTTGGGGGAAAAGGGCTGCTGAGAAGAGGGAGCACTAATGAGCTTCTCTTCTTCAGGCTGAAATAATCAACAGCAGAATGTGCCACTTTTGTAGTAAAGTATTAATGGGAATATTGGTAATAATGAGCTAACTATATACTGTTTGGGGTCTTTAGACTGTAAGGATTTGGTTGTGTGCACATGACCAGGATTTCCACCACTGTCTATGAAGTAGCTGATACAAGGACTGTCAAGAGCCAAATGTGGGGATAGATAACTCAAACTGAGCCTGGAAGCTGGTGCTCCTAAAATGATGGAGAGGACTTACAGCTGTTTTTTGGCAGCCCTTCCTTTCTAGGAGTTTCTGGAATGCTTGCATCTCGTAGAACGTGGGGACCTCTGCCTCCTAAGAGAATTTCCCAAACAGCTTACCAGAAATTAATCACAAATTAACTTCTACCATGAAGAAAGGCTGAGAGAGTTGTGGTTGTTTGGCCTGGAGAGGAGAAGGCTCCAGGAAGACCTTACTGTGGCCTTTCAATATCTAAAGGGGGCTTGTAAGAAAGATGGAGAGAGACTTTTTGGCAGGGCCTGTAGTGACAGGACAAGGGGCAACAGTTTTAAACTGAAAGAGGGTAGGTTTAGATTGGATATAAGGAAGAAATTCTTTACGATGAGGATAGTGAGGCACTGGAACAGGTTGCCCAGAGGAGTTGTGGATGCCCCATCCCTGGAAGTGTTCCAGGCCAGGCTGGATGGGCCTTTGAGCAACCTGGTCTAGTGGACAGTGTCCCTGCCCATGGCAGTGGGTTGGAACTAGATGATCTTTGAAGGTGCCTTCTGACCCCAACCATTCTGTGATCCTATGATCAGAGAGCACCTGAGGAGAGAGCCGGTGATTTTCCTGAACCTGCGAATTCAGGACAAACCCCAGAAAGCGAGGGCGCCAGTTTCCTGGCAGGGCTGGGAGGTAAGGGGAGTGAACTGCACATGCCGGTTCCTGCGCTCGGCAGGGCCCGGGGGCCTGGCACCGCGCTCCCAGCACCTGGCCCGGCAGGGCCCCCGCGCCCACGCA
>JAVJGI010000060.1:11135605-11149221 GCA_035590275.1 Ibycter americanus | reverse complement strand
CCCCACCGCGGGGCGGCCGCCGGGGCTGGGGAAGGGGCGCCTGGGCTGGGGGCTGTGGGGCGGCAGCACACAGGCAGGGAGATGCGAGAAGCCACCACTGAAACCAGGCAGAGGAACCGCAAGCAGCCCGGCTGGTCCGGACAGGGAGCATGGGCACGGGAGCACATCTGTGGTGATAAGAGGTTTGGAAAACAGTCTCTGGGAAGAAGCAGGGGAACTGGGTTTGTTGAGTCTAGAGGAGAGGGCTGGAAGGAGGGCCGGACACGGTAATGCAGTTGCAGTGCATGAGAGGCTGGTATTAAGAAAGGCAGCGATTACATTACTGGAAGGACAAAGATAAGATCTAATTGGCTTAATTTTCAGGAAAGAAAGAAGAAAGGAAAAAAGAAAAAGGCTAGATGCTGCAAAAACTTTCTCTGGGTAAGGCAGCGCTGGAATAGATTACTTGGGGAGGTTGTGAAGCCCACTTCACCAGAAGTTGTAAGAAGTTAACTAAATGCCAGTGTGCTCTCAGCAGAGAATGGACTGCCATGCTATTTCTCAGCCTGTGGAAAGCAAAAGTCCCTCTAACCTTTTCAAAGATAAAATTTGAAAAACCTAATTTTACTACCACAAATGCAAGCATTTACATTCAAAATATAATTTGGATAGACTTTGATCTTTCCTCTCAAAGAAATCAGCTTGCAATTCTTGAGCAGGTAAATGCTGGCAAGATCTTTTAGCACTGTTTCTCTCATACAAGTTACCTCACCACACCTCCGTCCTGCTACCAACCTTTCTCCTGTTATCTCCTGCTCCCATGCAGTGGCCTGCAGGGTGGTGTCCTGCAGAGAAGCGCTGGCCACTTCTGTGTTCTTTGGGGCATTTATTCCTACTGAAATGCTTGTGGGCTGGGCTGATCTTACAACACGATTATACAGTCACCTCTCATCATCTGAGGTTATGGGGCCACAGGATACCTCAGGCACTGGAAGAAAAACACCAGATCATATGGTTCTTTGGGGACCCACCATAGAGCAGAATGCTCCCAACATATAGAGTATACTGAGGCATGCAGACCTTCCCAGTCCCTCAGGAGGTATTAAGTCTATCAGGACATATTAACTCCAGTACCTAAAGGACATTACTTAAAGGACATTACTCCATTACCTAAAGCTAGGGAGGTTTTCTTGAGATGCTGCATGGGTGTCTAATGTTAACCATCTGATCAGATGCTGCGTTCAGTCCAGCCTTTCACCCCCAAATGGTCTTACTACCAATAACTCCAATAAGCTGGGCCAGCCAACCAGCTAATGCTAATGGCACAGCTGGTTAGGGCTATGTGCTGGCTGGGCACTTTGCTGGTAGTCCCTGGACAATAACCAAGAGGTGTTTCTCAGTCCATCCCATGCAGAAAAATGTAAACTACCCTGACATTGCCAAACGATTTCCTCTGCTGGGAAATATGCTGCAGTGACACTGTAATGACTAAACAGGCTTGGTAGAGCTTCATGACTCTGGCTTGTAGTGATTTGGGTGATTTGGTGAGACGCTTGTCTCACCAGTGCTTTGATATCCACATAGCTTGTGAGCTCAGGCACAGCGCTGCATGAAAGCACAGGTAGCCCACATCTGCTGGGTACACAAGATAAAAGATCCTCTGGGAGATGGAAATTTTGGGGAATGTGATGCAGGTTGTACACAAGGTTCCGCCCTCACGACCAGCACAGGGTCAGCAGTGACGATGCTGATCCACAGCTTATAAGCCTTGCTTGGTCTGATCTGACTCTGTGGGGAGTCATCCAGCTGCCTCTGCAGTTGTTCCCCAAAACATCTGACTCCATCAGAGCACATTAGCTTGGGCTCTTCACCATGTGCTTCCAGATCCAAGCTGGCCCTGAAACAATCTAGGCATATTCCTACTTATAAACTCTAGGAGGATAAGACAGGCCTTCTCAGAGTCAGCTCTGATACCTCTGAACTTCAGGGGTAGCATATCTACAAACTGGATAAGCTACCTAGACATATTACAGGTATCTTACTTCATTAGCACTGAAAGAGAATTTTGAGTGTTCAAAGTCATGTGCAGCTATTATCTACTGAGGACATCATGCCTTTGCAAAACAGACTGTAGAATAAGATTTATCATTGTTTTATGATGAACATACCAGCCTAGAAAGAGGCAAGCACACTGGTCAAGGACTCTGGAAGTATGTGTCCAGTTCTTAGGTCTGCTTCTTATGTCTGCTTCTGGCCTGATGAGCTGCTTTGTGCAAATCTCTTCACCCACCACCATCTTCACCATCTTGGTCCTCTCAACTTGTATAACTGTGGCATGCACCTGCTGGTGAGAGGCACTATATAAAACAGAGCTATAATGATGAAAGCTGTAAGAGAACTGGTGGCAGATGGAAGATGAGAACCCATGAATTCCAGGCTGCAAGTTGTCAGCCAAGAAACTCTTCACCTGAAGAACTGGTTCATGGGTTTAACTCTTACAAATGATGTTCTTCATGTGGTGCTTGGGGGAATAATCATATCTGGTGAGTTTTTCTCCCCCTCTATTCCAGCTGATGATGACATTGCCCCAGCTGAAAATAAGGAGACCCATCATCTAAAAATTCATATGAAAATGGACGCACTTTGACCTTTACATTCACCAACAGAGAGCCCAGATGGAAGAGGAACCCCTTAAGTGCTGTGACTGCAGGAAGAGTTTTGATGGGAATTCTGACCTGACCCAGCATCAGCTGATTCACACCAGAGAGAAGTGTGATCCGTGTGCTCCTTGTAGGAAGAGCTGGAGCCAGGATTCATCCCTTACTCGGCATCAATGAACCCACCTCAGCAAGAAATCAACACCTGAATGCAGCATGGTCACTGTGAGTCCTGCAGGGCAGGCATTCACTCCTGCACCACAGATGCGATAAAGGCAAAGATATCCAAGCCACTGTTGGCAGTCTTGCAGGGAATACAAGGCACAACCCCAAACACTATAGAGAACAATCTGCCAATGCTCCAGTGCAGTGGGTAACAGTCGGACATGAGTACCCTACTAAGATGACGGGCCCTGGGAGGTCCTGTTGGTTTTGTGAGAATCACTAATGAGGGAGGAGGAGGTCTACAGAAGGGGGAACCTTGAAGTGGTGAGAGAGAAAGAGAGGAGGTAAAAAAAGGAGCAGGGTGAGTGGAGTCAACAGGACCGCAAACAGCATCTTTGGGGTATTAGGACAGCTATCTGGGTGCTGCGTTGGTAGTTAACTTGGGCATCTGAAGCACCTGCCTAACAAAGAAAGAAGGTAACTTTATCCTTGTTTTGTTTTGTGAAGCACAGTACAACGTATTCTGGAGTTATTATGAATCATTATTTGCACTTCATTAGTCACTGTTAGCTGTAGCCTGTAAGTACTTCAGATCCTAGACTACACAAGACCTTACAGGGTTTGTTTCCCTCACCTTCTGTCCCTTGACAGAAATCAAACATCTAGATCTCATATCCACCAGCTTACAGTTGTAACAAGCTAACCTTTAAACAACTCTTTGATTTTTGTTTCTTTATTCTCTCAGATGTTTTGGGGACTGCAACGTACCTGTCCCAGGAGATGTGAAAATTTCAGAAGAGACAGAAGAAACTCTCACTGTAACAAATGCACTGCGAGCACAGGACAAGGATGTGGTCCCTACCTCAGCCAGTTGACAGTCTAAGCCTCCAATGGAATGCAGGAAAGTTTTTTTCTAAGGTAGAAAACCCGCTCTTTTTATAGGGTCATTCTGCTTCTATGTTTTACTTGCAGTATTATTCTTGTGCCATTCTTAATTGAATGCAAAGAAAACTAAAAATATCACACAGTGTGAATCACAAAAAAGACCCTTTTTGTGTGTTACAGACAAAAGCTTACTTCATGAAAAATGCGCCTTTGCTCATACGAAACAATCCTGCTTCAGTCTGCCCTTTCAACAATAGCATCATAGCTCCAGAGAAACAAAATGGGTTCTCCACCCCTGTGTGGATGGTCATATTTCTCAGCAAGCTCACATCCATCTTTATAACCCATCATATGGGAAAGGTTTCATTTTCTATGACTGAGGGGCATGGGGAATCCTCTCCTGGTACAAAACAGGCCAACATTGCAGAGGTGATTTCAGGAACATGTGCTCACTTTCCTATTATTAAATTTGTGGGCCATCATAGGATTCATGTTAAGTTTAGGGCCATCAGGAAAGCCACCATGGGTGACCTAGCTGGATTTTGGTCTTGCGTTACCATGGGCCAGAAAACATGCATTTTCAAGGCTTAACAAGGTCACTGATGTTAAGGATCAGAAACTATGTGAGAGTTGGGTTACAGTAAGGGTTTGGGACCAAACCCGCAGAAGATGTCTGTGACCAAGCCTGCACTCTCCAGGTAGACCCTGTCAAGTTACGTTATCCTGGGCCAACACAGTGCAGGTATTTTGGACAACCATAGCATTAATGTTATTGCAACTTTTGGAGGAGAGTGAGGGTTCATTGATGTCTGGTTAGGATTGGATGTTGAGGATGGCAGGGTGAGGTGGAAGATAAAGGGCCAACCTTGCCCCTGCTTCTGCAGGGTGGGAAGAGGGATCAGGCAAAGCCCAGAGGAGTGGGGTTTCTCCTGTTGCTGTTAAGAATGGGAGAAATAACTGTTGTGCTACAGGAGAGGGTATCCCAAGCAGTAGGATTTGCTTCCTGTGCCCAGCAACCCCTCTCTGTCCAGGCAAAGACTAGGGACTGTTTCTTTGGGCTAAAGCTGATCTCCACCATCCGCAGACCTGGAGTAAGCAGCCAGTCTGCAGCCCCACACATCTCCCTGCTGATGTGAGCCAGCTTGACTCATGTGCCTTGAGCTGAACGAGGGGCTCTTGTCTCCCTCTGTGATTAAAATCACAAAGACTGTACTTCTTAAAAGCTGAAACTGTAGTCAAACAGTAGATCTTTCTTGAACACTCTCACAGAAAGCCTTAATAGTATGTTGTTAGCGCAACTGCTTTCTCGAGCCTAGCAAAAAATATCTGAGGGAGGAGAAGGCAAGTTGATTTTTAAACTCGCTGGTGTGACACTGTACAGACTTCATCGGTGTACAGGAGCATGTGTAACAGTATGGTGTTTGTGTTGATGTTATCTCACCTGGACGCAGCCAGGAGGCAGGGCCAGGAGCAGGTTCCCAACAGGGGGCACTACGTTGTTACACATAGCCTTGGAAAGCTCCACCTCATGCAGGGACTCCTCTCATGCCAACACACTGAACGTGGAGGAAGGCACATTTCAGCATTCTTTGTCCTCCTTTGCAAAAATTAAGCTGATGAAAAATTACTACGTTTATCTCATTTAAAGTCACACTGTTATGTGTAATTATATCCACCAAAAAAGCCAAAACAAACCCCCAAACCTTACATCCAGGTTGCAGGGAGAATTCTGAATTTCTGAGATTTTAAAGGCTTGATTTCACAGCCATTCAAGAGTCTCTTAATACAAGCCAGGGACTTTTGTGCACAATTTGTTAATTAACAGGGAATCATCTTTATTAGCGCATGGGACAGATTAATTTGTTTGTGGGCTGGATTTTGTCTAGCCAACAAGAGGAAAGAAAGTGAAGGGCTGCTCTGAGTCATTACTGCTGACCTACACCACAAGCAACAACACCTAGATGGACATTATCATATGAGGATCTCAGCTAGGAAGAAGTAGCTTCCTAGCACAGTGGTTTCCGAGTGAGCAGGGATGGGCAGGATGGGGTTGGGGCAGAGGCAGCGCTGCTGCTCTGAGCGCAGGGGAAGGCTTCTGAATGTCATCCTCCCACCTGTGCTGCACACGCTAAGGTGCTGCAGCTGCCTGCACGGGTAAAAACCTGCACGTGTGTGCAGTGCTTTCTGTATCCAGCTCCTACACAGCAAGATCCTCCCTTTCAGGTTGAACCAGAGGACTATTTGGCAAGCCCCTTGAAGGCAGCATGCTTCTCCTTTCATTTTTGCTTTCCATGCTCAATTTTCCTGAGGTCCTAACTTTAGTTCACTGTTTGAGCAGCTCTGGACTAGAATTTGCCTGCAGTGGTGTGACTTTGTCCATATTCCACCTGTTCCTTACAGTAATTTATTAGTAAAGCTCACAATTGAGCAGAAAGCCTGAAGAAATGACCACAGGATAACTGGCCTACCTGAATCTGAAGAGAACAGAAAGGACAAACGAAGTTTCCTAGTTATTCTGGTAGTGAATTGATTTATTTGTTGTCAACATCCTTTCTACAGAGGGCTTCGAGTGTCATACACACACCCCTAACTTAAGTTATTGCTGTGAACACCCATATATATGAGAAAAGTACAGAAGACTGCTGAAGTTCTTTCCCTGGCAAATGGGGTGGAAGTGTTTTAAGAGTCCCAGTAGCTGCCTTCTGGGCTTCTCAAAGGATGCTGGGGGAAGAAAAAAGGAGAAAATAGCTGTGTCACCAATCCTCTCTATTTAGGCCTTTTCCAGCTTCTAAAGAAGGAGGGGAAACATCAGGGTGTGAGGTCCAGGTAAAGGACAAGGCTGTTAAGAGACTCCAGTCCAGCAATTATCTGCAGGAGTATGTGAAAGAGAGAGATGCATGTATGGAGTGGAATGGGAAAGAATTTACTGCACCAAGACATAACATTAGGACTCTGATTCAGGTTTGCACAAGGTTTTAGATGCATCTAATTCAAACAGTTATCTTCTGTGCAGCTGCCCTCCCTGCCACTCTGCTGCTACTGTGCAGGAAGGACAGTTGAACACAACACTGGCAAATTCCCATTTGCTGTTTGCTGATGCAGATCTCCACTGACTTCCTCCACTGCAAAAGGCCAAGTTCACAGGCCATCCACCCCACCAGTCTGCAGGGAGAATTTGATTCTTAAACATCCATAGGATCAAGAGTACTGCAGGAGTAAAGAGAAGAAACGGTACCTTTAAAATATCAAGGCTATTAATTACAGCCATGTAGCTTGAGCTCTGGATGGAGCCCTAGAAGAGCACGTAAGAGCAAAGCTGTCACAAATTAGTCTCCTATTCAGGGGAGGCAATACTCAAGATGGGGCTCTTAAGAACTGGATCCCACTCAGACAGCTGCAGAGGCACCGTGGCAGCCTCACTGCCTGGACCAGACTTTACAACATCCTCAGGAAGCTGCTGCTCCCCTGAACTGCAGCCCGCAATGTTCTCAGCTGTTCTCGCAGACCTTTGAAGGCCATGTGTATCTGAGATCACCAAAGGATCTGGGGAAAAAAAACAGTTTTAGCATTCCTCTTGCAGCGTTCAGAATCACAAACACAGAAACTGAGAGTGCTGCAGGAAACCAGGAGCTGACTCCCAAAGGCTCCCTGGGAGCTGCAACAGAGGATTTCAGTCTGAGAGGCACCAGCCAGGAACAGGCAATTACTGGAGTTATGCATGTAGCATCTCAGTGGAGAAAAAGCGTAAGCCCGAAGATTTGCTTAACTGAGCTAGAAATTGCCTACGTCAATTGCTGTAAAAGAACAGCTGCTTGGAAATGTTTGCATAACGAGCTTTCATTAGGATTTTTCAAAATTTGTTTGTGGTATTTCTGGATAGACCAATGTTGCATATTCTAGATTACCATGAATTAACACTTTTGATGATGGACCAGAGGCAAAGCCCATTAAAAGCTTTCCTATCTTTCTCCTTGTCTACTGATAATTCCTCAGTACAAATGTTTTTTGCTCCATGTGTTTTTGTCCTTTTGGAAGGATCTTAATATGTAGCACCATTTTTTAACCCATTTTTGTTTTTAGGATCCTTGTTTACACATATTGCCTTGCATTTCTTAGTTACCTTTTGTGGATTCTCTTCAGGTAGTCCATGGACCTCCTGATGCATGTGGACAAAAGGCCACAAATTAAAGCGATAGTCCTACTCAGTGAAAGACACATATACTGACATTCAATGCAAAGTACCAAGGAATGCCCTCATCGCTGTTCTTGGTCAGAAACCATCTTTTCCCTGCACTAGTTCAAGATTTACATTTTGGAAAAAAAGTGTATCTCAAGCTCATGTTATTTAGCTGCCAGGACACTTCCATATAGATCTCCATATATTAATCAGGTGGGAATAAGACTTGAAAAGCTGTGTGTTCAACAGGAAGGAGTGTGATGTCTTATTAGGTATATCAAATGTAATATTTGCAATTTTGGCTGAGGAAAATCTTCCTTAAAATGCAAAAGCTTACTATTATTTCACTGAAAACAGTCACTGAGTTGCCAAATATTATTGGTGAGCAGGAAACAGGTCGCTTTGATCACAGTATCATTAAATGTTGGGTAACTGCTTCAGAAAATATACCCCATTTAGTTGTAGGTCCTTGTTTCCCCCAATAATTATTTGAAGGAGCTTCTTGCTTGTGCAAGAAGTTTGTATTTTATTAACCTTGAATAAAAGGATGTTTAACATCTGAGGCTACTTTGCCTGCTTTTGCTATTGGAGACTGGCCATTCCTAGCTCCAATTGAACCAAAATCAGGAAAGGTCAAGGAAACCAGCGTTTTCACGTGTGAAGCCCATACTTTTCTGAAGCCCTGGCATGAGCAGTCATTTTCCTTGCTGCCAGTCCGGATTGCACTGAAAGAGCTGCAGCTGTGATTATAACTAGGAAAGCTCATCAGTCTCTGCCAGGCCCACGTCCACAAAGTAAGAACCACCTTCTTGCCTTTTAGAACAAGCAGTGGCTTATAATCAAGTGAACTGTTGAGCAATGTCAGGCTAAATAGATCTATGCAAGTAAAAATATGCTTTTGCCACCTTACGCGGCTGACAGACAGGGATTCTCCAGACAAGCCCTTACCCTCATGCCTCTACCAGCAGCCTTTGTCTCTGACCGTCAGTCTGAAGTCTTGTCATTTGTTTAAATTTTCCTGGCAGCACCTGCAAGAAAGTGGGGTTTAGCAAGCAGCTCATTTAGGACAGTGGCCCAGTTTGCACATCAGGCAAGACCACTGCTATTATTTCAGAAGAATTTTGTACAACACACTAAATGGGCCATTCCTTCTTAATCCATCCTGCTAATGGAGACCTTCATGGTAACTGGTACATAGTTCATCCTGACATAAAACTATCACTGTGTGGCACATATGTAGGTATCCATTTGGACAAAGAGTCCTTACTGCTTTTTGTATGAAAAAAATGGATGAGATTGAATAAGGATTATAAAGATACATAATTTAAGTGGATGATTTTGCTCTGGTTTTATTCTGTAAGAGCAAACACAGTGTTGTGTCTAGGTCACTTGTTGGCTGCAGGCTAGTTGGGATTCCCAGGAGAGAAAGCATGTGAGAATGAAATGGGGAAAGTCCGTTTCAGTCTGTGACTGCTCTTCTCAGGTGTACACTCTCTTTGACAATATGGGGGTTTGTCTCAGAGCTGCTGTTACTAACTCAGATTATGTCAGCAATGCAGGTTTATAACTAGTTTCATATAGGAAAGCATCTCTAGCTATATGACCTGAAGGACTTTCCCAGTTAGGCATTTTCCTAATCCTTTGCCACAGCCACTTATTGCTGGACATATGCTGGAACAAATTTCAGGCAAAATACCAGAGATCAGTACTTGTCTATGTGAAGTCCATAATCTCTTGAACACCTGGGATAAATGATGGCTCTGTCAGAAAACAGTAAGAGTTCACCATTGTAACTGCAACTATGACTGTCACTGAAGCAGATTTTCAGATTAAGACAGGCTCAAGCTCACTTCCACAAATGAAAAACTACTATAAGTAAACAAAGAAACAAAAGCTAAAAATACTGCTCCTTCCTAGCTGCTGTCATGTGGGCAACTCAGAGCATGAGATACACCTTAATCTGAACTGGGGAGGCTCAAACCCCTGTCTCCGAGAGATGGTTTGCACACTGAAACAGCTTAATATTCCACTGCATTCTTTCTGCCCTACCAGACTGAATCCAAAGGGATGGTTACAAGAATATATAACCCCTGTCAACAACAAGGCTGTGTTCAAGATAAAAACAAAAAATGTGAGTGAACTGTGCAAATCTGACATTTTTTCCTATTTTACTGCAGCATCTGCTGTAGCTCAGCAAGGCACTAGCACCTACAAATCCAACAAGAGCACAGGACCTGTGGTACCAAAGCTGAGCTGAGGTCTGGGAGAGTCTGCACTTCTCCCAACATGCTGGAGATGCATGTGGAAATGCAGTGCTTGGATGCTGGGACTCTGCTAACTGCTGAGAGCAAGCTGTAAATAAGGTACAGGAAAGGAGATGACTGAATTTCAGAAGGACCATTACTGCTGGATGATCACAGTAAGCCTCGGAGGAAATGAAGGGAACAGCCAGGACCTGACTCATTGGGGATGGGTGTTTTTCTTGCTGCTTCTATAAACTTACTTTGGTTCAGTTTCCAAGCTCAGTGAACACTGTTTCTTTCCATTCCTGGAAAAGGTTTTTCTTGCCACACACACTGGTTTGCATCTGCTTGGAAGAAGGTATAGCTGTTGAACAGGCCCAGGGAAGTTATTTGGTTTTCCAAGGAGTGAGGGCTCAAGCAGATGATTTCAGTTAATTTTAAGAAGACCCTCAGACCCTTTTCTTCAGCAGTACTTCTGACACGTCAGCAGCTTAACTAAGAGTTACTAAAACTGCCAGGCTCTGTCCAGCTCTCTGCCTGGCTTTTTACATTTACAGCCGCATGCTTTGCATATAGTAGAAATTAAACCCAGAATAATGTCTGCTATGGACCAGCAAGGATGGGATAACACAGGACTTCAGCTGGATGGGATGTTTACAAGGAGGATGTCTGAGTGGGAGGCTAGTGTCCAAACTGCCTCTCAGCCTGCTAAGGTCGTGGTGTGCTCAGATAGTACAGGGCACTGCAGGAAGCAGGAGATCATCAGGGTGCAGGACCCTGCCCTTGGTGCTGCTGGGCCTCTTCAGAGTATGAGTGTTTCCTTGAAGGGAAAGAGACACTCTGGGTATTCAGTTGGTGCAGCCCAGCACTTGGTGGGCTGAGAGAGGAGGCAATACAGCCCAATCCACCTGGGACACCTCTGTGCTGTTCTCTGACCTGCTTCCCACTAATGCTGGCTCTTGACTTGCTGGGAGAGGATCCCTGTGCTGAGGGATCCACTGGTCAAAAAACACTGACTCACTGTAGCTGACTTTCCTAAAGGAGGGGTATTCCCTGCACGGGACAGGACCTGTCTTGCTCACACTGTGCAGCGCTCCTGATGTGCAGATGTTCTAAACATAAGAATATTCTTTCTTTTACCAGGAGGGTGGTAAAACCAAACCTGGTTGCCCAGAGAGACTGCGGAGTCTCCATCCATGGAGATATTAAAAACCCAACCAGACATAGTCCTGTGCAGCCTGCTCCAGCTGACCCCACTCTGAGCCAGGGGGTGGGCTAGATGATCTCCAGTAAGTGTCAGCCAGCCTCAGCAGTTCTGTAGCACACTTATTCTTCATTGACAGTCCCTCCATGCCGGTGGCAGAATAATTACCTTAATGGCACTGCAGTAAGATTGCATGGGTCCACATAGAAGTTAGGAGTCCAGTTCCCACTGAGTTAGGGAAGGAGAGCTTGGCCCACAGAAGGATATAGATACTGTGATACTGAGAGCTGCATATTATGACTTTAAGCACTTCTTCACCTTATGTAAGGCATGAAGAAAAGTTAGGTGCTCACGCGCTGTGTAATGGGCAAGGAAAGCAAGGTACCCAAGGATATGAATCACAAAACCAGACAGAAAACTGCCCCTGCAGCTGCTGGAGGTGCCAAGGAGAGGGGTGAAGGTTAAGCCTTTCTTAGACAAGTTGCCCTTTTCTGGATGACAGAGGTGCTGTCTTCCAGTCAGGATGCCCAGCTCCAGCCCGCTGCTAGCTACTAGGATCTTATAAAATGCAGTAGGAAGAGGCATTGCCTATTTATGTAATGTCCCAGACGTTAAGCACCAACCCAAGACAGACATGATCCAGAGTTGATTTCCCCAGTCTCTTGGCTTGTGGGAATTTGAAACATCCCTTTCCTCTCCGTTGACTGTAAATGCATTGATGTGGAATAGGAATCTCAACTGCAGAAGCTGATCCACTATGATCCACACAAATGAATGAAAGCATGAATTGAACCAGAAAGCAGTAGCAAGCACAAGTATGATTTTGTCGCTGCCTGGGTAGAGCTTTCAGTGTACTGCTTATGAGGGGTAGTTTTCCTGCCTGGGAGACCCCGCACGGGTCATGCAGGCAGGGAAAGGAGGGTTGAGGATTGCCTGGGTGCAGGCTACAGGGTTTCTCCGGTGGTTGGGTAAAGCTCCCTCTTCTCTTTTGCTGAACTCTTCAGAGTATGTCCTGGAGCATACACACCTGCAAGCCTCAGGAAATGATTAGAAAAAACAAAGACTCAGCAAAGAGATGACACTGGATATCAATTTAAGGAGACAGAAAATATAATATAGGTAATGCCTTCCTCAATCACCTGTCTAGCATACTTCTTTGCTCACTTTGCACTCTTTGTGAGCAAAGATCTATAGCGTGGTAAAGTGCATTCTCACATAAATCCTGTACTCCTTTAAGCAAATCCAGGCACCTATGCCACAAATAATAAAACCGGAGCAGTGGAGAACAAAGCAACCTACTCTGTTTATTTTGTCGTGAAATGAAAACCCCAAAACTTCTGAATTTGCCCCTTTTATTTATGATGACAGTAATCAGCTGTTTCCCTTTTCCCTGCTAGTCCCGAACACATAGTCTTGTATCTAGTTGTCCTCCCCCTTTCTTCTTTCCCTTTATGTATGCCTTTTTTTCTGCCAGGCTCTGTTCTACCCTCCCGTGTGGGGGATGTCTCCCTACAGACCGTGTGCCCCTATCGCTACAGTCAAGCTGGCAGCCAGGAACAGAACTTCCTTTATTGGGAACCGATACGTTGTGCCTTTTCAGTCCGCAGCTCAGCACAGCAACCAGAGAAAGCCTTGCTACAGGGAGGGCTCCTCTGGATATTTACCTGCGTACCTAGGAGAGGCAGGACGCCTGAGAAGGGCAGCTGTGGATTCAGATTTTTAGTACAAACCTACAGAGTTTTCCACCCGCATCCGGCTCAATTTCTTCCGAATCCAAGTGTTTAATTCATTTACGTTTATTTGACAATCTCCGGCGTGATGTGGGGATCTGTGAGGTGCGCTGCTGCAGAGGCGCAGCCCCGCCACGTGTAGCCGGGATGGCTCCCGACACCCGGCGCTCTCCCGGGAAACCCCGGCCGCCTGTTGGGAGGAAACACAAAGCGGGAGGGCTCACGCATGCAAGGTTAATGAGTGACCTTAAGGAGCGGGAAAACCAGAGACTAAGGTAACGAGGAAAACTTTTAAAAAAGAATAAAAAGCCCTTGTTTCTCCAGCCAGTCCGGGAACCTGGGACCCGCGGGCCGCCGGGGGTCGGTGGGTCAGGTGTGCCCAGCCGCGCTGCTTTTGCCCTGGAGGCAGAGCAACCGAGCCTGAACGCCGCTCCCCCCCCGCCCCAGATCCGCCGCACTTACTGCCCCCGTTGAAATATATAAAATAATAATAATAAAAGCAAAAGGCGTAACCCCTCACGCTCGGGCGGGCGGCGGGGCGCGGAGCGCGGCGGGGGCCGGGAGCGATCGCGTCCC
>JAVJGI010000060.1:11120192-11134798 GCA_035590275.1 Ibycter americanus | reverse complement strand
CCCCTCCCGCTCCCCGCTCCTCCTCCTGCCGCCGGCAGCAGGTAGGGCCCGGAGCGCAGGCCCGGTCCCAGGCTCAGCTGCCAGCAGCCGGATCCTCCTGCCGCAGAAATGGTGCCTCCCACGCAGGAGCCAGATCCCAGGGCGCTCGCTGGGCTTTCAGCTCAGCCGGGCGGCCCGTGGCCGGGGCCCGGCACTCTCGGGGCTGTGCTTGAACTCTGGACACCTTGTTTTCCTCCCTGCTCTGCTGGCTGGCGCCTCGTGACTTTTATGGCCTGTCACGGAGGGAAGGCAGAGGAACGAAAGGCGAGAGAGATACCTGCCAGCCGCTCGCTTCTCGGGCTTCTTGGCTTCTGGCCGCCGCTTCGCTGCCCCAGCGCCCCAGCAGCTCTGTGGCAGCCTCGGCGCCCCGAGCAGCCTGCTGGGGGGGGTTCGAGCTCCCACGGCCCTGGCCTGACCCATTCCCCTCCCCCCCCCAGCATCCGTGCTGCCCCTATGCTTGATGCTTCGTTTATTCCCAGAGGTTAGATAAGACCTGGATCAAACCTGGTAGGGAATTCAGGGTCAGGGAAGGAGATACGAGCTCAGCTGGTCTGTGGTGACTTGTTGCCGACTTTGCCAAGGAGCTGCTGGGTGTGGATGCTGTTGGCTTCTCCCTGAGCTGTGTGCCCAATGCCTCTCTGAGCAAGCCACAGCTGTAAAACGTTGCTGAAGTTTTGTGACCTGGTGTTTGGGAGTTTCTTGTAACCTAAATGGCTTGTTGAAGATGGCTTGGATAAGGGCAGAGTCCTTTTAAAGGGTTGCATGGGAGGGAGGTGGCTTGATTTAGAGGAATAATGTATGGGTGACCCAGATTTCGGAACTGCGACTGAATTGGGTGAGGAGGAGGCATCCATATATGAGACTTTAAGTAGTACCAAATCCAAATTCTTCTTAATTCTCAGTTATTGTTAATATTCGGAACAGCTCAGCTGGCTTCTGTGTAGAACCTCGTTTTGGCCACTCATGGCTGAGGGTAGCATTCGCACTGTACTGTCTGTGCAGTAGCCTGGCAATATTGATAAATCTGTGAGTGGGGTTATATGATCTAATTGCAAGGTGACAAAGCTTGAAGTTGATGCTCTTGCTGAAGCCCCCTGTTCCTGCTGCCTGAAATAGTGGGACATGGGTACTTCTGCTGGGAACCTCTCGTGCATCCTGATAGATTTTGCCAGTAAGAGTTTGTACCCTGGGACTTTTTTTTATTATTATTTATTCCATCCTGTTAACTTTAGCTAGCTGTTCTTGCTCTTTTCTGTTGAGTCTTACCCTTTCTTATGGTTCACTTGTTTCAAGTGCTTTTTAGAGGTAAACAGCTAAATTTTGCTGTAGTTTGTTTTTGGGGGTTTTTTGTGGTGTGTTTTTTTTTTTTATAATGTACTTTGGAGTCTGGTTTGAGTGGGCTGTTTTGTTTAATTAGTTTGTATTCTGTAAATTATGTTCGTGCTCCATGGTTATTCCAGGCAAAATTTAAGAAACAACCTGCAAGGGATTTCATGTTCGTAATTGGAATCACATTTTTTTCCAAGAATATTTGATTCTGAGAGTTAACTATGCTTTCTGTCATCTGTTATCTTACCAGTTTCATATTAGCAGCTTAGTTACTGTTTAGCTAAATTATACATAGCTAGCTTATTTCAGTAGTTTTGCCTGGTAAGTTTTGCAGTTCCTTTCAGCTTTGCAGCTCCTCACTGAACTCCTGTTGTATCTTTTAATGAAGTATTTAGAAGTGACCTTAGTGCAAGTGTAGTTGTGCACCATTGTTTCAGTGCTTGGGCTGTACAGAGAGAAATTGTTTCCTTCTTCTGTGAGGTGATCGCATAGTTGATGTTCATAGTATCAGCCATTTGGGGTCAGATGCCTTATTCTGACCTCTGGCATGTATTCACATTTCCAGCTGTTATCACTGCATTAAATCCAAAATTCTATTAGAAAAGTACCCAGTCTTGATTTCAAGATACCAAGTGATAAACTGCACTGGTTCCCCAGGTAAATTATTTCAACAGCTGATTACCCTCTCTAATTTCTTATCTCAATCTGTCCAGCCTGGTTCCTAACCACAAAGTCTTGCTACAAATTTTCATGCCAGCTTACAGAGCCTGTTGCTACCAGGATGACACATTCCAGCAAAAAGGTGACCTATTGTACTGCAAGTTTACAGCTGTTGCTGATGCTAACCTCTTGCTTCTGGGAAGAGGTAATCGTGGAGCTGCAGTCATAGAGGGTATGATTTAGAGTAGCGGCTAAGTGTGCCTGGCTGTGGTGTCTGTGTGCAGACAGGACTTTCAGGGAAATGTAATTGAATGACTTGTGTTGCTTGGAGTACAGCTTCACGTGATGGTTAATTCAGCGTAACTACTGACTGCCACTGAAGGAACAATTCAGTTCTTATCCAGTCTTGACTGCAAGCTCCTGCTGCTTCCCTTGGATTGGATCTAGTGATCAGGCGGCCTCGAATAAGTTCAGTCACTGCTCCAACTGAAAACTAACCCCCTTCCCTAAACAGAAAAATATGACTTTTGGATCTGGAAGTTGGACCAGCCTGCTCTGTGGCCAGATGGTGCTAGATCTGATGCAGAAGGGTAGCGTGCCACTGGGCATGAGAAATGTGGAGAGGGACTGCTTCCAATAGCAGTCCCATGCCTATGCTGGATTAAATGCAAGAAGGAATCGTACATTTAGTTCCTACATTTGTGCGCTCGGATGAACAGGCAGTGATTGCACAAATCCTCTCAGCTGGCACTGCCATTCAAACAAGCTGTTGTGCCTACCTGTTGTCATCCACAGCAGTTCCCTGCTCTGGTTCATTGTAAGACTACATGCATGCCTGTACCACCAGAAGAGAAAGGGCAGTGTGGTGGTGGCAATAAAGAAGGCAGAGCATGAGACTCCTTTTGGCAAGCTGAAGAGCTTGTGAAACTGAAGCTTGAGATACAGAAATTGTCACAAGCACACCTTACCTTAAATCTTAATGGAAGCTAATGTATTTTCTCACCTCCCTTTTGCAGCAGATGTGTGAGAATAGCTGCCCTGATTTGCTCAGTAGTTCAGGTTAACTCTGTTGCCTGACTTGGGAGTACCGGGTTTAGGTCAGCTGCATTTATGTCTTTGGTCAAGCAGTGTGTGTTGGAATCAGATTTTGTGTGGGAAGGAGCATTTAATGTACAAAGAAGGTCTGTGCCTTGGCTGTGATGTGCTGGTGCCTTTGAAAGGTTCACCAGTGCAGAAGAGTTGCAAACTAATGTATTTGTGCATTCTAGATGTGAGGTTCTCTTGTGGGTTTTAGTGCCTGAGCAAGGTGGGATACCCTTTTGGGAAAGCTTCACTAATCTTGTGTCTTCCATTAACAAGTGACCGGCCTTCTTGCTCTTCTAGTGGAATTAGCTTGCTGGGACAAAATCCATTCCCCATCTATTGGTTTTAAATGCCATTCCTTCAAGTGTAATGCTGAAAACTGCAGGAGACGTGGAACTGAGCCTGTGGTGGAGACTTGTTTTGAGCTCACAGTTTGGGGGCTGGATTACAGCTAGATGAAGTCAAAGAAGAAAGTCCTATGTCTTTAGTACAAGTTCAGTGCAAGGTCAGGGGGAGGGCTATTGGTTTTGATAGTGGGAAAATTTTAGAAGGGGGAAGGTGATTAACATGACATGTGTACAAATGTACATAGGTAAATAGACACACATATGTAAATGTATACAAAATAGAGGGTGTTCTGATGCTAGAAGAGGTTGAGGAGGAGTGGCTATAGAAACTGTAATTGGATGGTATACAAGAAGTGAACTGAAGTGGGAGGAAGCACATGAACCTGCTGCTCAGAGAATACTGCATTAAAGCAGAGCTGGCCATAAATTAGCTTCCTGAGAACATATCCCATTTGCAGTAAGTCACCTAGAAGTGTGTGACATTCAGACATCAAACTACCTCTTTGTAGTCTCAAATTGAACATCTAGCTGCACGCAGGTGCTCAGCGTGTGAGGTCCACTGCCCATGGCCTTGCTGGTGCTCAAAGTGCATTCAGCACTGGAGTTCCTGCCACTGACCATACACAAAACTTCCCAAATCCTTACCTGGGTCAGGCTGAGGTGGTTCCCGGTGGGATCCACAAGCTTGGTGGTCCCCTGCATGTGCTACCAGTGGGCAGAGGAGAGTCGTATGCCGGTGAGCAGACCCAGCCTTGCACAGGGTGTGACTGGAGGAGGAGAGGTGAGGAACGGCTGCAGCTTCATCAGCGAATCCAACAGTAGAGTTTACGAATCCAAAATACACCCCTCTAGAGGGGAGGAGACTAGGATCCTGGTCATGTCAGGGCACGATTAGTTCAGATCGCAGGAGCCCTGGGATAATCAGGGGACATGTGGCGCAAGGCATGAGTGCAGGTTACAAGCAGACTTGCAACCTGTTGGACGTGGTCGTTGTTCACAGCTGCCACAAGGTGGCTGCAATGGCTACACGTGCATATTCACTTAATAATAGAAATAGATGCCCAGGTCAGTGTTAAACTAACACATACACCACTAGTGGGAGGAAGGGTGGCAAGAAGAAGACTCTTTGCCTGCAGCGTTGCTGGGTAGCTACAAAAAATAAGCATGTGTAAGTTTTATGGCACGTACACTTCATACTCACGAAAGTTTACAGGTGCAGTGATCAAAAGTGCCTACGTATATTCTTTGAGTAGCATAAATCTTAACTGGGCCCTTATGTCTTGACTACAGATTCCTGTGCTGTGAGGAGGTGCTAGTGGAAACTTTGTAAGAGTACACCAGTAAGAGTATAGCTTTGTTGGTGTACCTCATTTCATAGGAGAAGGAAGGATGCCATAGCCATTCCAGTGCTTAGCAAAGCTCTGATGCTGTAGCTGTGTCTTTAGTGGGTCTAGTCTCTTGGCAAAATCCTTTTGGAATGGATTAAGCCTGAGCTTCTGTTCAGATGCAGAAATTTTGCTGTAGGTATTCCATAGTGCAGTCATCCAAGGGTAACTGTAGACCTATGAAATGTAATCTAGCTGCAACATTTGAGTCGATCTCCTTTCTGAAGTACTCTGAGATCACTATCTTTTTTTACAGGTGAGGACTGTCAGGCTAATAGGAGTGAAGTTGAGAAGGTGCAGTATGTATCTATTTCCCCTCTGTTGCTGGATTTGTAGAAGAGATGTTCCGAGTATACCACCAGCTGACAGTGTCTCACTGTGCAGTATCTAGAATGGTGAGGATTCAGTTCTGATCATTGGTATTGCAGATGTCTCAAATAACTCCTCCCATTGTTTGTTGCTTCTCTGCCTCTCTTTTTTTCTGTAACTCACTTTGCACATGGAGAGATATTTCAGGCTTGAGTCTGAGTACAATATAGCTGATGGATCTTATGGATGTTTTTAGAATGATGCACCTATCTCTCCCTTCTCCACCCCTCCCTAGGAAAGGTGTTTTCTGCTGGAAAAGTATGTTTCAGGTGCAGGCAGGAAGAAGCTCAAGATGGGCAGTGGGGGTAGCACTGAGAAGGCTGCAATACAGCACACAACCCTGTCAAGACTCTATACTGTGACAAATCTTTGGGCAAAGAGAGAATGCTGTGGGGAGACAGGTAAAGGAAAGTAGGAGTATCCCTATTTTTATTGCAAATTATGGGTTATGACATGTTTTCCTAAATGTGCAAGTGATTGAGAGGGGCAGGTTTACCCCTCAAGTCGCCCAGTAATTTCTTAAAAACATTTGGTGCTGTGTTGAAGTATGGGAAATATGTTACTGTATTGTTGTTCTCTTCCTCATCCCTGGGCACCACTGGGAGGAGGGGATGTTCTCAGTGCACGTGGTGGGGAGACTGAAAGGGAAGCAGTAAGGTGTGGGCACAGGGTCAACACTACTCATTTTCGTCAGAGTTCTGTGCCATGTGGAAGGCAGTCTTCCTCTGACATTGCTCGTGCAGTCCACCTTATCTTTCTGCCCCTGCACAGTGAGTAAACTGAGCTTATGTGTTTCAGAGAACTGCAGGGAAAGGAAGATGAGCAATTTGGACATATGCTGGGGCAGCGAAATGTGCCTTATCCTGGAAGAGCAAGGCTAGGCATGCCAGTTATGTCATTTTGGTGTGTGCTCTGACCAGTCACAAGGGAGGGTCAGGGACATAAAAAGCAGCCTAAAGCTGTGGCTGTGTGTATAGAAAAATCATGACAGCTGAGTTGCCCAGTGGGTGTTATCAGACGTACCAGAGCCATTTTTCCTTCATTCTGTACACAGCGTCATTTTTACCTATTCAGCTGCTGAGTGTGTAATAATAGAGATATCAAAGGCATGAAAATAGGCATCTGAGTGTAAAAGGGGAAAAATGGATTGACTCTGACAGTCATAGAAAAATTAAAAAAAAAGAACAGAACAAGATGGGTTGTGCTACATTGCATGTGCAATGAAAACCACCATGAGAAATCTCAAGTTCAGAAAGGCAACACGGAAGAAAATTTGCTCTGAAATATATTTTTTTTACAAGAATGTTGACTTTGAAAGATTAATTTAAAGATGGCATTGTATTATGTTTGGTTGTGACAATGGAAAAGAGTGAACAAAGTACATTTAAAGAGAGAAAAAAAAAAGTACTGACAGATGCAGGAGCCAAATTCAGAAGTGTTGAGGTAAGCATGTGTGAAAACACCAACTTGGTTTTAAAGAACAGTTTCGTAGAGAGACACATTTTTGTGCTTAGGGGTAGCAAGAAATACCTGATGCTGTATGTCCTAAGCTCATAAAATGAGTGGAATTGCAGAAGGGTTCTCATCTGAATGTGGACACCGTGAGAAATAGACAACTGTGAATATCTGATGTATGTGAGGTTATGGGGTGGGGCCTTTCATTGACTGGGCAGTGAGATCCCTACAGTACAAGTGTGATACCAGAGTAACACTGGTCTAGAATGAGTTGAAACAACTAATTACAGACACCACTTTGTGTGAAAAATGTGTCTGTTATTTGTATTAAACAATTCTGCAGCACAAAAGGAAAGTATCTTAGTAATGTGTTTGTAACTTGAAGAGCCTGGAGGCAAAAGACACAGAATGAAAGAATAGACTGAGCAGTCAATATATTTTTGTTGGTGAAGGGATTGCTTAAATAAGACTTTGCTTACGGTTGCAATCAGATACAGAGTTTATAACAGGGCTTTGCATATTCAGTGCACTGAGCAGCCACTCCCTGACTAATCCTTAGAGTATGTGAGGTAGGAGGGATTAGTATTACCTCAGTTGCTCAGATGACCCTCAGTTGGGCAGAAACTGCTGGAAACTGCTGGAATTGGGAACTGGCAATCCTGCTGGATGAGGTCTGGGGATGAAGGCACGGTTCTTGGTTGCCTTGCAAAAAACTAGTTATAATCCTTCTTTTAATGAATGATTGCAGTGGGGAATTGAAGGAAGGAGAGCTCCTGGTATCCTAGTATGCTGATGATAACAGTTATCCTTTGTAGACCCACTAGCTTGAAATTTCTAGCTGATCGCAACTGTGTTTAACTGCTCATAAGCTGTAGCTGTTAGTAGAGGCAAGGCCTAAACCAGCAGTCCTATGAGTGCATCTTTATCCCCTTCTCTTTAGGTAAATGCTAGCAGAGCAGGAAGAGCCAAAAGTTCGCAGCGCAGTGTTTCCCACGTGTGTGACAAAAGCAGTAATGCTGGTATCTCCTGTTGTGGGTATAGCTGTAATTGCACCTTCTTTAATGCAATTGCGTCTTGGGAGCCAAACTACCATGATCTGTGTCATACCTCCTGTGTAAAGCTCTGCGAAGGGTGACAGAGTAGATTTGTCACATGAAGATGTGTGTCACTGTTCTTCACTTCAACACCCTCGTGGCGGTGAGTTGTAGCCAGATACAGCTGTCAGTGCTGTAGGATCTGCCACCAAGCAAGGCAGAGCTGTTGCTCATAAAACAGCAGCTGGACTTGGGTTGTTAAACTCTCCTGCTTTTCTGGCCATCCTAGGCAAGGACCACTGCCTCAGCCTCTCGCTTAGCCTGCACAAGGGTGGGACCTTGCTTATCTTGCCCTCAGCTCTCTGCCTCATTGCAGTTCTTCTGCCCTCTTGAGCCTGGGACTTGCAAAAGTTGCTCACTTTGTGCCCCTGCCCCTGCCTGTTTGGTAACGTATTGGCCAGCTGGCTGTCACATGTGGAAGAGGTGGAGTGCTGTGTTCAGTAACAGTCAGCTAACGTTTGTGCTGAAAGCTGGGTTCCTCAAGTGCATCAGTCTGGCAGAGGTAAGACTGAAGACCCATTATTCCATACAGGAGAGTCTTTGGGAAGATGATTCTAAGGAAAGCTCTGGCTCTTCCCTCCCTCTTGGGCATGGTCCACTTGACACCCCCACCCCCTTCTCTGGTACCCTCCCAATCCTTCCCCCTTCAAGCATCTCTCTTAGTCTTAGCGTTCCCAAAATACAGCAATCATACCGGAATGTATTCTTTGCTGTTGGCTGTAATGGGTTTTTTTAATTATTTATTTATTTTATGCCCAGCGAAGCATTTTGCTGTGTGCCCAGTCCAACAAACTTGTTTAGATGAGTCTGATGGGCAGTGCCAGAAGTTATGACTGAGCTGCCTATGAGGCTGAACTGGAGGAACGCTGCTGTATCTCATTGAACTTGGGAGAGATGGGATGTTTATGTGTTTATTTATGCCCCACTGATCAAAGTGTGTTGCAGGTAATGGGAAAGACAGCAAGCTGAGTCTTAGATTTCATTTAACTGGTGCCGATAGCTTCCCAGGGGAAGTTTCTCATTCATGCTAAAGTATGCACAACTTCATTTAGAATATAGCATGCACACTTGCGTAGGTTGGTGGGATGTGTGTGTACCAAAGACTGCATTCCTTAGCTGGAGCTGGCATTATTTTGTGATCGTGTCATAAAAGAGGTAAAGGAAATTGTATCGGGTCTGTATTACACTATTAGTCACGGTGACTGTTAGGAGTTAAATTACCTTATGTTCTATCTCACTAGCACACTGAAGTCATGAGCTTGGGGTGAATTTACAGCACACAGACCTTATTTTACTCCTCTGCATAACCATCTGATAGGGTGGGAACTGGTAGGGGAAAGAGAGAGGTAGTTTTACATGCCACAGGGTTGAGGAAAAGGAAGCCGTAGGCCAGTCAAGAGTCAGAGTCGATGTCTTCAAGAATTGCCAAAGGGCAATCTCAGGATTTTAATTGCTCAGCTAATACCTGAAGAGCCATAGAGCCATCAAGGAGTACTATTTTAGGAAATATTGAAGGGTAGTGGTGGGAAGCAGAGTCGGCCCTCTCATTCATATGCAGAAAAATGAAAATGGGAGGAAGGATTAAAATATCTGTAATTGTTCCTTATGCATTGAAACTAACTTAATTATTAAAATGGGAAAAATATTGTAATTAGTACATCATAGAAATGCTAGTGATATTTCTAAGCTGTTATAAAACCTATGCCTTAAATTAATACAGACTTGGAGCTGTACTGCATGTGAAAGTATGTGGGCATAATTTTTGCCTGTTGACAGAGAAAATATTGCTGAAACAGAGTATCAGTATTGTTGATCTGGTTGTGCTATTTCTTAATGTTTTTTTTAAGGTTGTACCTGTAGGGCTCTACTTTTTTTTTTTTTTTTAATTTTTATAATATGCTGTGTTAATTACAGTATTAGGAACTAATGCTAAATCTTAACTACAGCATCTGTGAGCTGTAATTACTACTATAAACTTTGAAATAAGGTAGTGGTAATTGGTGAAGCTAGTTATAAAAAGCATTTCATAAGATTGATGTGTATCAGTTACACCATTTAAAACCCTGATTTATACAACTTTTCACCACTTATTCTGAAAGACAAGGTTACAAAAATGCCTTCCCCTCCCCCTCCATTGGGAGTATTTCCATGCTAGACTCTGCAGAGGGTTTGAGGAGGTTTCCAGGGCTTTCCCTAGCATCTCCTTCATGTTGTTACTTGTTTTCAGAGTTGCTCACGGGAGGCTGACTCCTTCGACTTCATCTGGCTGCCATGCTGTGTCCTTTTAGACCCAGTCCTTTGCTGCTGAGAGAAAGCTGCATTTGGGTTCATGGGAACCGTAGAGTCAGTGGCAATAATGAGACAAGGAAACATTAAACTATAAAATAATGGCTCCTTTGGAAATGGTTGTAAATCCAATTAGAGTGTCCTGCTTCCCGTAGTGCCTGCTTCTGACCTGTAAAGGTAGCAAGCATGTTATTAGCAGAGGGCCAGTAGTGAGAATGTAAAATTTCCCTGCTCTGCTGCTACTGTTCTGCGTGGGCTGGCGAGGGTGCACCTGTTTCTGTGTTTGAAGTGCTTGGCAATCACATGCAGCAAGACACCTACGCTGGAGCGTCAGGGACTTGCTTGTAGATCCTGGGTGTGGTTTCACTATAACTTAGGTCTAAGTCCAGGTTTCTGCTTTCCCGCTCACTGGCCCAATGCCCAGCCTCTTATTCCTGTCCACTCCTTGCAGTTGCTGCTACGGCTTGTACATCTGCACATACGGCTACTGCAGGGACCTGTCATATTTACCTTTGTTGGTGGTTTTTTTCCCCTCCCATGTCACACCTTTGTGATAGCTCACATCTCTCTGCTTCTGGCTTGTTTTTTTGACTAGATAACTGCCTGAGCTGGCTCATGTATGGTCACGTGTGCCCTGGCACGTGGGTGAAGATAGCAGCAACCTGGATGCGTATTGCCTTAATCTCTTCTGAATTTCAGGGTGCGACATCAAGTCTTAATCAAAATTTATTAGGACCTGATTCCAGATGGTGTTGGATGGTTTGTATAGTCAGCAGCAGCAGAAGGAATTGAAAGAGCTCTACACCTTTCTAAGACTGGACCATATACAAATGAACTTTTCAGAATGTCTGCAAATACCTAAATTGGGCCTGATGAGTTTGATTATTCTTTGTTAACCCAGTTAATACTACAGCATATTTCTTTGCCAGTCTTTTAGTTTCTGGTAGCTTGTGTAGCTCACTGGATCAGGTCTAAATATTCTGCAAACAAGTTCAGTGTCATCAGTCCCGACTGCTTAAAAATAGTAACCAGGTAGAGGGGGAAGGGGGGAGTTGCCCTTGCTCTTGTTAGTCACAAGTTAAAGCTTAACATTTTGGCTTAAAATCATTAAGATAAACCCAGACAGCAAGATCTAATTTTTGAGCCATACTTTGTTTTTCAGGCCTTTTCCACACCCATTAAAGGCCAGACGTGCATTTTTCTTAATTGTAAGCCAAAATTCTCACATAACCGCATGATTCTAGGAAGTGGGACTAGATGAAAAACAGAAAATATTGTGATGTGCACAATAAACTTATGCCAGTTGGCCGTGCAGGCGTTACACCGTGAGTAACAAGTTTTCCATGTGTTTGCATTAGTACCTTCCTATTCAGCACCCACACAATTCCTGTGGCTTTGGGTGTGTGAAGCTGTTTTTCCACGGGGAGAGGGAAGGGGTCCTTGCTGGTGCTTTCCCACATTTACATTTCTTATAACATTTTATTTATATCTAATACTTTTTGCTCCCAATAGCAAATGTGTCTCATTTTGCTTGTTAGCTTCTTCGATCTAAGCACACCAATTAAATTTCCAAGAAAGAACGGCTTGTTCCCTGAATAGCTGGGTTAGGAGATGGTTGTACCAAAATCTGTTTTCCCCACACACATCCCAATATTCCTTTTGGATGGACCTTTATTTTTTTTCTTTAGCTGCAGTTTTCAGTACAAAGCTGCCAGTATTGCAAAGTATTTTTGGTTATGATACAAGTCTCATAACATTTTTTTCACTTTTTAAAAAATAAATCTCATTACTGGAGTCGTAAGGTAATTAAAACCTCTATGGGGAGCCAAGGCTGAAAACATGCATTTTAAAAGCTCAAAATGAGGACAAATGTGTTCAGTTTTGTTGTTGTTGTTATCTCATGGTATGTTGATACCAACAATTTTTTTGTTGTTATTTCCAGTCAATGGTACTAACAATATTGAAGCCAGATACACGGTACAAGTTTCTGCTGTAGGTATAGCTGTTATGGGAGATGAAATTGTGCTAGTAGAAGTCATTAGCATGGTATGACACACAAATGCAACTTTGTTAGTATTTTAGGAATTGCTTTGGTTGCAGAGGTTATGCTTTACCTATTGATACAAAAGCAGCACTTTGCCAGTGTATTTATGGCTGGGTATATTTTGCTTTATAGCTTATCAGTGGACCCATATTGCTAAAATGTTCCAGCTTTGTATCTTCTGTCCTGTAGGGCCCTGACAGCTATCAGTAGTGGCAGCAAGAAGTCATACAGTTTTCAAGGTAGAACTTGATCCAGCTGTGAAAGAGGTTATAATATGTGTTTGCCAAGAACATCAGACAGGGTAACTTTGGAGGCCCCTTCTGCAGGGGAGGACAGTTTGTTCCAGTTCAGTTTGCTGAGTATTGTTCATCCTTATCTGTCTGTAGCTTAACTGTGCTCAGGACTGGTATGGGTGATGTGACAACAAGTGTGCTCAGCAATGGTTCCACTGTGCCGTCTGGGCAAGGCCAAGCTTTCAAGTGTGTTTCCAAGCCCTTTGATGTTTTAATGGCATTTGCATCTGTCAAAATGGTTTGGTGCGAACATTAGCATTCTTTAATCTGAGACTCAAAAACAGCAGCGTGGGATTCTGGCTCACGCTTCTGTAGCATAGTAAGAGACTATGAAATATATGCTGCTAACTGGAGAATCTCTCCTATCTGGGTCCCCATTCACTGTGTTCAAAGAGAAACTGGGAACTCCTCTAGTTTATAGCAAACCTGCTATCTAGGAATGTCTATGCTGCTAGCTGCCAACACTGCATAAAAAAATCATAGTGTACATCCCTGAAGTCCTTGCCTCCTTTTGTGCCCCAGATGTTTCTGTCAGTTATCTCTCCATCCCCACAGTTCGCAGAGGGACCTGCACAGAACAACGTGCAGTGAATCTGTGCATTGCTTTCACTGCGGGAGTTCTTCTGCCCGGTAGTGTCAGTAGTCTCTCTACTAAGCTACAGCACAGAGAACCATACACCATTCTTGTTTGTTCCCATACTAGAAAGATGCAGATATCAAGGCTTATCCATTGCTTTTATAAACATAAAACTTAAGCTCTGCTTAGCGAACCGAGTGTTTTGATATACAGGTGACCCCATTTTATCTTAAGACTGAATCATTTTTATTGCGTCTCTGGGAAGTACAATCCAAGCCACATCTTCACTTGCTGTTTGGCAAATGTTCAGTAGCAGTTTCCAAGGTGAAATTTTGTTCTACCCAAAATTATGTTTCTTTGGTGCTTTTTTATTTTTTGTTAGCATTAAGTATTATAATCTACTTAAATGGAAATGAATGTAGGAAAGGTATAATTTTTTTTCTCAGTTAGTGAATCACTAGATAATTAATAGACTCAGTATATCTTGAGTGTGCCTACTATGACTGAAAGCTAGTGAGATGCTACTGGGAGTGTTAAATCTCAGTCGAATTGTCTGTGCCGATGTGACTGGGAAGTCTCATTCACTTTTCCCAAGCTTCAGTAGCAGCTCAGATGCGTTTTCCAGGAGATCAGGTACTATTGGCAGGTTTGTTTTTTCTCCTCTGCCTAAAACACTTGAGGCAGCTCCTACTTCCCAGGATAGTAACAGCGTGTAGACCATTTAGCACAGCAGTAGACTCTGTTATTTTGGCACATACCTTTTTTAGATTGCTTTACTTGTTTGATATGTTCTTTCCTTCAGCAAGCTCCGTCTGTTCTCTGTACCCTCAAAGCTGTCTTCATGTAACATTACTTCCCTCCTTAATTCTTATCTCTAGTGCCCTGTGTAATCTCTTCCTGAGCTTAAGATTTTTGACCCCACTCCTTCAACTCTCTCAATGGGCTGTACAGTGATAGAGCAGCCCAGGGGTGGTGCATGCGTATCAGTAACTGTTTCTTTGCAGAGGAATACATGGAGCAGGCATCTCTCATGTGGAGGGGGCATCCAGCTGAGAAAGCAGGCCTAAGCATGGCATGAGTAGCTCGATCAAAAAGGAAAATTGAGACTTGCCGTAGGGCAGGCTGTGTGTTGGAGCAGTTGCATCGACCCCTTTCCAGAGTGTCTCACCGAGCAGAAAGCATGGCCCCCCGGGAGAGATGGTAGTTCTGGTGACTTGTATGGAGAAAGGCAGGCTCTGAGCCAGCCCCCGCTGACCCAGCTGCTTTTAACGTGTATCTGAACTGCGTGATGGAGATGATAAAGCCAAGCTGAGATAGCGGGAAGGGGCTCAGGGCAGCCTTGTTGCCCCTTGGGGTGGGTATTACAGCCTACGCGGAGCTCCTTCCTGCCAGAGGCGCAGCACTTACAGCTGGCTTTGGCATTTCTGCACCAGGCTGTGGCCGTGCCAGCAAGAATGTATGCCCAGCCGATGGGTTGCTTGGGAGAGCCTTGGTGGTCGTAAGAAAATGCGTGTCCTTGTCCACGCCACTCGGCGGTGGTTGTGAACGGCTTTCTCCTCTCAGGGCCAGAAGCTCTCGCTGCCGCCTGGGTGACAAGGAGGCGAGCCGGGAGAGCCCCCGGTGCACCGGCTGCGGCGGGGCGGGG
>JAVJGI010000060.1:11095508-11120043 GCA_035590275.1 Ibycter americanus | reverse complement strand
CCGGTGCCTGCGGCGGGCGGGGAGCGCGGCCGCCCCGGGGGTGCGGGGGGTGGGGGTGGGGGTGGCGCGCTGAAAGCTGGGTCTGGCCCCGCTTTGGGAGCAGGAGGATCGTCGGGCTCCGCATCGCGCTGTGTTGCCTTGTTTCCTGGCTGGCTGAAGGGCTTGTCTGTGCTTGATAGCACTTGTTATTCCTCCTTTCTTGTTTGTTGGAGGGCGGTGGGGGAGGTGAGGTACTTGCTATTTAAAACCAGAAGAGTTTGTCATCGCCATCCAGGTGAATTAAACCACACCGAAAGGAAGTGTGACATTCACTTTGCCTTTTGTAATCTGGGAAAGCTATGGGTGGATGCCATGCATCATTGCAGGAATTGCTTTGTCCACTGGTGCTTTCACTGCTGTCCTGTTTTGCGTATCTAACTGCCTTCGCACCCTTCCCCTCTCAGATTTTGTGCTCTGTGCTACCATATGACCAAGCATTGCCCCTTTTTTTTTTGTGCTGGCATGGGGCCAGCTGCACCCTCTCACAGTTCCAGCTTGCAGTGAGTTTGTGTCCCAGAGTCACCTACAAGTCAGGTGCATGTGAACTGCAGTCCCGGATTTCCAGGCCCTCTTGGGAGAAGAGTGTGGCTAGCTTTATCTCAACAGGGGACAACAGATCACCTCATCTGACAAACAGAGTCAGAGCATATGAAGGAGTGATGGCAAGCTCGACATCTGATCCAGAAAGACGTGAAAGATCAGTAAGCCCCAACAGTGGTAACAGTGAAGTTTCTGGGAGAGTGTGTGTAGCCTGCTGGAAGCTGGCAGCTGCCAGATAGGCTCCTGTGTGCCTGTCTGTCATGTTATTTGCCCTACTGCAAATGCTAATTGAAAGTTTGCTTGGGCTAACACAGCTCCTGAGGGTCTCCTGGGCTTCCTCTGGAGGAGGACCAAGCTGACCTGAGGTGGAAGCATAACATGGCCGTGCTCCATAGGCAGTCTCTTCTGGTAACTGTTGGGCTCTTGTACGTAGCTCCTCTGTATCTGGAGGCTACAGGTGTAGTCAGGTTTGTTTTATTTCCTCTCCCATCTCCATGAAATCCTTATTGCAGAGGCATCTGCATCTTTCACTACAGTGCAGCAGTCTTCAAGCAGGAACTTAACTGTTTCCCAGACTAGTTAAGTCCTCCTCCACTATCTCTGCAGAAAGTTTGTCCCTTCTCCTGCCTCACTTCCCAAAGCTTCTCTCTTGCTTTGCCTGAGGTGTGCAAAACACCTGGCAGTAATATGATGAGACAAATCTCACTTGGCAGCTTCCAGCGCTGATCTCCTGTGCACCTCCCTCTACGCTGTCTCCCAGTATCATCATGGAACTGCTCCAAATGCAGCTTTAAACTTGTCCTTTCACCTGTCCAAATCCCTTGCAACAGAGCCAGGGAAGTGGAAACTGGGTCCTTGAGCTTAATAAGAGGAAATTCAGTGCTGTATACATCTGTAACAGCACAGTGAGCAAGAATTCTTCTTCCCCTCACGAAGTGTGGGCTTGAGTTTGAGGATCTTGCTATTTGGACCTTTCTTCATAGGCCGTCCTGTCCTTAGTAGTAGTAAACCTTCCTTAGCCATTAGCTTGTGTCCTAGACTGCCTGTCCCCCTAACCAGTGTCTCTGCTCCTGAGGAGCCCATTTTTGAAAACTGTATTAGGTGTGAGAAGCAGTACTTTTCTAGTCATGTAGCAGAGGAGACCCATGTTAGGTAGCTGGAGGAGCTAAGAGCAGGGTAGCACAAGAGTGACCTGATGTGATCATGGAACCTTTGTTAAAGAAGGGGTAGACGTACCTACTGGGGACAGCTTAAGTAAAGTTAATCCTGCTGTGGGCAAGGTGGATGCTTACAAGTGTATGACCCTGCTCTTTTCTTGCGCTCTGCCAAGCACTCTCTTTTTTTTCTTTTCTTATTTGTTTTTCCTGTTCTGGAGCTTCTTGCTGACAGTCCTGTACCTTCCCATGTGCAAGTTTCAAAACATGGTTTAGCAGCACTGAAGTAGTTTACTGTTAGCTGATAGCAGTACAATGTGGCAGAAAGTCCCATGGGAACTTTCTGAATGGACATATCTCTTTGAAACATACTATTTATTGTAATTAACTGTTTACAACTACTTACTTTTGGCTTGAGGGGGTGGGGTGTCCCAATTGCCGAATAATCCCAGTTTTGGCCTGGTATTGTAAGAAAGATTATCTTTTCAATATAAACAAAAATTTTAAAATTACATGAGAAAAAATACTTGGGAGCAAAGTTAACTGGTGAGTTAACTCAGTTAATTCAATTTTTCCATGTTTTTTTAAAAAGCTGTAAGATGATGACAGTCCCCACGATTAAGGTGTATATAATGCTTCAGCTCTAACTCCAGAGCATGGGCTCAATGCTTTCAGAGCAGGTGTTCTGTTTCACTTGACGTGAGGAAAAATATAAGCTAAACCAACTTTCAGGTCAGGCATGCCTTGGCCATGGAGTTAACTGGGACAATTAGTCCAGATGTAATCATGCCTTTATTGCTCTTACTTTCTGTGTGGGATCAGGAAGTGTTTGTTACTTGTGACTATAGAGCCACTTTAGCACAAGGAAATTACAATTGATGTCAAAGATTTCTCTTTCCATGAAGATACTTTCCTTTCTCTGTTCGTGAGTCTCCCGAGTTGAAATTGTCACATATGCATCCCCCTCAACAGCAGTTGAAACTCTGGAAAAAATGCTATTCTTAAAATAGTAGGGAAGTTCGGAATGCCAGAGGAAGAAAAAGCGTATAGATTTGGTTGTTAGTTTTGAGCAAGAAAAGGGACTTTTTTTGCACGAGTTTTGTGAATGGTCCAGAGCCAGGCCTTGGGGCTTTTTTTGCCACTGAACAGCTAGCGGGCTTTTACCTGAGGATGTGTGGAATGGTTTCTCTGACCAAAAGATGCAGGATGATGCATTCATGTCTGGAAATGCAGACATCTGTAAGATCGGATAAAGGAGGAGAACACTGAAGCTTTATTCAGGGGGAAGTCTGACTGTGGCTACACATTGCAGGAGATCCTTTGGGGCTAAATTACAAGCTCTGGTATGACTGCAAGGGTACCCAGTGTATGTGAAGCAGTAATTTATAAGCCATTTCTGATAAGCAGGGGATAGGGAATGGGGAAGACAGGCTGGAACACTAAAGAAAGTGTCCCAAAGGCAGAAGAAAAGAGAGGGGAGCCACTAAGATTTGTCTCTTTCCCATGTCTTTTAAGGTAGGAATTGTGGGTCATGGGATAGGTAGAAGCCAGAAAGATAAAAGCAGTGAATCAGATTCTACCATCCTTTTCACAGACATTTCCCAAATGTACATTCCCTAGTGCTTTGTCATGTCTGAACTTCAAATGCAATAATGGATGGGAAATTCCATTATATCCTTTAGGAAACCCTCCAACAATGCTGAGATGACTTCCCCCCAGCCAAGAGTAGACTAAATGATACAGTTTCTCTTTGTAGTCTGTAGACACTTCCAGACTCCTCTCAACCCGTATGGTTTACAGCCTTCAAATATCTTGTGTCTTGTGTCATGTCCTAGTTATCTGTTAATCAAATTCTTACATTGCTATGTCTTGTTAATCAATTCCTGTGACCAGTTGCAATAAGGCCCTGTGTTGCACATATGTATACAGAGATTTGTAAAGACAGCCTTCAGCTCTGAAGTACAGGCCCTTCCCTGTTGAAACCAAAGAGATCTTTAAAATTCAGCTAGCAGCTAGAAGAGGCCATGAGTATTTGTCCACCATGCCCCACAAAAATAAATGGAGATTTTGATGATTTTCTTGTTGTCTGAATGCCTTCTGGTATCTCCTTTTGGGTTTGAGATAACTAGCCATGGCCAACCCTTTTCATAAGTTGCATTGTGGCTGTTACGGAGAGATTAGCATCTCTGTTCTTTGACCAAAGTCACTTTCTGGATTTGCATGTAACACTAAAAAGACACTAGTTGATTTATTTTGGTGTTACCCAGTGTTAGCTTGCAGTATGAGAGTGTTTTGCCTACTTTTAGTTTTGGTATTTGTTTCCCAACTCTTACCACCCACTGAGTATGGTTTTTTGGGGTTTTTTCTCAGCTGCATTAGTACCTGTTTTGAAAAGTCTCTTAAGCTGAGTAGATCCACTGTATCATTCTGTATTAGTAACAGAAAAATGCATTTTTTCTTTAGCAGGATGTGTCACTGATGGAGTCTGAAGAAACCAGTGAGGGAGGTACCACTCCCCCAGAAGCCAGCAGCATCACTGGGGAGGCTTGGGATTCTACAGCAGTTGAAAGAGAGCATCATGCCCCTCACACATCAGCCGAAATGAGCACCAGCCTGTCTGACTCTGCAAAGGGAGCAGAGCTCAGCACTCCTGAGGACTGCCTTTCTGCTCCAGCGAAAGCAGCAGAGATGCTGGGCAGACCCTCTAACCCTCTGCAAAAAGTGCCAGCAGGATTGGAACAAGAGCAAGGTGATGCAGAGCCTCAAAAGGGACTCTCAGAATTGGAAGGAGAAATGCTTTTAAGGGAGGGTGGACTGGATTGTTCTCTGAAACTTAAGCAAGTAGAGCTGGTTGACCTGGAAAGCAACCAGGACTCTTCTTCTCTCAGCACAGTCCAGGATGGGCCAGACCCTCGCAGTGCCATCCTGCAGGCTGTGAACCTCGGTGCCGAGTTTCCTCAGTGCCAGACAGAACTGGCACTTTGTGGCTCAGACTGTCAGGCTCAACATCCAAAATGCCCTTTGGCAGATGCCATTTCCTCTCAGAGAGAGACACCTAAGTGCTTCTTGGTGTGTAAAACAGTTTCAGAGGGGCATTATAAGGCTGAACCATTTCTGGATAGCCTCTCCATGGATTCTTTGTGGGAGGTTGATGCTGGTGCAGAGCAGAAGCAAAGCAGCAAAAAAGTGGCAGCAGCAACTGATGAGCAGCCTACCTCGGAGGAAGCAGTAGATGACATGGCTAAACCTTACATTTCTGAAGACGCTAAGGAAAGCATAAGAGCACTCCAGGGTTTGGAAGAGAATATAGAGTCTTCCTTTTCCCATCAGTTGTCTTCCACCTTAGCAGATGACAGCCAAATAAGTTCACTACAAGCAGAAGGAAACATCTCAGCTGGTGAAACAAGGAATAGCAGTATGGTCAAAGACCAGGGAACAACAACGGTTCCTAAAGAAAACTCATTTACTTCTAAATGCCTTCATCTTGAAGACAACCACAAAAGAACAGAGAGCAGACCTGCCTCTCAAGCAGAGAGTGCCTTCCAATTAAAGGATACTGCTAAAAAAAATGAGGAAATGAGTACTTCACAGCATAAGGAACCAGCACAGGAGGCAGTGTCTGAACTTCAGCGGGAAGAAGAGAAGAAAGAGTGCAAACTGCAGAATCTGCTGGAAGAAGGGAAATCTGTGGAGCCCAAAGATCAGAAAAGCAAGGAACTAAATGAGAAGGAACGACAATTGCAGACGGAAGAGCTCAGTCTGGAGGCTCTAACATCAGCTTCCAGGTCAGAGGTATCTTCTGTTCTCAGGCATAATGTGGACTTGTGTGGTTTGGAAAATGTTTTTTTGGCTGAGCAAACAGGATCAGCATTTCCTCCTAGGGATCCTGTCTCTGTGGATCAGCATCCTGGTGAGGATGTACTGCTGAAAGCTTATGCCACAGAAGCAGGTTCTGGATGTCAGCCGCTCGCTGTCAGCTCTCTGTCCTCAAATAACCTGAATGCAGTGGGTGAAACTCCAGTGGTGCCTCCACACACATGCCATATCTCTGACCAGGCAGAAGACCTAGAAGACTCTGGCCGCTTCTCCATTGGTGGTCAGGATATTGGAGAAGCTGACTGGGATGACAGGACAAGACTGGGCAGGGACTATGAGCACAGTGATGAGCATGGAAAGGCTGTCCAGAGGTTTGATAAAAGAGGTGCACCTCTTCATGGAGGAGAGGCAGCATCTTCTAGTGCAGAGAACCCAGAGGCTTCTGTTCTAGCACACCCTTCCTCAGGTACCAAGAACTTGGAGCCACCTGATGATCCCATAGATCCTCATCCCATTACAGAAAATTTGGGAAAAGCTGAGCTTCAGGACTCCATTCCAGCTGTACCCTCAGAGCTCACCTCTGTGGCTTCAGCATCTGGCCTACAGCAAGAGGGTGCCAGCAAAATGGCCTCCTTGACCCCTGAGGACTGTCCTGGCACCAGCCTGAACAAACTGCTAGACTCTGTAGAGAAGCCAGCCAACCAAGCTGCTTCTGTACAAGTGCGGGACCCAACATCAGGGGAAACTGCTATTGTAAGTACTGATCCAGGGGAGGCCAGCATTTCCCATGAACTCCTTATTTCTGAGGAAGGCTTTCATGAAGACCTTAGTGGCCCGTCTTCTTTCTCTGTAATATACACAAGCTGTCTTCCTCTAGAGAAGAGCCTTCCTGAGGACAGGAGGACTGTGGCTATTGTTGCAGGGCCTCTGGAACCACCCCAAACACCAGGCAGGACTTCCACTCCCCTGAACCACCCAGAGACAACTCAGCAAACCCCCCCAGAAGAAAGTGCCATTATCCAAGGAAAAGAAATGGGAGTACATGTAGATCATGAAGCACGAGAAATGCCTTTATTTGATCAGTCTGACTGCGGTTTAAACCAAAAAGAGCCTGGATCCAGAATCTCCAGTGTCCTGAGCACCCTAACTTGGCCCTCTGAAGAAGATATGGTCCTTGCCGTGAGCCAGCAAGAACAACCTCTGTCCCCTGTGTCCCATTCAAGCCTACCTCTGGTGTGTGAGCCTGATGCCAAACAGCTCCCTCATCTTCCTTCCCATGTCCAAAGCCCCAGGCAAACTCAGGCCCCTGCACTTAATGCAAATCACCTTGCTCAGCCTCCAGCCCCTGAAAGTTACCAGCCACTGGCTCCTGTACCCTACTCCAGGCCACATCTCAACTGTGGTATGTATGATAATAAGTTACTAGCCACTCACCCTACTATAAGCCATCCTCTCCGAACTGCTGCCTCTGTGTCTGATTCTAACACTGTGGCCTCTGCTTCTCACAGAGAAGATGTAGCAGAGAAAGATAACCTTGTTCCAGTAACTAGAGAGTGGGATCTCAGTGACTCAGGTACCCATGATACAGAGGCTTCTGATGACTCAGGGGTCAGTTTGTTGGCCAAAAGCTTTTCTGCTGTTGGAAATGAAGCATTGGCTGGCTCCTCTGACACCAGCCCTGAAACAGCAGACCAGCACATGGATATACAGCGTGGAAAATCTTCACCTGACCACCCTTCTTGGCCCTCGCTGGAAGGCTTGATAACATCCACAAACTCCAAGAGCAGGGACTCTGCACAGCCACCTCCAATGCTAGCATTCACCAATCCAATCCACTTCCTCCGGCTCAGCCCTCCATCACCACCAACCACCAGAACGGCCTGCCAAGAGGAGGACATCTCAGGGGAGCTGCGATGGGAGCAAGAGGCCGGTGTCTTTGGTGTGGACGCAAAGAACGTCCAAGCTCCATTGGCATTCACAGAGAAAACAGAAAGTGAGAGGATGGTCAAGCAAAGGCTGGAAGGAGAAGGTGGAGAACACCACTTGGTAGCTCAGCGAAAGGAGGAAATGCCCAGACATTCACCCTTGGAGAAATCATCAAGTTGGCCAGACAAAAAATCAATCAGGGTGGTTGCACAGGAGCCAGCAGCCAATCCAGAAAACCCAATTAAACGCCGAGTAAAAACCAAGGACTGGCACCGTCAGGGCCTGAAGAGGATGTCAGTACCACCAGACATCTTGCAGGGTGAGTCTTCTCCTCCATTCCCCACCCTCCAACATCCCTCCCCCTGCAAATTTACTGTACATACCAGAAACACAGGATTAAATTAAATAGGCAATGTAATAGGCATGAGAGCTGAGAGCTCAGCATTGCTCTCGTGTCTTTGTGGTAATACTCGTCACTCCAGCACTGCAGCCCCCTTGCTGTCCTGCCCCAAGGTCCCCCTTCCCAGCTCTCCCCTAGCTCCTCTTACGGCCCTCTAACCAGTGCATCCTGGTTGTTCTTGAGTAGGGCAGCACTCTGGGGCTCAGTCCCCTCATTTCACGCTAACACCTGCAACAGAGAGCTTGTCTCACTTCAGAGACCCCTCACCCCTCAACTTCGCATCCAGTTTCTCATCCCTTCTCCATGTTTAGCGATCGTAGCGGGCTGTTTTGGCCTACCTGCAGGAATGAGTTTCTTGGTTGGGCTCGGTTCAGAGCTTGTGCTCGTCATCTCTGCTGCCATCACATGGCTGCTGCATTTTGTTGCACTTACAGCAGCCCATTCCCAAGCGGTAAGGAAAACACATGCACACATCCTCAGTCATCCGGATCTGTTACTGCATGTTTTAGTTCCTTATGTATTTGCCACCTCCCTTTCTTTTGCAGCTGACACCTTTAGATTCCAATTTGACTTTCTGAAAGAGATGATCTTCCTGGGAATGTAGGATTCCTGAGAACAGATAAGAATGCAAATTTGTCAAATCCAAGGTCCTAGCTTGCATAAAAGCCAAATAAGTCACTGATGTCACGAGTGGAAAGCATGCATCTTCTGTAATGCAGCTCATTTAGACAGTACTTACTGTCAAGATGCATGTCTATTCTTTATTACATCTTACATGAGCTTTAAACATACTTGTTTATTCTCAACTCTTACTTAGTTTATTTTCCAAGCTCCACAATGTGCTGGATTTTTGGCACAGAGGAAAAGGAAGGGAGTGTGGAGGGGCGTAAAAGGTTTGGCAGCACTTGAATCAGGATTTGTTCATGTGTGTGACCTGTAAATTCTTGGTTCCAAATTTTAAAACGTTCAAGGCAACAGTATTGTCTTTCCCCTGACCCATACTTGCAGCTCAGTCTTTGGGCTTTCTTCCTCCTCTAGCTTCCAATGAATTTTATACAGAATTTCTTTACGCCTTATTTAATTAAATGCTTCAGAAAACAAAAGAAAAGTCCACAATTTCCCCATGTTACATAAACAGAAGATGACTCAAGCAGCAGTTTCTGAATGCTCACGTAGTACATAAATGTGAGAATTGTATTACAGCATTCATTCTCAGGCCCCATCCCTCCTAAGACTCTTAACAGGAGTGACTTTGGTAGATGTCCAGCATTCCTGCCCCAGAAGTCACTTGAGAGTTTTTGGAGGCACAACATCCACAAAAGAAAGTATAAGACTTTCAGACATGACTAGTGACTTTGGGTCTGTTGATCCTCTTATGCCTGGCCCATACTGCTGAAAGGGGAACGGCAGCACCAAATAGGGCCCACAGGCAGTGTCTTCCCTTGGGCAACTGGAGAGGGAAGCTCTTAAGAGTTACTGTCATTGCTGAAAGTCTCACCTTTTTTTCGTTGTATGAAAAGCAAATGTGGCTAAGTAACAGATCTAAAGTATAAGTAATGTCAAGGATTGTTAAAACCAGAATGTTTCTGACCCATAAATAAAGATCAGGACGGCACTTGTACTCCAACCCAAGACCATCATTTAGGTGGGGTATAGGTAAGTGGTATCTGTGTATCATTTGGGTTGCAGCTTGACTCTAAAAACGGACTTACGTGTTTACTTTCTAACTGTCTTACATGCAGAAATTCCTTCTGTTCCTTCAGAGGAAGAAGCTCACAAGGCACACAGGGAGCCACCAGTTAGTTCAGAAACAGTTATATTGCGGTAAGTCTCTCAAAGGCCCCTTAGAATTTGCCCCCATCCCTGTGTAACACAGACACCTGATGCTCTCCGTTGTTCCCAAGGGACCAAAGATGATGATAAGGAGCAGAAAACGATAATAAAATTACTTAGGCCTGTGTTTCAGTCTGTGCCCTCTGGGAAAGGACCCCATTGCAACAGAAGTATTTCTGTCCCTTTAGGAGTGTGTTTGTGTTAAGCCAGACTTTGTTCTTTGTTAAGTAAAGCATGTGGAGCTTGAGCTTGTTGGAAAGAGAGGTCCTTGCTGTGACAGATCTGTTTTACTAAGATTTTGATAAGCCATCTCCAGCACGGTGCTTTTCGTTCACTGCTTGTTTGCAAATCCTTATTCCCTGTCAGAGAAAAGAAACCTGCAGATGCAATGGAGAACTTCAAACGCCGGCACTCCAAACTGATCAACTCCTGTAAGTGCCTTCTGCCTCAGGTGCTGTGGCAGACCCCTCTCCTCCATCATCTCGCACCCTTGCAGTGAGCACAAAGCGAGCTCCTGCCACATGGTGGCAAGGAGGGAGTGTTAGAGAGTGGTGGTCGGTGGAGGCAGTGAAACTAGAGTCCTGCAGTACACTCAGGCAGCTGGTGAGCTTTGTTTGTAGCAGGTGCATGTGGTCTAATGTACTTTGGTTATCCTAATCTGAGACAGTAACAAGAGTTTTCTCCAAATTGAAGCAGAGGGCAAGTAGCTGCTATAGAAAGTATTAATGTGTATGCCTCTCTTCACAGCAAGACTGCTGTATCAGGAATACAGTGATGTGGTTCTGAACAAGGCCATTCAAAGCCAGAAGAGAGTGGATTCTTTTGCAGAGGATATAGAGTCGAGTTTCCCGAGCTCCCCAAGGCTACGGAGAAAAGTGCTGTCTCCCCAGGACTCATATTTGCAACGCCTGTCAGTCTCATCTAATGCGTCCCTCTGGCAGGACATCCCCATGATACGGGGCAGCAGAATGCTACTCAATATGTCCCGTGATGAGCAGAAGCTGCAAGAGGTAATGGACCAATGTAACAAGGTAGATGGGTGATCTGTAGTCAAGAAAGTGTCCCCAGAAGGGCAGTTGAAGTGGACAGCAAAAATTCTGATGAGGGAATGCAGATTGTTGGATGCAGAAGTCACCTCTAACCATGTAGGCAGTATAGGGATGTGGTACTAGTGCTTGTGAAGTAGTACAGTGCTGAAGTTCAGAATTGTAGAGAAAAGGAGCACTGAAGGATGGACTCTGGACCATATCAGTAACTTCATGAAAACAGACATAGGGAAATTGGAATGAGATAGAACGATGAATTTTGAGCATGTTCAGTGCAAAAGAGAATATTAAAGTAGAAGACTTCCAGTATTCTCCCACACATAAGCTTATGAGAGATGCTAATAAAACCACAGTGAATTGTAGTTCCTGTGGCAGAACGTGAGTTTACCAAATTGACCTGTGTGAGCTGCAGGGCTGAGAGGAAACAGCAAGATGTATAGCTTCAGCAAAATGGAACATAGGGAATCTGGGTAAGGAAAATGAGAGGAACTGAGAAGTGAATGGAAGGACCCAGAGAAAGAGGTGAAAACAACAGCATGAGAAACATGATGAAGGAGAAGAACGTGGGTGATGTGGATGCTGGAAAATTTATGGGAGCGTGTAAAACGGAACCTAGTGAAAATGGAGTTGAGGGGAATAAAAAGTAAAATTAGAGTAGGTAGCTATTTTTCTTGCAAGTCATACCACACTTCTGTCTTCTAAAGAAAGACTGTATAGAATGGCAAGCTTCCCCCTCATTCCTAAAGCCTCTCTTCTGTAATTGTGCACTACTTCCATGATGCACTGGGAGGTTTTCTTGCTTTGCCCCGTCTTCTCTCTGTAAGATTCCTCACAAACTTGCATAGTCTACTGATGCTGTGCTCCCTTATTTCATCTCTGAAGGCCAAGTTTGAGTTGATAATGTCTGAGGCTTCATACCTGCGCAGTTTAAATGTGGCAGTGGATCACTTCCAGCGATCAGCAGAGCTCCAGGCAATGCTCACCAATCAAGAGCGTCAGTGGCTTTTTTCCCGCCTTCATGATGTACGCGACGTCAGCGCTAGGTGAGATGTGGCCCTTTGCTTCCAGAACTAACACCCTTCACGAAGCACAGACACAGACCATCACTTCTGTCAATAACATAACATCTCTCACTCCTGTTCTGCATGTTCACTGACCTTCAAGTGGTTACACACATGTAGCGCTTTGTGACTGCTTACCAGCACTGCCCTGAAACAAACATCTGCCTTTTTAGGTGACAGGGCAATGTACATCTTGGTGTTAAGTCCCAGATATTATGGTGCAGTTGTGTACAGATCTTATTGCAGGAGATGAAAATGTTCAAAATGCTACTGTAGCCATGCGCTATTGGCTTCAACTACAACTAAACTTGACTAACTAGACCTCAGCCCAAACCAAATGCAGCTCATGCCAAATACAAGACAAAAGAAGCAGCTGCATGAATCCTGACCAAAAAAAAGAAAAAAAGGTGGTGGTGGGGAAGTAAGTTACAGCCATCACTTGACAGAACCTAATGTGAATCAATTGAGCATAAGTCATAAAATGTAGGCATGATCCCACATGCAAGGAATCCTGTATGTTACAGGATTCTGTTCTGCTTTTCTCCTGCAAGGCTTGGCTACATGTATCACTAAGCTAGTAAGGTTTGCTGCTACCTTTTCCATTTCTACTAGTGGGATTATTCTGGTGATGTCTTAATTTTCAGTTGTTTCCTCCAGTAATTTAGAAGTATGACCTCTCAAGAACAGAGGTCCTTTGCCTCCACTTCTTCCTTGCTGATATCTAGCCATAAATTGTCATTGCACAGGCATTATGCTCTCTCTAGAAGTAAAGAGCTGTCTTGCGCTTATATGTGGGCTGTTGGGATTTTAGACGACCGAGGCCATTCCTGCTTTTCTAAATGACACTGATATTTCCCTCTCCTTTTATGGCATTGCAACTATGTGCTGCAGTTTCCTTTTTGACTTGGAGGAGAAATTTGAGGAGGACATGTTCACCTTCCATGTGTGCGATGTGGCTCTGAAGCATGCCCCCGAATTCCGCAGGGTGTATCTACCATATGTAACAAACCAGACATATCAGGAGCAAACCTTCCAGCGGTTACTGTAAGTTTTCTCATTTGTTGCACCCTTCTCCTCCCTTACTTCCTTGCTGCACCTCGAATATTTGCTCTTTCAAATGATGGGAATGCTGCAGGTACAGGCTGTTGCCCAGTGCTCTCATTACACCCCAGGACACGCAGGAACCTTCTTCAGTTCAGTGGCATTTGGGACAGCAGGACAGAGCTTCTACAGGCTTCTCTCCCATAGCATTGGAAAGGGAATGAATAATTAATATCTGATTCTCTCTGTCTACCCTCTATTGAAGAGAGCAAAAATTACAGTCCTGGATGATGGTTTTCAGTCTGTGGTTTTCAGACTACTAAGAACCAGAAAGTGATAATTTCAAGTGAAACTTCCAATCTCAACCATTATGTGATTCTGTAATTAAGAAAAATACGGCTGCTGTCAGTAAGCTTAAACTGGCTAACCAGGAGTCTTAAAAGTGGATTGTGAAAATCCTGGGGCCAGAGAACACTGTTGGTCTTTCTTGCTCTGGGTGGAGGCGTGAAACATCTCTCCTCATCTGTACCCAGTGGCACAACCGAGCATTAATCAGGCATGCGCCCAGTCCTGAGCAGGGTTTCTTTGCCAATTCTGCACTGCTCTCCGTTGTGAACACCCAATTCCAGTGAAACTACAGTGATTCCAGGAGAAGACACTGTTCCCCCCAGGCTGTCCAGGCACGGTCTCTGTGTGCTGCTGACTGGGAGAGATCTAGTCTTGTAAAAAAAAAAAAAAACAAACAAAAAACCCCAAAACCAAACAAAAAAACAGGCAAGGCTCAGTTCCACACAGACAGTATCCTGGAGGTCCTTTCTAGGGCAGCATCTACTGGGCCTACGACCTTCTTCCCCATCTCTTCAAGGATATGGGATTGGTTATTCTGGTGACTGGTGCCACTCTCATACATTAGCCTTTTATCTGCTGCTGCCCAACATGGAAAACTGGATGGCAGTGGCTGTGTCCAGAAGGACATTCCGGGGGAGCTGCTATTTCCAGACCCTGAACACAGCCCCTAGTGCTGGACCATTCAGTGTAAGGAAGAATACAAACCACCACTGTCTCCGTGAAAGGTGCCCTACTGATCAAGGGGAATTGAAATGTAGATGTTACTTCTGACTTTTATTCCAGAGGGCTGTGGAAGAAAGGAGAGATACAATAACAGTTGTACTGCCATCCTGTAGCTGTTAAAAATCCATACTTGCTCTTCATCAGCAGAGTGGCGCAGTTTCTTGACATCTTTTGCCCCAGGGACAAAACGTGACTATTGGGAGTACTCGACCACTCACTGAAATCTGATACTAGGAAGACTATGTATTCGCTCTCTGATGTCTGGATGTCTTCTTTTTTTACCACTCCCACAGAAATGGAAATGCAGGGTTCCAGCAAGTCCTGGAGAGACTGGAAAGTGATCCAGTATGCCAACGTCTCTCACTTAAATCCTTCCTCATTCTCCCTTTCCAGCGTATCACTCGTCTCAAACTCCTCCTACAGGTAACTGTGTTGATTCTCTGCTTTCCTATAGTTCCTCTCAAGCTGGCCCTTCAAGTCTGAAAGTCATACAAATATGAGCTAGCTCCAAGCACTGGGTGGAAGGACTGCATACAGCCATTCGTGTTGCATCTGTGACAAGTTTGGCAAGACGCTCTAAAGCCGCTCTGTTGCATATATTGTGAATATGTCTTTGCAAAAGCGAACCCATTTGTCATCATACAAACGCCTGCTGTGCATTAGACCAGCACCGTGAGTTGGATATGATAGCTTGTAAGAGACAATGCAGTTTGCGTACTTGTTAGGACTTTGTTGCAACACTGCTTCAGTTGTACTCCAATAAATAATTTAGAGAGTCTTCTCAGAACATGTTGATTTACATTTTATTGAACTTTTTTGGCTTCCTGCTAGGAAAACAAAGGAAGGGTTCCTTAACTGCCCTCTGGAAGGCAGCCTGTCTCTACTCTTTCCCTGCAATGTTGACTAATAGGAGCCTTCCAGACAGGGAACCAGCAAGTTCCTAATGAATTAATTTTGAGCTCTTTCTATGAAACTCTTCTTTTTGATTATTTGAGCCTTTTTTTAACAGGAGAGAAGGAGTATCAGGCAAAGAACAATTCTGTGCATAAGGCTGTTTGTGCTTGGATTAGTGGTTGCTTCCCATGCCATGTAACTTGTATATGATAGTTTAGATTTTCAGGGGTGCCCTGTTCAGTGCAGCTTATCAGTGACATTCTGCGTTTCAAATTTCTGGCCTTGTTAACTCCACATTTCATTACCTACCGCTGCTGTAATTTCCCTTGAGGCTGGCATCTTGGCATCTCCTTGTTTCTCCTACCCTTTCCAGATACATATATTCAGCTTTCCCTGATTGCATTATGAAAAACATCTTTTCTTACACAGAATATCCTGAAGAGAACTCGGCCTGGGTCTGAGGAGGAAGTGCAAGCAACACAGGCCTATGATGCACTTGAAAAGGTAAGGCCATCAACCCATTCCACAGCCTCACAGAAAGGGATCTAGGGTTTTGGTTGATGGTACCCTCAATATGAGTCAACAATGTGCTCTGGCAGCCAAAAGAGCCAACTGTATGCTGGGGTGCATTAAGCCCAGTATAGCTAACTGGTTGAAGAAGCGATTGTCCCATAATACTTGGCGTTGGTGGGGCCTCATCTCGAGACTGTGCAGTTTTGGGCTCCACAGTGTAAGAAGAATGTAAAAATATTAGAATGTGTCCAAAGGAGGGCAACAAAGGTAGTGAAAGGACTAGAGGGCAAGACTTACAAGGAGTGGCTGGGGATACTATGGTCAGCTTAGAGGAGACTGAGAGGTGACAGCATTGCTGTCTGTGACCTCCTCATGAGGGGTAGCAGGGAGAGAAGTGCTGATCTCCTCTCTGGGTGCAAGGGAATGGCTTAAATTTCTGTCAGGAGAAGTTCAGATTGGGTATTAGGAAAAAATTCTTCACTGAGAGGGTGGTCAAGCACTGGAGCAAGCTCCCCAGGAAAGCAGTCATGGCTCCAAGCCTGACGGTATTCAAGTGTTTTGACAACGCTCTGAGGTACATGGTTTGACTTCTAGTTTGCCCTGTGTGGAGTCAGGAGTTGGACTCAATTCTCGTGGGTCCCTTTCAACTCGGGATATTCTGTGGCTCTCCACAGCTGTGTTGCATCACGCAGCTGCAGGGCACTGAAGTGGCCCAGTCCTTTCATTGACCCTCACCCTTGTCAAGGGCCCTTGTCATTGATCCTCACAAGTAACAAATTAGCGTGTTCATGTGTCTCTCCTGCATGTGCAGTGGTAGCTGTGAGCAGAAAACACTAAAGCAGGAGCCAGCTGGGATGTGACTGAACCTGCACCAGTGGTATCAAACTACTTTTTTTAGGATTTGCTTTTGCCAGTATGCTAACCACCATTCCCCCTTTGTGTTCCTTATCTTTGTCTCTAATTAGTGATCAACTCCCACCCTAGCCTCTGCAAGAAAATCTTGCCTTAAAAAAACCAAACAAACCAAAAACCATGGCAAAACATTACTCTGTTGCATCGCTTACCTCTGTCCTGTTTATTACAGAGACAAGATTTAAAGTCTTCTGGGACAACTTGTTATCTAAAATTTGTACAGCAGCATAAGGTGGTCTTGTTCTTAGCTAGCTCCTGTTCTGTCTGGTGGTGATTTGACCTTCTTGGAGTGTCACTCCACTCCTTACAATCTCTCCCCTGTTCTCCACCACAAACATAAAGACCAGTTCAACATGATGCATTCCTGCTTAAAGCTCTTAGGACTGCACCTGTGCGCTGCACAGCTCCCAAAGCACTGCAGTCTGAGGTGGGTGGGCAAGGTGTCATACACTGAAACCTTTAGACTCCAGCTGCGTTCAAGCCACTGTTATTTCTGTTGACACTGTTATGCAGCTGCCCTGTATCGCCTCAGGTGGCTATATAGGCAGCTTACAGGCTGAAGTACCTCTGTTTCATTGCGTCCTGTCCTCACAGGTACTGGCAACAAGCTCTGGGTTATGGAAGAGTGGGGTTGACGTTTATCTAATCAGCTTCCTGTGTTTACAACAGAGCATCTAATAAAAGCTGCTTCCAAATGACCAGCAATGCAAACTTTGTCACCTGAGAGAGATGTCTAGTATTCCTCCCAGTATCCCAAAGTTAAAACAATACTTATCACAGGGACTTCATGTAAAGAATACCTTCCTTAAGAAAGAAGGATGATCGCTGTACATATGGAGAAGTTCAGTATGCTCGCCTGGAAAAATACTTTGTTTTGCAGGCGGATGCCTAAGAATTTGTCACTTACGCTGACTCTTGAGGGGCTCCTGGGAGTAGTACTGATCCCACCAGGCAGTTCTGCTCCTACCTCACTGATCATCTGTTTTCCACTGCAGCTCATCAAAGATTGCAATGAAAATGTCCAGCGCATGAAGAGCACTGAAGAGCTGATCTACCTCAGCCAGAAGATTGAATTTGAGTGCAAGGTGAGCTCGTCCATTCCCTGGGCCTTGCTATAGCCTAATGTATTTTCTGTCTTTCCTCACAAAGTCATTGGTGCTTACTTTTTGTTCTCTCCAATCTACGCAGAACTGTTGAACCAGAGTATCATACACAGGTCAGCTCTTCATCAGTGCTTCCCCTGCCCACTTATTTGTGTCAGCCTTCAGCTAAAGGTGTCTACCATGATGTACACCTGTCCAGCTGGACAGATGAAATCACATTTCTTCTAGAGAAAGGCGAAAATGCAAATCCAAACCTCATGGATACTGATTTCTTTGGACATGCTTGACATTAATGTTTATTTCTGTCATGCAGATATTCCCACTCATCTCACAGTCAAGGCGACTTGTGAAGTGTGGTGAGTTGACAGCACTGGACTTCAGCACCCTGAGTCCAAAATGGAAAGTCACCACCCGTCCCATCTACCTACATCTTTTCAATGACTGTCTGCTCTTGTCTCGGCCGAAGGAGTGAGTGCTTCAACACAATTCTTGCTGCCCCTTCTAAAATACCTGTCTCTTTCTGGGTCTGTGCTTTGGTGAAAAGAGTCCTTTCCCTCTGCCTGCCAGCAAGTGGCAGCACTTGTCAAGTCACTCTCCTAACTGTACATTATGTGAGTATCATGCAAATATGTGGAATCTGATAGTCCCAACTCTTAGTTACAACATATGATGATGTAACAAGATATCTTTTGGTCCCTACTGCAATGCTACTATTCTGCCTTTCCACCTCTATAATGTGAAACACTTTAATAATAACCATTTATTCTAGTTTTACTTGGTAAATAATTTCTTCCTGAAGGGCAATATGAAGATTAGTGTATGTGCAAATCACTGGTTTGTTAAGAAGCTAAGGGAGTTGTTGGTTGGTTGGTTGTGTTGGAGTTTTGGGGAGTGGTTTTGTTTTTAAACTGTAAGCTATAAAATAAAATTCTGACAGGACAGAGTTTAGTATTTCTACCCTTCTCATTAAGTCTTTTCTCTCTTTCTGGCCTTCTGCAACTTCTAGCAAGAACAAAGCTTAAGAGGCCTGAAACAGATGAAGACTCATTAAAAGCTTTTTGCTTTCCTGACATCAGAAAACAACATGGACTCACTTTGTAACCCTCATCACCTTAAAATTCACAATTTGTTTTGTTCCTCCTCTTTACCCACAGGGGTGGACGTTTTGTTGTGTTTGATCATGCTGCTTTCTCAGATGTGCGTGGGGAGAAGTGTGAGATGAAACTGCATGGAACAAACAAAAATGTTTTCCGTCTCTTTCTGCTTCAGAATTACCAGGGAAAGAGAGTGGAGTTTTTGTTTCGTACAGAGACACAGTAAGATCTCAAGGTTACCCTCAGTATATCCCATTACCATAGCCAGACACCTCCTAGGAGCCTGATGGTTGTCCCTTGGCTACCCAAATGCTGAAATATCAAATGCAGCTGCTGAGCAGAGGACTTGAAAAACATCCTCTTGCCAAAACAAGCCCCTCATGAACCACCTTGCTTCTCTCTCATCATAGCTGCTTATACAATACTATCATGTTATGTCATACTATCAGGCTCCAAAAATGGGAGGTTTTGCCTTTTCCCATTCCCTCTCTCCACTTCCACTTTCTCTGCTTCCCCTAAGTACCCCTCCCTGACCCCTACTGTGAGCAAACCTGTACACACCCACCCCCATTCCAGTCATCAGACTGCTGTCCCTCACATTGAATCCTGACTCCTATCTGGTGATGTTTTCCAGTAGTGAGAAGCTGAGGTGGATCTCTGCTTTGGCTCCTCCGCGAGGAGAACTGGATCTCCTGGAATGCCCTGGTGAGACCGCTTTGCTACTACAGCAGTGGGGGTGGGCTGGCTCAGGGGAGTTGGAGTCACTGTGAGGTAGAACATCCCAGAATGATTGCAAGGCAGCATGCTTGCCTTTTTGTAAATAAAGAAGGTAGTACGGGCTTTCCCTCAGTGCCAGATTCTGCCAGTTATCTATTTTTACTCGTATTTGGAAGAAAACCTGTAGCCTCCCTTCCAGTTCTCTGCTGTTTAGTGTTTGGGCAGTCCCTTATCCCCTTACCTCTGGGGCTGATGCACATAGGTTTACTCTTGCTTTCTAGTATACCATTATGATCTTTCCTCCCATTTAGATGCACCACAGGTTCAATGCATAAAGACTTACAAGGCTCGGGAAAATGATGAGCTGGCTTTGGAGAAAGCAGACATCATCATGGTTATGCAGTACAGCAATGATGGTGAGCAGAATGAACAATGGCTATCTTAAATTATGGGTAGGAAGTTAATCTAGTAGTGTAAAGCTTTAACAACACAATCAGGCTTCAGAAGGAGCCTCTCATTCCTGATTGTTGGATTGAGAGGATGAAGATACTCTTCATCTTCATTAAGACACTTTATTTGGAAGCTAGAAGGGGATTTTTTTCTTTCATATTAGGGCCTTGTTGGAGGGGGCTTTTGGGGAAGAATGAAAAAATGTTTGACTGTTTTGCCTCCTGTTGTGTATTTTCCCTACACCACAGGATGGATAGAAGGAGTCAAACTTTCAGACCGGGAGAGAGGCTGGTTCCCCTCAGAACATGTGGAACTCATCTCCAGCAAACATGCGCGGCAGAAGAACCTGAAGGAGGAACAACGTGTGAAGAATGCCAAGCAGCAGGTCTTTTGCAAGAAATAAGACTGTTTGGACCTGTACAGGCTCCCTGCCATGGGGAAACCATCTTTTTTCTATTGTGCCTCAGAAGAAACGCCTCTGTGAAGAGCGTAATACAGCACTTTGACAGAACCAGGTGCTTTTTGCCAAAGAAAGCGGGAATCCAATCAGGAAAAATCACTCACTTCCTCTGTGTCACCAGGAATACGGCAGCAGGAGGGGAAAAAATGTTGCATGTATTGCTTGCTTTGTGGTAGTAGGGAGGGACTTTAATCAGACAGAGGTCTGGGATCTGGACTTCAGAAAATATATTCCTGGTTTTGCCACTGACAAGTTGCAGGACCTTGGGCAAGTCGCTTCAGAATTCTGCCTCAGTTTTCCCATCTGTGAAATGGGGGTAAACTTACCTACCTCACTGGATGTTGTGAGGCTAAATTCACTAGTATTAGCATACTAAGAGCTTTGAGTTCCTGAGAAGGAATGTGCTAAGTGCAAAGCACAGTAGAGTTGAGGAGAGTTTTCCATTTGAATATCCTCTTGGTATCTTGACGGTGTTGATCTCCGTAGTGTAATTTCCATTTAGAACAATTTATCTATTTGATCGTGCAAGTCTACTGGTTTTTAGATAGGCAAATATTTCATTGCACCTAAATTTAACTTAGTCTCGGCATACTGTTAGACTCCTTGACAACATTAGAAAATCCACTGGTGTTAAGCAAAGTTTTCAGAAGCCACTGTGATTATCTCCCCCACCTTAAGAGGTATCAAGCTGAAGAATCTGTTTCACAAAGGTCACCTCTCTTCTGAACAAGTGTCCCAATAAGCCATCTGAAATGACCCTTTTTTACTCTGCCTGCCACTCAAAGTAGAACAGTGACTTTTGACAAAGATTTTTATTACGTGTTGGTACATGCCCTGTACAAAATAACCATGACTAGACATATGCAATGAAGTGGCACTTTCCTGCTGCTCTTAATCTGATAGCTGATGTGGTATTGCATGCACCATTTTGCACACTTATAGAAAACACTAAGAGATTTAGCCACTGTAGATAAAGTCAAAATACGTACCAGAGACTTTGTTCTTTTTTAGAACTCTCTGGTTTTAAGTCCAGTTTACATGCAGTCCTGCTTTTGTGCAGAACCTGTCTATTTGAGGATATGCCTTCAACTGTAAAATACTGTTTCTGTGTTCAAGTGTTTGCGTTCAGTTCAGTCAATGCAAGATCAAGTATAAGAATCAATACACCAAAGAAAGCAACGTGTAGCCTTCTTGCATTTAATATATTTGAAGAATTAGTTATCTTCGTATCTCCAGCTTTCTGTCTCTGTAACATTCTGTCTTTAATTCCCATTTACACTGTATCTAGTATAGCTTAATACAGCCTATTTATATCAATAATTTTAGCTGGATAAAAAAGAAAAAAGTTGCTTTTAGTCCTAATAAACTCATGCACTTCTCCAGTTAAAGTAACAACTTTCTGCTTTCCTTGTTACTTAGGTTTTCATGTCAAATGTAATTCATTCAGTGTTTACTGAACATATATTCAGTATTTTCATTATTTTTTCCATTAACTCTCTTTTCTAAGTGAATATTAAGTACAAATAGCTATGCTTAGCAGAGGCAGTGAAGAAGGCTTGCTTTACCAGCAATACCCTGAGATTCTTCAGAGGGTTATCACCAGGCACCTATTAGTCTTCAGTTTATCGAGGTAAGCTAAAGGGATGACCTACAGAAGATGGGAGTCCAGTCTACTGTACCAGTAAGGCAGGATGCAATTATTCAATTGTCTTTTAATCTATGGTCCAGACTACAATCTGCCTATGCTTTTTTTCCCTCGAACTGCAGCTGGTCCCTAGCTAAGAAGAAAGCAAAGCCCCACCTCAAACTAAAATAAGTGACATAAGAAGGGTTATAATCCTCAACAAGACTTACAAATGTTCAGAGATCAAAAATCTGTCGTGATTTTATGTAATACCTAAGTCATCAGGATCACCAGCATCTCAGCTGGGATACAGAACACTGCCATGGGATCAATTCACTATGTGTCCGTGTAAGGTCTTATGCAGACAGTCTGAGGCATCCCATATCCGTATCAGCTTCATCTTAGCTACTCGTATCATGAGGAGGCAGGCCATAGATAGTGCCATTCTAAATCAGAAGTCATCCTGTTAAACATTTTAAAAGTCAAGAATTCTTTTTCAGCTTCCACTCTCAAAACCAAGCAGGCATATTGTTCGTTAGTCTCCCAAGGTGGTTTCCATTTTAAATTCCATATGTTCTTGTTAAAATTCTTGTTGAGATGGGAAACTTCAAGGCCACTTGTGACTGACAGCACTCCTATACTGTTTAACTAGTTGGATAAAAGGTTAACTGCTCCATGTCACAGGTACAGGCTTTATTTGCTGTTGTCAGGTTTTTGTATGTTGAGGAACACTTAAAGGTCAGCTTACGCTTCAAAGAATAAGTGGTTATACCCTGGTTTACTTTGATTTCTTACATTTTAGATGGGCCTCAACTTCTCAGTAGTTAAAGTTTTTACCCCCAGCACCATCCTGCCACCAAAATCCATAAACAAACTTCATGCTTTTCGAAACTGATTTAACATCTCCTTGGTTTGTACAAATTTAATCAAACCAGTACAATATCACTTATGCTGTCAACCTGATGTGCAGTTGAGTCCACTGCATCCTACTACAGTCTTCAGGATCTCTTCCTACATAATCTAATGTGGATAGCCTGATTTCCCAGAAAATCACTGTTAAACAGAAATAGAAGTGTAGAGTTTGTCAGCCCAATCCCTGTACTTTTCTAGGAAGATCCCCAAAGAAGGTCCACAGAATAGGAACACTCTATGAGTGGTGCCAGTGTGTCTTAAACAGCTGGCTGTAAACTGAAGCATGAAGAAACCATCACTTTCCACAGGAATATGTGGAGACTGATACATAGCATATCTGGGCAAAAGAAATTCAGTATTTCTATACTGAAGAATAAAATTAAAGACAACCTTTAGAGGGCAGTTACACTCATTTCTTTTTGTGGTAAGAACAGTAATGAAATGCAAATGAACTACATTCATAAAGTTTTGTTGAGAATCTGAGAAATTTGTGGTTTATGTCTGAAAATTGAATGTTGAGACTGCTGTAATTTTTTCATATAAAAAGTATAAAATATATATGTGGGTTTAAAAAAATGCTCACAGCCCTGGAGACCTATGTTGGTCCTGCTTAAAGGAAAATGAAAGCACTTTCACAATTCATGTTCCATTTTACAATAGTAGAAAAAGTTGACATGAGGGCCTGAGTTCAGTGAATATGCACAACCTTGCTCAGAAACAGAAACTTCTAAAGCAGTTAGTGATTTTTATCTTTGTGCTTTTATCTAATATTGAAGAGGTCCCATCCCCTCTAAGGTCAGAGTTGTGTTTTGTTAGCTGAATCCTCCTAACAAATTAAACACCATTTTAGCTTCAATAGCATTCCAGCCAGCATGTCTTGCATTTGGTGGCTGAACCAGGTGCACTGTTTCCAAAATGCTAGCACATGTTTCAGGTTACACTCATTTAACATAATGAAATTACTCGCAGGTGAAGCCATCTGCAGAGGCAGGACCTTCGGTGCTAGGGTAAATCTTGAAACAAAGACAAGGTGTATGGGGAAATGCACAGCAGGGGAATGGTGCCATGCCAGCAATGAGACACTGAGCCAATAACTAAGATGAGGATGAAGGATGCTCTATCTTGGTGCAGCAGAACACAATTAAGCAAATCACATTCTTCAAGCAAGCACTGTCTTTGCTGTTTGCAGTCACGCAAGTTGCCTTTACAGCTGGCTGCGCTTCACTCGCTGGTTGGGAAAGCTGTACACAGAGGATGCGAGAGCAGAGGGCTTGGTTTCCAGAACTATTGCGTCTTATGTTGCAGCACAGGTCTCTCCATCAACTGCCCGTGAGAAGGAAGCCAGAAAAGCCCGGCTTGGTTCGCTCCTGCCCTTCATCTTGCATAGATGCCCCTAGCACGCAAAGCTGGTGTGTTACCTGAGCAGATGACGCCGCTTGCAGTTGTGTGAGATCACTGCCTGGAACCGCTCCTGTTAGGAGCCTGGCTTTTTCTACAAACTGTTAAGTATTGCAAGGCTGCAAAATTACAGCACCTGAAAGTCAAGAAGCACCATTTATTTCCTGCAACTGCTAGTTTACGGAGAATCAGCAGCACTGCTTAACAACTGCAGCCAGAGCACGTTAAAAAAGGAACATCTTCCTGCCAGCCCTCAAGGACAGATAATGAGGTTCATCTCACTCATGTTACACCATCCAGTTCTGTAACATCTGGGTTTCCAAGGTGTGCCCTTAGCGGTATTTCAGCCTGCTCTCACGGCAGCTGCCCAGGCGCCGTCTCTCAGCTGCCCGCAGAGGTGCCAGGCCCATTTCTGTTCCCGGCGTGCGGGGCCAGGCTCCCCCCGCCTGGGAGAGCGGCTCTCAGCCCCCCACAGTCCCGCTGCCCGGGCGGACCGGCGCGCTCCCGCACGGTGGCCGGCCGAGGATGGCT
>JAVJGI010000060.1:11045590-11095295 GCA_035590275.1 Ibycter americanus | reverse complement strand
GGGGCCAGCGCCGGGGCGCTTCCGCCGAGCCGGCATGGACGGGGCGGGCGCGGAGGAGGAGCGGGCGCCCGAACGGCTGGGTAAGGGCCGGGCGGCGGGGCCGGCTCTCATTAACGGCCGGGGGGAGGCACCCGGTAATGAGCGTGATGAGCAGCAGGATAACGACTCTGTCGTCTCCTCCAGGCTGTTACCGTGGGGGCTGTGGCGGCGAGGGCCGGCAACCATTAGCCGCTGCCTCCCCTCGTGGCGCTGGGCAGGCGGCCCCGCCGTGCCCTGGCAGGAGGCCGCCATTTTGTCCAGGGTGCAGCGCCGGGGTGTGGGGCAATGGGGCTGGTGCTCGCACCGGTGCCTGTGGCCCTCAAGCGCCTGGCAGGGTGGCGTGAGGGTCGCGGGGAGGTGGTCTGCCCTTCGCATGGCGCTGAGGGGTTCCTGCTGCCTCGGGGTTTCAGGGCTGCTGGCGCTTCACCGCCTTCACCTACAACCCAGTTTTCCTCCTTGTCTGAGCTTTCATGGTGGACTGGGTGAAGCTGATGTTTCTCCGTATGTGTGTGTTCAGGTTGCTTTGTACTGAATGCTCCACACAACCTTAAAAATCTTGCTGTCACTGTGCAAGTGGTTCCCTTGTTCCAAGAAGCATCTAAGGTGGTGGTTGTGAGAAGAAAAAGAGGACTGTTTTCTGCTCAAGCACATTCCACAGCTCAGGCGTTCTAGATTGTGGTGTTCCCAGTCAGTTAAAATCCCTTCTCTTTAAGGCTATGTTTACTTAAAAGTGGGACAGACGGATGTTCAGTCTGGTCGCTTGTCATACGAATGATGGGAGAAAGAAGTGGTTTGAGAACTCCCTGTTTGTTACCATGAAGGCCTTTCTCTCCAAACTTTATTTTCGTTTCAGGTAATTTCTTTGGCAAACCCAAGTTGCTGTCAGGCCTTCACTCTATGTTTTAGAAATAGAGACAGGAATTTACTTTCTCTTGGGAAGAATATTGCTGTAAATGATACAAAACTCCCAATTGTCAGTCTCTCTCTGCTGCAGATACAAGGTACATACGTGGTTTGTGATGTAAGCACTTACTAGTGTTTGCTCAAAAATAACTAAAAAGCCTTCCCAAAGCATTAAGATGAAAATGCTATTCCTGATTTGAGGCAGAGGGTGGTTGACAAAATGGATGACAAGTGAAAATGTTCGATTTTTCACATAATGAGCGAGACAAGCTCGGAGGCAGTGAGGAGGATGGTGGAAAAGGAATTATATAGAACCTAGCCAGCTTCTGCCTCGCTCAGTTCTTGACCCTCCCCATCTGGTTATTTCATCTCATTTAACAGCAGTGGAAGCTGTTGATGTTTAACAAGATCAAATTATTATAGTTGCGTAGCTTCCTGCTTCTGTCTCTTCCCCCTGCAACTAATTCAGTTCTCTTTATCATGTAAAAAGCATATTGGAAGGTCATGGAAGCAGCCTGGCGTCCCCTCGTACTTCCATAAACTCCTCAGTCTGACTGGTGGTGTGGGGTTCCTTCTTGATTAAAAACTGTTTGAGAAAGAACACTGAGACAGAAAGCAAGTCCTTTGTTTTGGCATTGCACTAATATGTATTTAAAAAGTAGGACAGAATGAAACGAAATTATTTTAGATGTTTTTCCGCAAAAATTAAACAGCCACGTTTCTCTGTAGGCACATACAACTGAAATGCTGCCAACAGTCTGCTCAAACTTATCTCTTTTCAGACAGAGGCAGATACATGGTTTCGGTTCTGTTATTCTACTTTCTATTCTTTGGGGTTTGTTTTGTGGTTTTTTTTTTTAATGTAGCAGAAATCACACTGACTCAGACATTCTGAGGCAACCAGCGGGTTTTCTTCTTTTGGAAATGTATGTGCCAGCTGGGAAAGTATAATGCTGCTTTATTATTGTTGCTTATTTTAGTTATTTCTCTTGCTGTGTTCTTTCTGTCCTGTTTTATACTATTCAGTCTCTCTTAATGTAATGCAGTTTGTGCTTTTTGTTAAACTTGGTCAGACTTCTCCACTTATTTTTGTCCTCAGCCAGCTATTCCATTACCTGTCTTGTAAGTCTGTTAATCATAAGTGTTGTGGCTGAAGCCGCGGAAAACTAATTTATGCCAGTTACTAGATGTTTGTACAATTAATTGGTTTTTTGCTTGGTCAGCTTGAGTATGATAGAAAACCTCTATAAGTCAAAAAGTGATGTAATTCATCAGATAATCACTGCTGACAGAGTAGACCAGAATTTTGCTTGTATTTCTCTTTTGATCATTTTAATAAGGTGGCAGTGTCTTGATAAGTCACTGATTTGTTCTGTTCCTTATTCCAAAGACCTTTGTTATCTCCACGGTTGTTCTGCCACGCAACCTTCCCTTTATACTCATGTCTGGAATTAACTCTTCCTGTAGTTTACAGTTGGTTGTTTTTTGCAGGCATCTTCACTCTCAAAGTGAGGCTTTTCTCATCTCAGATATTTGAATATCTCCATATTGACCATATCACATTCTCTGTTGCTTTCCTAGCAGCACTCTGTCCCAGTGACAGTCTTAATTTTGAACTCCCTGGTTCTTTTCACTGTTGGGTTTCATTGTGTAGCGTTTTCCTTCTCACATAATTGAAACTTCCTATCCAGACACACCCTTTTTCTCATGCCATCCAGGCACATCTGCTTAGACAATGTGCATGTGGGGTGAGGGTGTGTTGTTTTTCATTTTTTCCTTGTAGAGTGTAAGGACGAGAACGAGGACACATCACTGAAAACTGAGCAGCTTGTGGCAGATGCTGATGCTGTCGCTAGACATGGTACAGGGAGCAGTGTGCTATCTGCATTCCAAAGCACAACTGTAAAGGAAGGAGTTGAGGATACCTTGGGAACAGAAGATAGGATCAGATCTGTAAAGAAGGTGGAGGAAGATGGAAGATACTGCACCCTGCAGGCAAGTGGGTCAACTCCCCAAGACTCAGTGGCACTTGACAGCCAGCTTGATCTTGCCTCAGTGTGTGGGCGGCTGTCAAATTTCCTCAGTGACGTGAAGGCTGTGTCCCCACTTTCTGTGGTTGAATTTGTACAGGAGCCCACAGGTCAGTCAGGGACACATGAACAGTGTGAGAGCTATTACTCGGATGGGATTGAAAAGGAGGTAAAGAAGAAAAAAAGTAGTGACAGAAGTGGAATGTGGGCTGAGAAATCATCTAGTGGAATCCCTGGAGACCTCTGCAGGCAGGGTGTGTGTGGCCCAGCTACTCGCCAGTCATCCAAATGTGCTTCAGCCAACACTGCAGCTCAGCAATCCTACAAGGTGTCTTCAGCCCTGCCATGTGGAAGTAGCCATGACGGGACCAAGGGAAAGAAAGAGTTATTTGAGAATCCAGAAATTCTGCCACCGGTCAGGAAGAAGTCACGCACCTTCTATAGTGCAGGTAGATACCGGGAAACCCACTGGCAGACAGTGACACGTGTAGTGCCGATGGTGCTGATGTTTCCTTCACCATACTGAAGGCACAGCATGGAGGTGCTGAACTGCTCTAACTGGTATTGCAGTGCATTCTAGGTTGTTAGATGTGAGAGGACTTCTTAAAATAAAGGTTGCTGAGTGCCTTATGTTTGAAGCATCGCTAGTAATGTTCTTTGTTTTACTGTGGAAGAAGATTTTTTATTTTTGTGGCTTCTAAAAAAATATCTTTTCTGTTGTTCACGTATTTCTAAGTACAGTAAAAAATGTTCTGTTTTGTTTTCCCCGTCTTGTTCCTTTTGTTTTGTTTTTGCTTTGTTTTGTTTTCTTATCACACACTCCCCACCTCTCTCTCTTTGAACAATGCATCATTTCTAGAGCAGCTAGAAGAGTTGGAGAAGATGTTCCAGGAAGACCACTACCCTGACAATGAGAAGAGGAGGGAGATTGCAGCTGTGGTTGGTGTAACACCGCAACGTATCATGGTAATGCCTGTGTGGGTAACAGTGCTGACAATGGGTTCTGTGCAGAAAATGGAGAGAGAGAGAAAATAAAGAGAGAGACTGGGGAAGGGATGAAGAGCTTGAGTAGGAAGGAAAGAGGAGCTCATGAGTAACAGGAAAGAGACTGCACCTGCCACTGGTGACAGGAGAAGGAAGAGAGCTCACAGGGATAGACACTGCACAACCAACTACCCCACTCAAAATGGTAGTGGAGTCTGTGGTTGTATGCTCCATCTCTTCCCATTTCCTAAGACGAGACACATAATGGGTAGGCAATAGAGGCTAAGGAGATTGAAGTTAATCTCTTTTATCTGGAAGATCATGGCTAACAAAGAAAACGTGTTTGGGGGTATCTTTCTGCTGCTATTCTTGTCTCTGCAATTAATCTTGTAGATTCTCTGGAAGAAATGTTTCTGGCCTCGCCTGGTGATGTGTGGAGGGAGTCATTGCTGATTTGTTGCCTGTGTCCCGATGTGTAGATGGTTTCCTCTCTGAATGCATCCTTTCTTTCATTTATCAGGTCTGGTTTCAGAATCGCAGGGCAAAGTGGCGGAAATCGGAGAAGCTGAGTGTGAAAGGCAACAAAAAATACCCAACATCATCAACTCTGTCAGTCACCTTTGGGTCAGATGGTTATGGGTGAGGGACTTACTCTGTTTTCTCATTTCTCTGCAATAGATGCCTGATGAATTAAACATTTTCCTTTGTCATTTCCCCTTTATGTTTAAGCTACGGAGAGCTGACCACTGATTTGAACATTGGTAGCCTGTCAGATTTCTGGGCAAAATGTAGTGGACCCTCTTAAAAGCACTTTTAATTGACCTGTATAGCACTGTTTTGAAATAAAACTTGAAATCACTCTGGCTGTGTAGGGAGGGCAAGAGATGAGATAGAAAGGTCTGTGGAATCACCCCTTCATTTTTGGTTTCTGTGAATGCGTTGGCCAGGCATTTTGTGTGCACATGGGAATTATTTTATTCCAGTCCTTCTCCCACCATCATTTTCCATTTCCATGGATTTTCACTTGGCAATGGAAATGCTGCTTGCTTAGAGTAGATCAGTCTTACAAAGTCATGGGCTTCGTTGAAGAAATACAAGCTAGCACCTTTCATAGGTCAGCAGGGAACATTCATTGGAGGGTGTGGGAAAGGGAGTATGTGAGAGGATAGATGGTCTTTCCAGGGGGAGGGAGGGAAGGAAGAAATTAGTCTCCACAAGGAGGTATTTGTGGCATCTAGGCATCATATCTAGGATTTGCTCATTGCAAGGTAGTTAGAAGAGTGTATATACTTTGTTGTAACGTCTTGTCTTGTCCGCTGTCCATGCTCATACCCTTTATGTATACCTCCAGGGCACCTCTTCTGCCCATGCCTCCATTGCCTGATGTTGCTCATGACCAGTCTGCCATGCTGGGTGTAGACACTACAGCTGGGAACTACTCCAGCCTGCTCAGTGGACACCCTGTACCACTTGCCGCCTCCTCAGGTGAGACCCCTATCAGCACAAGCATTTTGCATAGCTGCAGCATTAGCTGGTGGTCCTGGTAGGTTCCTACACACTTTAGGGAAGGTCATGGGAGAGCCCTATGCCATCAGTCAAAAAGTGACACCAGGTTTAACAGCTCTGTGCTAATTGAGTATCTTTCAGTTACGTATCAGCACGGTGGTGCATCCATGCTAATGGTAAGAGCCAAATTTGCAGTCCTTATTCATGTTTTAGGACAAGCCAGCAAGGAATTCTGAATGTGACTTCATAAGGATACATAATCCGAGCATTCTTCCATAATAGCTGTTTGACCCTAGTACTGCTTCTCTGATTGATGATGAAAGTATTACTGTGGTTATTATGTTCTTCATGGCAGATACATACATCCCATATTTTGGTTTAGACTGTAACGTTCTGGCTACAACCTGTAGTCAAGTGAGCTGTGTGAGCCTCCTTCAGGTACTCCATACCTTTCAATCTCCAAAGGAGGTTCGTTGACTTCTGCAGCCAGTGCAATTTTCCATTTTGTGCAAGACCTTCAGGGAGTGAGACTACTTGAGTTCTTAAGCATACAGCTTAATTGCTGTTGCAGTGTTGTTGGAGGTCAGTGGGGTGTGCTATTTGACCAGTTTGCTACCTGAGCTGCATTTAGATTTTACAGATTGATGGCAACCAGAGAGGATTTGTTCAGTTGTGTATTCGTGTGTGGAGTATTGGAGCATTCCCTAGAGTCAGGAGTGTTCCCTAAGGCATTTCCTGTCTGTTTATGTTTCCAAGTTGGCACAACTTGAAAATATTTCCAAACTGATGAGGACTTCACCACTTCCTCAGGGACAGATATCCCAAGCAATAGATGTGCTGACATGTAGTAGTTGTGTGTATTTTCCTGCCACCCAGTGTAATTCATTCTTTTGAATTTCATGCCATTATTTCTGCCTCTTCATTTATTCTAAATATACAGGGTTATCAGTATTAGGGGCAGTTCTGTGCAAGTCATTTTCTAATGATGACTCAAAGATTGTAATGTATTTTTAATATGCTGGTACTTTAACAGTATTTTTGGCACTGTACTAAACAACTGTAAGATTGTATCAATAAGCTTAGAATACTAATAAATAGATATGTATAATAGAAGTACTTAATTGAGATACTTTCTTGATACTGTAATTTAGCACTTTTGTCATTTAAATTTGCCTGTCATAGTCTCAAGGCAAGGACTACTTTTGTCAGTCCTGTGAGCTGTTTAACCAATATGACTGTAATTCAGTTCCAGTTTTTCCACTTCTTCTTGCAGCAGAGTAAACATGGTCAAAGTGTTTGAATAATTCACTGCTTTCCAGAATGATGAAGTGGTGCAGTCTGTTCAGTCCTGTATTTAATTAGATAAAGACCAAGATTTTGCGAAATAATTCATTTAAAGAAAACAAACCAAATATCCTCATATTTCTACACTTGTATTCAGAACTCTCTTGGTTCCTAAAGTACATCTTCAGGCATGCTATGTCAAGAGAAAAAATGTCTGTTAGAGAAATCATTTCATTTAGGGATGTGATCTTGTCATCTGTCTGTATTGAGCAATTTCTTTCTGGGGAATCTGCACACTGGGATATAATTCTCCATGTGGAAAGCACAATCAGTCTTTCTGATAGGGGAGAAATGTCCCATCTGAATTCTTGGTGCAATGTGTAAGGAAGAAAAAGGGCAAGTGAACGTCTCTGAGAGAGGACTGAGTATGTGAGAAAATGAGTGATAAAGATAGCTGGGTTTTTACTCCTTGAATCTTTTGAACTTGCTGCTGACTGCCACCTATTGCATTTACTGTGTATGCATCTAGCTTTTATGAAACACATGCTGCCTTTGTTTGTCTGAAACCCCTGTATCTTCATTGTGAAGATACCCCTGTATCTTGATGTGTGAAGATGAGAATGTACTTCATTCTACTAGATCTGTGTAAGAGAATAAGCTTCCCCTTGTTTTCTTTAAATCATACTGAGCAAGAAGTAATGAAATCTATTTGTGTCATCTAAGGCTGGTGAATACTTTCCAGATACAGATCTGTTTGGGAAACAAAAGTACCTTGTCTAAATCACTTTTCAGAAGAGAGGCATGCTTTGCTAATGCACACAAATTGTGAGGTTTAGTGATTGGTTTTTAACCTGGTTGCCTGACAGAAGAGAGGAATATGGTGTGTGTAATGAGCCACATGCTTTCTTTGTTTATGAAACCCACCCTACCCTCCAAATCTGTTTAATCAAACTTGACGAATGGTGGAAGTCTTAAAAATTATGTTCCTACAAGTCCTGGGAGAATTGGTGCCTGGGCAGCGTAGAGACCTACATTCGTGCTCCTGCTGAGGGAAAAGACTGTTACTGGGTGTAGAGTCCTCACAGAAGAGATCTGTGTGGCACAATCACACAAAAAGCTTCAGTCACAATTTTGCCTTACTGGATGCAGGATAACACAGCAATAGGGAATGAAACTTGCTTTTTTTGTTATCTAGCATTGCATAGGCAGACTTTTCTTTAAGAATGAAAGCAGAAAATGAAACGGGAAAAGAAAAAACAAACAATGCGAATTTTGAATTCATTCAGCCTCCTTGTTCAGAAAAAAAGCTTGCCAATAAATAGGGCCATCCAGGGTTCACCTGTTTATTAGAATATTTCAGAAAATGAAGAAGATAAAGCTTGGATAGGATAAAATCCAAAGTAACAGAGGCAAAAGAGGGAACAAATTAATAAAAAAGGTCATCCATTTACGAGGCAAAAATAGTTGCTTAGTAGAAGTGGCCCTTGTGGAAACAGCTCATGGCAAGTTTCAGCAAAATAATTTGTGACCTGTGCATAATGGGGCAGTTGTACACAGAGATCGTGGCCTAATGGAGTGGCTATTCAGGTGCTTTCCTTGGTAGCAGTGTGTTTGTCCACTTTCGGCAGGACAAAGATATTACTTAAGTGCATGAGAACAGTACAATCTGTTACCTGATACCTTTGGAGAGTGTTCAGTGCTGCGTTTTCTATTGTTTTTCCTTGCTCTAGCCAGTAGTTCTGACTGTTGGTTTATGTTTGTTTGGTTGGTTTTTAAAGTCCCATTGTTTTGCACAGTTCTCCAAACAAGCTGGTGAAAAATGCCAGCAAGTTGTATTTGGGATGTATTCTACCTTGCTGGCATTTATGGCTTCTGATTTTGATATTAGCCACACTACTTGCCATAAGAGCCTTTTTGTGCTTCAAAAATTTCAATCTTGAGCTTGCTTTGATCTTAGTATTGTTTTTTTACTACTTTTGCTAGAGAGATAGCATGCTTTAAATTAATGGAGGGTTTTTTTGACATTTTCAGTTATTTTGAAGTTTTTCTTGTTTTTCTGAGATTCTTATGGATCTGTATATCATTGAATATATGTATATATATTCATTGACTTAAAATATTGGCTTATGGTTTCTTCAGTTGACCGTTTAGCAAGAAAAGTTACTTTCTATGACTCTGGTTTGTGGGAGGAGATTTTTCTGCCCCAGTGGTGCTTTTGCAGGAAATACTTTATTTCATGTGGCTGTCTTGCTGAGGACATGTCAGGAGCCCAGGCTGTGCTGGTAGCTCTTGCACAAATAGCAACAATCATTCAGTGGCAGAGATGGGATTGTAATGGCAATCTTGGGAGCAATTGGACAAAGTTGGATATGATCTTTCAAAGAACAGTAAATAAATGACAAGCTCTAATGATTTCACTTACAGGATTCTGGCTTTTGAACAAATTACTTGAGAGCTGATGATGTGTAGCTGACATGGCAAGCAAGAGTCACACCTTTTAAACAAGTGGTAGGTTCTGGCCTACTGAAAATCCAGAAGAGGATCAGACTGACACGCTTCTCAAAGCAGTGCAGTTAGAGGCTGGTGTGGGTTTACTGATCTTTAGTCCATTAAATGAAGAATGCCATTGCTCCTAAGTTTGATTAATATTTTGTCTACTTTCAAGATGTCATTTACAAGATAAACATATTTTCTTATCATTTCAAGAAGGGGAGGTGCCTATGAAAAGCTTTGCAATGGCCCTTAATGTTCCAGTAAATGCTGCAATTACACGGGCATGTTTCATTAAAAGAAACTGGATTGGATAGCATATGACTTAGAGATTCGTATTTAATAGAGCCTTTTGCTGAACTCTTCATTTGATGCTTGAGAAAACAGGCCTAGCAAGTAGACCATCTGAGGTTAGACTGGTTGCTCAGCCTGTAAACAACATCAGCTGCACTGTGCCCAAGAGTGGTGGGCTTGTTAAACAGTTACAATCACGGTCTCCAACTCCCAAACAGTCTGCAAACAGCTGAATAGTTAACTGCCATAATCATTGTGGGCACCTCATGCCAAGGCCTTCTGGAGTCAACGTAGTAAGTGCTTGACTAAGAAAGTCATGTATGGCTGATGTCAAGAGGAGGAGCTCTGATGCAGATAGGTGTCACTCAGGTAACAAATCTTGTGTGCGTGATGTGGTCTGTAAACAACAATGAAAGAAGCTTCCTACAACGTAGTCTCACAGTTGAGACCATGCCCTGTTGGAAGTTCATGGATACCTCTCTAGAATAGGCCTTAGTTTCCTTCAAGGCTGGTGAAAATCACAGTCATCCTGACAAAAGTATACACCTCCATTTTTGCTAATGTAAGACTCTGTCCCATTTGTTGAAAGCTGTTTGCATTAAAGAGTGGGTCTCTCTAACTCTGCTAGGATGTTGAGGAAGCAGCTATAGTAGGGGAAGAACAGCTGTGTAGCTGAAGACTTACAGTAGCCATTCTTGAATTAAGACAAGTGTACTGCAAGGTTCAGAGATCTGAAGTTGCAGATTATTAAATTGCTCTCCAAAAATTCCCAAGGTTGTCTTATGGACTGAAAACGCAGAAATAATGGAAGTTATAAACAAAAAAACCCTGTTACGTTCCCTTGTTCACTGGAAAGTTTTCTGAGGTTATCTCTCTCTCTACATCAATGTCAGGAAGAGCAACAGAATTGTAAAATCCGGTACCTCAAGCCAATGATCAGAATTCATCATCGAACAAGATGCTGGAATCATCTAAATATAGTGTCAGATTTAGCAGGTATTACTTCTCTGGGAATTTTTTATTCTTACTGCATTTGTGACTTTATTCAGAAGATACAAATTCAGTGTCTGTCTTTGAAAGGACAGAGAAATAGGGGAAACTTTAGGGAAGGCTAAACCAGCTCTTTGGAGGCCAAGTGTGCTGTTTTCACGGTATCATTGCCTATGGGTCTCGTTGCTGTGATCCACAAAGATGATCTGCACATTGGTGTTGCAAATATTTGAAAAAACAGAACTTAATTCTTAGTAGGTGTGAAAGTGGGTTTAGAAGTGATTTCCTGGGCTATGTTGTTAGTAACACTTCTTGTATTCATCCTGAGCAAGACTAAGGCCATCTGCAGAATAGCTAATCCTACTGTCATTATTCAACTGAAGCTTTATCTGGATAGACTGTTTTTCAGGTAAGTGGTGCCCCACATGGCTGCTGTTTCATGATGTTTATGTGAACCACTCCATTCTGGGACAGAATGGTAAGGAGAACCAGTGCAAATGAAGGTGTTTTTTTAAAAAATAATAATCCATAAGAGATATTCAGCTTCAGTTCTGGCTAAGTCATTTTGAATTGTGAGGAAACTAAATGTTGTCTTGACCAGTGCTTTGTTGGATGGGACTATATCTGTGCTGTGTCAAAAACCAGGAATGTGACAGGTGCATCATAGATGCTGCCTGTCAGAGAAATAACATGTTCAAATAGAAAAACTAAACCACTGAGAATTGCCTGGGCATGTGAATGCTTTAGAGATGTCATCCTAGATCTTGCTCTAGTTTTCTAAATGACCCCAAAATCAGGGCTGTTCAAGTCTTCATTGAAATGTCAATGACTTCCTCTTTCCATAGTTGCAGAGAATTGAAAAAAGTTTGCTGTGGGAAGATGTAATAAGATGCAATTGCACAGCACACTGGGGAATCTGGAAATCGTGCTGCAAGGTGTTGAAGTGGAATCTCCCTGTCAGCTCTGGGCATGCATTCCAAAATGCTCTGAAGATTGCTTATGCTTGCTGTGGCAGCTTTAGGTTTTATGTTTAAGGCCTTTGATTCACACCTGGTGGAGTGCATTTGGTGTTACTCTGTACGCCTGCAAGGGTGAACTACAGCTGTAAATTATCCATGCAGCTGGCTTTCCCTGAATGCTTTACAACGTGTGGGAGTAGACCAACTTCAACTGAAGAGTCAGTGATACTGTCTCATATCTGCCTCATCCTTGTGCTGGTTCAGCCTAACTAGACTTGAAAACTCATTTCAAATTGTCATGCACACCTGATGGTTACACTTCTCAAGAGAGAAATAGTTTGCTATTTGACATAATAAAAAAGAATCTTGTTCTCTTGCACCATGTGCAAGCTTCTTGAACTTCTGCGTATACTTGTTACTCCGGATCACCAGTATACATGATTCTGACCTTTTCATTTCCTATATTGTCCTCTTTCCACAGAGGCTGTTCTGTAGGAAACTTCCTCTCTCCTTTTCCAGCAGTGACTGAGGAGACAGGTCACCAAACAAGAGTCCAGCAACGAAATGGTGTTGGTTTCATTTCCATCTCCCAGCTTCTCTTTCCCAAGGCCCTTCAGCTGACATCTCAGCTTTTTAATTTTTTTTTTTTTCTTCTGACATGACTCATCAGAGGCCAAACCAGGAGTGAAAATTTGGTTAAAAAATGGCCTAGACAACAGATCTCTAAAGGCACGTTTTTGTTCCTTTCAAACAACAGTTAGATTTTTCAAATGGGTAATCTGTGCAGCACACTCTTCCCAGAGGACAGTAGAGATGGAAGATGGCTGGGGGATTGTTCCTGGCTTTTTTCCAAGGAAGTACTTTGCTTCATTTGGCTGCCTTCTTGAGAGCTGAATAAATCCAGTATGCAGAGACTGAAATCATGAAGGTAATTTTATTTAACCAATAAACATCATCTTCTGTTCCAGAGAGCTTGCTACTCCTCCCTTTTGCTTCCCAGCAGCAATGCTGGTACTTGTTTACTTTTCTTCCCGTCCGTTAACCTCCACTCTCTCACTGGCATCTTGCTTTTCTGTTCTACCACTCTTGTCATTCTCTCTGCTAGCTCCTTTTAATTTTCAGTATGACAACATAGCGTGACAGTCTGTCTTTTTATTCACAGTCTCTTCAGTGGCTGGAATGGTGGCATCTTGTGAAGCAGCTCAGACAAAGGCGTTACCACAGCTCAACTTCAGTTCCAGCAGAGTGGAGTGCTCCCTTAGTCTTCCCAGTCCTCCGCCCATCCGCAGGGCCAGCCTACCTTGCAATCTGTCCTTTGACCCCCACAGTCATATTGTTCCCTTGATGCTGGACACTCCCAACAGTGAATGCAGCTTGTCCAGTCAGGAAAATGGCTCCGGGGAGGCCTTCAATTACAGCATCCAGAATCAATGGTAGGAACAGATGAGATTGCCTTTGAGGGAGATGAAAAAAGTGAATTGCAGGAGAAGCCTTAGGATGGTGAAGGTGGGACATGGGACAAGGAAAGAGGTGGAAGCATGAGTAGATGTGGGAGTGAGAATGTCCTTTAAATGGAGTAGGAAAAAAATGTGTGATATGTGCAGTAGCACAGGGCACCTGCTATCAGAAAAATGATACCTTTTAATCAGAGTGCTTTCAGAATTGCATGCCTGTGAAGTGAAGATGGGGTTCAGAAGCAGAGTGAAAAGGAATCATTGTGAGAGGCTGTTTTAAGCACTGGGGCATGCACTGGAGAGTGGGAAGAACTGAAGGAAAGGTAATCCCAGCTAACCTGCATTGTTAAAGAATTGTGCTGTGAATGCACTTGGCTCAAGTGGTTTCTGTTGTCCGTCCTGTGCCTGGCATTTGGGAGGAAGGGTTGGAGTCAGATCAGGGTTGAAGTGGCTATCAAGGGGAAGATACAACAGTTGTTTATTGTACAGGTTGCTGTAGCTGCTGATCCTACTTAGATCTCTGAATTGCCTCTCTCCTTGCTCTCTGCAGCTTGAGTTCACCAGTTTCCTGCAATTGTCCTGAGCAGCTGGGGTCAGGAGGCAACCTAGAGACCACGTACTGTCAGTACAGCAGCCAGGGTGGAATTTACCAGCTGCCCCCATATCCTGAGCAGCACCAGCTCTCCCAGTTCCACCATCTGCCAGGTCACCTGGCCAGCAATGTGCCCTCCAGTGTCCAGCTCACTCCTACAACACTCTCTGAGTCCCATGCAGATTTCCTTGCCTTACCTGGTAACAGTGGAGTTGTAACCTGTGGGGCAGCAGGAGCAACACAAGGCTACGTACAAAACCACATGGGGGGACAGCTGTTGTTACAGCAGCCAAATGAAAACTCAGGTAAATTTCTGAAATATTTTGACATCTTGCTGCTCTGGAGTAACTGAACAATACCCTGAAACATTCAGGATGATCTGTGATTTTACTGATAACTGTCATGGAAAGAAGGAATGTGCATATACGTGCACAAATATATATATGCTGCCCATCTTTTTTTTTTTTTAAAAGTGCTGAGTGACCTATTAATTCGAATCAAAAGTTACTAGATAGGCTTCATGTCAGAGAGTGTTACCATGTGACTATGTCTTTGTCTGGAATGGAGAGCTAACTTTTCTTTTTCAGGGATGTACTGTTGGGCAAACTAATATGCTTTTGGTGTAAGGGGGTGCGGGTCAAGGGTGCAAAGTTAAAAAGATGCCACAGGAAATGGAATAGTTGGAGACGGCAAGAAAAACAGGTTTTTAACTCCGCTGGACTTCTGCAGAAACCATTTTGAAAGAATGCTATGTATGTTAGGGTAGCACAAAAAAGAGTCAGAGTCCAACAGAATATGGATATAGCTTTTTCTTCCTCTGACATGAATTTGCAACACCACTTAAAGCACATCAGCATAATTTTCTAAAAATTAATTAGGTAAAAGTGGTAGTCAGTCTCCTTGTTTTGTGTCAGGGGTTTGTGTTTTGAAGTTGTTCAAGCCCAAGTACAACCAAAAGATAAACTATTGCAGTTACTTGTTTGGACTGTCAAGTTTGTTAAATTAAGCTCATGGTCCAAAAAATACATCTCTCCTCTTATGAGAGAGTAAAGAGTTTTCAGGCAACAAATGTTGCTCCTGTTTTTGTACCAGTTTTGTGGACCTTGTCAGGGAGAGAAGTTTGACTCACAGGCTGATGGGTGCAAGCTGGCTCATGTTTATTTACACAGTTCGTAGCTAACATTCTCCAGAGTAGGTTGGCAGCACCTGTGCTCTCTAGCGCACTTGGCCTGGTTCTCCTCTCTGGTTGCAAGGCATAATTGTTATTTTCTGTGGTTTTTCAGTTTGAAGTGCCAGAAGTAATGACAGGGCTGTGTCCCAGCGCACCAAATTAATGTTTGGTGCCATGATCATGCTGTAAGCATGATGCCATAAGTGTGTGTTGCATGCCTTGGGGCGTGTCGTGCAAGCATAAAGGGATGTGTAAAGTTGCAAGCCTTGTCAGGATTGATAAAATTGAAGGACTGTTGAAGGAGCAGAGGCAGAGTTGGTGTTCTCTTATTCCGTACTTCTGTCTGGAGCACAATCAGCAATGTGTGGCTCTTCTGTTCAAGGAAGGGATCCTATGACTGTTATGCAGGGCCTGGGGTTCCAGCAGTGCAATGCGGAGGGAACGAACCTGTCAGTTCAGACACACCCGTAATTCTTACTTCAGCATGTAAGCAAGCAAGCAGTTTAGTTGAATTATAGATATTAATTAAAAAACATTACTGCTTCCTGCAGCTTTTATAAATGAAAGTGAAGATTAAGCATTCAGCTTATGCTTTGCAGAACTAACTTGGAAAATAGGAGTGGAGTTAAAAAAACTTGGGTAGGTGTGTCTCTAATATCATTACGTAGACTCAGCATCTGTGCTGAAGTGACATCCTGGTTTTTAGATTAACAACGCTATGGACTTCTTAAGTTTTTCCTCCTAATAACTATGTTTTGGATAAATACACTTCAATTTAAACAACAAAGTTAACCTTCGTATGTGTGTGATGTCTGCTCTATTGCCGTAACCATTAAGTCCTAACTGTAATACTGTATTTGCACTGAGCGTACTCTCTTAAGCACAGCGTACAGATGTTTACATATACTTGGTTTTAATCCTCTTTGCCTTGTTTTCCATATTCTGTCCTTTCTTTGTTGCTTTTTTCTCAGCAGGCATTGCTGCTTATGAAGCTGTCCCCTGGAACGATTTCTACGTGCAGGGAGCTCCATTCTCCAATCAGCTGCACTCACAAATGCAGTTTTCTAGCACAGCAGGAGAACAGTACTTCACAGAGCAGATTTCCTATACCCAGCCACCTTGCCTGCCCTCCTCTCCGTGTTTTCTTCGTGTGCCCAAAGGAACAACACTTGGATCCATGCCACATACTGGAAAACAAAAGGGAGTGACACTACCAGGCCAGAGTTCATATCAGAACCACCAAACAGAGCCAGAGTTGACATCGCTTGTTGAAAGAGAGGAAGTAGAGAGTAGCAGCAAGAAAGGAGAGACTATTGCTGGTAACTGAAAGGCCAGCTGAATTTTTTTTTTTTGAGGCGGGGAGGGAATACGGAAGGAGTTCCAAGACAGCAGTAGCTGCTCTGAATGAAGGATCAAAACTGGCATGGATGGGAATGGGACTTCCCCCCCGCCCCAGGTTGCTGTCCAAGATGGGTCCCATTTTCCTATATCTAGTTCTTGGATTCATTGATTTTTAGAAATGGGGACTTAGAGGACAGTCAAATAGATGGCAAAGACATCAGGTGTCAGACATTGTCTGTTGTGAGCTGAATGGCTACACAGGACAGATTATTTCTGAGGTTTCCAGAGGCATAGACACTTCTTCAAAGCAGAACTTCTTGAGCAAGAAGGGATAGGGAAGGAGAAAGGAGAGCCTTCTGTTTGGATTTCCATTTTCAGACTTTCATTTTGAAAACAAAATTACCTTACTCTAGATTTGTTGAAAGGTATCATATGCCTTAAATATTGTTTGTGTGTGTGTGTCTAGTTTTGCAATATAAAACATTTGCAAAAATTCAAGGTATTCTGTGTCAAGTGAGATCACGTTTTCTTATGAATCTGGTTTTTCTACAGAAATTAAAGAGGAAACTAATGACTGATGCTGCACTCTGACAAGAAAACAAAGGAAGAGGAAACATTGCCATTTTAAACTCTGCACAACAAGAAGAGATAAAAAGAGAGATGAGAATAATAGTATTTGCAACAGAAGCACTTTTTGGTTTCTTTTTTTGGGTTGTATTTTTTTTTCTTGTTGTCATGATTATTTTCCCGCTGAGGAAGGAAGCAGGGAAATTTCAATTAATAAAAGCTTCTGCTTTTTGTTTTTTGCAAATCTCCTGACTTTATTCTTCTTAATGAATCCTAAATTTAAGGAGCACACAGACAGGAAAGAGCTGACAGGCACCAAAGTCGCATGGGTAGGTGGAAATTCCAGATGATGCAAGAGTCAGAAGGTATGGCTGGTATCCTGAAATACATGGGAATAGAGCCCTGGAAGAATAACACATACGTAAAACAGGGGGTGGAACTCCAGCAACTACACCTTATTTTAGGGACTCCAGACGGTGGAAGAAGTGTTGTTGGAGTCCACCATTGGTTTGATGTTTGCTAGCCTTGAATTACTTTAAAAAAAAATTATTTTCAATACAAATCTATAACAATAAATGGCAGCAAAACTGTAACTATAAATGCTGGCAGTGAAACCAGATCCTTATCAGTTATTAATTGGCTTAGCATCCCATTTGAATTGTAGATGGGTTTGAATGTCTGAGGATTGCATTAAAATTTTTTTGTGAATTAGTTGATAGCTGAAGTATTTGGTGGGTACCACTTTATTGAGTTACTTGGCCATCATCTCTGGGACTGACCCAGCGGTTTATTGCTGAGGTGGCTCAGTTATTTCGAAAGGAGTTAAGCTCTCTGCTGTTTTTTGGTTAATGTGGGTATGCCTTGCATTTACATCTGCACGCTGTTAGGATGTGTTGCAGTTAGATCTGATGGGATGTTTCATAACTGTGGCTTTTCTATCACATTCCTCAAATCTTACTGTGGGAATATCACACTGCAGGGTTAGCAGGAGCAGTTTAGTAGAGCAAGCGATCTTGGTTTGATAGTCTCAGCTTCTGCTTTACCTGGGACTGTCAGCCTGGGAAACAAGATAAAGTAAATCTTTCAAATCAGGCAGTGGCAGCACTGGCAGAGTACTCAAGTGAAGAGATTATTCACTCTGGTACATAAATGGCTGCCGTCTCTAGGAACTGTGGTTCCCAAATAAGCTCTAACGACCTGAAAGTGTGGGATATATAATATGAGTGGCTAAAATGCACGTCGGGCTCTCACCATGTTCTTGTGAGGAAAGACCGTGGTGGTAGGGAGCTGGAGGTGCATTTCCTTTGATACTTTCTGTATACTTTTATCCCCGAGTCTTTCCACTGTCATTTGGACACAGGCAAGGCCTGAATAATTCTTATATTTACAGTGATCTGGGTGCCCCTTCTGAACCTTGTGAAATTGTTAACCAGGTCTTTCGTTTCGGTTTCTTTGTAGTCTGTTCATAAAGAGTGTCTGTCAGGAGCTGAATGCTGCTCCTCCTCCCCTTTTTCTTTCTCCTGTATATTGTAAAACACTATTTTATGTCCGGCAGTGGCAGAAGGCTGCTGAAGACTAAGAAGTATAGTCAGGGGCAGATTTATATCGTGAATCTGCAGATTTGTGTAGAGCTGCTGGAATTTCCATTTCCTAGAGAAGTTTATTCTTGCCTGTAACAAGCTAAGAATTGGTGGGGAACGTGCATTAGTTCACACTTGTTTCACTCATCCACATCTGAACAGCCTAAACCAGTATTTCCAAGGGGTGTGAATAGGAGTTTTCATTGCAATTACAAGTATGCTTTGAAAACTTAGTGGTGATGACGGCAGAATTCTTCATAGCTAGGGCTATGAATCTTGCCTGGATCCAAAACCAACCCTTCCAGGAGATGGAGAGGACAAAACCAACAACAGAATGCCAACTTGTCTGCCCCTACCTTCCCCTTCTCCTACAGTAAAGAAAATAATAATTTAGGGTGTTTTTTGGGAAACTTTTTATTTTCAGAAATAAGCCTTTTGGGTGTTGTCTGGTGGCAGAGTCATGCAGCCAGCTGGCATGTTCTCCTCGTGACATTTCCCATAAAAATGTCATCTGGACATTCAGGATCACTAAGTGCTATGTGATACAATTTCAAAAGATTGGGGAGTTAAATGAGCACAGTCAAGTTATTGAAATGGAAAATCTTTTGTGTTCAAGTTTTTGGATAAAATGTGGGCTTCTCTGGGAATGGTTTGAAGGGAATGGTTTGTTTCATTTCTGTGCCTGTACCTTAAACTTGCCAGGTTCAACTGGACTGGGCTGGAAGTCTTGAACTGAGATTTCTTTCATACTGCTGTTAACAGCTGAAGGAAAAGGTGGGTGCCTGAGAGTACACAGCTGGCCAGATTCATCCCTTCTGTGGTTCCACTGACTTTGCTGGAGCTAAAGCAAGGTTAATCTGCCCTGCAGGTATGCAGACTTTTTTTTTTTTTTTTTTTGCCAGTGATGCCACTGGCAGAAGCAGCAACAGCCCTTGACCACTTGCCAGGTCACCCACCAAGGTGCAGAGCCTTGCACAGTTGTGTGAGCCTCTATTAAATCTGCAATACATGCTGCACAGTATGTTGGAGTCGCATCCCTCCTTAGTCTCCTTGTGCTGTTCCCCCTGCTCCAACTTACTTTCACTGGAATTGCGTACATGTTGCACAGACACCTTGGGTTTAGGCCCCAGTGTGCTTTTAGTGGGTATTTCCTTTGCATGTTGAGTCTCAAGAAGGCTCACTTTGTTAGGGTGGCAGGGTCAACATTCAAAATGCCATGGCTTTCTGACTACGGCATCTCCATCTTCGAAGTGAAAAATTGTTTTGCCTCCGTATTGTAATTTTAACTGGAAGCACCAAGCCAAGTAATCAGAATTTTGAAGCGAGTCAGACTTGGTTCAAATGGATATAGCTGTGCGCGTTACCAAGTATTACTGTTGGTTTTTTCCTGATTAATGAAGAGGTTTTATGAGGTGGAAAGCCAAATTGTGGATGTGTGTTTTTGTGTTGGACTAATTCAGCATCATTGTTGTAAGACTGGAAATGAGAGCAAGGATATTGTTTCCACAGAAGGAAAACAACTAAGGTTTTGTCTGGTTAGCCAAAATGTGGCTGTTCAGCTGAAAAGCACAAACGTGCACACACATATGCATATCTTCCTCTATATTGCATATTTTAATATAATTAAATTGTCCATTTTCTGCTACTTCTAAATAGCCGATGTATAAACAGGTAAATTTGGTATATTAACTTTTTCCTATGTGCCTTAGCCAGCCAGTAGACATTATTTTCTACAAACAAGTCCTGTTTTGTGTGGTGAGAGCACATAAAACCTCATGAGCTAACTCTTCTGTTTTAGTCAAAAGGAGAACTTTTCTTACACGCTTCTTAGTTTCTGTAAAGCAGGCTGCATTAGAAAGTATCAACATTTATTCAGTTTAGCAGTTGAAATTCCCAAGGTGTTCTTTGCATTGCTTATTATAAAGATTGCTAGAAATTGCATAAGCAAATAATCTATTGCTGAATGGTAAATGTTGATTTTTCTTTGAATAGCTGTGCTAAGCACAAGAACAATGCATCACAAATAAAAAATAAAAACCAAATCCGTTATGTGACAGTGCTATGCATCTTCATAGCTAAATGCTGACAAGCATGGAAACACCTATGATACCTCATTTAGCTTAATGATAATCATACCTTCAGAACTGCTAATAAATCTGCCAGATGAGACTGGACAGCATAAGAGGCACAACGTAAGTCATCAAAACCAATACTGAGGGAGTCCAGGACACATTGCTTAGTCGTCTTGTGTGTCCCACGTGCCCCCATCTGAGTGATTAACCAGACAAGGGTTGGTCAACCTTGAACATTAAGCCAACAGCTTCAGAGAGACCAGGGTTGTGATAGCAGCCTGCTAAGAGTTGTCGCCGGAGATGTGAACTGCAGAAAAGTGTTTGATTTTACGGCAAGGCAGCTGTAAATAGCCGGGAGCTTTAAGGTTCCAGTTACATACAGGCATATAAGCTATCCCCCTGGGATACTTCTTATGCCCTCTGTGCTCGCTGTATATTTTTACAGCACCTAGAACAAGGGGGTGAAGTTCCTCCCTTGGTTTCTTTTCAGGAATTTTGAGCAAAGTGTGGACATGAGAGAAAGCTGCAGCCCATTTCACCTGCAAAGTGTACCTCTTGGGTCCACCTTGCCTTCTGGTCCTGGGGCAGGGAGGGAGCCCCGCTCCGCCAGTGCTTCTTGCCGCAGCAGAGGAGCTGAGGCTCAAGCCTCCATGCAGTTGTTGGGAAGGAAACTGGTTTCCCTTTCTTCTGTGGGAAGATGATTTCATCCTTGCCTTTCCCCCTTTAACAGGGAAATCACATGGCTGGTTCTCCTCCACACAGCTGCTTGGGGAAGCTGGGTGGTTGGGTTTTTTTGGCTTGGGATTTTTTGGGGGCCAGGCAGCCCTGCATGTTCCTGTGTGAAGTCTCGCCTGCCTGCTGGGGGGCTGGGGCAAAGGCTCAGCACCCTCCATTTGTGCCCAGGCTCTTCCTTGTGCCACATGCAGCTCCAGAAGGTGTCATAAAATCAAAACATTGTCATTCGTCGTGGTATTGGGGAGTGCAGAGAGCCCGTGCAGAAACTGGTGGGAGAAGATCAGAGAAAGAAAAGAGCACCAATGGGAGAGAATAATAAGAAACAGAGAGGAGAAACAGATGCGAAAAGGCATGTTGTGTGACCGTGTTTGGGCAGTGATGGGTATCCTGAGTACACAACTCCAGTTCATTAGAAATGTGTTTGTGTCCATGCAACATCCCTGCTGCCAGCGCCCCTGCCGCCTGGCATCTCCTCCAGCTGTGCCCCTGCACTTTCATGCCATGAGTGACCTGTGGGCTTTGGGCTACCTGGCCGTCCTGCAGCAGTCTGTGCTGGCAGAGGGGTGAGTGGGGGCTGGGAGGCTGCCAGCCACCTTTCTTAATCTCTCCTTTGGATTTTCACGCTGAGATTGGCATGCTGAGAGATTACACACCCGACCTCTGAGGTCATCTTTGCATTTCACTGAGGAGCACTTCGGGAACCCTTCTTGTAAGCCAGCAGCTTCTGGGCACCTGTTTAATTTGAGCCTCTGTTGGGAAAAAGGAACCAAAATCAAGTTTACTCAAAGAGCCGTACTGAGAGGGGGGCCGCACCCGAAGTCCAGGCTCTGTGCTCTGGAGTGGGGCTGGTGGGCTGGCTGGAGCACACCCGTGGGCAGCTCGCCAGGCCACCATGAGGAGCTGTGCCCCATGCCCACCGAGGTGCCCTCACCACTGCAGCACAAACATCCTCCGTGGCAGCTGGCGGCTCGCACAGCCGCTGCCACCGGCGTGAGCTGGCGTGCGGGGATGCTGCAGGCTGCTGCACTCTGCCATCCCACGCATGGTGGCAGCCTGTTCTGCCGGCTTGGTTGTTTGCACTCGCTCCATTTGCAACAACAAAGGCTGAAAATATTTCTCATAATTTCTGTTTGCAGTTCTCTGCAGAAGAGTCATGGTTTATTTTTACAGCAACCTTCCATTTTGAAAAGCACCTTCCTGTTTGTGTGATGTTCCTGTAGTGGCAAAGGAATACACGACCTCCCAGCCTGTAGAGTACGAGTGAGATGTGACTCCAGAGAAACACTGCCCAACACGCATCTGGAGGAATGCTCTCTGCTGATTCATTTCGTTAATGGCTCAGGAAGAAAAGCCCTTTGTGTACTGAAGACTGAATAGCAGCCCATATATCATAAAGCAAAAGTCATTGCCTTTTTTTTTTTCTTTTTTCACCCCCAAACTCAGCTCCCCACCCTGCCAGAGCTGCTTTACTGAGTCATTCCATGGATTTAAAACACTATTTTAAACTTCGCCCACACAAAGGAAGGAAAGGGAATGGGAATCCCCATCTCCCTGCCTCCCTATAGAGGAGGCTTGCCCTGCAGTGCCAAGCTGCTCCCATAGGAAAGCCTCTGCACGGGGGACGAGTGAGTAATGCTTGCAGGAACGTGCATCTCTCTCCAGTGGCTACAAAGCAACTGAATAAAGATAGAAAAGAGATGATGAAGTGGGAAGAGACAGGGAGGAGGCGCAGGAGGGGAGTCAGTGCTGCTTGCTCTGCACGTAGTAGGATGCTGCATGGGCAGGGGGACAGGCTGGTGGGACCCCCGGGTTGCTGTCCATGCCCGCCCTGCAAGTCCAGCTGCATCCTACTACAGCACCTCCTGGTCAAAGTGGCTACAAATTAGGAGTGCAGTGAGAAACAGGCATCATCCCTCTCTGACTTAATTCCTTCTGAAATGAAATAGCTTCTGCCCCAAGCCTGAGCCAGCCTGGTTTGGTGGACAGGGCACCTGTGGGTGTGGGTGCAGACTCCATGGGAGATACAGCAGCATCGTTCCTCTGCTAGAGGATGCCCTTGGCTGTTTTAAAGTAGAGGGTCTCTGGCAGTATCGCTGGAATTTTCGAGAGGAAGATGATTACATCTGCAATAACCAGAAGTGAGGTGCTTCCCTCCAGCCTGCAGGAAGGTCGCCAAGTCCTACAGAGATTTAAAGGATCCTTTTGCTGCTTTTGGCGATGACCTATTCATCAGAATTGGCCTTAGTGAAAGCTGTTTTTCAGAGCATTTGCTCTGGAGCCTGAGCGGGTTCCAGTCTGGTGGGCAAGACTCCTCCCATTGGCAAAGTTCCTGGTAAATAAGTGTGCTGGACCCGGTCTAGAGCAACGCCTCCCTCCATCCCGCCCGGGCTGAGGGACTGTAAGGACAGGTAATAATTAAAATAAAGAGGAGGAGGAGGGAGAACTCCCTGTTCTGCTCTGAAATGTGACAATATAAATGTGATGCTGCCAAATAAAATCTTAGGAGTGGTTTCTGTTTAACTTCTTGGCTCTGTAAAACCCAACCTAGCAGGGGAAAAGGAGCGAGGCGCTCCGAGCCCACACATCATCGGCTGAATCAAGTTCCTGGTTCAGGAGCACCTTTTGCCCTCAAAACTATTTGCACAAAATTAGCCACAACATATTTTCACTAACATAAAAAGGAGCTGCTATCTGGAGAGGGTGCAGAGGCACGCGTGGAATTCTCCAGGACTTTTTTACTGGCAATTGCATACAAAATGGAAAACATCCTGCTTGAAACAGAGCTGGCAGGCAGGAAACAAAACCCAACTTTGAGCCTTTACACGGAGCGTAGCTGATGTGCAGCCAGTGAGGGACAGCAGTAACAGGGCCTTGCACAGCCACTTCTTAGTGGGTAGAACAGCACTTTAAAGAGCGTAAATGTTTCACCTCAAAAAATGCAGATTTTTTTTCAGTTGATAAGAGCTGAGCATTCAAAAATTAGGGAATGCTGCTAGGAAGGTGCAACTTTTATTCAGCCTCTTTTGTGCCTATGCATATGTGATCTTATAATTAAAAACTATTTTTAGCTCAGAGCCTCTGTCTCAGCCAGTGAGTAGGTAGGTAGTAATTTGGATTTTTTTTAGTCTTTTCAGCCAGTGTGTGATTGAGACCATATTTACTTCATAGAATCTTAATTCCTCACTGAGTAGTTAATAATTTCCATGTAGCATTTTGATGATGCTCATCAGTGTTGTTTGCCAGGACAAACATGGCAGCATTCACGTAACACCGTGCAGGAATAGGAGACATTATTACAATTCTCCTCTATATCCTTGCTTTACAGCTTGGGTGCTCAGGCACAAAATGTATTAAGTTCAGAAACAGGTACTGGCAATGGACTGAGACAGTAGAGGCGTAATTCTTCAGGAGGCAAAATCTTGGTTTTGTAGTCCGTGGCTTTTACAGATTTCAGCAGTTGCCATGTGGGCCCAGCACCCCAGCAAAAATAGCAGTACTTTACCTAGTAAACTCAGAAAATCAGGAATACAGAAAGAGCCCAACTGTGTGACTTGCCCAACATCACTTTGGGCCTGAAGCAGGACAACATTGATGTATCTTCATCACAAGACCATTCTGTCTCTTCATTGAGCTCCAGTTCATGAGGGCCTCCAAGCTCCTGCCGCAAGGGATGCACAGATCCTGCAGATCTATATGGCGATGTGTGTGCACATGAATTAGAGGTTTCCTCCATGCTTTTCATACTAGCGTGACCCAGAGTGCAGTCAATGTCATTTATGCTCTGCTCTTGGTTGTTCTTTTTGATGTTGTTGTTAAATAAACGGCAAAAGCGACAGTTCATGCTGTGGAGTCATACTGCCACATAATGATCATCAGAAGGCTGGAGTATTCGATTTCATCATTTAAGCTAAAGAGCCAGCTGACAGATCCTTTTGTAGTGCCAGCATCCCAAGCTAGAGGAGCCCTTTACATCTTTTAGTCTGATCTCCCGTATACCTGGGCTATTACATGTTCTCCCAGATATTACCAGTTCTTGTCATTCCGCACAACTACTTGTTCTTGCTTAGCTTTATCCTTATACCTGTGCCCTGCATTTGCCTTCCATACTCTGTTTCTAGTGCTGACCCTTTCCTCCATCCCTAGTTTTTCTCCCTTCCCTTACTTTCCCAGCCCCTCTCTTCAGCCTCATTTCCCCTGACGCATCTCACCTAGTTCTCTGCGCTGCCATCATCCTGCTCCAGGTCACAGCGCATGACTCCGGGGGAAGTTTTCCATACTGCTTCTAGCAGGCATGGGGAATGACTTACTGCTTTATTTTGAGGGGGAGCAGGGGTGGAAGGAGAATGAGGTGCCCTCAGCCCCTACTCATCCACTCAGGGTTACAGTGCCTGGTGCTCTCCCCCGGGGATTTTGGGGAAGTGCCTCCAGCTCTGTTGCTGCCTGGTAGCTTTGAGGACTGGCACAAAGAAAGTGGGCACTGGCTACTCTGGGATTTTACATTTTTCTGCTGAAACAAAACAAGGAAAATAAAAAAGGTCCCAAAGGGTGGAGCATAACCCTCTCTGTACCATCCTGGGGATGCAAAGGCCAGGGTGAGCTAAGTATTTCTTTATAAGTGAGGTCATAGCGTAAAATGCACGGACACTTTTGGAACTGTTCTCTCTCCTCCCAGCTCTTAAGAAGTTCCACAACCACTGAGCTTCAAAGTCATGCATCTCACGGAGCATTAAGCTGTCCTGCATATTGCAACACTGGACAGCAATGAAGGTGTGGGCATGAGAAAACCTGCTCTCATAGCTGCAGCGTAGCAAGATGTTTCTGCATCATCTGGCACATTTCGCTGTTGTGTCATGTGCAGTTTCTACAGGAACCTGGCAACACACCCAAGACAGCGAGTTTTACAATGTGGTCCTGTGAAGTCCGCCATGGAGTATTTAGCATCAAGCTGAGAGAATTAATATGAACCAGTTAACCAGGAAGGCAGACCAGAGATAAAACTTCAAGGCTGCCTACCAGGGTACCCGAAACTAGATCAATAGGTTTTACGCAGCAGATACACCCGAGATAAATAGCTGGATGCTTTGGATGCCAGTAAGGGTCCAAGAAGCCTGTCTCCTTGATGGCCCAGCTCCGAAAGACCCCAGAGCAAAGCACCCTGGGCTGGGGCAATGCCTGGGCACTGGGTGACTTCCAGCCAGGAGAGGCTGGGAGCAACTGGGGGAGGTTAAGGCAGGTTAACCCCCAACCAGGACTGCCTTTTATGTTTTCTTCACTTGCAATCTTGTGTTCCCACACTCCGGCTGAGGACAAGCCTTGCTTTAAGTCTTGCTAGATACGTACTGTTTGTGTTTCGTTGTGAACCTGGGGGTGGCAGGGGAGAAGACTGGGTAAATCTGCATTAACCCAGCAAATGCGCAGGGTGTTGTCCCGCCAGAGGCAGCAAACCAGAGCAGAGGGCTGTCTGCAGGTGTGCCTGAAAGACTGGTACCTCGGGACACGTTTCAGTAGCCTGGGTGCTTCATGGCAGCCTGCAGTTGGGCTGTGCCAGGTCTGATGCTTTCAGGTTTTTGCTTATCATGGTTTCCCTCCAAAAGAGTATGTGTTCCTCCTGCATGAAGCTCATAACAGAGGTGTGCCGTGGGCAGAGGGGGAATGGGAGCCTCAAGAGGGCTGAGAAAGCCTGGTGTCCTCCACCCAGCGTGCAACTGATAGCACATGAAGAAGTAATTTGGGCACCTACCTAGAGATGGGTGTGGAGGATGGTTTGCATTCCCTGAGCAAAGAAGGGGCTCCTGGGGGAGCCTGTTTTATAAAAGGGCCCTTCCTCCTGCTGTGTCCTTGAGAAAATTTACCTCTGGACTATTTACACCATGTCCCATCCTTCAGGTGCACCATAAATGTCCATAAGCATCCAGGAAAGACCTTCTCACAGAGAAGAGACCGTGCCAGGAGGGCAGGTGAGGCTGCCTCCTCCCGGGGGCAGCCTGAGGCAAGAGGCAGGATCCACCCAACTCAGGTCTGACCAGGCTGAGAAAATCTGGTTTGCATTACAGCACAGCTCTTGTTCCCAGGAAGAGCCTGATGACTATCTACAGATTTTAGGTGCATGTGGGGCTAAGTGTAGGTGAAGCTTTCAACTTTTGCATTGTTAGTCCCGGGGACGTGCTTAGGTACCCAAGAATTTGGGTGTCTGCACCTCCAGGTCTAGCAGGACTATACACATGAAGGTGTCTCCCAGAAGCTTACACTCTGGTGCTCTTTTCCTTTCTAAAAAGCCATAGGCACATCTCTAACAAAAAGCAGAAACTATCCACAACACTCAGGCACTGCCTCCAAAACAGCAGCTGTCCTTCAGTTAAATGGTTGCTAGATTATTTTTTTAATTTTTTTAAAAAACATTGGCAAAGCAACATTTTTTCCTCTAAGCTCATTATTGGCAATAACTGAACCCCGACTGCTGATACTTCAGTACATACAAAAACTCCATTCAACTTGTGGCAGGCGGCACAGAAAGTTTTAGCCCAGACACTTGAACTCTGGCAACGATAAGATGCTGATAACAGGGGTCGATCACAAAAAGCATGGAGGAATAGCTTGTACCAGCTGCAAGGCTAATTTCACTGATAAATGTGACATGCATTGCAAACCAAAATGCTTATCGAAGGGAAAACTAAACTTTTTAAATAGAAATCTTCCCCAGGAGTAAGATGGGACTTTTGCCACCCAGCCAGAGGGAGGAGAGCCCCTCTCACGGTACAGTGAGATGCCATCAGCAGTAAGCAAGGGGCTGGCTGCTCTGGGAAGGAAAGCAGTTGCTTGTGTACACATGGCTGGAAAAGCAAAGGAAGCAGCTTGCTAGATATGCCGACAGGCTCAGGAAGGGGAACTGATGTCAGCAAAAATCAGCTGTGATTGCAGTGCCAAGTCAAGGGTGGAGCTAAGCTGGCCCTCGCAAAGAGGAGAAGTTTAGTCTTTCTAGAGGACCTTGACACGCGGGATTAGCAGTCCTTGATGAGAACAACTTGCCAAGTCGCACGTTTACTAGTTGCTCAGCTTTCTGCCCCACTTCCACCATCAGTTTTGTTTCTTTTTTCCACAACAAAGCCCCTGAGCGTGGACACGCTGTCCTTCACAAAGCCCAAAAGTACCAAAGAAACTGCTTGTTGTTTTTCATCAGTGTGGTTCTAACCTTGGCTACTAATAGGCCTGGGTGTCCCATGGGAGACTCTTCCCAGAAAGCGGCAGAACAAAAGCCACGGCTCTAATGACTTTTTTTCAGGCAACTGCTCTATGTGGAAGATGAGTCATGAAGATTTTCCCACAACAGTGGTGAAGTATTTTCCCTGCCTTCAGTGTACTTGCTTCTGTCAGAAACGAACCTTCGGGTAGCTCACAGCCAGGACAAGTTTCCAGGTGTGCAAACAGAGACGCTCATTTGAAAGGAGGCCAGTAATAAGTGGGGCACTGCAGGCATCTGCAGGGAACTGGCCTGTGCACAACTTTATCAATGATCCCAAGGAAGTGATGGAGTGCACTCTCCTCATCTCTGCAGGGGGACCACTCCGTATGCTTGAGAGCAGAACTGTCATCCAGAGAGCTAGGCAAGCCAGAGGAATGGGCCAACAGAGACTCTACGAAATTCAACAGAGATTATTGCAAAATCCTGCATCTGGGAAGGAATAACCCCATGGCAACAGTACAGGGTGGGGACTGCCAGGCTGGGGAGCAGCTCTGCTGAAAAGATCCTTGGGGGGAGTTGGGGTGGGGTCTGTGCAGACAGCAAGCTGAGGATGAGCTGGGAGTGTGTCCTGGCAATGATGAAGGCCAACAACATCCTGGGCTGCGGTAACAGAAGCCTAATCAGTGGATCAAGGGAAGTGATCACCTCCAGGTTCTCAGCATTCATTAGATAGGATCCAACACACTGTGCACAGTTTCGTGTCCCCCCCTATCAGAAAGGCATCAACAAACTGGAGCAAGGTTGGTGGAGGACAACCAAGATGGTCAGCATGCGGGATGGAGCACGTGCCCTGTGAGCAGATGCTGGGGTTACAGGGCTGTTTGACCTGAAGAAGAGAAGACTTTGGTGGGAGGCTAACGGCAGCCTGCCAGTATTTCTGAGGAGATGACCAAAAAGACAGAGTTAGGCTCCTCACCATGGTGTGTGGTGAGAAAACAGGCATAGGTTAAAACAAGAAAAGTACAAACTCATAAGCAAAAACTTTCTCATCAGGACACCAGCCCAGCGGTGGAACACATCACCCTAAGAGACTGTGCAGTTTCCATCTGTTCTAGTTTTGGCTGGGATAGAGTTAATTTTCTTCTTAGTAGCTGGTACCATGCTGTGTTTTTTTTATTTAATATGAGAATATTGTTGATAACACACTGATGTTTTTAGTTGTTGCTGAGTAGTGCTTACTCCAAGTCAGGGACTTTTCAGCTTCCCATGCTCCACCAGTGAGCAGGTGCACAAGAAGCCAGGAGGGAGCAGAGCCAGGACAGCTGACCCAAATTAGCCAAAGGGATATTCCATACCATAGAACATCATGCTCAGTGTATAAACTGGGAGGAGTTGGCCAGGAGGGGCCGGTTGCTGCTTGGGGACTGGCTGGGCATCGGTCAGTGGGTGGTGAGCAACTGTATTGTGCATCAGTTGTCTGCCTTAGGTTTTATTCCTCTCTCTTTTTGTTGTCTCATTACAGTTATTATTATATTATAATATTTTATTTCATGTCAATTATTAAGCTGTTCTTATCTCAACCCATGGGTTTTACCTTTTTTTCTGATTCTCCTCCCCACCAGCATGTGTGTGAGAGAGAGAGCAGCTGCATGGTACTTAGCTGCCAGCTGGGGTTAACAATGACACCATCCTTGGAGGTTTTCAGGATCAGGTTAGGTGAAGTCCTGAGTAACCTGGTCTAACCTCATGGCTGACCCTGCACTGAACAGGAGGTTGGACCTCCTGAGGTCCCTTCCGAATGGAACTAACCTGTGACCCTACGATCCTAATTCTCTTTAAGCTTTACTGTCCTCACATCCTGGAGATTTTTACAGCCTCTGGTATAAAAATTAAAGCATGCAGTGTGTCATCCTTTCAGCTTCTACAGGGAAAGGCCTCCCCCATTCACCTCACACAGTTGCCATTAAAGCACAACTTGCATGATCAGGAGGGTGGGACGTGATGCAGCCTTCCCTCTCCCATATATTTACACCCCATTTGTCACCCTGGTTTCTTTCCAATAGCATTTTTGGTGCACGCACCATACAAAAACCTCCAGGTTGGTGCAGAGGACAAAGGCTGCAGGCGCAGACTGTAAGAGAAAAAGTCCCTTTCTGTGCCACATATAAAAGCTGAATGCTTACATGGTTTCTAGGAAAATTTTAAGAAGAAAGAAAACAGAATTAAAACCACAATGAAAATAATTTTCTTCAGTTGGTTTGCTGATGTTAATGGTTGAGGGTCTACAAATCCCAGTGTTCCCATGACACAAAGCAGCCACCCTGTAAGAGCAGAGGTTCCTGGGGGCCTGTCTCGTGGTACTGGAAAGCAGGATGAGAAGCTGCTCTTAAGACTCACACTGCAAATACAGCCATTTCTCATCTAAAATAGAAACAACAACGGCTGCAGTAGAAGTGTGACTGGATGCAGAAGGGCAGCTGAGTTTTTCATCTTGGCTGTTGAAACACAAGATAGGTCCCAGCTCATCCCGTGACATGAAAATTCTTGTGAATTCACTACACTAATAAAGGCAGTTAAGGAAAGGCGCATAGTAGTGGCTGACATGGACTTGGCCCCTTCTCTCCTCTCCCTCCTCACATGCCTGGCAAAGGCAGCCGTGGTGCCATGGAGCAGCAAACCAGCCCCATAACACAGCATGGCTGCAGGGCTTTACAGGACCAGGCTCCATCTGAAAACAAGAGGCAGATCTCACTGGCATCCTTGACCAACACAGATTTTTCTGTCTTCACCGTCATGCAAAATAAAGTCACAGAGAACTGCAAAGGAGTGGCTGGTCCCATACAAGAAGAGGCAAAACAGTAACTTTATTGAACACCCACTGCCACTTTTAACATCTGCCTGCATTCACACTGTGCCCTGAATAGCCTGCAAGCAGACCAAGTCACAAATCATGTCTGCTGAACACTGGCCCTGTCTCTCCTCTGCCTCTGTTGTGTTGCTGATGGTGGGATGTAACCCGAAATACTGAAACATCCACCTCCCTCCTGGGGACTGGCCCTGCCCTGCGCCTCCGCTGCACGGATAACTGCACACTAGGGTACTGAGGCAAGGAGAGGGACCAAGAACTCCCAGCAACAGAGCTGCGCCAAGGATATTTAAAGCTATTCTTTTAATTAGAAACCCCATGCTAAGGTGAGACTGTGGGTTTGGAAGGGGCTGCTGAGCACTCTCCCATCTTCCCACTAGCAGAGCTGGTGCCAGCGTAAGCTGAAGGTGCAACTTGTATCAGGCTGTATCAGCTGAAAAACCTGTCCTGCAGTGCAACTTCCCCAGCTCCCCTCCACCCTGTCCCTTCCCCATACACAGCTACAGAGCAGCAACTTGAGACGTAAACTCCTTTTATCCAGCAGGACCTGTCTCATTCACGTTTCAAAGGGAGCAATTTTGCTCGTGGGACAGAACTGCAGTAGTCCTGTGCATGACAAGTTAGGGACTAAATGCCAGTGTTAAGAATAAAGCATAAAAGGTCACTTCTCAGCCGCAGCCTGAATATCTATTGAACGTCAAATAGGCAGCCGGAGAAGAGGAGCATTCAACATGCCATGAATGGCTGCCTTGTGGATTCATTTTGTAGGAGCCATGCATGTGGAAGCCTGTGTCCAGCAGTGGAAAAATCTCACTAACCTATTTTTACCATTGCCAGCAAAGCCTGGCAAGTGTCTAGATGTTCTAGGTTCATTTGAAAGTGACTTTGATAGGGTTCAAGGTCCTCACTTGCTGGCAGTTCAAATTAGGTCGTTTCCTCAGAGCTGCCAACAGGCAGAAACTGAAGAGGTGGCTATTTTATAATAGTCATAATTACACAGTGGCCATAGGCATAAACCACCCCCTAAACATAGAAACCCAACAAAATCCAGCTTGGGCTGCGCTGAGGAGCACAAGCTGTGCTCATGCTCCTTAGCTGGAGCAGCAACTCTCCAGGGACAGCATCTCCCGGACCCCTGGGGACCACGGGCTGTCCCACATGGGCAGCAGCTGCTGCTGCCCGGACTTGTTTACTGTGCTGCAAAGCCCCGGCACAGCTCCCCAGCTGCACTGCACACCCGCACCCTCCCAGGGTGCTCAGACCCTTGCTTGCCTTCATGTTACCAGCCTCCTGGCAGTGAAAAAAAACAAGAAAATGGGATGAAAAGGCCACGCTGTAGTAGATCAATCCCTGTGTTGCTTGTATTGTTACCTACAGCTGAAGGCATCCAAGCTCCTGCCTTCAGAGCTTCCAAGGAAATAGGGCAGGGCTCAGCCTGAACTTCCCCCACGCAAACTGCATGACTCATTTATCACCGGGATTTTAGTCCCCATCACCCCACCCTGCAGAGCAATTGCTTAGAGCCGCTTTCCTGTAAAGTTTCCTTGGACTTATAAATCCAGCTGAAAAACAAAAATAGTGGAGATGTTTGTTGTGAGTTTTTAGGAACTGCCTGTACACTTCATATTCTTTTCTCCTGAAGGGTGGAGAGGATGAAGTATAGTCCAGGCTAGGATAGCCCATCAAAATAAATCCAGGCATTTCTGCCTACTGCAGCAATCCCTTTAGGAGCTGCTTTTGAAGTCACACTGCAGGTAACTACATCCTCCCCTTCTGCAAATACATCTTCTCTACACCCTTTTCAGTAAGCCTAGTAATCACTGAAATGTAGTCAGAATGTTGTATGACAGATTTAAATTTTTGAAGGGTCTGAGAGGATAAGATTTACTCCCCCCAGAGAGAGGCTCACACCTCTCTCCACTACTGCCAGCTGCTTCTTCCCACATCCCCACACCCTTTCCACATTTCATTTTTCCTTGTACTTGATTGGTGCTGGTATGCTATGACTCCCGTGAAACAACATGCTGTGCCAAAAAAAAACACCACCCAAAACCCCTATCTCAGCTCCACCATAAAGCAAGCTATTTTCTAGCAATAAACCCTGTCCCCATGGAAAACCAGCTCTCCATGCCCTGACACACCTTCTCCTGCCACTGCCAACCACACAGCTAGCCTCAGACTCTGTTCCTCAAGCAGGCTAGCTCCGATTTTCTAAAGTCAGTCTAAAAATCTTTCTGTCTGCATAATTACTCTCTAGGTTGCCAAATCCAGCCTTCCTTAGAACTTTTACAGTGAAGTCCTTGCCCCTTAGTCAAACATTTATTTTCTCAAGTTTGCAACAGCAGATATGCTGTTTCCTGGTCCAAATTCCCACATTCTGCATATGCTCTATTGTTTTTCCCCTGTCCTTGGCTAGCTTACAACATATAAATAGCCATAGCGTTTAGTGGTTTGGCTCTACCCTCCCTTGTTTTCCTCACAGCAGCAAAGGGCCACAGCCAACAGCAGCCTCGGAGAGATACGGTGCAGAGCCCACCAGTATTTCCCCACTTACACAAGCCAAAACCCAGCAGCAACCTGTGCTCCGCCACTTTGCATCAGCTCATACCATCTTCGCATAACCTAATTTAACAGTGTTACAGGCACTGTTTTAGTTGGTGCCTAACACAGGCCTTATTCCCATTACCAGTTATCATTTCTTCTACTATTGCGATCCAAGGTAGTATCTAGACCAGGACTGCTCTGATCCCACAGCTCTTTGCTATCCACAAGCAATTCCCGTAGATTTACAATACATCAGGTCATGTTTGGCCATAAAACATAGCTATGCTAAACAAATTTAGTGCAAAGGATCAGCAGCACCTGTGTTTAATGAAGAAACCTGCTTGTGTCTGTAAATAAAGCTGCTTAAGCCCTTGTCCTTTCTGGTTTCTCACATTCCATCCAGGCAGGCTTTAAGGTCTTAACATAGTTACACCTTTCTGTTTACTGATGGCAATGCTAAGATGGCATAGAAAAGAAAGAAGTATTTTACTTTTCTATGTTTTCCTCCGTCCTGTCTATTCCTCCCAATAGGTATTATATCCCACCTCTACTCTTTAATTTTTTCCAAGCCTCAAGTACTTGCTTCTCTGCTGACCAACTGAACCAGGACAGACCTCTCCCTAGCAGGGATCCTTGCTGTCCCCTGACTCCCTGCGCTCTCCCTCCCTTCACAAGCATTACACCACTGTTAGTCATTTCTGCCACAAACACATGCATGGAAAAAATCTCACCCTGACGCCCCAGCATTTCCTCTTATTCCTGCTTCCCAGAAAAAAGTTATCCCTTTTGTACGCCCAAGCCTCTATGTATTATATTACTTCACAAGTCACATTCTGCTCCAGCTTCCTCAAGACAATCCTGACCTCACTTGAAGATGTAAACTCTCTCCCTGCTTGGACAGTCAGTACTACAAACACAGACTTTTAGGGCTGCTGTTGCTTAGAACCAAATTCTTCAGAAAATTCAGCCACAACTGCTACTTGTAAAGTAAAACATCATATAACTCATCAATATTCATTACTGAGAAGCATTCACTCCAGGCCAGCTTGCAGATCTTAGGATGACTGCAACTAGGTTTTGCATCTGTAGTTCACATTCTTGCTAAAAGGAAAGTAGTAAGTAACAAACAGTAGCTCTTCCTTCTCTGATAAAAGACGACTTACCCATCTGTTGAAAAAACACCAACCTACACACACAGGATGTTCAAAAAGAAGGGCCAAAGACCAGGCCGTAGGACTTCAGAAAATATGGGGGCAAGGAGGCAGGCATCACAGAGGCATGAAGTATTGCAGTGAACACTGTGGTTAAGGCAGCAGCACTGCAAGGTAAAACCAACCTCAAGGGAAGCCCCCATCCAGCTTATGTAGAAGGTGGCAACAGTGGAAGAGCTAAGTCTTCTGGACATTCAGTTGACCTGGATGTCAGCTTGAGAGCTTCCTCCGTAGCAGTCACCCAAACCCATCTCATGAGCTGAGGTGCCAAGCCTACAGCTTAGCTCTCAGCACCCCAGTTACAACCCATTGCATTTTCATGGATGTTGACAAACACCTACTGTTGGACTACAGCCATGTTGGACATTGGCAACCTGAACACATGCACCAACATGGAGCAATAAAACCAAGGGCAGTTGAAGTCAGCAGTGAACTTTCATTACGGTTGACAATTCACCCCAGCTCTTTCACGTGCCAGGTTCAGTCTTGGGCTCAGAATCACACAGCTGACAAAAATGCTGCTTCTCAGGTCTGCCAGAGCTCAGAGACACAGTAGGTCTCAAATTCCCATACAAGATTAGATTTTTCCCTCCAGACTCTCATATATCCAAGGAGGAATATTAGATCAACTCCTTTCTGGAGTCATTCCAGTCTCTGTAAAACACACAAAAGCAAGATTACCATTTGAAATCCAGACTTTTTTTTTAAGGCCCCATTAACACAGAATAGTGCAACGCGTTACAGGGGAGCGCTGTAGAGTTTGCATAACCCCTTAGACAAGTGACAATGTGTAACAAAAGGTGGGCAATACATTCATGCATTAGTCCACAGTACAGCCAGAGCCTGACCCTCAACAATTCTGATTATTTCTTAGAATAAGTACCAGCCTCCTTTCAAGAGAAAGGTGAGAACAAGGACTAAGAGACATCCGTAGTACCTAGAGGACAAAGACCAGAAGCTCCTATGAACACAGCTGAGATAATACAGTAGGGGAACACCAGATACAGGTATAGCACATCAACTTGCTGGTAAGGATCCAAGTCCAAAGGTCGCCTCCACAAGGTATTTTAGAGGAAAAAACCCCCTCAATCTTACAGCCATTTAGAGTAGAAGTACAGGACAAATTGACAATTTGTTAGGGTAAGGGTTCCACACTAACATCTCTGCTCCCTCCCTTATTCATTTTCAGTGAAACAGGATAGCCACAGCTCTAGCCACTTCTGTGGGTGGCAACTGCAGAGCTGTACAGTAGCTTCTCATGCAACTTTTGTTTTTTTCCACTTGGAAACCTGAGATTTGGCACACATGCTGTAAGCCCTTGAGATTGTACTTTGCTGGCTTTGGAGAAAAAGCCAAGCCAGCCACTGAGAAAAAATACTGAGCATACACCAGGGGAATGTGCCTTGCCAAGGGACTGAGGCCATGTTAGATGCCAGGGGACAGTAACATCAGCAGACAGGCTGGTACAAAAAAGCCCAGCTGGCTCCAGGGTAAAGTCCAGCCTGTTTGCATCAAAGTACCACTGCCTACATATCACCAGTATGACAGTGATCTTCTGCCACCCTGTATGGAGATGACAGTAAAAGTGTTACAGCAGTAATGTTTTAGGAATACAATTAAGAACTGCTTTTGTTCTCACACACACACACCAAGGAATGACAACAGCTTCCCTAACATGTTCTGACAGTTGTCTTCCATTCCTTGGAATTCTCTTCAAATACGGCATTGGCACAGGAGTTATTTCCTGCTTTATACTAAAGCCCTAGTGATTTAACACTTAACATTGTTATGCAACTCCATGCTATGCATCAAACAGTATGATTAATAAGCATAGTAAGATCTCCTCTCCCCCACAAACATATATCTTACTCTTTATTAAGTATCAAATTGTCTCCAACATAAATTACATCCAAATTATGTAAGTTTCAAGAAAGTCAGATATTTTATGTACAATATTTGTCTTGAGTCAGATATACCTTTATCATTTTAACCTATAACAAAAAGCAAACCTACATCAGTACCAAATAAAGCATTAAAAAGGTAACAAATATATAACTTTAGAAATGCTTTCAGAACGCTGAAGTTAATGACAAAGATTTTATAGTGCAGCAGTCTTGGGTTTTTAGCTCTTAGACCATTTCTCTGTTTTTGCGGATAGCACAGCAGAGAACCATACTGAATATCATGCCGAAAATCTGTAAAGAAAGCAAACACATTAGAAGTCAGGGGACCAAAGCACATTCTTCTATCAACACTGGGACAAATACAGCTGCTCCTCCCAGCCCACACACTCTATTAACTCTTTATTCTGCAGATCATATCCCTGCACCTCCCCCTCCACTCCCAAATGTCAGTCCATTCTCATGAATCCCCCTCATGCTCAATACTTCAACAGCTATAAACCCCTGCCATATCTTCCAAGAGGTCTTTGATCATCCCAACATTATTCACATCCATGTCATACTTTCCCCCAGAGAAGTCAAACAAGTGCAAATTTTTGTACTAGCAGTGTTATTTCAGTTCTCTAGAAGAGTCTTCAATTGTTAGAAAGCAAACAAAAGCAAGGATCACCAAGAGGTATTAGGTCGTGTTGTTAGCCCACTTAATCCAATACATCCTTGCCCTGTATGTGCACACCCTACTGATACAACTTCGCCCCTGCTAAAGCTACAAGGAGGCAGATCCTAATCCAAAGCAGAAGCAGGGAGGTCCAAGACACTCCACCTCTACACTGCCTCAGGGCTCTGCAGCACACACCCTGATCCTGCCATTACTTGTCATTAGTGAAATGGGCTTGTAAAGTGCAATGCCAGGTACTGTTCAACATACTTCTGCTGTAAGTATCCTTCAGCCATGCGGCTACCCCCTGGAAACTCACCATTATTACAGCAATGCCAAGGCCAACTGCTCCGATCACATTCAGTTTTGAATTGAAGACATCATCAATGGCAGCAGGGCACGACTGAAAGAAATAGGACTCTTTGTTAGTGTTTCATACATATGAAAGGTTTGTTCCTCTTTGCTTGTTTAAGCTCAAGTCTGCCAATTCATGCTACACTTTTGACCAAGCCTGCTTGCACTAGAGACAAAGACTCATCTTCTGAAAGCTGCTTTGAACTGGCTTTTATTTTCACATCTTTATAGAGACAGCCAGGGGTGTCCTAACAAAAAGCTGGTGGAGAAGTTTAAATCTACTCAAGTACCTAAACCTCTTAACTGCATCTTGGCTATAGCAGCATTCCCCTCTTAACACCTACGGTTGATCAGAACCAACACCAGTTGTACCAGACTTTGCTTGTTACTAATGGCTGTCAGCATTTAAACTGCTGTATTGCTCAGCCCTTCTCAAAACAGATTTGAAGCCACTCTTGGTATTTCCAATTGCTACTGTAATTTTGCAGACACCTTACAAACACACGGTATGCGGGAATGGCAGGATTTCTTGAGCTGTATGCATACATGGGTAGATTCAGAGGTGTCAGTTCGAAGCACCCAGGACAATGTATTACCATTGTAATTCAAAAAATTAAGGACAATCCTTTCCCCAGCAAAGATGCACAGTAGCCAAGAAGAACAACACTGAACTTTTACAGATGTTTAGTCTGTAAGAGCCTGATAGCTGGTCAAAGTCACATTCCAAATCCTGTCCTACTTATTCCAGCAGCACACTATAGTGAGCTGCTGAAAACATTTTTCTTTAGTTGTTCCTTATCCAGTAGGAAAGACTGAATCAAGGATTAAAGGAATATACTGGCAAAAATTAATCAGTTACAGAGTATCAATACAGTACTGCATCTTAAAGGCACACATATTGGCCACACCACTACATCCCTTTCATCCTGTAGTCTATCCACTGTTTTTCTACAGTTGGGACTAGGCCATAAACACATCAAAAGATGAAGTCAACAGATGAAGCTAAAACACACTTAGAAAAAACCAAACAATAAAACCTGTATGCTGTCTCAGCTACTCCCATATCATCCAACTCAGACTGTATGGACAGGACTAAAGATACAGTCTAAGCAGAGATTGAAATGTCTCATGTGGTCAGATATTTGAAGGCACAAAATCAGGTGTAGTGAAAGAAAGAGCACAAGTAACAAAACCACCAAGTCATTAATTGAATTCCTGCATTCTAAGAACCTTATTTTCTATGGGAGGCTCATACAGGCTGTCCTGGAGTATGAAGCAAGAGCACAAGACACTTCTAAGAAAGAGCAAAAGGGGTAGTTAAGAATTATACAAAATGTCTCGCCTGTATCTGTGGCATATAGGTACCTTTGCAGCAGTATTTCAACAGGGGAATCTGATTCAGACAGTTGACTTCAGTGACATACTCACCTAAACAGGCCACCAGTGCACTGCATCCCTCTCCTTCTCCTCACTAAAACCTCAGACCTGCTTCCACTCCATGCTCTACATCTTTCTAACCAGGAGAGGAGGCAACAGCTCCTGTGCAGCACCAGGAAGGTGCGTTGGCAATAGCTGCAGTGAGAAGGTGAGCTCTCTAGCATTTATATTTTTTTTGGTGACTTTTGGTCTTACGCTGTCCATCATGCCATTGATTCTAGTGACACCCAGACTGCGTCTTTCCTGTGCAAGTTCAGATTTCCTGCTGACCCTGCTTATTCTTTCCACAGTGACAGTATGTTCATTTTCCAAAACCAGACTGATTATAGTGATCAGTTGCTAAGTAAGCGTGATGTAGCAATTTCCCATGGACTAGAAGGGTTTACTCAGACAAATGATTCTCATTCTACTCATTGGGCAGAGCTGTTGATGAATTAAGTCATGCTTTACCATTACTGTAAGCGACTCAATCATGGACTTCTGTGGACAGGTGTCCATGAACTGCTGCTCAAGAACTCCTGTAATACCACAGCAATTTAGCTACAAAAGAAAACACAAAAAGAAGAACAGGTTAAATACTTATTTTTGCTCTATGTTTGGTAAAAAAGAGAAATAAATTACATTAGGTTTTATTACAGACCTTATGCAAATCTGCTTAGAAGCCCTGCCAATGTGACTGCTATAAATCTAATTTTAAAAAGTCTTTACTGCATTAAAGGACAAGATTCTGAAAGGAAGAGCTAGATCTCATTCAGTATACACACATGAATTTTGGTGACAGCTTGCACTCCTTACAGACACAAAGATGAACTCCTCAGAGTTGCACAGGCATACATACTATGGTGCCTCTAGATCAATACTACAGATTTAGAGCTTCCCAGCTTGTTTCTGAGTTTGTTTAGGAAAACAAGAACTAGTTCCATGCATTTCAAAGGTTCAGCGGGACAAGGTATACTGAATTCACTGATACTGTACAGAAAAAAAAAGATCTTTGCAGTTTCTAATACCGCTTTGGTTTCTTCTAGTTAGTAAGGTACTAGACAACATGGAGAACAGTGTTAACAAGCTACATTATTACCTAGTTTAAGCATGACTATGTACTTACAGCTAACTGAAATGCTTTCAGGGTCTCTCTCGATACTGCTTCAGACCGCTTTTTATAGTTTTCCATGTAGAAGTCCTTTAACTCTTCAACAACCTACAGGATAGCAAAGAGTTTTGTATTATTGTCCTACCTTAATAGTTACGGAAAACTTGTTTCGAGTAAGTCAGACATTAGAAATTCTGCAGCCTACAAAACTCATCTTTTTGACATGTATTAATAGAGGGTGGACAGCATTTATCACCTGAAACAGGTGAGCATAACTGGTACACTCACCTTAAAAGCCACACCTAACAGGTAAGATTGTTTCCCTTCCAAAGCTTTGAGTTTCTAGGAGGAGTGCCAGCATCAAGTCTTTGCCCACTGGTTACACAGAAATATTCCTTATTAACTTCCATACCCCAGAAGTTGCTATATTCCCCGGTTGTATAATACAGGTAGAAAAGCAACCCTGGTCACCAAGCATCTTATTTTAACGCAAGACAGAATCTTGACTGCTTGTGAGGGGACAGTCCAAATCAGTCATGTTTTGGATACAGAAACATTCAGCCAGTAGCTGACCCAGGTCATACCTAGAAATGGTAAAGCTTCATTGATGGCTTGCTTCACAGCTCAGGTACTGCCTAGAGGCCATGTCTAGCACTCAGCATCTTGGACTCTGGCTTCTTCTCTGCTGGAGTCTCATTTTTACAAACTAGAGTTTAATTTTTTTTTGGTATTGTTTTGCTAGAATGAGTCTTCTTCCTCTCCCCCAAATTCCCTGGGTAATCAGGATTTGACTAGTACTGGTATAGTTTTCAGCAGGCTGCTAACTTTCTGTGGGAGGGACCTCTGAAGATCATCTAGTCTAACCCCCCTGCCATGGGCAGCGACACCTTCTACTAGATTAGGTTGCTCCAAGCCCCATCCAGCCTGACCTTGAACACTTCCAATGATGGGGCATCCACAACTTCTCTGGGCAACCTGCTCCAGCATCCCACCACCCTGCCAACATTTCAGAACAACCTACCTTTTCTTTATTTGCAAATCCCCAGATTGCAGCAGCAATTTCAAGGGCAAAAATCACGAAAAGGAAGAGGAAGAACTAGAAGAGACAGAGCACATCATTAAAACCACAACATCACAAAACAGCACGACATATATACTGCAAGCTTGTTCAGCCCCCAGCATCCAGCCTTGTGGGAACCATCACTTAGCCAGGTTCCAGTTGGAGGTCTGAACCACTGTCAAGACCACGAAAGAGGGCACACTGCACTGGGTCAGCACTTCTTCCCAGGAGCATCAGAAAGCCTAGCAGTGTCTTCCAAGCAGAAGTCCTCCTTTTTGATCAGTGTTAATTAAAACCATTCATCTGTTAACTCAGACTTTGAAGTTGCCCAGGTCACTCAGACACATCACAATAGCTGACACCACTTCTTTTCTCCGATTTGTCACTCCTATTGCTTTAGGAGTCATTACTTAATACCTAGCTTGCCACCAACTCCCAGAGAGCTAATAGTCACTTTGTTGTGTATCCCATAATAGAAATAAAAAAAGCATCATCTGCATGTTTAATAGACTTCCAGGTCCAAACCACCACTACCATTTAAAGGCACTTTTAAAAAGAGATGTTCAGAATTACAGCAAAGGGCTAGAGGCATCATTTTGTAACACATGTATGAAAGGTACTTCCATGACACAGAGGAGAATTGTTCTTTCACCAGCTATAGTAGTAGCCTTTTATTAACTAAGTCTTCTGGTTATTTGGATGAGCAGTTCCACAAGTGTACAGATGTGCATGAACCCAGTAAGCTCTACTGGTCCCTCCAGTCTGAAAACAATGAGGTTGCTCTCCAGTAATTGGCTTGCAGAGCAGTTGTCAACTAGACTAGCTCATCCTGTTATTATGAACAGTAGAGGCTTGTTGTTTCGAGGATCAAATAACACAGTTCTGGTCTCAAACATAAAGATTGCACAGCCTTCACAGTTCAGGACAAACTGTTTATTAAACAGCATCACTCTTATCAACATACCAGTTCTGTGCTCACGCGTACTCCCAAGCTTGATACTTGAATGTCTGAGTAAGTCTCTAACTCCTGCAATCCTCCTGTATTCAAATACAACATGGACATTTTGATTTAGGGCCAGAAGCGGGAACTATTTATTTAGTATTTTGGCATTGTGTGGGTGACCATCAATTTAAATGTTGTGGAGTTAAACCAATCAGTATCTACTGCCCTTTGACTGCACAGTAATGTTTTCCTTCCTTTCTCATTGTGCTGCTAAGAATTTAAACACTACTCTGAACACTTACCAGACCAAGCATACATTGAGATTCCTGCAATGCACCACAGCATCCCAAGAAACCAACCAGCATCATAAGTGCACCAGCTCCAATAAGGATGTAAACTCCTAGGGAGGAGAAAGAGACATGTACACAGGCTCATTGAGACCTCAGCAGCAAGGTATAAAATTCAGTTGCTCCACAAATAGCATTTACAGCTTTTGCCAAGGTTTACTTTTCTTTACTGACATGTTCCAAGCAAGACAAGGGCTGTGCTTAATTTTCAAAGCAAACACATCTCAAAACTTGTGGTGAAAATGTATTGACAAATAAAAACTTCAACTTGTTAACAATTAACATGTACCACTACTGCTGTTTCGCAAGTTTTAGAAGATGGGCAAGATAAAGCCATCTAAGACAAACTGCAAGACACACTTTAAAACTGGCTCAGAGCCAGAGGTGTCAACTCATCTTGAGATGAAGAGCACACTGCAGTTAGAGACAGCTGGAACTAGTGATGTATCAACATTGAGAGTTCTTGAAGCATGCTACCTCTAGGAGATTGGGTATTAAAAGGTATCATAATCACCTGTCATAAGGCTTTAAATGCTTTCCTACCCTGCTTTTCCATCAGGAAACACTGAATTATTCCACCAGTCATGGTAGTACAAGTCTACACTTCAGCTGTCTAACTTGACAGCCCCTCTCACTGTAAGAAATTTGGTATTTCCTGCTTCTGCAAAAGCAGATACTTCTTCAAACTGCATCAAGTGGCTGAGCCTGTAGACCATTCTGCCCAGAAGTTAGGTAGCAAGTGCATTGGAGCATAAGGGGCAAATGTTTCTGGGCTAAAAGACTCCATTTATGCCCCATCCTCTCCTAAGCTTGGGAACTGCCAGCTTAAGCATTACAGCTGCTAGCACAGCAACAGGTAGCAAGCAAAGCAACTTCCATAGGATGGCCAGAAAGTATTACTGGGGTGGTGAAACACGAGACAGAACCAGCACAAAGCACGTAGAATTAATGCATGACATTTCTATCACTATAGAATTCTGGCCTTCCAAGACCCAGTCGATACCATTTAAAGAAAGCCACACCCAAGCATTTGCAAATGAGATTTTCTAGATACAAACCAGTAATATTAGGTGTCAGAATAAACATCTACTTGATTAAGCATATGCAGATGACTAAGCCTTATCAGCATGAAATTCTGGCACCATTTTTTTACCCCAGCTTTAACTTTTTCCATTTTGCAAAAGACTCCCCCAGAACCTCTTATTTCAGTAGTATAGGAAGCTTTTGAAGTAACTTGCTTTGTTACCAGGTGCAAATCGACAGAATCTTTCCATTTCCTATTGGAAGCTGCAGTCAGTAACTACTCCCAGAAAAATATGTTAACAGTAAGTCCTACTAAACTTTTCTAGAACTCAGTTAACCTACAGAAATTTCAAGTAGGTTTCACTGGCTGCATTCTGCCAGTAGCTGAAGTATCACATCATAAAACTTTTATGTTTTAGGAGGTGAAAGAGTTGTTTCAGACTACCCAACATAAGACTTGTTAAATATTCAACTCAATGGCTAAGTTTAGATTTCTGTTCCTTTTCCAGGGTCCAGTTAAAAGCATCTGGAAACCTTACTGGCAGCTGCAAGAACCCAGTCTGCTACCATTCCAGCATTATCAAGGGTGAACGACAAGCTCTCTCACAGATCAGCTGTCTGCACACCTGTGGCTTCTTCATGAAGTTGCACAAGCATTTTAATACTCCCAACTACACCCTCTAACCAGTTTAACTCACCATTCTTAATAGTACTCCTTGTAGGCACAGGCTACCCTGGTACTGTAAGGCTGTAACATGAGGTGTACCTCCTTTATAGAGTCTTTGCTGACCCTTCAGACACCACTTTGGGTGCTGTGACAGGTTGAGCAGCTCACCACAGGAGCCAGTTTTCTTGGCAAGAGAAAGGCCAACCTACACACACGGTGGATGGCTAACAAGTAATGCCATGTAGGACACAGCAAATCCACATGCTACAGGGATGTGAAATATGTATGCATAAGGATCATCCAAACCAAAGACAGACATGTATGTTAGAAAGGTACATATGTGAATTTGCTTTCTTCTGCATCATTAAGAAATCTTCAACTCTGCGACTTGGTTTCAAAAAGGGTTTGAGCACATCCATGTGACAACAACGAAAGCAGCAGGTATTCCTCTGCCCAACCCTAAAGTGACTGTAGAGGTCAAAATCTTACAGTTCGGATAAAATCCCATTCAGTTACAAACTCCTACAACATCAGAATAACAAACTGAAAACCTGCATGTTTGTCCCCTAATGGGTTATCTTGCAAGACAGAATATGTCAAAGAATAACTTCCACCTGGCCTAACTAAGACTACATTGATCTCAGTTGCCTGTAATAGTGGCTTATCTAAACCACAACATTTGTGCATTCTTTTGATTACATTCAGTGTAAGTTAACATACACAGGGCTGTAAGAGTTAGACAATAGTACATATGCTCTGAGAGATGAGGCAACAGAGTTACAGTTTTGGGTAGCTTAGGTTGGTCACTTTGAAGTATAAAAATAGTGTCATCTGCAACTACTCAGTTTAGAGCAAAACTTTAAGGACTCACACTGTGAGAAGCATCATGAAGAAACACCCTCCATGTCTACCAGGAGCCCCTGGGGTTACAAAATGGTTACCAATAGCACCCAAAGAGCAACTGCGGGGTTTAAGCTGGGGGCGGGGGAAGAAAAAAAAAGATAGTGATATACAGTGCATAAAGAGCCAAGAAACCTCTAGCATAAGGCTGCTGCTTTCTGCACAAGAGCTCAGAGATTGCCCCATGCATCAGCCAAGTGGAGCTGCTCTCTGCCTCACCAAGGCTGTTTAGGACTGTTTTGTCTTTAGCCTTTGGGGAAGATGAAGGTTTCTAAGCATTCTGGAAATCAGGGTGCACGATCTATCACCCAAAGCCATCTCCTAGCTTACCAGTGTAAAATGTTGTGTTGTTGGATTCCAGTTCAAAGATGTTTTTGGTCTGCGAATCGAATCGAAGCCATAGTCCAATTGCAAGAACTGCTGTCCCTGCAAGCTGTAAGAACAAATAAGGCTTGTTGAATAATATCAATTAATACATTCAGCCCTGCATTAGTAACAACATCAGAAGTAAACACAGGATACAGCTCAAAGAGGTTGTGACAAAAAACCAGCATAAGAGGATGGGGATACCAAAACTAGAACAAACTTAGGTCCTGACGTGAGGCATCTCACCGACAGATGTGTTTACATATTAAACTACAATGCCACACAAGAACAATGTCATTTTTCCTCACTGAAAATACACCCAAGGTTTACCAAAGTGCTAAATGCCAGGATTTCCAGTGACCCCTCCCCACTCACTGTTTTATTCAGGGTGACTGCAGTGACATGGCCTGGCTTAGTGATCTTAAATCTCCACACTGAAGGACAAGTATACCGCACAAAAAAGCACCTTTAAGGCCAGCTAAACATTTCAGCATATTAAACAGACTGGCAGGAGTTCAGTATCACAGTAAGGAGTTTAGAAAGAGCATTCTTTCTTACAAAACAGGATAAAACCGATCCAATAAACTACTGCACTGACAGGAAAAGGGAAAATACAGGCTGTTGAAATAGCAACATCACTGTGTGTTGATCTGGAACAATACAATCAAATTTTAGATGATATTTAGTTTTATTTTATTATCATCTCTGACTGTGTGCCTCCAGGTTCCTCTTAACATTGGTGCCTGTGCTTGTGGCAAGTTGTGTGTATAAATTAGCTTCTGGATGAAACATCTGGCAGAAGGCACTGGAGAAGCACAGCAAGAAAGAGGGAACTGCACTCTGGTAAGGCAAATGCTAGCTGTTTGCTGTGAACAGACTGAATTTCCCCTGCTTTAAAGAAAAAAAAACAACCTGGGGTCAACTTACATGCAAAAAAGAAACCAAGACAAACTAGAAAGCTGGAGAGTGTGTTTCTCAGCTCTTCCTTCTCTCCTCTGAAGACCATTTAACTACCAAAAAAAGCTCTACAAAAGTGAGGTGAGGACAGAAATAACACAGCCTGCAGCAGACATTAAAAATTTAAACTTCAGAGTGAGCAATAAGCTTAAAGTCTGGGGCTTTGGCTAGGTGAAGCATGCATGAAGAGAAAAAAAACCCAAAGCCTTATCTCTGATAAGAAGTTCCTTCTAGAAGGGAACAACATTCTTGATTCACCTCCAAGAAACTGAAGTGTTTAGTGTCAATTTTCAGTGGGAATATGGAAGGCGTTCCCACAGAGAGCACCCATGGGTACACTCCTCCCAGACGGAGCCCAACTCCTCAGCCTCATGCTGTCCCCATGGGGAGCTGGAGAGCCCGTCTTCCCCACTATGGGAGTGTCCACACGCAAAGGCAGGGGCAGTTTTGCTGCCCATGGCTGTCTCCTGTGACCTCTTCGGCTTGCTCTTCCCAGAAAAGTAGGGAGAGCTTTGAAGGTTCACACAAGAGAGGATGGAGTTAAGCAAGGGTTTCAGGGAAGGTGTACCCCTGGTAGCTTCTCAGCAGGAAGCATTCCAACTGAAGTGTGAAAGGGCTCAGGTATCAATGGAAAAAAGAAAGCAAGAGGCCAGCCGCGCCAGGAAAACCAGCATTTCTTGTATGGCAGGCACCTGACTCCCAAGCCTGCCTCAAAGAGGAGCTGCAGGGTTTTAGCCAGGAAGAGATGAAGTGATACACAATGCGGAAACAGCCAAACCCAAATGGAGGCTTCCAGACCTACGCAAAAGGCACTTTGTTGGTGTCACGGGCGCATAGGCACAGGCTTACTCACAAAGCACACAGAGAAAGCCTGCGCATACCTCCCACTTTCCTTGTTAGGGCTATGCTGGCAAAATAATTTTAAGTTATGCAGAAGAACCCTGGTAGCACACTGTATGCCACAAGGGCATTATGTCAATGCACTGTGCCACAGCAGCACCGCAGGGGAAGGGAGAGGTGCAGCAGGTGGGCTGGCAGAGAGAGGGGCTGCTGCTCTGCCTGCACTCGCAGCTAGAGCATCACTCAGAGCCTTGGCAATCTCATCTCACTTCAGTACCTCAGTTCAAAAGCCAGAAGCACTTGGCTTAGTGATGGAAAAGACTCTCACACTGTTTCTAGCCTACAGTTAGGTCACTCTGTATTTAATATTCTGATACTCACTTTCCTGGGTCAAACAGCCTTCAGCTTTTATAGGCATCCAGATCTGTAGCATTAGGAGAAGAAACCTACACCTTCAGTTTTGCTAGGAACTCCTGAATTGCTAAGCCACCAGGCTGAGCACACCCAGCTGCCTGCACCTACTCATGTTTGTTGTTTGACAAGCCTCAGTGTTTGAGTAGAGCTCAGGGGCAGCACTGCAAATGGAACAGGGCACAGCAAAGGATTGTAAAACTAAAACCCAGAGCTGATCCCCCCAGCAGACCTTTAAGGCCAGACTACTCAAATTGTGAAGAAACTCTAAGCCATACTACAATTGTGCAGATAATCTTACAAGCCCAAGCACAGCAGAAGGCTCAGTTAATGATCTCTTCAGACACAAACTGACTGGTTAACATCAGGGAGAGCTGGCATACCTAACATGGCTCCTTTCAAAAAACAAACTTATCTCTGGGTAGCAGCTGGGAAGGGTTAAGTGGCATGTTTCCTCCTTGGGAAGGCAGTCATCTTGTGAAAAAATATGATCATAAGGAGGCAAAAGACTTTAAGGAGGCAAAAGACCTATGGGATCACAGAACAGTAATAATACTTATTGCCAGCAAACTGCTCCACAACACCAAAAAGGAAGGATTAAATAAAGTGATAATTCTCTCCATGGTGGACTAGAAAAAAATGCAGCTCTTTCTTGCAAGAAAAGTGACTTTTTGTCTCAGTTTAAGGAAAGCAGACTTGTGTTCTCAGTTTGTGCTCTTCCTACCCACAGTGAACAGTGAACTAAAAAAAGTCACTTTTAAAGCAGAAAGTAATTTGAAGCTTAGTCTCCATCAAAACAACAAGAGACAAGGGCACCAACACCAGCCTTGGAGGAAGAGGCAAGCACAGCCCCATGGGCACCCACCGCACTTGGCAGCATCTCAGACCAATGTGGCAATCACCAGAGGCAGCTACAGGACCAACTCTCTGCTCATGCACGCTACGCCAGTAGGTTTTGGCAACTGTGTTTCCATGGTTTTGGTAGCTGTGTTTTTCCTCTCTGGCAAAGGGGTGCAAGCCAGCCCCCCCACCCAGGCTGCATGGAAGCAGATCCCCAATGAGCTGGTTGTTGGGTTTTTAATCCAAGTCTTTTCCCAATCCAACAGACCTGTTTTGTCATAGGAGTTGAGTAATACAGGATATTTCTAAGATCTATCCTATGCTAAAAAAGAAATTTAACAGAACAAGAAAAAAAGCGTCTTTTCCTGAAGTTAGTCACTTCATGTGCAAAAACTTACAAAACTTAAGAAGAGCAGACTTGTATGCTTATGAAACATGTAAGTACTATGTTTCTGTAGTAACAAGTATAGGAAAGGGAACTCAAAGTTGGGAGTTTTTTTTAATCATTCTGACCAAAATGTGAAGTTAAAGGGGTACTACGCACTCACTGTAATGGAAAAGTTTGTGGCAGCAGTTCTCCAGTAGCAGCATGTCCTGGCACAAGTATGCTACTGACATCCTAACAAGGCTTCCTTGTGTTTCCCTTAACCACTAACTACTAAGCATCTTACAGCTCCCAGCTCACTTCTGCTTGACTTCTCTATTCTATAGCTGCAACGGACATATGCTTAAGCAAAGATAAATAAAATACCTCATCATTTCCCTCTAGTTCTGTGGAGGTTCCTTAAGTTTTTTCTCTGACCTTTTTTTTTGCATCACATGCAAATATACCCCCATTGCTTCAAAGGCTTTATTCCTGCATGCATCTTTCTGCCTGTTACAGACAAAACCAGCTTTTTTGGTCTGTTTGCCTTCCTTACACAGCCCTGCACCTTCTCTAGTGAGCTTCCTGTGCAGGACTTCCCTCCTGCTCATCCAGCCCCACATTCTGACAAGTGCCTTCTACAGTCAGCCCTTTCCATTTCCCTGGTTTCCACCTTGCAAACCACATGGTCTTGCCACCAGGCATATTAAGCATGTACCACGGTATTTACCTTTGACACCCTGCTTTCTTTTACC
>JAVJGI010000060.1:11016893-11033319 GCA_035590275.1 Ibycter americanus | reverse complement strand
TGGCTGGAGGAGAAGCCAGGAACCCGGATGCAGCAGAGGCAAGAAGCAGGGTGGACTGGCCTGAAGAGGATGAAGAATCAGCATGGACAGTAGATGAACTTTTGGAACCTTGTGTGGGAAAGCCTTGTTGCAGCTTGATAGTTTGGTAGTGCTGCAACACCCCATGTCATGGCTAATCAATAGTGCTGGACCAAGAGCGAACAGTTGCCTGTATTTAATAGTCTTTCTGGAGGCTTGCTCCCTCCCCCCCCTTCAAAATAAAGTGATGAGAACATAATAGCTCAGTTGGAGGGGACAATGATCATCAGGTCTAACTGCCTGACCACTTCAGTGCTGACCAAAAGTTAAAGCATGGCATTAAAGGCATTGTCCAAATGCCTCTTAAACATGATTACTAGCTATGGTCCCAATTCTGAAAATATTTCTGGTCTTTATTCTGTTCCCACGAGGGGCTCCATAACCTTTAATGATTTCTTCGTGGTAGTCAACGTTTGCTGCATCTGGTTGGCTTGAGCTGCATGTGTTGGTTGCATCTATTTGTTTGACCAAGTTGAGAGGAGAAAATCCAGGGGCTGTGGAACTGGGAGGCAGCGGTGGCGCCATGGAGAAGGCGTTTGGTTCACATTTTGCCATGTAGGGCTCCCAGCGCTATTGCTGGGTCTGCCAGTCCCCATGCTCCCTATGCTTCTTCCTTTCTCTCCATTCTTCCTTTCTGCCCCTTTCCTAGGTGTTGGCATCATGCATCCTGCGATACAAATCTGCCTGGGTTTCCCCCATACCTGCTCTGTGGCAGGGCTGCTGGGATCCTCTGCTGGGGCAGACAGAGGTGGATTTCCAGATGTTTTCTCCAAATTTCCCTGGCAGTCCCAGTATCACACATGACCCAACCCATGGATCCACACAGCACAGGTTAGGGAGGTACTTGGGCTTTCTTCTCCGTGCTGCTAGGTGGCTGACTGGGAAATTGTCAGGACATTATTTTTAATCTGAGATTCATTGTTACATCAAGATTTTCACAATTCAAATTTCTTTTGCAAAGCAGTCTGAACACTCTGGCAGAATCTCAATTAACCATGTTTATAAATCCTTTTGTATGTATAAGTGTAAATATTCTTCACACCCAACTAGGAACATTAGAGCTACGTGACTGAGCTTTAAAATGCTGTGTTTTTAACTTTCATTCAGTTTAAGAAAGCAGGAAAAGTAATGTTTTAACAATGGAGAAAGTGGGAATGTTTTTCCCTGAGTTTTCAGTTATGCAGAAGTGTTCCAAGAGATTCTTCCCACTGTCTTCTGAGAAAGAAAATAAGCTTTCTTTATGCAAGTGCCAAGAACAACAAAAAGTATCCAAAACAACAACAAAAAATCATAAATGAAAATAATAAAAAATATCAGAAGATGCCCTTCATTTTCTGCAGTAGAGGTTTAGTATTACAAACTGTTGTAGCACACAAAAAGGCTCCAGGAGCTGTATTCTCACTGAAAATTACCATGATTTAACTTTGTCGTGGCTATTCTAGATCAGCTGCTGCAAAGTAGCCGCATACTTAAGCACTCTGTCTGAAAGGGAAAGGGTTTTATTTCTGGGAAACTACAGAGCACTTGCAGGTGAAGTTAAATTTTTTTTAATTCTGAAATAGCACACATCTGAGGGAGCTGATCTAAATAGATATTCCAGTGCAGGTTTAATTAGTGATGGACTAGATAAGGCTGACTCTTTTCCAGTACCGATCCCAACTTCTTTAATTTGCAAACACTTGATTTTAGGCTTGGAAATCACTCTTTGGTAATTAAAGCAATTACATAGAGCTTTGAGTGTGTGGATCAAAAAAAGCTGTTTCTAGGATTATGATTTATGTTTTATTCTATGAATGTGTTCTCTCTCTCTTATTCCTTATCCTCCCTTCCCCATTCCATTTCAGTTCTCAATTTCTAATTTTCTTGTTTTTTTCCCTTTTCTCCCTTCTAACTAACAGTTGCTTTCTAACTCAGCCTTGAGAACTGAGGAGGAAAGAGCGTTGAACAGGAGTTGTAGGAGCGGTGAATATTGCTCCTTTGAACCTGTCAGCTCTGAAGAAGTCATTTGAGGTCTCTGGAAAAAAGCATTATGGAGGAACTGTATTTAAAAATGAACTGTTTCTTTTTTCCATTCTAGTGAAGTCATTGACTTTAATAGTTACTGTGAGATGATCAAATGAGCAAGAATAGCATTTGTGAAATATTTCTGGTTACAGGCTCTCAGTGCCGTCATGAGGTCTGCGGTCATTTCCTACTGATCACACCACAGATTGCTTCATAGCTTGGAAAGCCTGTGAAATACCACTTCCCCTTTCCACCAGCATCTCTTTTTTTTTTTTCCCCCTTCTTTTTTTTTTTTTTCTTTCCTTTTTTTTTTTTTCCCTTTCCTTTTTTTTTTATACTTCACAAAATCTTTCCTGTAGACCTGGAACAATGTTCAGGTTCCTCAGGTGGGAACTGCTTTATACCACAGTGTATAGGTCATCCCGGCCGATGTCACAGGGGGCCTGTTATTATCATTTGTAGGAAAACTCTTAACAGGATTTTAATTGCCAGTGTGGTGTTGGGTTGCAGCTTATCTTTTTACATAAGGAAGGCATCTAGCCATGTCACTTACTTTACATTAAGTGCTTACAAATGACAAGACATGAAACATGCTTCTAGTGGACCCATCTTTTAAAGTGCAGATCAGCCTTTGTTTCTGAAATTATCAGGAGGTACGTGAGGATCTTCTCAGGCTTTGGAAAGTAACGCCAGCATCCTGCAGTGTTGCCATTTTATTATTTTTTTTAATATTGTGAGAGTGGAGGACAGAGTATTGTGGGCAGGCATCTAGCTAGCATATGCAACACATTATGTAATTTATTTTGCTACAGCTGCTACTGAGAAGCATGACATGATGGATACCCTCACTGTCCTCAGCAGTTCAGAGTGTTTGACCACTCTCAATTGCTGCTGTCAAACATGAATCAGCTGGGAAGCTGTTGCAGGAGACTTTTTACAGGTGATAGATGTGTTCTTGGGAGCTGAAATTTATCTGCTTGGATTATTTTGGTGCCTGTGCTTACCTGGACATTTATTAATTTATTTCAGTGTTGGAAAGAGAGAAGCATCCATCATCATAGACCTACTTGAGGCAAACCAATCTGTATCTTCAAGAGGAGGAGTAAGAAATAAGGGTGCTACAGTCTGCCCATGCATTTCAAGCACTGTAAAATGAAAACAACTCCTTTCTTGAAAAAAAAATTAGATTTTAAGAAATAGCGTGGGAAAGATATGCATTGTATAATGGGGCCTGCTCTTTAGAATAGGTAAAAGAGAGGCAAAAGCCAAGATGGGGAAACTCTGGATGTTGTGATTCAATTTAGAAGGGCGAGGTCACACCAAATTTGAGCTGATTGCCTTGTCTTCTTTCAGTGAGTGCCCAAACAGAGCTATATTTACATTAAATCCAGAAACAACGCAAGATTTTCAGTATGAACAGGTTGCTGAACACGCTTTCCTTCTTCCATATGATACCGTTAGGGGCTAGGGAATGTCCTCTCATCAAAGACAAGAGGTGCTGGGGAAAGTAATGGAGCGCTATTTTTCTTATCTTACAACTATTCTCCTGCATTTCTTCCTATGAATCACACAGCCTTCAAATGATGGGCACACATTTTTCCAGCTGCTCCTCAAATCATCATTAATTAAACGATGATTGATCAAACCCTCCTGGGGAAATCTGGGCTGGCATATGCCCTGTGGTGTCACTCAGAAAGGCTGGTTTCCATAGGAAAGCTATGTTTTTGAAGACTAAGGTATGTTTTCAAAGCCATGGTGTTGTATTTCTTTCCATCCCAACTTCAGCTCATGTTACATTAAACTGAAAAGCTTTCTTTAAAGGCATAGCCATTACTCTACTTATGTTGATGTAACTTGTGAAACTTTCTCATAGTGGAGCAAAACCATAGGTCTTATGATGGCTTGCTCAGCCCATAGGTGAACTTTGCTGGCTACTAACAATTGTAGCTTCTCTTAGCCAGTACCACAACCTTCTTTGATGAAACCTCTGATCAAACTGGTGGATGAAACCAAGGATCAAGACAGAGCAGAACTGAAAATCATCTCTTCCATACCTATCAAGTCATTAAATAAGGATTGAAAGCGCCCTTAGAAATGGGGCTTGGTATGTGCATTTTTTGATATGCTGCATACTTTTCAAGGAGGCCGAGTTAGATTCTCTAAATTTTAAGTCTTCTTTTTGTAATGTTTTCTGAAATGAATCTCCATCTGAGAAGTTAAAGACATGGTAAATAAGGATCATATTATTTTGATTTGTTTTGCACTGACATAATTAAAATCCTTTGGTTTTGATTTAAGATCTTATCTTATTCAGCTCACTACTAAATTTGAATTTATATTTGTACTGTGTATAGCCATAGCATCAGGTATTACTGCTCAAAATATGTGTTGGATCTATAGCTTTGGTTGACCCTTTTGAGTAATAAGTAATACAAATTTTTCTCTTGCGTGAGGAACTCATTGCCTTAGGTCAGGGTAACAGGTGACTTTTGCAGTTGATCAAGCAGCTTTGTGGCTTTCAGGCTTTAAAGCACTGGTGGGTTTCTTTAGCATGAATCTTGTGGTGTGGAGGTGTGAGGGAATGAACGAGTTCGTCTCCAAATCACAGTGACGGAGCTTGGCTCTTAGAGTAAGCAGTGAGTATTGCTAAAAGAGTTGTAACCTCTTTTAGGAGTTTCAAGTTGAGATCCCTAAAGCCCAAGTGTATAAGGAGGATCTGGCTCTGGATAAGCCTCTTCAGAAGGCAATAGATTTTGACTCCAAACTGAAGAGAGAAAGTGTTAATAATCAGCATAATTAAGCTAGGGGGGAATTACATGCTCTTCAGAAATCTTTTGAGATACCTGAAGGCGTGCTTTCTTCGGACTAGACTAAGTATTCTTGTTTTGTCAAAAGATTGTAGCTGCTTAATAAAGCCTGTGAGGACTCCTTCTGGAGGAAGGAGGGGTAGTCTCTCCAGACTACATGGAGGACAGGGACTGAAGTAAACCCAAACCTGGATAGTATGTAGCTAGGAAAAACCCCAGAAGTAGTAGACCTTTCAGAGTGTCTCAGGGGAAAGAGTAACGTTATAAACATTACCAACAAGTCTTCAAATGCTGGTAGGCAGAGGCAGACTATGAGGCGTGTTTCAAAACTGGCATGTGAATCTAGTCTACTGATGGCCCCAAAACTTCAAGAAATGCCAAGCAATAAATCATCTTAATAGACTACTACGATCTTGCTTGTATGTGTGCTTTGTACGGTTCCTTGCTAGCTGCACTGATATTAGAGTTTGATTTATAGTAAGTCAACTTGTTCCTAAAAACTGCTAATAACCTATCATGTATCTGAACCTGAACACAACTATACATGAAATAAACCTCAGTTCTGCTTGTCTAGGTATGCTCTCTAATATGATATAAATTCTGCCATGTCTAGTTAGTATTAAGTGTGGATACAGATCTCACATAAGTACTGCAGATTTGCATTTTTAAAAAATAATTTTATTTTTACCTTCCATTACTTGCATACAAACTTGTTGCCAAGAAGCTGACTGATGTTTGGCATAACTCATCATGGAAACTTGAGAAAAAGGATGGCTGGAATTGCTAACCAGTCAGCTGTATATAAAGCAAGAAAGGATTGATGTTTTTTCTCAGCCTCACAGTCTAGTATTGACTTAATCTGTAATTCTCAGATGGTTCTCACTGTCCTCAGTTCCCAGGGCTTTGTTCTCGTGAAAAATGAGTCTCTTTATAAATGCTCAGCAGTGAGTCAGGTGTGTGGATATCTGTATCTAAGTCTCTAAACTTGGAATTAAGTGCTTAATTTAGATTGCTAAGCTTGAAGATTTTGCCACGTATCTTTGTTCCAAAGCAATTCACAGAAAATAATCAGAAAGAGGTGCTTGATTTTCTTTAAAATTACCTATGTGGCTTCAACAATCGTAGAAGATGCCAGACAGACAGCAATGGAAATTGCTTTCTGATCTATCACATGTGGCATGAACACTGGATTTATAGTAAGTCAACTTGTATCCAGCGTGGATAGTGGTATGTACCACCATGTACGCTGCAGAATGGCACCCTGTAATCCTGCAGGAATGGCCTGGTGCCATGCAGGACGCCGCTGTGTCACCTGCCAGCACCCTGCGTGGCTCTGTGCGGTGTCTTGCTTCCTTGTGCTGGCTGGCCTGCAAGGGCTGGGGGGGCTCGCAGAGGGCTGCCCCCCTCTCCCTTCCAGCTGTATGATTTCCTTAGGAAAACCTTTTCTTGCTCACGTTCTTGACTTAACCACCCATTGCATCCCTTGGATATTCTCTGGCAGCTCTGCACAGGAGATAGGGCCAGCCCAGCTAGCAGGTGGCTACCAGGTATCTTAAAAAAATGTCCCCTGTGTTCATCCCAAGCTGTTAATGTTTAGGGCATGGGAACTATCACTCAGCCTGTAAGACGCAGCACTGCAGTAAATATGCATCTGATTGTTAATCCATTTTACTTTTTAAATATTTTTTTTAACCTAGTTGTTGCATGTTGTTTACCTTGAGCTCTTTTGCTTCCTCCAGACTCATGCTTCTCTTGCTCACCTGTGACCTGAGCACTGCAGTTTCCTGATCGCTTTGCTCTCAGTTCTTTTCATGGAAAGGATGAGAGGCACGGCTTTTTTCCGTCTGGCCTCAGCACCCTCTCTGCTCTGACTTCTCATCAGGGCTGCTGGCATGTCCCTTCTTTCTCCATGAACCACTGCTCTCCATAAACCACTGCTCTCCCTGCTTTGCACTTCTTTTAGCTAAAACACAAACTTGGTATTTCCATAGCAAGGCTTGAATCGCTTCTTTAACTTTCTGGGTGGAGGAGGGAAATCTTTTGAAAAGAATACGGGAACACTTTGTGGAAAGGGCTGGGTTCATAATTCAGCATTATCCTGCAGCACGCTAGGACAGTCAGCAAGTATGCGATACTGAAAATCGGCCAGATACCAGAGCTCTGGAGGACTGGAATATATTCTTCAGAAGGCTGAGAGAGCCGAGTACACAACTATTCATTTCTGATGGCAGAGGTAACAAACGTGCAAGCTGGGTTTTCCACGGGTCAGCTGCCACTTGGTAGCAAAGCTGTTGGGGAAGTCCCACATCCCATTTAAGTGCCTGGATTATAAATGCATATTTCAAAAAGTCTCCACTGCTAATTTGAGGTCATTTTGGTGTCCAAATAGGAATGGACACTTGCATTGATGTGGTGTTCAAGTACTTGATTCTAACTGGGCTTCACAGGACACAGGCTCAAGCCTGGGATTAGACAATACAAATACAAGGCTAAAAAAAACGTAATGATGTGATATTTGTGGTGCATGTTATTACTAGTTTGTCTGCCATTTAATACATTCTGGTCCTTTAAAAGTTTGTGGCCACACATCTGAGAGGGGGCAACTCTTTGCCTTGGCTGCTGTGACCTGGGTCAGGCAGGGGGATGGAGGGGGGGACTGTGCTTCCCAAGGTGCTGCTGAGCCCAGGGAGGGAGACTTAAGGGGTCATGAGTCTTAAAATATTTTTTTAGGTGTCCATCTTGAGATACCAGGTCAGGAAATTGAGAATACTGCAGTCCTCAGATGTGTCTGTGTGTACAGAATACATATTTTCACAAAATGCCTTCTACGTGGACCCCCCCCCAGTTTCTCCAAGGAACCTGCGGAAATTTACAGCTGCACTGAGATTCCTGGTATTGCTGAGGTTACATGTTTTGTTGTTTAACTTCAGGAAGCCACTAAATTTTGTAGATGATTTTATCATGTATTTAATAGATATGTGTAGTCTCCAAAGCATATGCAGCTATTTTGTTGGGGTTTTTGTTTGTTTGTTTGTTTTTCTCTTTTCTTTCCTTTTTAAGTTGGATTGTCAAAAGGTGGGAAAGTTTCTGTATACTCACTTCCATAGATCTGATGTCTGGTTTGGGATGAAGGGGAGGAGAGGAATGTCATTCTCTCTGCAGATGATTTACTTTTTGTGTCTGGGAATAAAGCCAGTATTTTTTTTTCCCCTATTATATTTCATTTCTATGGTTGAATCCAGAAGTGACAGCCTTCCCATTAGTGTGATTTGTGGCTCGGTTGTTTTCATTTCAAGGGCTTCTCAGCACAGATAGCAGCAACCCAGTAGGTACTTTCCCACTGGATGCAAATCCAGGTGTGTTCTTGTCATTTTGAGTCTCCATACTTAAAAGTGCATTAAAAAAACATTTCCCAGAGACAAACAGTTTGAACTGTATTTGCACAGTTAGAATAATGTAACTTGCCATCTTTTATCACAGTGATACTAGTATCAGTGTTGAATCAGTACCAAAAATAAATCTAAGAAAATTAAATTTTAAAGTTTGAAGACATTTTTATTTTAGTACACTGGCATCTGATCTGGTATTACAGCAAATATAGTTGTGCTTTAGAGCAACCCTACTCTGATACATCCTGAGCTGGAAAAGTTAGTATTGTGTATGGGTAGAGGCTTTGCCCAAAATCGGTATTAATAAACCTCAAATTTAATCTGGCCCTTGCTGTTTGTGGTTTCATGATATTGCAGGGGCTTGTGCCTGCCAGAAAGGATGTTTTCCTTGTATCTGAAGATCTGCCAAGATACTTACCACAGCAAGACTGGTTCTATGGCAGCAGAAGTCGCAGAAGAGTAAAACACGGGCTGAGGGGTAGGGGAGGCAGGGAGAAAAGTCATGGCATCTGACAGATGAAAGCCCTCAGAATGCAACTCCCCACTGAAACACAGTGTGTTTGCATTTTGGAAGATACACACCCTGTTGCTCCTCCTCACCAGCCTCTTCTCATTATTCCCAGCTGGACACAGCATGCTGGGGAGCTGGGCAGCTTGGGGTTGGACTTGCAGTGCTGCCTCCTGCTCTGTCCTCTCTTACTGTGGTAGAAATGTTCTATTCTGAAGGCCAGAAATAATTGCTAGGCAGCCTGTGCTACAGCAGCAATACAAGTTTAGATTTATTCCTGCCTCGCATTGAGCAGGACGAATTTAAGATATCTACCTTCTCACAAAACAGTCTTTAACTGCATTTCTCACTTCTCAGCAGTTTGCATTTATACTGCCTAACCTTGTGTTAGTCACTGGTTTCTGGAGATTTCTTTAACCGTAGTTAGCCCTGGGAACAAGTTATTGCTGCGCATCCTTATCTTTCAGTGAATAATTTTAAAAATTACTTTTTTTTACAGATGTGCATTTTTTTAAAAGTAATTTTTCAGGATGCTTGTTTAACACTGGCTGAAGATTTTGGAGTCTCTGGTTCCTCTGGTGACTGTGTGGGGCACACACTGCCTTGGCTGCATGCTTGTTCTTCCCCTCTCTCTTCACCTCCTACTCTCCCTCTTCTCACCTAGTGCAACACCGTTTCTGCTGTTTTTAACACGAGGCATCATAGGATATGCAGATTCGTTAAAATGGTTGGAGGGAGCAATTAGCAGGAGACTGGCTGACCTGGTGCGTGAGGTTGTGAAGGACTTCTAGAAAATAGGGTTGAGGACCATCATGTTCTCACTGTCATGTGGTAGCTAACAAAAGCTGGCATCTGTTGGGACCCTAATATGCAAAATGACCTTTGTAAATAACTGGTGTGGGTTTGGTAGATCTGTATCTGAGGGCTTTGAACTTAGTGTTCTTAAAAGGCACAGTAAAAATATTAAGACAGTGGAAGTCAACATGAATTTCTGGTGCTTAAAATCTCTAGCCTTAGCTGAAATGATCTCAGCTTTCATTACAGAAGGGTATGAAGCTGTCTTCCATGCCATTGCACTGTGTTTTTACCCCTTTCAGTGTACAAAGCTTTGTCTAGACTAGGATTTATGTCAGTTGTGTGATTAGCTCCTTGATTGCTGTAAACTCTAGCCTAGGTATGAATGTGTCTTTCATCACTTGCAAAGGCTTTAACTTCCCTCCATTCCATGGGATTAAACTCGACGAGTACAGTGCATTTGGCAGAGCTCACTTTTGACTTATATTTGGGGTTTTTTTACACACACACCCCGGTATGGTGCTGATGCTATTTCTAATGCAGAGTGGTGGACCCGGTCTCCACTTTGCTAAGTGCTGTACAAATTGCACATAGGAACAAGGTGCAAGCTCCAGATAATTTACAGTGTACGTAAAAGATGAGAAAAAAGTTACCTGTAGACAGGAGGAGCATAAAAAATAGCGAACCGTATTGGTCAGCATCCTTGGTCATGCCCTTGGGAGTTCCTACAGCCCAGCCACCATCATGGTCCTGTTCTGCTCCTTATGGGCACCCTGATCAGATGGTGGTCTGTAGCAGATCAGCCTGCCATCACACTTTTTTACTCTTTGTCAGGATAAATTATGTGAATAGTACATACATTCTTTTATGCCACTGTACTGCTCAGCAACAACCAAATAAAACCAGACTGCAAACTGTTTTGAGCATTATTCTGCCCAAAACGTCCTCATCAGGTTTATCTTCCTGTGTGGCTGAGTGACATTTCTGGGTAAGGTCACAAGCCTTCTTTTGTCCCCACTGAGAGTCCTTCAAACAGCCTCCTTGCTCTCCTGCTGCATTACCCACTAAGCAAATTAATTGATGAGGGGAGGCAGTAACGGTCCTGTTTGACAGGAGCTGTGGTTCCTGAGTTTTCAGTGCAGCTGATCAGAGGTCTTCTACCATTGTCAGTGAAAAATTCTAGTTCATTAGAAGATATGTTGTACCTGTAGCACCTTTGGTTTAGGCTTCAATCTCTCCCCTTGCCCAATTCCCTTGTTTTTCAGCACACTGCTTGCTTAGGCTGTTGTGGAGCAGAAGGGTCTAAGGCATCTAGGAAGCCTCCCAAACTGGGATGAAAACATTTTGGAAATGAGGAATCTTCTAAATAGCAAACATATTGTTTCCCAGTTACCTCTGACATCCCCAGATTGTGAAGTTTTACAGATCTAACAGGCATTTCCAGGCTTTGAGCTTCTGCGCTGTCCTTTCAATCAGGAGGCAGGACAGGAACTTTGCAAATCACACATCAGATTATCCAGATGGAACATTAAAAAAAATTTGTCTATACATATATAAAGTTTTGGGAATAGTGGGAGTTAAATATCCTACAGATCTTTAGTCTCTGACGCTGCATCTTCTTCCCAGCTTCTCTCCCTCCCTCTCTCTTCTCTGACCTCCATGCTTTGCCCCTGCTGCTGCCACCTAAGCCACCCTGCAGAGCATGGACTTCCCGCTCCCTCCTGTGTTCACCGCTACCGTCAGGGAAAAGCATCAGCTGGTTTGTAGTTGAGGGAATCCTGATAACTGCGGAGCAGGTGCTTCAGTTTTTCTTTTGCTGGGGACAATATTCGACCCTCACCATGTGAGGCTGCTGATACTCATTAAACACGTAAGAACATGATTTGATTAAAACTGACCAAAGAATTAAATGTATATTAAAATAGGTATATAAATACAGTTTAAATAAGGCTGATAATCAGGCTTAAAGTACACCCCCTCTAGGAAATTTTGAATTTTAGTTTCCAGTGCTGTTAATCCCCAGCCATCAGCTAGAGGCCAAGAGATTTGGAAGAGCCTGGTCCCATCATGAACTTCAGTTCAGTGCCTTAGAACCACCGCTTCAGGACAGAGCCCTTCTGCAGTTTAATTGTAACAAAGAGCGTTGTATGGATCATAGAATCATAGAATGGTTTGGATTGGAAAGCACCGTAAAGATTGCCTGGTTCCTCCTGCCCTGCCATGGGCAGGGACACCTTCCACTAGACCAGGTTGCTCCAAGCCCCATCCAACCTGGCCTTGAACACTGCCAGGGATGGGGCATCCACAGCTTCTCCGGCCAACCTGTTCCAGTGCCTCACCACCTGCACAGTAAAGAATTTCTTCCTAATACCTAATCTAAATCTACCCTCTTTCAGTTTAAAACCATCACCCCTTGTCCTGTCATTACATGCCCTACTAAAAAGTCTGTCCCCAACAGGGGAGCAGTATGAACATAGCATACAAGTTGCTTTCTGTTGCTTAACAGATGTGGCAGCTGGGTGTTTTTCATTTTAAGTCTTTGGAGGGAATATAGCTGAGCTTTAGCCCATGTTTGTAATTTTGTAGTTACTGGTGCAAGTCTGATTCTTGCTAGTTCTAGTTATTGGAACATCAGGCTTCAGTGCTTTTCAGCTTTTCTTTGAGGAATCTTTTCTTTGGCTCGTCTTCTCTGAACAGGCCTTTTTGCTCTAAGTTGAGTTACAAATATCAGACTGTGATGCTACAAATAACTAAAAGTAGTGTTGAAATATTTAAAGCTTAATTTACTTGTAAAGCTAGCAAATTCCCAAACTATGCGAAGGTCTACTCAATGATCTGTAAAAAAAGCATAACTACCTCGTGCAAGCATTCGTTCTGTGGTCTTCCTACTGATGCTTCAGGTTTGGGCAGAGTGTTTTGTCCTGTGTTCGTACAGCACTTAACATAATGGGACACTGGTCTGTGAGTGGTCTCGTAGGTGCTCCTAGGGGGTCTATAATGGAAGTCTTTTCCTTTCCTCTTTATGAATAAAACACTTGCTGTGGGACGTGTTTCCACTTCTAGTTACGTGTAATTGGCTCAATGCTTTTGAGTCTGGAAGAAAATCAGTATGTGCTTAAAAGAACTAAGTTTCATATTGTCTTTTAATAAATGAGATATAGCTGTGCTCCTGATTTAAAATGCAGTGGTTTAGATAATTTTAAGGTACTTTTTTTTTTGTTCCCCCAAATAAATGTGTATACTATAATATGACTTATAACAGTCAAAAACATTTTCAATTCTTTTCACTACCGGAGAAGTTATGCCTTTTTGCCACTATCCTGTATAGAGTAATTGATGGTTTTACACATTAAAGCAGCAATTAATTTATTTGGCTTATGGTGTTAATTAAAGTACTGGATGTTTACTGCTTATAAATGAGGAAAAAAGCTCCCTGGAATCAGTTTTGGCACTTCTGCCATCACTGTAACTGCTATAAAATTATTTTTATGCAATTAGTAGTGGCACCTGTTACAACAATACCTACTGCACATCTCTGCTTTCCTGCCCTCCCCAGAGTCTGAGAGCGATGACATGACCTGGGTTGTATTTCTCAAATCGGGTGAAGAAGGAGAGAAAAAATGATGAGAGTAATACATAGAACAATGAATGTATGTAAAAGAATGTATGTCATAGCATGTTAATTAAATAGTCTTTATTAAAGTAAAATGGCTGAAGGTGAGTTTAACTTTTGGAAGCCTTCGGCATTCCTTTTCTGATTGAAAATTGAGGGAAGAAGATATGATGCCCTGTGTTAAAAGGTGAAATGGGAAAGTGTGAGAAAGACATTGCAAGCACTGTGGTAATTAACCTGAACACCAAGACTGAAAGGTGGATGTAGTCTTCTCTCAGCCCACGAGGTTCAAATTAAACTTGACTTTTGCCAATTTCCTATATGCTATAAAACCTGCCCTAACCTAACTGAGATCTCTATATATCCATGATTGATCTCACCTTCCAGAAAGCTTGTCAGGCTGATGGGATCAATACCTCACTTTTGTACGTACATTGAGACCTGAGTATTTCCAGAACTGTTCCCATGCATGTCTTCGGAACCAGCAAGGAGGGTGCTGAGCCTGTGCTGTGAATAGGGAAAAATGAAAGAGAAGAAGGATGTGAACAAAAGTAAAAAGTAAATAAACAAAAAACTACAGATATATCTATGCTTGCATAAATCCTCAGACACTGTTCCTCTAGATACCATGCATTTTTCTACTAATCAAGGGAAGGAAAAAGAATATATTCTAATTACTTTTGTTTGATACAGAAAGTAAGCATAATTTTTAACTGTTTCATGTTTTCAGACCAATTTATGGCCAGTATTATGTCAAGCAGTCAAACATAGATAAGCAAGATACAGTCTTTGTTGTTGTTGTAGTAGTAAAGATAAAATCATTGAATATGGGCTTGAAAACCCTCAACTTTGAGGCTGTTCAAAAAACAAACTTTTATTAGAATGTAATTTTTGCACAATTTTGTCCCACTCAAATGGAAAAAAAATTGGACTGCTTGACCCATGTCTTTTTGTTAAAAAAAGTGCTCAGTTTAAATTTAAAGGGTAATTTTAGTTTTTAATTTTTAATGCAATTTATATAAAATTCCATGATTTTTGGAACAGTCCAGTGGGAGACACCCCACCCCCCTCCAATCCCTGCATCTGCATTGTCAACTTGCCTGATGATATTTTGGAATCTTATAGTATTTGGAGGCTTTTATCTTTTATTTGAATGCCAAATGCAGGGATTGAGAACTCCTTTGAATATCTGGGCTTTGTTTTTCATCTTGAAGTAAATCTCAAACCTTCATGTTTCTGAAGAAAATCCTGTAAATGCTAATCTTGGATGTTAGAAAAAAATCAGCAAGGCATATGAGAAAGAACCAAGTATTATTCCAGAATTTCGTAGTTCTTGTATTAGTTTTGTGATTTTTGGATACGTACTGTATCCCAGTATGTGAGGAAAAAGCAGAAGCTAGAGACCAATTTGACAATCTGAGATTGTAGTCGTGTGGGGTTTTTTTCCATCCCCCTTGCTTATATTAGATGACTGCAGGAAAGAAGGGTGGTGGTGGGGAAAGCGCCTGAGACAGATTTGTTGATCACATAATGGTGCCAATTGTTCCCAGGGAGCAGTGAATGTTTCTGCGACTTAATTGTCCTCCACAATGAGTAACATGCTCTGTCTTGTACTAGGGTAAATCAGTGTTTCAGAAAGAGAAACATGTGACGTTGTCTTAACTATCTGCTTACTATTAGAGTTGTTTCTTGCTTGGCATTATAAAAATGAGCTAAGTAGAAGTCACATCCATGCACAACCTTTCTCTTTCAAAAGTGATTAAAAAAAAAAAAAAAGGAATAAACATTTCAAGTAAAATCCTGGCTTTGCTTGGTGCAGTGTAATGAACTTCCATGGGCCCAGACTCGGGACTACTTTTCCTAGTAGAGACCTTCAGAAACTCCCTCTTCTTCAATGGGACCTGGCATCTCTGTGCAGTTTGGTTTTATTCATAGCACTCTTCCTCATCTTTTACAACTGCTTTGTGTGCAGAAGTTTCCTGACAGTAGGAAGGGTATAGTAGCATTTAGTTAGAGAAATCTCCTTTTTGTAGCCCATATTCAGAAGAGAATCTAAGTCAATGAACCTGAAAGCATGTATAAATATTTTATGAAGTGAAGACCAATATGAATATAGGGATTGAATGTCTGGTAGAGATATGAAAATTGAAGTCCCAGCAAAACTGAAATCAATGGAAAAAAATTGCTTCAATGGATAAGGTGCCCCTTGCTGATTGGTATTTCTGGTCACCTGTACACAGCACTAATATAAGCTGGTTTTATGTCAAAATAACTTATGCTGAATGTGAAGAGTTTTCATTAGGAAATTATGGTGTGATTTTTTTCTTTCATTAGGAAATTATAATGTGATTATTTTATTTTTTGTTCATTACTTACAAGGGCAGCCAACACCTAGCATTCTTTTGCTAAATGTCATTGTAAATTCAAGTCAGATATCTTAAACCAACAAGGCCAAACAATTTATTCTTTAAAAATGTGGAAAGAGTCGGATAGATTAGTAGTTACGTTATGCTGCTTTAGGTTTTTGTGCATTTTGGTGGTTTTATGAAAACCAGATCATGTCTAACAAACCTTATAAATCTTTGATGAGGTGGCAGTTTTGGCAAATAGTATTAATACAACATATTTAGGCGCCTTCAAGATTTGCCATAACATCATTTGGGTGACTAGAAAACCTGGAATGATGCAAAAAACTCCAACAAACCCAACAACTGAGTGCTCATCTCATCACACGGCCAAATGATAATCGCCCTTGTGAGAAGGTTTGTTTCTGGTAGAGTCTTGACAGCTTCTATCTCTGCCTTATGCTACTTAATGTGGTGAGCTGGTAGAAGATGCTGGTGAGGGGAGGGAGGTACATAGGCCAGAAGGGCAGTGTTGTATTCATAAGGACAGCAGCAGTTAGGTATTTAAACCTGGCTTTAGTTCTGGTCTCTGGAGACAGAGATGAGCCGTGAAAACCATTTAAAATGGGGAGAAATGTGCTTTAGGGAGAATATATGGGAGCTCAGCTGATTTTACTTACTAAGTGGATAGTGGAGAACTGGCTTGAACTCACTGTCCAGGCAGGTATGTGTGCTGGTTTAAAAGTAAACCGGCAGGAGAAATGAACCCAACTCAAAAGAGTTTAGAAGCCAGAACTACAATTTAATAACAAGATTACAATAGATACACTGATACACAGGAAAATTGGTTTTAGCCCACAAAACCCAGTTGTACAACTCAGCCCCCG
>JAVJGI010000060.1:10983782-11016793 GCA_035590275.1 Ibycter americanus | reverse complement strand
GAGAGGGTATAGAATACACAGTTCCAGTTACACCCACACGGTGATAAACTGGTCCCAGCCACTATAACTAGGACAGTATGTGGAGAAAGCATGGTAACAGATGTTTCTTAAGCTTTCATATAATCCACTGCCTGAAGACTGCATTTGGGCTAGCTGAGACCCAAGTTACAGCATATACTTTAACATGGTGTGGCATTAATTGTTGGAAGAGTTTACTAACAGTTGTATCAGGTTGAAACATTAAATGAACCCTGGTGGTATTCTGCTTTGAAAAATAATTAATTTAGGACAATCCTACAGGGGTCAGCCTTGAACACAGAAGCCTTAGCTGGCTCTGGATGCTGTCTCAGTTGGGCAGTGGGAAGGTGTTTTAACAGTTGTGACCCAGGATGGAAACTTGTGCGTTTGCAGGAAGTCTGTCATGAGTAAACACCATCATTAGTAAACCTTGTCGGACCTGAGGCCAGCCCTGTGCGTGAGGCAGAAGACATCATCTGATTTATCCTTGCTTGCACACTCATGATGCAAATACAGAATGTATTGTTTCTGTCTTAGTACAGAAGGGAACAGGGATGAAACTGCTTCTCAAACTGTGCAGCAGCAGCAGCAGCACAGTGTCTTTGTTTGCTCCATTCTGCAACGGCAAGTCTTCAGTCTGCAAAAATAACCACTTAGCTATTTAAATCTCATCTGGCGAACCGTGGCTTTTGTTTCTGATTTCGTAACTGCTGAAATAAGTGGATTTATAGTGACAGGCAACTGGTTTTTAGGGACAAAAGCATGACACGAGATAGGTGATTCAAAATAAAGACATTTTCTGTAAGAATAACAGATCAAGATATTAGTTATAAAAACACATATGCGAGAAAGATGGCTTTCCTTTCCTTTATTTTTTTTTCTTTTCAACTGTCTACCCACCCTAAGAGGGTATCTCCTGTCTTTTGGCCATTCCTGTTTGCTTCTGCTCCTTTCTCAGTACACTAGTGTTTTCCTGTCAGAACAGATGTAATCGGTGGATATATGCAAGTGGGTGCATACATTGGTGTGTATTTGTACATGCATGCATTCATGGTCCTTAATCACTTTGGGGTTAATTATGATTAATTTAGACTTTGATTCCACCCCTTCCTGCCTGAGTGGAGAGCATAGTGGTGGGGGTATTTTGTCTGATGTCCGCTCAGAGCTACGTTTCTGTTGTGTTGACCTCCTCCTGCCTTTGCTCCAGGATCATCAATCAAGGGTAATTTTTTTTCTTTGTAAATCTTAGAAGCTTACCAAAGCCCAGATATTGCAGTTAAATGACCAACTGAGGACATTTTCCATATGAGATTTGGAGATCTTGGTGCGTATCTGAGGCTGACTTTGGCTAATTTAGTAATTAATTACTCTACTGTATGTATATGTTATAAGGTGAACTGTTACTGTAACTGTTCCACAGTCCCACGCCCAGAAGTGTTAGCTAGTCATATTCTTCATGGTTTCATTTAAAGGCATTTTAGCAGCAAGGCATTTGGACAAAGTTAATCCCAGAGGGAGGGATTAACTGCTTTTAAAGCATGGGTTTTGAAAACTGGCATGACGACAGAATTCAGACTCTCTTTTTCTCTTATTATCTTAATGGAAAAATTCCCTCGCATTGTATGGTTGTTTTGTTGGTTTTTTTCTGCAGCAGCCTAATGGTGATATTGTGGTGATTGTCTGGTTAGCGTCTGATGTCAGTGCTGATGTTAAGGTATGATGAGGATGCTGAAATGTTCGTTCTGTCTGGAACAGGCTGGATGAATAGAAAGCATCCCACAGGGTAATTGTGGACTTGGTAAAATGAATAGCATGTATGCATTGAGTACCCTGCTTAGAAGATCTTATGCCTGTAAGTACACTGTGTAAAATGGTAAGGGTAGAGTTTTGACTAGTTAGGGGGGAAAAAAAGGGATATGAAAACCAGAATTCCAGGACGGGGCAGGGGGAATTGTTGAATTGGCCTTGGCTGACTCCCTGTATATAGGGAATTTCAACCCAGGGGTGGAAGCTTATGACATTAACAAGCAAAAGAAAAAGAGCAGTGAGCAACTGCTTCCAAACTCTTACAGGAGGGGACTGAAAATGAGCAGTCCCCTCCCAGGCTGTGTGGTTCTGCCGTAGGAGCGTCCCCTTCCTGGGAATGCTGAGATGTGTGTTAGTGTCTAGAAGGTACAGTCAGGTGTATATCCTCAGGATGATACCTAACTTACATAAGGGATAAATTGTCCATAAACCATGAGAAAAATAATCTTTCCCCTGCCCTTTCATTCATTTCCTGGTAACACTTGTTAATGTAATGCAAATTTATGAGGCTTTTGGCTCTTCGGCTAGCACAGACTAGAGTAGTGCCACTGACTTCAGCAGAGCAGTACCAGTTGGCATCAGCTGAAGATATCATCCTTTAGCTATAGTATTGTTACTGCCTAGAGAGACTATAGGGTAATTGTACAGGAGGGGGGATATTTTGCTTTGGCACTGTGCTGCGGGTCGCTGGGCTTACAGCATGTACCTTGTAAGCCCCCGTGGCAGGCTGCTGTGTGGCAGGCTTGTAGTCTGGTGGTCTGGCAGGTACGCTTAAGAGCTGCATACAGGTAGCACTGAAGAGCCTTGCTTCACTTGCTACTGCCCGAGGTCCTTTAAGCTCGGATGACTCCAAAGATAACCCCAGGGAAGGCTGTGAAATTGGAAACCCGGTGAACTTGCTATTAGGGAAGGAGTTCAGCTGGTAGTAAGAAGGATTATCTTTAATAACACCCTTCTCTGATGGGTTGCATAGTTAGGAGGAAGAGTGCCCAAGTGTTGTTTTGCCTTGTGAACTTCCCAGCATGTGGAAGGATGTCTGGAGGCTGAGTGGTTACAAATACAAAATGTCAGGGGCTGGTGCCTCCTGTCCTCTCTATGGAGTGTCTTTCTTTAAACTCTCTGCCACTAACTGTGTCAGGAGAAGGAACTGAGCACTGACAACCCCAAAAATGCACTGAAGTCCCTGCAATCCATATGGGTCTAGAGCCAATGGCACTGTTTAGTTTTCCAAATAGGCTTTTTGGGCATTTCAAAGAAATGTATTCTGCTACTACTTGCTGAAATGTATTTTACAATTCTGTGTGCAACAAGTAGAGTCCTGTTCGGGCAGCTGCCATGGGGACAGATCATGGCTCTGGCTTTCCTGTTGCGATGCAGGTTAGCCATCCATCTTGCCTTGCTGAGGAGTCACTCAGTATGACAGAGGAGCAGCGGAGGGGTGATGCGCAGTTCCAAGAGCGAGCAGGCACTGCTCAGGGACACGGGGCAGCCTTCCGGGCAGCCCTGATGAGTATCCTTTACTTCTGGTACTGTACTGCGCTGCTAGTGCGTGTCTAGTTTGCTCTTTTGGCCATTACAGCTGTCTGCATGTCATCCTTTCTCTTGAATATCTGTAACTGGCTTTATTTTCCCTACCCTTACTTATGCTTTTAAAACGTGTCAGTGAAAATTGTGTAATATAAACTTAATTAAAGGCTTTTCTGCATGGGGAATGTCAATGTTTGATTTCAGTACTAGCATACTTTGTTCATCTACCTTGGCTTTTTCCTCAAAGGAGTACAATAGCTTAAATATTCCAAAGAAAGGGTTCAAATACAGGGTTATGTGGGCTTTGCCAGCTTATATTCTCAGGTCTGTGGGGTTTTCTGAGGTATTTTTGTGGCCTTTTTTTTCTTTTCTCTTTTTCCCCCTTGGGCATGGTGAAGGTAGGAGGGGATGTAGAAGTAACTTTCCTAAGACTGTGCCCTGTGCTTTTTCTGGCCTGCTGCTCTGGGCTTTCAGGAACTGTCACGGGATGCTCTTATTTTCAGAACTATTTGCAATTATTCTTATTTTAACTTATTTGTTGTTGCTTATGCTGAGTTTCACTGTTGGGTCACTAATGGAAAAGTTAATATGAATCTCAGTTGTGAAAAAAACCGCTGAGGCATACTTTCCAACAGACTGGGATAACGAGCGCTGTCTTGGGTTTATTTCAACCAAAAAGTAGGATTATGGTGGCAAATAGCTGTTGCTTAGAGAAGAGTTGTAAGAAATGAAGTGCAACATTAAAGGATGGGATTTCTGTTTTCAACACTCAACAGGGTAAAGACTTTCTAAGGCACAAGCTCTATCTGATTCATCATTTGATCACTGTGGTTTGATCCATACATGTGATGGGCCAGTCCTTCATTTATTTGACTCCTTTTTGACACAACGACCTGTGTTGAGGCCTTCCAGTTATGTGCTTTAAAGGCAACTCCTTGAGAATTTCATTGACTGTTCCTAGCCTTTACACTGGCAGAAATGGTGAATATTTATTTCCTATTTGCCTTCTCTGTGTCACCTGTGATATGGTAGATGCTCTTCATGCTTTCCTTCTCTGATTTTTTTCTAAGATTGGAAATTCTCTCCCCTGGCAGAAAAGTTGCTTCCTGCCTCTAATCAAATAATCATTTTATCTTTTCTTTTTCTATCCTTAAGAATTTCACTCTTTTTGAAGGAGACTGGCCAAAAGCACAGACAATATTAAAGATTAAAGTGTATTTTGTATTTATAGTTGCACAATGATGTTTTGGGGTGTGTGTGTGTGTTGTGGTGTTTTTTCCTTATCCATTTCCTGTAATTCTTCCACTTTTTAAACTACTTCTGAGCAATGAAGCAGCATGGTTTCCTTCCCCATGAGTCTCTGCTTAAGAACTTTCTGCTGATTCATGAGGCATGTTTTCTGTTTCAACATTTCCTACGTTTCTAAGTATGCCATCCTTCGCTGGATTTTTGTGTGGCATCTGAGGATGTGGTATTTCGGATTTCAGTTTACTCAAGATGCTAAGAACACTTTTTAGACCTCAGAAAATCAGGCAATATCTTTGCCTGTGGAAATTAAGTGATGCTTATGGAAACCAACTTTGTCCAGAATAGAGTACTTCAGCGTGCTTACAGCAGGGCCAGAATCAGGCTGAAGTCTTCAGATTAGTTGTCTCTGTGAAGATCTATGTGTTGCCATCCTAGAATGGCTTGTTTCCTTCTTAAAAAACAATTTTAGAGAAATCTTTGTTACTGGACCTCATTGGTATATTTTCCTTAAGTAAGATGAATTTCTCTTACAGCAGATGCTTGCATCTTTCAAATAGTCTTGAAGCGACATCCTGTGTTGCTTCCATAGCCTAATCTAATTTGCCAGTTCCTAAGCACGGAATCAAAATTCAGTATTGCTAGGCTTTAGTTTTCCAGTTTATCTACATCAAGATATTTTGGCTGTTTTTTGTTATTCAGGCCCTGTATGTTTCATCACTGTTCCTACACTCAGCAATGCGGGTTTCATAACATGGGCACTTTGCAGAAGTATTTGTTTGCGTTACAAACTCTATGATAAATGTGACATGCAGTCTAATGCCTCAGTACATGTTATCATACAACTGTTAGGAAGCATAGGACTTGTTGCATGTGAGGTACTATTTGAACAAAGCAATGAGGAGCAATATGGGTAATTTTCCTCAGAAGTCCTTCCTTATCTGTTCCAGAAACTGGCTCTAGGGGGCTTTCCAGCAACACTGCGTAGTCCTTTATATATTTCCTCCTAGGTCTCAGGTGTATTATTTGTAAAATTACATGTCAGATCTACCCAAGCATCACTAAGCTTTGTATTGGAACAATGTACAAGAAGAGCTGATAAATGCGCTCTTTAATTACCATTTCCTTTTTTTTTTTGAGAAAACAGAGCCACGAGGGAAAAAGGAAGTTTGTTCTTTGGGTGTGTATCTCAATTAATTTTCTTTATGTCCCCAAGGTCCCTAAGACACTTAGGAGGTGTCATGATGTCTGGCTAATCTGAACCATCTACTCAATGCTGGCAATGTGAGTGCCCTCCGGTGCAGACCAAGGCTCTGATCGCACAGACAAGCGCCTGTGGACTTCGGAGGCTCAGCCCAAGGTCAGTAACCTGCCTGCCTGAGCCTGCTGCTCTCTGACGCACCTTTCGATGAGCTCAGACTTCTGTGAAGTTTGCTCCCCCTCGCTGGTGCTCCAGATAAAGGTTGTCAGGGTGTAAAGGCAGCGGTGCAAAAGCTAATAAAGGAAGACCTCGACCATCCATCACGGTTACAGACTAAACAATTCTGTATTGTTGAAGAACTGGCCCCGTTTTATAATGACGATAAAGAAACCGCTATGGAACAAAACCAGCAATGTTTCTATGTTTAAGGAATATTTTAAGGGACTTTCACTCTATCTTCCGTATGTGCCAGACAAAAAAGCATGAATCAAAGCTACCTGCTAGGGTTAGATTTGCAAGAGGGTTACCAAATGAAGTGACTTATTTGGGGCTCAGGCACTGAAGGGAGTAAAACTGAGAAGACGACAAAAGACCATCATGATAGCAGATCTTATTTCCCATATCATGAATAATTCGGGGTTTCCCATAATGAAAGGTTTTGCGAACATCTCTCTGTGATCGCTAATGCCCAGGCTCTCAAAGGTATGAAGGACCCGCTGAGAGCTGGCAGCTGGATCCAAGAAGAGAGAATGATTCCCAGTCAGTGCTATTCCTCTCTCTTCATATGAAACCAGAGCAGAAGTGAGACAAAGAGAAGAACAAGAGGCATTTTGCCTGTTGTTTCTGTTGCCCCATTTCTGCTTATTGTTCAGCTGTAACTTCAGTCTTGAAGGCAGTTTCACGTGAAAGATTTTTTTTTTCCCTTCTCTGTAGGGTCAGGTCAGGTTTAGACTGGATAAAACCCTGGCCTGCAGATTTTAGCAGCATCAGAACCTCCATACTTACTGGTTCCTCTATCTAGAGCATCCCAGCTTTTGCTGTTGCACCCTCTAAAGCAAAACTGCCAAAGAAACATTTTTTTTTTAAAGCTTCAAGTTGCATATTTTTTCCCATAGATGTTATTCCTTTGCAAATGCAAAGGAAGACTCTGGGCAGAAGCTGGGGAGATACGTTATTGTCCTTTACTTCCTTGCAGCAGCAGGGATTGCTCAGATTGCCCTGTGCTGGGGGCATGTCTGTGGAGCACAGCAAAGGCCGTGACTGTAGTGGACACCAAGTTTCTGCACAAGTGGGGCATTCTCTTGTATGTTCCCCAGGATCTTCCCAGCTTCTGTCAGGTATGGGCCTTCCATCGCTGCGAACATGAGTGGGGCAAACCTTACTGCTACTGGCGAAAAGGCAGGAGCATCTGGCTGAGATCATGATGGAAAGCATTCATTTTAAAATTGTGTTCTCTGGTTTTTCACATGGAAAGAAACAGTTTGTTCTGTGTTTCTTTCTGTCACTCGGTAGCTGTAGCACAGCTTTATAGCATTTTAACATGCAGATGTCATGCAGAGTTCATACAAGACAAAGTAAGTACGGCTAACGATGTATTATTTGTAACTCCTCAACCTGAGTGGACACCTAAATAGTCTCAAGAGGAATCCATTGCCATTGTGCAAGTGTCAACCTAGTCATCTGTAGAAATCTTAAGGAAGTTGCCTGCAGTAAGAAATGATGGTATTACAATGCAGGGTTGTTTTAATTTTTTTTTGTTTTGTTTTGTTTTTTTGTTTTGTTTTTTTGTTTTCTAGGAACAGTGTGCAGGGGTTGCGCTCACTTCATTCTCAGAATTGCTTATGCCCAAGACAGATGCCTGCTGGGGACTCTCAGGAGGCATATTTTTGTTGTTTTGCATTGTTTTTCTACATTTAAAGGAAGGACCTCGTTCTGTGAACTAGTGACAAAATATGATTTACGGGGAGAAGTGTTGGCTCCTGACCCCTTTGTTATTACTAGTAGCTATTGAAAATATGAAGTGTGGAACACCGAAAATAAAGTAAGATGTCATCTGCTCTGCATTTTTTGCCCAGTGCTGTACATATGCCCATAAAGCTTGTGCCCACCTCTGGAAACAAGTAGGTACATGATTAACTTGTTACCATATGTTGTTCCAGAGGGTACCTCTATGAACGTTTGCAAATGCAAGGACCGAATGTGTTATCTAATAGACTGTGACAAAATTCAAATGTGTTTGTACCTGGGGAACAAAACCAGGTCATTACTAGCTCTGAATTTTTTTCTTCTTTCTCCTTTAAAGCAGTTGTTCACAGGAAAAAAATACGACATGGCTCTGTGGTCTTTGAGGTAAGGAGCATCCTACTATTCCCATTTAACAATAGTCTTTCAAATAAATATGCTGCCTATTGGCTCAGCCAGTGAGATTTGTCACACGTACACATGCAAAATATATTTCAAAGACTTATCTGTCATGTAAGTTTTTAAACCTATTTCCCCTCATTGTAACTTTCTGGCAATTAAGGCTACTGATTTACACGATAGCAATTTAATCTATTGTCTTGAGAATCAGACGGATGTGACGTTTGGTCTTTATCTTTCCTTTTAAATGAACAAGAGTTCCTGGCTTGTACAAAAACAAGACATTTCAGACCAAAGCCATTCCAGTCCTGTCTTCTGAAGGAACACGGAAACAATGATGGTTTAGGCTATAGGTGGCAACTGGAGGAGCTTCTTGTTCATGTGCAAGAGGAATCTCGCACAGAAGAAGGTACATTCGTTTCTAATTAAGCCAGTGATAAAATTATAGAGGGTTAAACACTGGCAGCTCTTACTTGATTGTATTCTGATTTGTTAGCGGCACCTGCTCTATTGGAACTGGAGGAAACCAAGCCTGTAGCTTAGAATAGACTGGGAGGTGGAAGGGGGCTGAAGAGAAGGGTTTTACACCCTGTCTTTTTTCTTTGCCTGCTTTGTAAAACTGAAGGATTAACAAAGAAAAGCAATATCTGGTTCAGTCACAATAACACAGTGCATGCACTAAAAATACACTAGCAAGTGTGTAATCTGAGAATAATGCCTATTGTTTTCTTTACCACTCCTTTGTAGCTGCATTCCCATGCAGTTGCCACTTCTTAGCTATCTTGCAGCAGTAACAGCCTTTTGTCAGATTGGCATTTGCAGCATTATATTAGACTGAGTTTTATGATAGATCTTTCTTTTCCCATCTTCTGTAAATAAGGCAAGCTCAGTGTTTATTTATGTAGCTGTGAATTGGACCTACATAATTGACATCAATAAGAAGTGTGTGTCTGGAAACTGAAATCAGAATTTGTCTTTGCAAAATATGTTCTAGTCTCTAATTGGAGGGTTCTTTTAGGGAAAGCTGTCTGGTATCCTGGCATTAATATATTAAGTATGGTATATTTAAGCCTCTCTAGTTTCTTATATGATCACTGAAATTAGCTCACTTAGATGGAGCTCCCTATAGCTTTCATCCATTAACTGCTAATGTCTTATGGCAGAATGCATCTGTAGTTCACCATCTGCATGACACTTATATCCTATAATTAGTTTTAAAGGCCTGGCAGTACAGGAGGTGGATTATAGATGCATGGAGAACAAAGGCCGATGGTTTGGTTGTAGAAAGCAAGAGGCAATGCTAAAACTGATTTTGATGAATGAAAGGTTTCACCCTGGCTCTCTAATCTCTGCACAATTTCCTTCCTTTACTTCTTGCCCCTACTCTCAAGCGTATTATTACCCTGAAATCAGTGGATTATAAGCATGTGGTTATAATGGTCTGCCATCCAGACCTGTTGAATGTTCTTTCTGTATGTTCTTTCCTTTTGTGGATGTTTGGACAGGATGCAAATCCTGTGCAGCAGAGGTGACTTCTACTGGAGCCAAGTTGGCTGGTCCAGTGCAGTGTGCTTCTTCATGTCGAGTTGCCTGATAGTCATTTGTATTGAAGGGTTTTGTTTGCACAATGTATTATATTGGGTAAACCAGATATATATGTGTACATTGGGTTGCATTTCCTGTGGAGGTAGCCCACATTTCCCTGCAATGATAAGTGAAAATAGGAACAAGGAATAATTATTCTCCTATATTACCTATTTAAAGAAGCGTGGGTGGGTAACTGAATTACTGTGTAAGTCTGCATGCATTCTGGCTTTCTGATATGTTGTAGAATCTCAAAAATGACTTTATAAAGCAAGGCTAGAAAATGTTGAGTTGTGAAACAAACTAAACGCCCCAAACTAAGAGTACTCTAATCTCTCTCTGTTTCTTGATTTTTGACAGATGCTCCTCTTGACAGTGCTGCTAACAAACTTACTGCTGGCCACTGTAATATCAGGTAGGAAAACATGTTTGTTTTCTGATGTCTAGGAACTGTAATGTGTTTTCAGTTTCTTCTGTGAGATTCCCCACCGCCTCCGTTTTGTCCATCTAAATCTGCAATCCTGGCTCAGGCAATATTCTCATCACGCTGGAGACATCAATAAAGTTACTCCTTTTGGCTCCTTACCTTGCAACAAGCACTGCCTTGAGTCATAAAGACTCCCTGAAGTCAGTGGTGTTTGGCTGCACAAACTATGAGGCTTTGCTACTGCCTTATTGATTTTAATGGGATTGCAGGCAGGCACAGATGAATGAATGCATAGTGTTCCTCGAAGGATCAGGACTGAAATTAGTCATGCAAGGTTTGGGCCAGTAGGGCTAAAGCAAAAAAGCCATTTCACTAAAGCATGTAATAAAAAAATCTGTACTTGATCCTATGGGCAGGCATACAGTCTGCCTAGAAGCTACAGCTAAAGGTCCAGGGCATGCAGTGATCCATGGTGATAAATTCCAGCAGATATATTCCTGAACTGCAAAATGATTGTTTTACATTGCAAGTTATGTTCTGTTTTGATATCCAGGATCACGAGGTTCTTTGCTTCAGGAGTCATCTGTTTCCCGTTGCAGCCTTTTTGGGAATGATCACATCAAAACTTTTGATGGTTCTTTCTACAATTTTGCTGGAGACTGCAGTTACCTCCTTGCTGGTGACTGTCACAAGCACTCCTTCACACTCTTAGGTAAGTCTGAGTAAGAAACCAAGACGTGCAAATGCAAAATGTTGTAGGGATGTATTTCTACCAGGTTCCATCACTGAGAAGAAAAGACAAATAGTTGCCCTTTGTCAGATAGGATGGACCACTACATAAAAGGATTTTTTTTTTTTTTTTTAAATTGAAAGTAGGATTACTTCTAAAGTAATTCTGTCATTTTGGTTTCTGTTATCCCTTGGTAATATAGCTCACACATAACTAAGCTGCCAAGGAATAGAGATTTTCTTACTGGCTCTTCTAAAGAGGGAAAGTGAGTGGTTTTTTTTCATTTTGAATTTGCTAGGGGAATGTGGCTGTTAAAGCTGAGTACAGGAATAGAACTAATTTTACCTGTAGGCTAAATCCCCCAAGTAAGAAAAAATCCCATCCTGAAGGACAAAAGGCCTTTGAATTAACATGAGCCAGTGTTATTCTTGGGGACAGGCAAGAGCTGATATGAGAACCAAAACTGTATTTTACTTGGTAGATATTCTTATATTCACTAATAACTGTTCTTTATTAGTCATAGTTTAAGATGACTTTTTACTGACTACAAGTAAATTGAAGTAAACTGATTCTGTCACTCTGAAAGGGAACCATATACTAACAGAAGTAATTTCCTCTTTCAACTTGAGCAACTCGGTACAAATTTTTTGTATGTAGAACAACCCAGCAGCATATGTGAAGTATGAATTGATTGCAGCATTTTATGTGATCAATTAAATCTTAAAAAAACCCATCAAAACAACCCATGAGTGGACAATTTATATTGGGCACATAAGCATGACACAATCTATTTTTTATTTCTATCTTAGTATACATGTGTGGGTTTGTTTTGGTTTTGGATACCTGGCTGTGAAGTGCAACCTGCGTTGCTGAGTAAAGTGTCTAGGTCTGGGCAGAGCTGGCTACCCCAGAGCAGAAGACCCAGAACAGGCAGCACATTGCACAGGGAGCTGCGGTAAAGTCAAAGCTGGACAATAGGCAAAAGCAGAGAAAGGACGGTGTCTGAACTGCCCACCCTCTTCTCTCTCAGATCCTAAGGAAGTTGTCTCCACCTCTATGTGCTGCTCCTTTTGAAAAATTCAGAGTGAGTTGCCTCCCCCCAGCTGCATAGCCAACATTGGCATCCGCCCCTAAAAGACCAGTTGAGACAGTTTAAGGGCTTATCAAGAATCAAGACAGCCAGGCTCGGCGCTTCCAGCAGTCCAATGGATTCAACTCCCTTCTCTTACCACTGAGCTATGGGTTGTTCTTGGGAGGAAACGTCCTGGCTTTGTCTGGGACAGAGTTAATTTTCTTCTTAGTAGCTGGTGCAGTGCTGTGTTTTGGATTTGGTGTGAGAAGGAAGGGAAAGAGCAAGGCAGATCATTGGGCACATCTCCTGTGCAAACTCCTGCAGTGTGCATGGTAGGATGGAGACTTCACTGGCAGTTACAGGGAGAACGTGAGTCCACAGCCAGTGCCAGGTCACGCACCTGCCAGTGGTTGATAGCAGCCTTCATCCTGGGACTATCTGTCCATTTTGTATTAAACAACAAAGGGATGAGATAAATGGATGGCTCTTGACAATGTTAGATGATATGTTCCCAGTCCTGCAGCATGTACTTAAAAGTTCTCCTCCTGAGTCCCAGAACTAACAATATTTGCTTATGTCTCATCTCTTCAGGTGACTACCAGGATGGGAAGAAAATTGGTTTCTCTGTGTATCTTGGAGAATATTTCAATCTTCGCTTCTCTTTAGATGGAGGTGTGATGCAGGAAGACAAAAGGTACCTGTGGGAACAAGTATTCCAGCAGAAAAAACTCAATGTTTTTTGTGTGTCATATTCTGAGAAATTCCTATTTTTCTTCACAGGGTTTCCATACCTTTTGCCTCCAGTGGCATATTTATAGAGAAGGAGGCAGGTTATTATAAAATATCCAGTGATGAGCATGGCTTTGTGGTGAAGATTGATATCAGTGGGAATATTCAGATATTCCTTCAAGAAAAGCACTATAATAAGACCTGTGGGTTGTGTGGCAACTTTAATAAATTTGCTGAAGATGACTTCAGAACTCAGGAAGGTAAGACTATGACTAACTGTATTTTAATATACTGTACACTTTTCCTGATGGGTAATTCAACAAAGATTTTGCTGATCCAGCAAAATGTTTCTACAAAACCTGTCAGGTACCTCATCTTGATGTGCTGAAAAGTTGCCTGACTAAGTTCTTTCATCTTCTTTTCTCCTGAAAGGAGGTTGCTGTCACATCTTATTCCTGAGCAAAGCTCAGAAGTCTGAATTTAACACTTTTAGAAGCCTTGAATCTTGACATACAGAGATAAAGCTATGGGCTAAACAATGTACAATATAGTGTGTGCAGAGACCGACTGGGAGAAGACCTGGCAAAAAAGATGTGAGGAAAACATGTTGATTCAACTTCTAATTTTTCATGAGTTATACAAGTGAGAGCAAGAATAGATAGTGTTGCAACAGCAGATTATTAAATCCTGGGGCTTGCTACTGGCAGGTTTGTACTTGGATTTTGCACGGGATGCTGTTCTATAAAGTCACTTTTGAATGATACTTCCCTGTCTATACGGGCTGTTGGACTGGAGGTGCACCTTCTATCACAGCAATTCCTAATGACAGGGAGTGACAGACTGCTTTTGCGGCTCTATACGCTTTTATGCAAAGCCTGCCGGTATGGGTAAAGACTAAGAGTTTTGGAAAAGTCCTGCATATGACTTTGAAGGACTGGCCTTGATTTGTGGTGTTTCAGAGTGTCTTTTATTTCTTAGCACTTACCTGAGAAGGAAGGGTTTAGAGTAAAGGTAGCTGATATATTAATAGGGTAAATTGATAATGTAAAGTATGTATTAAAAATGAATTATGCAGAAATAGAAAAGGAGACAAAGCAACTTGGAGAAAAGCCTGGCAGTGCTCCAGAGATGGGTCTTACTGACACTTGAGATACAGAAGCATAGCTTCAATGTACAAGAAAAAACTGCATACTATGTTAAAATGATGGACCAGTCCTTCAGCAATGTAAATAATAAGAAACAAACTCAGCTCACAGACTTACTTGGGAGGCCTTGGATAGCTTGATGTCTGAATGTGTTGAGATCTGAAGTTTACATCTTTTCCTCGAGACAGTAAGTAGGAGTGAGGCTATTATGAAAGGCAGGAGCAGAAAAGGAGACTGTATTGCCTTGGACTGCTCAAACGCAGACGGTTCTCTTCTGCTGCTCATGTTTCAATGTGTTTCATGCTGTATTTATTTTAACATGCCAGAGACTGTATCCTCCCTCTTAAAAAAAGCAGTGCTTTCACAGCCACAGATTTCCCAATGTAATGAAGCACATGACAGGGTCACTGCTTGGAAGAACTGTAAAATACTAGAGAAGGTGACAAGAGAACCTGCGTGGCTCTCACTGTATGAGGAAGGCCCTGATCCCTGTAACCTGCGTGGACATACAGATCTGTGATTTTAGCCTGAAGAACAGAATTGTATCTCAGCAATTCGGCCAGTCTTTCACTCTGATACAACAGACCTTTCATTTAAACTAATTTAGAAGGAATTAGAATTAATTATGTTTGAATTTGTTGTGTCAGTGAGTGACGTCACTGTGCCCACATGTTGTTTGTCTCCTTGGCAGCTCTGCTGGCGCGGTGGTTCATACAAGCATTTTTTAAATTGCTCCAAGTAAAACCAGCTTTTCATTAATTCAGACCATTGTTTTTTTAAGCTGTTGAAGCTAACTTCCAGGTGAGGGGCAACACAAGCAGCAGGGAGAGGTAATATTCTTTAAATGAAAGACCTAGGCAGCCTATTGATAGCCTAAGAAGCAGTTCACCCTTTTCTTTCCACTGCAGTTTTTATTTGCTCTCCTTACAGCTCAATTAGATCTCAAAGGTCAACCCAACCCAGCGTGTGAGCCTGGTGTAATGAATTAGTGATCTGAGGGCACTGAAGGGTTACCTTAAGGTTGCTGGTAACTCACCTATTGATGTGTCCATTGCTTCCTGTTAAAACCCGGGCATATTTCAATTTATCAGATGGGGTCCTCAGTGCTCATAAATTAGATGTATTTCTGAGCTGGATTTGTATTGAGAATAAATACAATAGGATCTTTGAGCTTCAGACTAATATGCAAAGGAAGCACAGTGTGCAAAGGAAAAAGACAATGATCTAATGTTGCCAAGATTATGGGCTCTCATCTGGGACCCCCTGGGGAGCACTATGCAGATCTGAATGTCAGAGGCAAGGGAAGAGAAATTACGCTGGAGGTTATGCATCAGGTGTTGTGCTATAGCAAGCGAGCTTGTCAGGTAGCTGAGATGCATTAAACCTTCCTCCAGGTTGTTTAAAGGCTGGGCAGGCACCTGCAGGTGTACTAGCCTTTCAACTGCTTTGATTTACACTGAAATCGTATCCTGTTGGGTTGCTGATAGCCCATGCCTGGTGGGGGGGGAGCCTGTAAGAACCACTGTGATGGAAAGAGGTCTGCAGCTGAAATGTTTTCTTCTGTCTCTCACAGGCTGTAGCTCACACGGGTTAAAAGATAATGCAGGACTTTTGTATCATCTTTGTATCTGCCTGCATAGGAGGAAACTGAAGTGATTTGATGGCCCATTTCTAGGTCGTCTTTGTGGCACCAGAGGACCAGATCACAAATTTGTGCAAAGTCAGAGTTGTCATGGATAGAATCTAGCCCATAAATGCTCTCTTTCATGTAGCATCACCCGTTTTGTCAGTTTCAACAAAATGGCAATGTTTATATTGAAAACATATGAAAACATGATCTTTCCGTATTTTAGGAAAAAAAAAAATATTGTGGTTTAATAACAGAGGGCTAGTTTGGTTTGGGTTTAGCTCCTAAGAAAGTGGGTTATGATATATAATTTCATTAATTATATTTGAATTGTTTTGAGGTGGTGGGGAAATGAGAGGTGAAGCACCTGCTGTATTACTGGATGTTACCACTTAAAGCAAGTAAATAAAGGAGGCGTGAAGGGAAAGGTGTTTAAACTTAGTGAACATTGTGTAATTGTTTTTCTTTTCTCTTGATATATTTATGCTCATGTTCTATAATCTATCCAATCGTGCTATTTCATGGCACTTTGTCTCCTCACTGTGTTTTGGTGTGGAAACTGAGAACTGGTAGTCTGAGGAGAAGATAACACACGTTGCTTCTGTATACACTTCTGATGCTCAGGTTTTGAGGTTCTGGAAGTCTAAGTCCGGTGACTCAAGCTATGATACCCTAGCAAATGAACATTGGTAGGACCCAGCTTTGAAGGTAGTGGCCTTAAGCAGTAGCTTTTGAACTTCTAAAAAAAAAATTCTCCCCAGTAGGTTAGTAGGTATCAGTTGCAGACACACGCTGTCATTCGGACAGAGAATGGAGCGCTGAGGCACTCTCATTGACAAGTTGGTTACTAAACTAGTTCATCCTGCAGAGAAGTGCCCATGTTCTGTCCAGACTTCAAACCAAGATTGATTATCTCGTTATGGTTGCTTGTTTATTGGACATGGCAGTAAAAGCAAGCCAGCTGCCCCTTGAGAGTTTGTTCTCCCACTTTAAGCATAACTAAAATATATATTTAAAAAAAACCCAAACCTTCTCAGAAGCTTTCCAGGGTTTGGTTGGTTGGTTGTTTTTCCCCTAGGTTCTAATGGAGGAGTTAATTTCTCTGCTTTTTCTTGCCGGCTAGGCTCTGGTCCTTTGTAGCCATCCTGTGAATGCTTCCAAGACTGGGTGATTGAACAAGCTCTGCTTTCTGACATCGTCATACACTTCTAACTGGTTGCTAGTCTTTGCTTATATCAGAAACATGAAGTTGAGTCCTTTCCAGATGCTCAGATATCTATTTGGCAGCCTTCAGCCCATGGCTTTTGCGTCTCATGATCATTGTCATGAGCATTTTACAACTGGGGATCCAAAGCACAGGCCAGAAAAGATGACTTCCGTGATACTACAGAGGAAATCTGACACAACATGGGTAACTCAATCCTGAAATCCCCTCAGGGCATGTACACATGAGCAAGTCACCAAAACCCCATAGCCTTGCAGCAGTGGTCAAAGGGCGCACTCTTACCTTGCAGAAAGTGTAAGGTAATTTCTTCCCAATGAGAGAGGCTGTAGTGCAAGTTCACGGAGCTTATTTGTGTGCCCGTAGCCTCAGCCTTTGCCTGATACCTCTATTGCTGGGCTGTCTCACGGTGATACTGCTCTGATAGGTGCTTGGATTTCTAGGTCATCATTAAAGTTTATTTGTGCAAAAAAGCTCATTCAAGTCCAACACAGGGAAATTAATCTATCATTTTTTTAATTGTGCATGTTACGCATTCTTAGCATTATGGAAGGAAAAAAAAAAAATTAACACAAATGAATCCAGTGTCCCCTTAGGCTTTTCTTGGCACTGGCAGGAAGTGCGTTTCTGGGAATCTGTCTCCAAATTACAAAGACATTAATGATAAAACAATACCCATGGCTAATTTTTGATGAAGGCTTGATATTCTGAGCCTGCTCCAGCTGTTGGCAACATATTCCAGCCTTCTAAGCTGCTGAAAATATGGAATATATGATACCACTAGAGAGCGAATATAGGCTAAACAGGTAGAAACAGACAGTGTCTGCAAGGAAAAATCTGATGTTTCAGGTAATGTTTTTGTTCCAGAAGTAGTATACATGCATATGACTGAATATGCAACTTCTTTGTGTGTGGTACCGTTACCAGAAGCTTTTAATGCATGTTCCAAACTCACAGTGATGGTAGTGCAGACTCCCCCGCACCCCCCCCCAAGAAAAATAAATCAAAAATTTTGGTCATTCTAAAATTCAAATTTCTTGGCATATTAAAGATTATCAGTAATTTTATTTTAGGTAAACTTAAAAGTTTTTGTTTGGCCTAAGTAAATAATCTCATTTTCTTTCTTGCATTTTAATTTGAAAGCAAAGGGGATAGATTCAAAAGGGAATTTAGCTGTCATTTACAAACAGTACAGATGAGGAAGACTTGCCTTGTACTTGTATCTTCATTATGTGGCATTTGTCTAAGATGTTAGAAAGCTGCGTTCATAACCAACTCTACTTATTCAGAGTTTGGAATCAAATTCAGTCATTTCTGTTGAGGAGTGTGCCTTCATCACTGGGCTGTAGAGTTTTGGAGATGGCTCTTTCCCGCTCTTGTGTTTAGTATTATTAATTTTATACTCATTGAACTAGAGAGGACAGGAAAGACTTTATAGTCCATGACTTCAATATTTCATATCATTAATTCGGTTGCCAATAGTTTTGCTTGTCTGGAACCACGTACTAAACCATGTAAAACTGTGTTTAAAAGAAACCAAACCAAAACCAAAGCAAAACCAAAAATCAAACAACACCCCCTTAAAAAAACCCCACCCCCCACCCCATTGCTTGCTAAATAACCAACATGTGAAGGTTTATGCACCTCTACTCAATCTATTGTAGTGTCTTGAACGAATTCTTGTATATACTTTACAGATGAGTTAACAGACCCTGGGAGAGTTAACCCAATGGGCCTATGGCCATATGGCAAAGCTGCAGGAGGTCCAGGGAAGGAGGTCAGGGTTCCTGCCTCCCACTCAGATGCCTTGAGCACCAGGTCATTATTGCTAATGCTTCGCCTTGCCTGGCTGTCAGGCTCAAAGTAAACAAGCAGCATATCAGTTTCAGATTTCAAAAGGGACTGGTGATTTTGAGACCCAGATATCATGGTGAACACTGATTTTTCCAGTTAAGAGTGAACACAGTCTATCTGAAAATCAGGTAAGTGAAAGCAACTGTTCTGACTGGAAAAAAAAAGGGGGGAGGGGGAAGTCTTGTGGAAAACATGTCAGTGTGGTGTGTGGTTTTGGTTGGTTTGTTTTGGTTTTGGGTTTTTTATTCTCTCCAAAGAGCCAGAGACATGAGTGCAGCAATTAGAGCACTAATAGTCCAACAGAATGTCCCTGGAGGTCCTACCTGCTGCTCAGATGGTTGGTATGTGGCCCTCTCTTGGGAGACCTTACCAGGGTCACCAAAGTGGTGGGATGTTTCTGCAGCGTACTAAGAAAGTGAGATTTGGGTTGTGCTTTAACAGCTACCTCCTGAACCCACCTTGCATCCCAAAAGGAGACTGCACGCTAACTAGCTGCCTGGAGTTCTCACCTGTTGCGCAGCCAGTTGGCATGCCAGTATGTCTGTACTGTGGTCCACATCAAGCACTGGTTCTCCAAGCACCTGTCTTGCATCCAAATGCTTTGTTTTCATTACATTTTGTGACAGCATCTATTTTCAACCCACTTCCTGTGAGACTTGAAGAAAACAAGTGCTTTAGCAAAAATCCCACCTTGGCGATACGGAGGGTTTCTGGGTCTATTGCTCTGATGAGCCCTGCCTAGGGCTTGTTTCTCCAGAATCTTGGCTGCTTAGAGAAAGAATAAATCTGAACACAGAAGGAACAGAAGGAAAACAAAACTGCTGTGTAGGAAAGGAAGGCAGTCACACTGCATGGTGGATACGCGGTGCCAGAATAGGCAGCTGAGCTGCCCGGCTGCTCTGTTAACAGTATCACCTGCACGCGTAAGAAACCCCAGGTTGTTTAAGTAGCTCCCAACTCACTTCATAGCTTCACATTAGAACTCTTCAGATGGCCAGTGAAACCTTCATGTCCAGCTGCTTTTCACCTTTCCAGGAGTATGGATTGCATCTTACTGTGTGTTTGTAAAGCTGCTTATTCAGCAGAAATACAGGTACTCTGCAGATTCTATTGAATCTGTATTATTGGAAGTAATAACTAACGATATTCAGTGAAATACTGTGCATCTTTAGTGAGTGTGTTGTTTACCACTGAGGACAAAGCTTCTGGGGAAAAGTAGGCTGGCAAACATGCACGCAAGGTTTTGCAGTGCTCTCATTTTAAAGTCATAGTGCCTCTCCAGCTGTTGCCATAGGTCACTTCAGGTTACACTGAACAAATTGCAGGAAAAATATACTGTCAGCTGATCTCTCTTAATTCATTATCATCCCAGATTTTTACTGTCGTATGTTGAGGAGGCTTACCTGGGGCAGGACCCTAAGCTATTGAGCAAACCCAAATTGTTCAAGTATTGCCTGTTCCAAACAACTTGTAGTTTAGTTTAAGGGCCCCAGGACTTTGCAAGGAGGAAGAACTGCTCTGCCAAGTTGTTGGCAAATCGCTTGTGCCTGTGGAATGGTCTGCTAATGTACAGACAGGTGCTGGCAATAAGAGGGTTTGAAGAGCAGATTCAAAAAAAACCCCAAACAACCCTACAAAACTTCTGAAACTAGTAATTTTGAAAAAAAATTTACTTGAAGGTATTAATCATAGAATAGAGTAGAAGAGTTAAAATAGTATAATTCAAACATTGCATGAAAGAACTACATAAGAGGTATAAATTTACAAGCATCACAGAAGAAAAAATATGGTGGAGGGAGAGAAATAAAAAAACAGATGACAAGCATTTCAGGGCCAGCAGTTGTCCCAACCTTCAAGTCTTAACTTGTGGATCAGTGAGGACCTGGTGGTACCTGCCAGTGGGAAGCCCAACGTGGCCGTGTGTTCAGAGCCAGAGGAGCACTATTTCAGAGCGGAGCCCATCTCCTATTATATATCTGTTAGCATAAGGCTGCATTAGTGCAAATAAAAGGGGATGTATTTAATTTAGCACCTTGCTTCTCATCAGACCGGATTTTGCTGTTACTCTAATCTTTACAAGCTGTGGTAATTCTAAAAGGTTGCGTTCTTATTGCAGGTTTTCTTTTCCTGTGCTGAGCTCTGGCTGCATAGATGAAAATTTCATTCTTTTTCCCACCTCTCCCTGTCATTCTTTCCTTGGAGTCTTCCTCCTTTGACATCTGCTGTGGGCCTAACATATGCTACATTTATAAGCCCCTAATTTCTAGTTTACAAAAAAGTCTACTAAAGGCTACTGGCTTTGTTACATCTGCCTTAGCATTCCCAGTATAGTTTTCACAACTACATTTTAGTTTAGGAACAGTTTTAGTGTTTAGTATATTCTGTGTGTTTGCACTTAATATACAGCAGGTAGCTCAAGGAAATTTAATTATATGTACATATCTATTATTATAAATATAAAAATATTATATAGAAATATTTGGGAAGCATTTCTCTTATTTTCCAGATATAGTCAGAGTCATATTTCAACATAGTCTCTGCATAAAGTCTTGGGAATGCGTTAACGGTGGCAACTGATACTCTCACAGGCAACGCAGCAGGGTTTTAAAATGCCAAGTTACAGAGCTGAGAGTCATGAAATTAACTGTTTTGTGGCAGGTACCCACAGAAGGAAGCAGAGGTAGTGCTGGAATCAGTCAGGCCGTGGGAGGCAAAAGGAGGAGGAGGGAACATTCCCTTTCTGGGAGGATCCCCCTTCTCAGAAGGATGGAAGCCAGAGAAGCCGAGAGGTGACCTCCATCTCCCAGGAAGCAGCAGCCATACAGATTTAACTCCTTCAGTTTTGCTTTTATGCAAAGTGGGTGCATATTTTGCCAAGCCTGTGCCAGGAGCTGCTGGTAATAGGACAGAGCATGTTTCAGGATAGCTTACACAGTAAGATTGTGGGCCCAACCAATTATGGTATATATTAAATTTCTTTGCACCCAAGATTTAGTGTCAGATAGAAGGAGAAAATCAAGGCTAGCTGGGATCAGGAATACTAATACTTCCTTTAGTTAGGGAGAGCAGCTTCATTTTTCTTGCCTCTCTAATAGGTCTTGTGTTTTACTAACAGCTTTTAAATAGTAGGAAAATGTGTAGGCATGCTTAAGCTTCTGCAGATCATAGCTGACCAGCAAATAACTCCTACCACATTCATGCAGGTATAAGAAGTGCTGGGAGCTGCCTTCTGCAGGCTTTAGTCTATTCTTGAGCTCAGAGAGGTCCTCTGCAGGAGGCAGACAGCCCAGATTACTTAAAGCGGTGTTTCTACGGTCATTCTATTTGGAATATAAATTAATCTGATACAATAGTTTTTATTTTTAAAAAACAGCTTTCAGCAGACTATGACATTGATACTAGCCAGTGATGACCACTTGTTGTTCAAACCCCTAAACAGCCATGTGCTTCTCCTCTTCTTCATTCACAGGGACCCTTGTGGGAAACAGTTATGATTTTGCAAACTCCTGGGCTTTGCACAGTGAAAACAAGCGGTGCAAGAGAGTGCAGACTCCAAGCAACACCTGCAACATTTCATCTGATATTGCAGAGAAGGTTGGTGCTGCAGGAATACCATTTTGGTTTTGGTACCCCTGTGCCTGAAGGCAGCTTGCCTGCCCTTTGGCAGAGGTACACAAACGCTTCCTTGCATCCATGTCTGTACCTAACGTGGTCCTCCTTCAGCAAGCAGGTAGGATGTGAGGTGCAGGAGATACCTGTTTTGGGTTTCTGAGGTGTAGTGTGGTCTGAGATAGTTACACTGGCCACTCATCTTGCTGCTGCACTGGAACAAGGTGCATGGCTCCTTGTGCAGCCTGGCAGGAGTTAACCACAGGGCTGGCAGTGGCCATATGTAAGTCCCTGCTGTGGTGCAGCAAGGCCAGGTGCAGGCAGAAGGTGGAAGTGACACATCCACAGTGCAGGCCTATGCTGTCTGTGGATGTTCTCAGCCTGCCTGTGAGCCGGCGTGGGGCTGGATGCAGGATGCAGCTGTGTGTGTGCAGTTCCTGAGCTGTAACTCTGTGCCCTCCCTGCAGGCTCTGGCTGGTGCTAGCAGGAGGATTTCTGCACTGGGCTGCCCAGTGCTGTAGAGAAGTGGCCTCAGAGGCTGCATGTTATGACCAATGTCTTATTTACATGCAGTGTTGAGAAAGGAACAGTTTACCCACTAGTTACTGAATGCAATTTTTCCTTCTTACTGCACTCTGCCTGTTGCTATTCCTTCTAAAACTGTAGTACATGTGTACCCTCCCTTCCTCTCCCCCATGCCCCAAGACCCAACACACAAACATTAAAGAGATAAACAAAGAAGCCAACAGCTCGTTTGAGCCTGAAGTGTGAGCTGCTGCCAAAGAAACTTTGGTATTACTTGAGAAAGGTGTGTATACGTGGTGCCTGTAGAACGAGGTAGTTGGTTCCCTTTCTGATCCCGCCAGCAGGGAAGCATGAGTTCTGAAGCCTCTGTGGGTGCCACCACCACAAATAGTATTTGTAAATGTGTTGCAGACCTGGGGGTTACCTGAGCGGGGACATTCTTCAGCCAGGCTATTTTTAACAGAGGAGGTGTTCTCTGTAGGTGTTGCAAAGGCTCTGTGCTACTATTTCACTTGTCAGGAGGAGGAGGTGGAGATTCCTTCAGCAATGCATAGAGATAGTAGCTTTGATTGTTGAAGAAACACAGAACTGCTTGTCTCAGCCAACTCTGTGGCCCTCTTTGCTGCATCATCCTTTTTCTTCTCCTCTTTTATAAGTATAAACATGTTCTTTCTTTCCCTTAGACACATGCAGATGGTCACCAGCTCAGGGAGAAAAGTAGGTTTGAGTATATACTGACTGCATGTGGTATTACAGGTTGTGACTGTCGTGGCATATTGAGCTGTCATCCACTGAGGGTTTGCATCTGATTTCGTGTACTCTGTTGTCAATCTGAATGATCTGGTGGGTGCCGGGTTTAGGTTTGTGGCCAAAATTTAGCCATCAGTTTCTAGCTATACAAGTCTGCAGACCAATACTTGTTAAACCAGGCCCAAATAATTTCTCAAGAGTAGTAGCACTTTCTGGAACACAGCTGCTCAACAGCTACTTTGGCTGCTGTTTTCCTAGTTACCTGGAAAATGCTAAGACTCAGACAAGCTTGCAGAGTTCTGACTTATTTATACTTCCACTAAGCTTTTGGATGGAGATGCTTGCGTTAGACATGCTGTGAAATTCAGTGATGCATGCTCGTGCCCCTTAGCGTTATAACTTCAATCTTGCAGCCTATAAACTTGGCTGAGGAAATACAGCAGTGATTTCAGGTTGTAAATCTCCAGCCTATGTTTCTTGCTTGAGCTGAGCTGGTGTGTGCAAGGGGCATTTCTGTCAGGGTCAGGACTGACTGAACACCTGACTTGAGTAATGGTGCATGGTGCCAAGGGTACACCCAAAGCGTGAGAGGTTTCAACCTGGCTGAGATGTCTTTTGAGGGACAGGACTGCATTTTAAACTCAGTTACAGCTCTAGGGCAGGGCTAGGTCTCGTGACTAGTAGTGGCTGCTGGAATTTTATCTATTCAGGCAAGTTTAATGTTTAGAAAATGTCAACATTGCAACTGAGGCCAGGCAGTGGCATGCAGGGCAAAATCCTGTCTGATGGGTAGACTGCAACTAATGTTGAGTTTTATACAGATCACGTTAAATATTGATGCTTTGTGGGATAAAAGTTTGCTCTCCCACAAACTGGGTGAAATTATCTTCTCTCTCATGTGAGTTCATGGGCTCAGAGAATTTAACATTGGCTTAATTTATTCACTGGGCAAGAATAAACACAGCGCTATTAATAGAAGTCCAGCAAAATGAGTGCCTGCTGAAGAATGTTTTTAATAGTGTGCTTTGTTTGCTTGCTTCAGCTTCAGGAATGTAAATCTCCTCAGGCTCCCAGCCTCCCTGCCCGCCAGGCGGTCAGCTGCTAGGTGGGGAAAACAACAGCTCTGGTTCAGTGCGGCCCTCCCACCCTGTCCCCCCACTCGGGGTAGAGCTGCAGTTTTCTTTGCCCTCGCAGCCCGCCCCCCCACCCCAGCATCCTTGCGGGGGTGGCTTCTGAACTCCTTTGCAAGATGTAGTGAAGCCAGAAAGCCCTGTTGCTCTTTTATCTTCAGATTATAGAAAACACAGGCTATTTCATGTTCTTTAACAAGGAAGAGCTCTTGCCTTGATTAATTGCTCCATGTATCAGCTGAAGGTCTTGAGCCAGCTCACACTCTTACCCTACTGTTGCTTTGGGCTTCTCCCTGCCCTCCACCTCCAAAACACACACCCCGCTTACATACAGGTTCGACTGCAGAGAGGTCTGCAGTCTGCAGATACGGTTTCATCTCTGATAAATGTATTCTTCTCCTAGGGCTGGATGCAGCTTGGCATCTGCATGGTGGAGCTGCTTGTTGGCCACCTTGTCTTGTGACCCAGAGAGCATGCCAAACTGGATAGTGTTGCAGGGAAGGAGCTACTGCCTCCCTACCATGCCTGGCTGCTGTTTAAATAGTTACTGAAAAGAAAGAGCCTCTCTGTGTTGTCTGATCCATTTTTTCACCACTTGGATGTGATCGTTTAGGCTACCTGTTCAATGAAGTACTGCAATCTAATAGCCTCCCAGATGACTAACAGCATGGGTAATTTGGATCTTGAAGTATAAAATGGAGTGATGTGGATAACTGTGGTAATGAGGCAGCCTTGCAAACAAAAATATGCATGTTTTAAAGCATTGAGATTGACTTAGGCCCTATTAGATGCTACCTTTATTTTCTAGATTTCACCTCTAATAGAAGTAGTGCATGGAGGCCACAGTTCAATGTATTTTTTCCTTTTTTTTTTCCCTTTCTTATTAGGAAACCATACCTGTAACGTGTTAGGTGTGAAAATGACTGAAATTAAGATTCAGTTAATTTCTGCTTTTGCTGAAATTCAGCTTTTGCTGCAATTGGTAAGGAATAGTCCCACTCCCATCCCACGAGTACTTCCATATGCAATAAAGAAGTAGCATTTATCCCCAGATCTGGAAGCAAGTGGGAGAGGTTTTCAGCTTTTTGACCGTAATTTGTAATGGTAGAGGTCACAAACAGGTCCAGCAAAGACATGGACGTACAATACTGTAATACTTATTAGGTGTGAAAATGAGACCTACTGTATCTAAAATCTCATCTTTCTGCTCCTGAAATATAGGGGTTAGCTGAATCAGCATTGAAGTGAAGTGATTTCTGTCAGTTGCTACCATGTTTGCTCAAACATACAGCCAGCATTTGGTCTACTAAACATGTTGGGTTTGGATGCTTTTTTACTTGGAAAGAAGGGAGGCTAAATAATTCTTCCTTTGAGTGAGCCAAAAGAAGATGTATTCCAAAAAACTATACCCAGTTACAACACCAAAATATACCCTTTCTGAAAGATCTGTAGAAATACTCCTGTGTGTCTATATACCATAGGGTTTAAATTCAAGGGAACGAGAGAGTGTCTCTGCTTTCTTCTACTGCTTTTTAGGTTATATCTCTTTAATGGCCATTCTTAAGCAACAGACAAATGCAGTTCATGCAGCAACAGAAGGCAATGCCACAGAAATTGGAAGAATGTACAAAATTCCACCTACAGCTCTGTGTGGTGGGGCTGGGGCAGAAAGAAGGTCAGCAAATTTCTGGTTGCAAAGGGTTGTCAGTGCCAGGACACTGCTAACCCATTTAAAGAAACAGTGAAAATAGAAATCGTGCAGAAGTCCAGAAGTCCAGGGAGAAGTTTCAAGACCTTCACCTGTATTTCAGATAGTGCAGTCAGTTCTGCTACTTTTAATCTTGCAGCCATCTGTACTTTAAGCACTGTTTCAGCCTGAGGCTTCACTCGCTGGTCTGTTGGTTTTAGCTAATTCTTTGTGTGGAGCCACTTCCAGAACTGTAGCTCCATGAGCAGGAGCGCTGCAGCAGCAGGTGAGACTGACAATATCTGGTGCTTATGGCATATATACATTGTCACCTAAGCTAAAGAACAAGGACCTTAGTTCAGCCTGATACTGAGTTTTAAAGAAACTTGCAGAATGGTTGAAGTTGGAAGGGACCATTGGAGACCATCTAGTCCAACCCGCTACTTGCAACACGGACATCCTAGATCAAGTTGCTCAGGTCCTTGTCCACTCGTATTTCGAATATCTCCAAAGCTGATGGTTCCACGGCCTCTGAACACTTGTTCCATTCTTTGACCACCCTCATGGTGACAGGTGGGTTTTTTTGGTTTTGTATCTATTTGGATTTACCCATAGTTCAGCTTATTTCCATTAATTCATCACAATAGTTGAGATATGCCTAAATGATGGGAAAAATTCAGCAATATTTTCTTGTATAAAGTCACCAGCAAACCTGAAGGAAGTTGAATGTCAAGAGAAAACTGTTTGTTGCTTTCTAACATGTATCACTTGGTTTCTTGATAATCAGTTAGAGCTCTGTCATTAGGTATGTTGTTACTGAACAAGACTATGGGGAGAAAAAACGGGAGAAGGTTTAATTTTATTTTTTGTGTGTGTATAATCTCTATTTTTAAAGTCACTTTCACATCAACATTTACTGGTATGTAATAAACATGGTCCTAAAAGAGGTTTTCTACTAGTTTTGCTGTTTAGTGGAATAGGCGAAGTCTGAGTTCTGTTGTAACATAACAGTTGAGTTGTATTACCTTTTTAACAAGGCTATTACCTTATTAAGAAAACTTATTAACGCAGCCCCTAAATGGGCTGATTGCATGTACTGGTTTTCTGTTGCGTGTGATGCTATCTGGATCGAGGTTTTGATCCAGGAGTTGCTGCACTGCGCATCCTCTGAATGGCTCTGAGCTCACTTTCAGTTATATCAGTTTCATCTTGAAGTGCTGCTTTAATAGCTTTTTTGGCTGCTTCTGTTGTTGTTCCTTCTACCCTTAGGGCACTTTTTCAGCTTTCTCATACTTCTGTGTAGTCCTAGAGCAGCACCAACCACCATTTATGCTATTCCTGCTCCCTTCCTTCTAGTCTTTTTTTTCCAGCTGGTTCAGCATGGTGGCTGCTGTCTGGGCATCAGAATTATTTCAGGCTGGAGCTGATTTTCTGGAGGACAATAATGTTCAGTTTTCTAGTGGTGCTTAGTTAGCATCGCTTTAAGTTCCCTGAGGCCTTTCTCAGAAAGTTCAAACCGCCTTTGTTTATGTGGTTGTTCACTGAGCACTTTGCTAAATTCTGAATATATTCCTAATGGGCCAGACATTTCTGGTTGATTTGTTTTCGTAAGCAGGATGTTCTCTCTTGGTTTAGACATGTACTCGTTTTAGCTGACCACCTGGACGAAACACCCTTTAGCAAAAATGGTCTTTTCTACTCAGCAGTTTTCCTATACAGGTGTGCTATCTGCCATTCAGAGAAGACATTTAGATGTCTGCTTAACTCTGTGGGGTTTTTTGTTCCCCATTTTTCATCTGCCCTCCAATTATTATTTTTTTAGCACAACAACTTGTATGTGCTGTCACCTCAGGCACTTGTTAAGGTATTCTGGAATAATGCATCATTACTATGAACTACTCTGAAGAATGAGCCCCCCCCCCCACCTGAAACATACAGCTTGGTTACATCTGCTTATATAAAACAGTGACAAATAAGTAGGAGAAAGTTATGCTTCAACTGTTTGTGCTAGGGTTGTATCATAAAATTATTTTTCCACTTATCTAAACTCTGTCATCCCTTCAGAAAGCTGCACTGAGGACCTCAGACTTACTGAACTGTGACATAATGCATACATAAGAGAAAGTCTGTTTGGGATTTGGGAGAATTGTTAGCCATAAACTAAGTTTTCCTTAGGTTTTTTTCACATGCAGCTAAGTTTCCCCTTGTTGCTCCCCATCTCACTGTGCAGTCCTCTCCTTACACTAGCTGTCACCATGCTGATTTAATTCAGGAGAAGAGCATAATAAATTGCTTTTTTTCTCTGGGTTATTTTCCTGCTATTTATCTGAGCTAAACTGACCTGTTGTGCATTGGACAAGCCAGCAGGAATGACAGGAACATGTGGCCAGAAGTGGGAAACAAATTTGATTGCTCAGATTCCAGTCAGACTCCATCTTTTACTCTGAAACTTACTCTGTTCCCTCATTATCCAAAAGATGGTCTGGACATTTTTCTTCCTAAGTACCTCAATTGTAAGTTACTCCCACTGCTGTGTGTGTCTTCCTGGTACTCCAGACACCACCTGGTTCTTCACTGGGTACGAAGCACCTCACTGATTGACTGACATGTTTCTGTGTGAAATATCCTTATATGACACTCTAATAATCAGTATATTAAGGTACCTTTGTGTATATATGGATGCAGCTCTCTACTAGCTCTTGACTATGATGTTATTTAACTACATGGTGGTATTAAATAATAATCATGATGTTATTTAACAACAGTGGCGACTGTGTTTGGAAAAGTTGGGGTTTCTCCCTTCTTTCTGAGACTATAGTAACTAATTTTGCCCCTTTTTCTGTCTCTTTCTTTCTGCCTTGCTCCTCACTTGTTTGTGCAGGGTGTCATAGAAACTTGCCAGCTGCTAAGAACATCTTTGACCTTCTCCCGGTGCCACCACAAGGTTGATCCAGAGCCATACCTTGATCTCTGTGAAAGAGACATCTGTGCCTGTAACCAGGGCATGGACTGTCACTGCTCAGTGTTCCTCGATTACACAAGAAGCTGCGCTCACGAAGGAGTGATTTTGGATGGGTGGCCTGAAGAGAGCTCGTGCAGTAAGCTGACAGGATTATTCTTAGGCTGCTTATCCCACATGAGATCATGCCTGCCTTGCGGATTTATATGCTGCAGCTAAATGCAACTGGTGCTTTTTCAGGATGTTGATACAGGCATGGCAGGTTAAAATCTGAAGTGCCTGTCACTTCCATTTATGTAAAGTGCCTTTGCTCACTCCCCCTTTCAGCTCTCCATCACCCGCTTTTTTCTAGAAGTTGTCCCTAAGGCAGGATTATTTGAACCATGTACGAAGAAGATCCTGAGCTGTTACAGGTCCCACCTTGGTATACAAAGTCATTGAAGACTTATCTGATACACAAAGGTATAGACCTGTATGTATAGGAGCTATTTCACATGTGGTTCAGATATATGATGTTATCCAGCCTGTATTTGTCGATGTCCTGGTGAAAGGCTCTCCTTAACATTTTTTCGTAAAGACAATTGTTTCATCCTTTATTTGCTTGAACTGATTACAGTGAAATTGAGATGTTGCCTTTTTTAAGCCAAATTTTGTCTAGGTTAGAGATCCTGATTGTATCTTGAAATGCTGCCTTTACTTAGCCCTGTTTTACTGAGGTCAGAGGTCCTGATTGCATCTCTGCTAAGATTTTGCAACAAGGAAGTACATATGTTTACTGGGATAGATTATGTTTATAGAGGAAAGGTCATGTTTGCACCCACCATTGATATACACATACACCTCCACTGGAGAACCCTGGTTAAATACATAAACACACAAGTGAACAAACAAAAAAATAATCAATCCTCTAATATCATGTTCTCAATGATTTTTCTCATGTTTTTACATTACACAGGAAGGACAATTTTCTTATGATGTTTATGTAAATTGACTTCATGGGGTAACTGACTGATTTGTACTGACAACACTTCTCTGGTAAAGATATTCTGCTGTTGGCCACCACTGCAGAAAACCGTGCCTTCAGGTTATGGTTAGGGCAGGAAGATACTGCCAACCACTTGTTCAAGGGAGGACCAGGGAGTCTTCTTTCTAGCAGTGATTTTTTACCTTTCCATTGGGACATAAAAGAGATGTGATGAAAATGTGTCTCCTTGCTCAGGGTGCAAGCCAGAGAACACATCTTTGCTAGGGCTGTCTGTAAGTCTTACCTAGAGCTGTGAGTGAAATGAACCCCTCTCTGTTCCCAGGAATTATAGAGCTCACTTCTAACCCTTGACTTCACAAACCATATTTTCTTAGAGTCAGGAAAAAGAGGTGGCCTGCTGCCACATCTGGAGCTTAGTTTTCCATCACCCTCACTTGTGTTATGACGCTTTCTCAGGAGATGATGATGATGATAGTTGCATTGGAGGCATGAAACGCTCCACTGTGTTGGAAGGGCTCTAGTGCTGGGCACACTGTACAAATGCAAGCTGATATCCAAGCTCTGGCACCACAGAGAGCAAGACCACTCCTTCATTACCCTCCCACCTCCTTCAATAGAGGATTTGCTGGGAAAGGGCAGGTTCTCATCTTTCCTTCCCACTCCATGCCCACGCAGTCTTGCTGGCTATGTATATGCATCAGAATGAAGGCTATAGTGTGTACTTGCATAATGGCATAGCCTACATAATGACAGCAGTGAAGGTACCACAGCATGGGTGTTATCCTGTGCTGGCAGTTCTCTGGAAGGAGGAGGCTGGGATTTCAGAGTCTTAACTGTCTCCTAGTTAACTCTGGAAACATGGAACAGTATAATTTCACAAATGAGTGGAGTAACTGCGTAGCTCAAAGGTGCAGAACATGCTTCTCTATCCAAAGTAGATACTATGGCAAAACATCTCCCCATGTTGCATTGTTTTTAATGCACTTGGCTTTAGTTACTAAGGCTGAGTTTATTAGACTAGAAATTGGCTTTAACCTCTTAAGTATTTACTGCATAACCTGGCAGATGATGATATTGCAGCAAACTGAAAATCAAGTGTCTCTTAAATGTGAATCTGAAAAAGAAATCATTGATTGGAGAGGATATGACCTTTTTGGTGTCTCTGTGGCTCAGCCTTTGATAATTAGGGATTTATTTATTTAAGAGTTATTGAGGAATTTGCATTTCTAATTTCTTTTAATTTTTTCAGGGCCAAGATGTCCAGTTGGCATGGAGTATAAGGAATGTGTATCCCCTTGTGCCAAAACCTGCCAGAGTCTGAATATCAATGAAGTGTGTCACGGACAATGTGTTGATGGCTGCAGCTGCCCTGGTAATTTATTTACTGGGTTATTTAGGGAGAAACATTTGGCAGTGATGCTACCTATTTTATTAGAAGAAGGAAAGCTGTGTCTTCTCTTAATTTTTCCTGAAATCAGAAACACTTCTTCTTTCTGGGACCATGCCCTACAATAAACCAATTTCTATAATGCCTGTATGCTCACTCCATGAAAGGGCCATTTTTCAGACCCAACTAAAAAGTAAATGTTTCTGTGAAAATCAGCACCATCCAATACTCTAGGATTGCCTTTCTTTCTTGGTGAGGGACTGCTTACCATTGACTTATCTAGATTCCTTCTGAATTGCTTTTGGTTAGAAGCATCCAGTTAGAGGAAGAAAGAACAGAGAATACACTGAAGGAGTTTCTTTCAGAAAACCAGTATGTGTAGAGCTCACACTGTAATTCCAAAGATCTGCATGATTTTAGATGAACAATTTCATTTATTACTGCATCATTCATACAGGAGATTTGATTGGCTTAAAAGGGGGCAGCCCAGCAACTACAGAAGAAGGGTTTTGTTCCTGGCTGCAAAGCTTCATATGCTCCCATTTCTAGCTGGTTTTGGTTGTGGGTTTTTTTGTTTGTTTGCTTGCTTTTAATAGGACTATCTCTGCACTTCAGCCTTCAAATCTGGACTTTGTGCAAATGCACAGAGGTATTTACCATCCCTCTGTACAAGATACCAAGCGTGATGGAGGTTTAATGAGAACATAATTTGGTTTCCAAAACAAGACAATAATGACAATGTCAACCTTGTTTGAGTTGTTGTTATTGCATTCAAAGCTTAGTAGTTTCCCATTTAGCTGCCAGTCTCTGATTGGAGGTTCGAAGCTGTCACTCTGTGGCAGGACCTGGAAAGGTGTACATGGAGGGTGACAGGTGATGTAACTAGACACAGGAGCTTATTCTGTTGTGAAGGATCTAGCTATTATATTTGTGCAGTCGTGGGGGTGCTGGGAAAAGCTGAGGGAGGTGAATCCACTGGCTGCACAAGGACTCTCACTATATTCTTCCATTGGTAGCTGCACCGGTTAGTTCAGCACAGGAAAGGTCTAAGAGGACAGGAACTGAGGAGCAGAGAAACAGGAGTTCAACAGAAAGGGTACTGCATGAGTAGATGGGCAGAAGGAACTGCATGAAAAGAAAGAATAATCAGCAGTTCAAAACTTCTACTATTATTTGTTGCATGGTCAATAGGGAAGAGCTTTGGTTTGGGTTCTGTAGAGAACCAGGAGGATCTGACGGATGCGTAGAGGAATTTGGAATTTAGGATGAGGATTATACCTTTGCTTAGCTTCCCTCCAGTGCTCTAAGACTAAAAAGGATATGCTCAATGAACGTGGTTTTTGGTTTTGTTTGGTGTGGGGGGGGGGGGGGGGGGGGGGGGGGGGGGGGGGGGGGGGGGGCGGGGGGGGGGGGGGGGGGGGGGGGGGGGGG
>JAVJGI010000060.1:10944744-10983682 GCA_035590275.1 Ibycter americanus | reverse complement strand
ACCGTGGTTTTTGGTTTTGTTGGGGGGGCCCCCCCCCCCCCCCCCCTTAAGTGCACCACACAGTTCCTTGAATTGCTGTAAATGGAATTACTATTGCCAAGAAAAAAGGTGGATGTTCTGTTTTCTTGTGCTCTCTGGAGAGCCACACCACTCTTAAATGCTCAGATCTTATTTTGAGTATCTCTCACTGGAAGGATTTTCTCAACAACAATGTTTCCAGGAAGCTCTATGGGAAGAATGGGAGAAAGGGAACTTACCTGTGTCTCACTGTCAGTGGTGACTGCTGCTGCCAGGGAAAAGGGCCAGTCTCTGCAGGTGATTGGAAGGAGGCCCTCAAAGAGGAGGGAGAGGGGTTTTCAACAAACAAAATGTTTTGCTACAGCAGCTCTTTTAAAAAGGGAGAAGTATCAACTATCTTTCAACATGGGGATCTGAGAGAAAGAAACTTGTCTTTCTTCTGTTGCTAGCTTATAGCGTAATCTCAGACAAGTCTTGTAACTCTTCTGTGCCTCCATTTATCTTTGTAAGATAAAATACTCTATATATAGAATAGGTAATTATAGTTGTGTAATATGGAAACCTCAGCAGTTGGATCCAAGTTGGGAAGTTGGCCCTTTCACTTTTTGCTTCTGCAGAAGTTGAGATGAGAAACCACAGCTCCACATGATAGTATTTCTTTCTCTCAGACCCTGTCTGCTAGACTTCTATGGTGTCCAACTTTGTTTCTTCATTCCCTACTTCGTCTTTGTCCTCTTACGACAAATACAAAACCTGTCGAGATACCCCTTACTGCAGTCAGTGAAGTGCATGTGTTTTTCCAACAGTTAGGCTACTAGACCAGCTCTGATCAACCTTGATTGTGTTCCCTGTGTTTGACTCATATATGTTCCAATGTGTGTTTTGGACCTGGGGATTTGCTAAGCAAAGAGTTTTTCTGGGAGCACCAGAAGTGCACTGTTCAGCACATCTGAGGAAGAGGCAGCATGAGAAGGAAAGTAGACACCAGCCCCATGAGGCTTTTTGGCAAGCCTCATTCTTTTTTATTGCTCTCTGTGACTAACTATGGATAATAATGCATATGAAGTCTTGCCAAAGTATATGAAGAACTAGAAAATCTAATTGTATTTATGTTTGTGTCCCTGTGTGTGTGGCATGTGTATCTGCGGCTACCTGATCTATCCAGAGGGGGAGCTCCTTGACGGTGAACATTGCATTGAAAGCTCTGACTGCTCCTGCATCCATTCTGGAAAACATTATCCTCCTGGCTTCACCATCTCCCAGGACTGCAACTCATGGTAAACGCTGTGTTGCTTTGGTGTGGTTGCTGTTGCTCTACATAAGTACTGTACACTGGTTAGTGACTGTTTTAGATTATCTTTCTAGAAATCTCTCTACTTTAAAAAAATTTTCTTACATTGGCAAGGACCTGCTTTCATATTGGAAATGCTAGCTCCTTCCGAGAAATGAGTTGTTCACAAAGACAAAACCAGCTCTGCTTCTAAAGGGATATTTGATCCAATAGAACAATGTGAGGGTCATAGTCCCTCAACAGTAGAGAACTACCTGTTTCCTGTGGATAAGACAGACCGGCAGGTTCCCATGTCTGGTTAGTGTCAGCGGTGGTGTCTTTGTTTTGACTTCCTACATTTATTTAACCTCTAAACCCCATTTCTTTCCAAGAGGAGTTAGCTCAGGCATGTCCTTGAAACTTCTTGCAAAGCTAATGAACCTTCCCAGCTGCATGGCTCATGATTTTTATTTCGCTCATGAATGCCAGCCTGAAGGGGGAGGCTAGCTGTCTAAAGAAAGGAAAGGGGAATGAGTAATGTATTCCTGATCTGGTTTTGTGTCAGTGTGAACATATTTGTGGAAGGAGTTCAGACACTCTGTGCCCAAATGTTTCTAATTAGAGTACAGAAGAAGGACTCAGTGAAGGCCACCATATGCAGAAGAAAAGCTGTCTATGCATCATAACTATTAATCAGAAGTTTTTCATTACCTGCACCATGTGTCAAAGAATATGAACCACAACCATGACATTAGCATTTTTTCTTTTTCCCTGGAGCTGTCTGTAGCTCTAAGCTTGGCCACGTTGTTCAACCTTAGGTGCTCTTGGGAGATCAGTGCTACTTGATAGACTGTATTGTTAGAAAATGCTTCCTGTTATTCAAATTGAGACTGCTGTGGAGAACATCATTCCATGATCTCTTCATTTACCATCCTCAATAAACTGCCTCCCAACAAATGGTTTTCAAAGGCTGGGATAATGAAAGGAATAAGAAAAATCTAGCACCTCTTGAAAATGGATTTTGGAAATTCTAGGATTGTCTGGCCTGGTATATGCTACAGACATATACCTCACTATCAGTGCATGTTGCTGGTTACTAGTAATGCCTATAGGGGATGGTGCTAAATCCACCATCCAAATACATTAAAGCAGAGACAATCCACCTCCATGCAACTTGCACAGAAAGAGAAACTAAGCAGGAGGAGCTTGAATCAGCAGTGTGCTGTCAGAGTGGTGAAGGTCTGCTGTAGAAGAAGCCTAGCTGGCCAGTGAAGGAAAGGGATCATTGCTGTCTTGTGACAAACTCAGGAAGCTGTGACCAGGGTATTGTGGCCAGTGCTGGGCCCCCACTGTGAGAGAGGATTACGGACTGGAGAGAGTCTTGTGGAGGACACTGGAGATGATCACAGCAGGGGATTTTATGATGTGAGGAGAATCAAAGGGAAATAAATTTGTTTGAAGGCTAATGGGGGAACTTTTCAGTGCCTAAAGTGGGGTTGTAAAGAAAACAGGGCCAAACTCTTCTCTAAGGCAAATAGTGAGAGAGCACGAAGCAATGGACACAAGTTGCGGCAGGGGCAATTCTGTTTAGACACAAAAGAGATATTCTTCCCCTTGAAATGGTGCAGCCCTGGGATAGCTGCCTAGAGAGGCGTGGGACCTCATCCTGGAGATCTCCAAACTCAAATGGACGTAGAACTCACCCACCTGATCTAGCTTTGAAGTTCCCTTCTTTGAGTTGGGAGTTGTAGTGTATGATTTTTCAGGAGGTCACTTCCAACTTTTTTCTCCTATGATTCTGTTGTATTAATAGACATAGCTTGAGAACTGCATTTAAAACTCATTCCATGTCAGTGGAATGTAGTTGAAAACTCTGTTAAACACAGAGCTTTGGTGGGGGAAAACATGAGTTCTTGAGTTATACCGCCGTTCCAGCTCATATTACCAGCAGTTTCTGTTGAATGATGGTAAGAAGGGATGGATATATTAAGAAATGAGGTTATGGGAGGGGAAAAGTATGTTGGGGACTGGTCTAATTTCCCTGAAACAGGAGTCCATGTTTCAATTATTTGGAAAGAGGTTGCAACAGAAGATTTGAATAAAGGTACTCTTGCCTAAATTGTCATGATATGTTTCCTAGCATTTGTCGACGTGGCACCTGGATCTGCAGCAATGGGGAATGCCCAGGTATGTTGGCTGTATCCTTTTCAGGTTTTGACATGTAAGCCTTGCCTACGTCCCTCCCACTTACATCCCATTTATATTTTTTCCACAGAAGAAGTGAATCTGTCTTTGTTCTTACTTGCTTGCTCCAGTGCAATCCAGATGGGATCATATTTCGAAGTTCTTCTCGTGAGACAAGCCAGACATTGTACTGTATTTTTTATGTGTAGCAATGAAAAATCCTGCCTGGTGAGAAGAGCGGTCCTCTTTTGATTACTTAGTTTACCAAGATAAAAGGGTCTGAATGTTCAGAGGATTGGCTTTCAGGTAGAGGAACACTGCTGGGGTTCTTTGACCAGGCACTGTTCCCTGTTTGATTGTTTGAATCAGCATACTTTTGTTGATGGGACAGTTCGAAGTACTGGGAGTAGATTGGATCACATGTAATACTCCATGAGCTTGGAATCTAATGGTCATATTACAGGTTAAGGAGCTACAACCCCAGGGAGAGGATGGCTGCCCTGCCTTCCATGGGTGGTGGCAGATTGGAGAGGTAGCTCTGCAGATGTTCTTGCTCCTCTTCCTCCTACTCTGCTTCCCAAACTCACTGGTACTGGTGGCTGCTGTCGATGTTTTTTGCCTACGTGGGGAATGTGACTTCATGCTGTGCATTGGCCAGCAAAGTGCCACCTTCCTTGTTTCCTCCTGCTAGTTCTGTGGCCCATCCCCTGTCCCAGTTCCTGCACTATGTTCAGCCTGCTTGACCTGAAACAACATTTGACTCTGCTTGCCTTGTGCGCAGAAGTCTGCAGGGAGACAGCATGGCTCTTTATCTTGTTTGTTCTCCTTGCTTTTGGGAACTGAGAGTGGGAGGCATGAGGAGACTGGGGTTATGGCAGGGCAGGAAAAGAGAGAGCAGGTTTTTTGGGTTTGGTGGTTTGGTTTTGTTTTGTTGAGATGAGAGTGTGCGATCCTCGCAAATTAGGAGAATTACAGCAGTCTTAAAATGGCTATCAAAAAGTCTGTCCTTCTATTAACATTAAGCTTGCCTGACCCATCAATGCTCTGTTTCCTCCTGCTTTAGACTGAAATAGCACTTTCCCTGAGGTGTCAGCAGTAAAAAAAAACCAACAACAACAAAACCACAAACCAAAAAAAACCCCAACCAACGAAGGGGAAGTATGCAAATGTTCAAAATAGAAATGACATTTTTAGTGAGCTATGCCAAGTGGGACAGTGAGAAGACCCATGCTTGAGGTGTTCACTAAAGATTTCTCCAAGTGCAGGGAAACTCACTGTCTAAAATGCAGAATCAAGGACACAAGCCCTAGCTGATTTGTTATGCCTTTTAGCTAATGGGCAGCAACATGTTGACAAACAAGAAATAGGTCTTTTTTTTCCCAGTTTTTCCCTAGGTTATACCTCTTGATGGCCTTGCTTTCCTGGCTATGATGAACGTGGGCTATGCGGGCCAAATTTTTATCCTCAATTCCAGCCATGTTTTCTTCATAGTGATTATAGAAATGAAGATAAGCTTGGCATTGAGGCTTGCAGGCAAATGTTGATATACAGCCTCATGCAAGAGGGACTATAGCATTGCTGCCTTTTTCTGAGTTGGGAAGCTGTGCCGAATGAGCAGAGGTCAAAAAGAAAGGCAGCTTATTTTTATACCTTCCAGCAATAGATCCAAGTCACTTTTCAGCTAGGCTTGTGCAAGACTGAAGGTGCAGCTGTTGTACATGTACCTGCTAACATCTACAAACTGTGCTGAGACAGTATGGAAGGGCAGCAAAGCCTCCCGAAGCAGCAGTCCTTCATAGGAGTAGTAGCCAAGTTTATATTGTTGCCTGTTCTGTTTTGTATCAGTTTGAAGCAATATTGCAGCACATTTTTATTGTTGATTGGTTATTTTTTCAACAAATATTTCTGAAATCATGTGTCACAGAAGGTTTATGTACTTAGACTCATATAAGTTCAAGGCAGTTCCATTTTCGTATTTTTTTTTCAACCAACCTGTTTGTCAGGAAAGGTTTCTTTATATTGTGGGAATGAATTGCCTAGCTGTAAGTTTGGTGATAAAGCTGGGTACCCAGCTGGAGACAGTGCTTCAGAAGGCAGTGCTGTGTCAGCCAACTAGCAATAGCTGGCTAGCACTAGCAAGAAGCTCTCAAGCTGATATCGTAAATTAATTATAAAGGCAGTAGGTTTCAGGAAATCTCATGAGATGCATTACACCAAATGGAGTAGATAGAGGGACCCATAAGAAGAGACTTTGCCGCAGGAAAGAAATTTCCCTTCCAGGAGCAATGACAAAGGGCTGGGACTTGCCTTGGGTAGCAGTCCCTAGCTCTCCATGCTGCAAACCTGTCCTCTTGGTTCCTGGTTGCAAAGAACGCTCAGGAAATCAAACTGTGCATAATATGGTGGGTTATGCCTAGTTTTTTTAAAATCTGTTCTCCACATCTGATAGCCAGTTAATTGACTCTGAAGTTGAGTAGAATAACATTTGTTTTACCTTCGTCCAAGTTTAATTGGACAGAACAGAAAGCAGGATTTCCAGGGTGAACTAGTAAATACCAAGCTGCCATACTCTGCAGGGGATGACAAACATCCAGTGGGTGCTGGACTTTTCTTAGGGAAAACCAGAGCTGTGCAAGACTGAGAATCCTCAGGATCTGTGAGGTTGTGCTTTACCACAGGCTGGTTTAAGATGGTTAACACTGAATAATATGTTGAAGAGGGAAGTGCCCACTTTGATGTTCATTAGACAGATCTTATGTGGGACTCAAAGGCAGTGAAGAGAGGATAACTCATGGGGTTCACCTGCCAGGTTGTAACACTTAACCTTGCTCCATCCTTTGTCAGTGGATTGCCACTGTAGGCCCAGCACCTGAATTTTGTTTTGGACAAGGAGATCTCTGCCCACCTTGTTGGCCATGGGGCCATCTCTAAGTGTGATAGTCTTCACATATGAAAGAATTTCTTTGCAAGCTCTGTGGAGGTCTTTGCAGAGACACTAGCATAACAGGGTGCCAAACCCCAGCTGTGGTGTGTGAGTACTGCCTTCCTGGAAATGAAGAGCCACAACTTACCAAAACATTGTAAGAAGCTGATATGCTTAAATAGCCTCTTTCTGTAGTAGAAGGGTAGACAAGCCACACTTTCACATTATTCTGTAAGGACTTGAGATGTAGCTATTGTAACTACAGAATTATTTTTAACTTTATGCTAGTTAATTAAGACAATGGTTCAGAGTCAAATCCAGCATAAATTCTGCCCTTGGAGAACTCCAACAGTGATTATCTTCCAGCTCTTCATTTTGATAAGGAATTTTTACTTTAATGTTAGAATTACTTATGGGTATTCAAGGCAGCCAAACAAAGGAATCAACAGTTTTGGGGGGCTGTGTTCAAGGAGGCTGTTGTGAAGAAGGCTTTCAGACACTGTTTCCTTCATAAAGCCATGCTGCAATACTCTAAAAAGATCTAAAAATATCTAAAAATATAGACACAAAAGAGGGGAGCTCACAATCTGCCAAGGTTCAACTGTGAAACACAGACTGAGAATGAGACACCTCTGCGGCAGAAGAGCAGAGCAGCAGTGAGAGTGCAATGAGGTCTCATTGCAAATTTTGATTTTCAACTTTAAAAATGCCTGCATTCTGCAGCCAGCTCCATGGATGCCAATGTGCTCCACTGAGATAAGTAAAAGTGGATTTAAAGTGTGTCATGTTGAGGTGCTGCAAGCTCCTGCGTAGGGGTAAAGCGGCAACATGTCCCAGCATATGGTGTGCGTGACTAATGCTGGGTAATCCTGAGTGTCTTTCCCAGCTCTGCCAGTCTTAGGCATTAATACTTCCACTCTCCATGCCTGTTTCCCCATTGTATAAAGAGGGAAACTTAGTTCCTACATAAAAGAGAGCATGAGTGGCTGTTTAAGATTCGTCAGTGCCACCAGCACCCATCACTTAGGTACTAGGTATGACAGCCTGTGGAGAGCTTGAGGGGCTGAGCTGAATTTCCAGGGCCACGGAGGTATGTACTACAGAAGAATCAAATCCACTTCAGTGCGGAGTGCTGAGCCATTCGCTGACGTCCTCATGACCCTTGTTTGTAACATTATATAGGCTTTTCCGTAGACGTGAATTTCAGCTGCTAAGTGCGATTTATACCATATTCCCCAGCTTTTGTTGGCGCCTGTGTTACTACTGGCAACGACTTACAGGAATAAACAGTGAGATAAGCATCTCGCCGGTGCTTTCTGGTCTGCAGAGAACTTGGGCCTTGTGCAACCTGCTCCACTGGGCTGCTCTTCCCCCTCAGCGGCTTGCGGGGGGACGGGCAGGATTCTGCTTTAATGGCGCTCTGCATTTTTCAGGAGAATGCTCCGTCACCGGCCAGTCCCATTTCAAAAGCTTTGACAACAAGTATTTCACCTTCAGTGGGATCTGTCAGTACTTATTTGCCAAAGACTGCGTGGAAAATTCCTTTTCTGTAATCATCGAGACCGTGCAGGTAACGGCAGCCTTGGCCGGCGCCTGTGGGCCCCTGCGCATGCTCCTGAGGGGGCGGGAAGGGCTGCGGGAGCGTGATACGAATTGCAGATGCACAGGCCAACAAAAGTAATTTTCCTATGAAATAATTAGTTTAAATAGCAGATGCAGTCTTCCTCCTTAGATAATAAGCGTTTTGCTTCTCCTCACTGCCATTCCCAGGAGCCTACCTGGAGACAGATCCGTCAGGAGGTCTGGGGAAGGAGCCCTGGCCGCCCCTTTGCCGGCTGAGCAGAGGGCGCCGCTGGCGGAGCACCCTGAGGGACTGAGGGACGGTGCCTCCCTAATGCCCGGGGAAAGGACATTTCCTCCGAAGCCGAGTAGGGTGCCTGGGCAGAGCAGTACCTGGGGTTGCTTTCCATTAAGTCATATTGGTGGGTGGTTTCTGTTGCTCGCTAGCTGGTCAGCAGCTCCTGACTCTCTTCGCCTCCCCTGAGGGCTGTGAGAGAGGCAGCTGGAGGTCAGCAGGCAGGGGCGGCTGGAGAGAGGCAGGAAAGGGAGCCAGGCCAGCGCGGGGAGGGAGGGAGACCCTGGAGGGGGTGTTACAGGGAGGTTAACCCAGTCGTGAAATTAATTGACCAGGTGGGAATACGTGAGCTAACCTGGAGACTAAAAAGGGTGCTGAACCAAGCAGAAGGGAAGAAAGGGGACAGAGGAGCGGAAGGCAGGGAGAGGTACGATGGAGTCAGCAGACTGACGGGAGTGAAGGGGAGCAGCAGCCTGCCTTGCAGGACACCAGCAACAGAGAAGTCACAGGGTTTGGAGAAACAGGGTGACAGTCATATGCATCATCTGCCTCTGTATCCTTCATTAGAAAGCTCTGATTATGCAGCTCTGAGGCCAGTTGTGCTTGGGAACTTGCAGAACGGGTTTTGACTGAAACTTCCCTTTCGAAACCAGGGAGGAGACCCAGGGGCTTGCTATCCCTGTTCCTTATCTGCGTAACCCACAGCCAGGAAAAATAACAGCACAAGAGTCTCCGGCGGTGTGAACTGTGCCGCTGCTTCCCAGGCGGATGGGCTGTGCAGGGCAGCCAGGCTGCAGCCAGGGTCTGGCCACCACCGGGCACCGGCACAGGCCACTCCGGGGGGTCCACTGGAACCCCTGCGGATTGCTTTCCAGGCTCAGAGACAGGGAGCTGCAGGTAGCTCCCTGGTGCGTGATTAGCAGGATAATGGAAGAAAGGCTGCCAGCCTGGTGTTTGTGGGATGCAGAAACGAAATCCATAAAACCATGGAGGCACTGAACACCTCCCAAATTAGTTGCCGAAATGCTTTCTGGAGGGCATAGGGCTAAGTCACCAATAAAGTGAAAGCTTGAGGTTTGAGGCAAATTTTCCCTTCTCTGTAGTGTGCAGATGATCCTGATGCTGTGTGCACTCGCTCAGCTTCTGTCCGAATCCGGGATATGGACAAGAGCCTCATTAAAATGAAACATGGAGGAGGAATTTCACTGAATGGACAAGACATACAGATCCCTTTGCTACAAGGTGTGTTGCATGGGCTAACTTGGCCAGCCACTGAAGGGGTCCTACTTACTAGTGTTTTCTGGCACGCCTTAGCCCAGTTCGATCAAAAAGTTCTTTCAGTACCAAATTCTCACTTTCTTCTAGAAGCCCTGTCATTTCAGCTTCTTTCCATGCAGCTTGACACATCTTTGCTCAGCTCCTCTAAAATCAGGAGAATTAAGCTGGTCTGGATTTGTGATATGTGACCTTGAAAACCACTGTTGGTCTGTGCTTTTTAAAATTATTATTATTTTTCATCCAGAAGCTTGAAATCCCTCCTGTTATCTTGCAAAATGTCACAGTTAATGTCTGAGGTTTTGCAGAATGCACGTATACCCTCTTCTAGGGCTCCTAAGTGCCTTAAAGTGTGCTGATGGACACATTCATGCAGATGTAAACTGCTGAGCACAAAGCTTGGGAAGTGTGGCCTCCCATACTTTGGCAGACCTGCATGCCCCCTGCTCTGTGGCAACCGCTCTGTTGGCCTGTTCAGCGCGACACAGCAGTCCCGGGCAATGAAACACCGCAACCTGGCTTGGTTGACTGATGCTTTGTTGTTGTCTTAAGGTGCCCTCCATATCCAGCGCACAGTGAGGACTTCAGTTCGCCTTACCTATGGGGAAGATTTGCAGATTGACTGGGATGGTCATGGTGAGCTCCTAGTGAAGGTACTCTTTCTTTCTGTTTTATTTCTGCCTTTTTGCTCCCTCTCTCGTCCCACCCAAACATGTACAAAGATTTTCTTGTCTGTAGTGAGAAATTGCTTTGTGTTGCATGTCAGAAATTCCATTCTCTTCTGCTACCCCCAGAGTGATATACAGGTCCTTTTGTATTCCAGAAACAAACATTTTCATCCTACAGCAGCTTGGTATCTTCTCCACCCCCCTGCCTTTTTTGTGTGCAATGACAGCCGTTATTAACCATGAACAGTTTTGCGTTTTGTTCAGCAGATACCATCCAAACAGGATTTTGCTTTAATTTACTTTGACTGTCCTGTCTAAAGCAATGGATTTGTATGACTTAAAATAAGGGAAGAATATGGCTCCAGGGACAAAGTTATTCATAATTTCCAGGAAAAATCAATTAACTCATAGAAGATATGTTGCATGCTCCTTCTACTGTGAGGAATGTTTAAAGTCACCCTTGATTAACAATTAGGGTCTGTCTGTGCTGCAGACCGCAGTGGAGTGTAGAAATACCCAAACCCGGTTTAAAAGAAATGAGCTGTAAGGGAAGCAGTTTAGCTGTAACAACAGAATGCTTCACCTAAACCACTTTTTGTATGTGTGTGTGTGTTATAAGCTGCAGAATGATTTGCAGTGCAGAAAAGCCTGTTGGGGAAGGGGGGAAGATTATTTACTCTGGAATGGTCCCCAGATACCTGATAAACCATCACAGTTTCTCCAGCTAAGCTATCTGTTGCCCTCTTTGCTCCTACAAGAGGCTGTTTTCTTTTGATTTATAGGTCTCAGGGACTGCAAGTGTTGTCTTTGATGGTGTATGTGCTCCCTCAGGAACATGACTCCTTCTGTAGTGTTGTTTCCTGGTGTCATGACCTGCAGGCTACAGATGCTAAGTCATGGTGATATGCTCTTGTGTGATGCTGGGCAGTTATGGACCTGCGTGCTCCTGCTGCGTCTACACGGACGGGTGCTTAGCCACAGCTCTGCTGCCTTTGAGCCCCACTTGTAGCAGGAGATCTGCAGCTGGGCACTGTGAGGGGTGGTTTTGCTCACTGAGAAGAGTTTTGCCAAGAAAGCCAGTTTTACTGGGGTTTTCTACTGAGAAACAATGAGCCCTGCCCTCTCTGAACCATGGCATTGCTTTTGCATTCTCCTTGCCTGCCCCCCTTAAATGTCAGATCTGGCACAGTGTAAAGGTTCACAAAAGCTAGTTCAGAAGTGAGTACAGGAGCTGGAAAGACAACAGAGAAGAAATGTCAAGAATAACTTTAGAAAGCATCTATGGTTTTGTTGTTGTTTCAATCTAGCCTGTATCTCTGTGCTCCGAGGGTCCTAGAAGTTGTTTTTGGGCTGAGCATAATTCAGTTCAATCCCTTGGCACATCTCAGAAGTTTTGGCTTTCCTCAGTGTTCAAAGTATTTTTCTGCCTGGTCAGAGACCCATATAGCCTGGCAAATTCTTTCTTACAGTTAAAACAAATCTAATTTTCTGCTCCAGATCCCCTAACCATAAAAGCAGTGGAAGTTTCTCCAATTGTCTGTATTTATTCAGTTCTGGTCCAAGCTCCTTCCCTCACTGAGTATCTAAAGCATCTTTTTAATTGCTTTTGGAGACTTAATTTATGCTGGATTTGTAGACTGACCTGTTGCCAAGTATTTCTGACAATTGGGGGAAGTGATACACTTCCATTAACTTGGCCAGACTTCTGGTAAAAATTCTTTCAATGTTCCTCAAGAAGGCTCCCCTTTCTGTGACCACTTGGTATTTGTGATTCAAGGTTCCACTCGAAAATATGTCAGAAATTGGATTTGTATGAGTCACTGTCCATCTGCAGAGTACGTGGAAAACATAGCTTCCTTAGCCATCAGAGTAATAAGGATACGTATCCTTTAGTAATTCATGGTTATTCTTTTCGGTCACCCATATTTGCTCTCTGACCACTGTGTCTGAAGGGAGGGTAGTATTAGGTTATATTTTGGAGGATGTTTTTATTTTTAATTTTACAGAAAACCAGTTTTCTTAAAAAATGTGTTTTTCTGGCTTTCTTGGTTCTGTTTTCACTGGTTACTCCTGCCAGTCTGACTAAAGTAGCACTCTACTAAATGAATACAGACAGCTCCTGTAGCATTAAAGCACTAAGTCAACTCCCAAGGACAGTTGGTACTACTTGTGATACACCAGATCTTTACTTCTAATAGAAACCGACATTTCCTACTCTAATAGGTATTGGCGCCTTTGTGTTGCAGATGTTGCTTAGGAGATTTCCCTGTTTACCTCTAAGTTTAGGGTCCTGTTTCAGCTGTCCCTTCATTTGCAGCAAGAGTATGACAAGTGGAAAAATATGTCTATGTGGGTTTTTTGCAATGCTGCTTGTAGTGTGTCATAAGTTTCTCTAGGCAGGAAGATGCTCTAATGTGAGGTAATGTAGCTTTAGAGGTAGTAGTCTTTTCCTTATTTTATTAATGGTCCTTAATGGTGAGGGAAACAGCTCCTCCAACATTGCCTCTGTTTTGTGACAAAATCTGTTTAAATTTTCTTAATCTTCACATTTTCTGTTGAAATGTGAAATGGTTTCAAGTGCAGTATCTTTTCCCAAATTACCTTTGGAAAGATAATCATCTCATTATGTTAAAAAATGCAACCCCCACTGTTGCCCTGTTCATTTATATGAATGAAGGGGAAAATAGGGAAGGACTAAACTGGAGTGCTGATCAAGGCATAAAAGTAAGCCATTTTTCTCCTAGTTACTCTCAGTTACCATCTGAAATTGTTACTGTGCCATCCAAAAATTGTCCTGCTGCTACTAATAGTAGCATTTTTGATAGAAGTTTAAAAATGTAGTACAATGAAATTGTGTCTATAGTCTTTTAATGTGTATTTGAGAATTTCCTTGATTGTTAAATTGTGTATGGTTCATTCTTTAGAAAATCTTGCTATACTGTTGTGACCTATTCTGGAGGATGACCAGGCTAATGTTGTGTTCCTTAGCTGTCTCCAGTCTATTCCGAAAAGATGTGTGGGCTATGTGGAAATTACAATGGTAACCAAGGGGATGATTTTCTTACACCTTCTGGCATGGTGGAAGCTCTTCTGGAAGATTTTGGAAACTCCTGGAAGCTCAATGCAGACTGCCAAGACTTGTTAAAACAAGACAGTGATGCCTGCAATCTCAATCCTCGTTTAGGTACTGAACTCCACCCAAAATTAACATGTGCTGCAAACTGTGATCTTCCACTTTACATAACAATAAAAATTAACAAAGAGAAAAATAAGGGAAAAGAGTAGAAGCTAGTTTTGGTTACATTACCAGTGAGGTGACTGTAATCACTGTTTAAAAAACAAAACAACCAACAGAAAAACAAACAAACTGAGGGAGATGCTGATTGATGCAGTCTTCCTAAGGCAAATGTAGTGTTTTGTGAAAACTGAAAACAAAAATCAGTAATGTGGGATTATGCGACTGTTCAGTTTGAACCACAGAGTTAGACCATCACAGTCAGAGCACAAACTTGTGACCCTGAAACTACTTTTACAAGCGATAACAGTACTATGTTTATCCTCTGGGTGGACAAAACACTTGTCATCTTCACCCCTCTGTCCTTGCTCCTTACACACTTTTCCTGATCCCTTGTCTCCCTTCTTTTACAGCATCCCAACAGACAGCCTTCCTCTTTCCCTCCATACTGCTTGGCTGTCCAGGTTGGACACAGGGAGAAATTCTCAGAGCAGTTTTCTTGTGCCAGGTGTTACAGCAACCTCTGATTTTTGGGAGGAGCAAGCACACAGAAAATTCTATGGCTGTAGATTAGAACATGCGCTGGTAATTTGTGAGTGTAGTGCAGCCTAGAATGTTTAATTTTGCAAATATAAAAAGCAGCAGAAAGCAGAGGCCCTGTAAAAGAAAGTACAGCACCAGAAATAGTGGTAACAGAATATAAAAGTATTATTTTTCCTTGATTTGTTTTACTAGTGAAACATTATTCTTTCAGTGGAGCTCATGACATCTAAGCTATGATGCTATCTGTGCCTACTTGATCCTATTTTAGTCTTCTGTGTGTTTTTTTTTTTTTTACAAAAGAGAAAAGAATACTTGCTGCGGCTCTCCTAGATTTTCTTGGAAGCTGCTGATTGATTCAGTGGAAGCATGTAATTTTTCTCTTTTTAGCCAAATATGCTGAGGACTCCTGCTCAATTCTGATGTCTTCTGCATTTGAACCCTGTCACCATGAAGTCAGTCCCACTCCTTATGTGAAGAACTGCCGCTTTGATGTTTGCTCCTGCTCCAATGGCAAGGATTGTCTGTGCTCTGCTGTTGCTAATTATGTAGCAGCTTGTGCTAGGAAGAATGTCCTGGTCCAGTGGAGAGAACCTGACTTCTGCCGTAAGTGAAATGCTCCTAAACTCCATTTGTTTTCCTTGTCTGGAAGAAATTTCATGGCAATGTCAGATGAGAAACCTAGAATGAGATAATTTCAGCAAGGTGCCAAGTATTTCTTATGGCAAATGATGCGAAAGTATGTCTTTCCTCCATGCCAGCAAGGATGCAAAAACAGTTTACAAAGACAGCTCAGCATTGGAGGAGAGAAGCAGTCACCTGACATACCTCAGCAGAGCTTTTGACTGGATTTCCATTTTCAGCTATATTTAAGTTTCAGCTACTCACCCAAAAACTTTTTAAATATCCCAGGGTAGTAATCTCCAAGTGATCTGTAGTGATGTATGAATTGCTTTTTTGGTATGTCCTTCTTTCAAGGCCCAAGCTTCCCAGGTCCTGACCTTATCAGTGACCTCTGACATTACCGAAAGTTGAAGGTATAGAGGAAGGACAAAGGCAGGTACTTGGTCAAGTGGTATCATAGAACAGAATCAGATGAGTATAGACAAACTTGTATCAGAATGGACCGCTGGCACTCTTCTGGTACCAACCCCGCTCATAGCAGGGTAAATTTAACAGCAGATTGCCAGGGGTTGTGTCCAGGCAAGTTCTGAGTATCTCCAAGGATGGAGATCCTGCAAACTCTCTGGTAGGTATCTCTCTTAGCACTTTGATAATCACCCTGTCAGTGCAGCAATCTGAGATCTGTGTCAGATCTCATTTAGTGTACACCATTCAGCTAGTGGGTGGATATAATTTTTCTAACCACATATGAACTCCTTTCCTTCTTCTCTGTGTAAATTCTAGTATGATGTGGCAGCTGGTTCAAGATGAGATCCTGAACCTTGATCAACAGACTATGGGTGGCACCACTGAGCTAGGCAAAAATAGGGTTTTATTGTCTGTGGTTTTTTGTGTAGACATTTAACTCCTATGAGAGTCAGTAAGTGTTGAGTTTTTAATTCCCCTGAGGATTGTTTGCAGAGTGCTACCTGTAATAAATGGCAGTGCTGGTTCAAAAGCTTGCAGTCTAAAAGATGAGATGTTGCAAGGGGATAGAACAAAAATTCAGGCTGCAGGTTTGGGTTACAGAGGTGGGGTTAACAGAGAGAATAGGGTGTTTTTGCAAGATTAATAGCCAAACTGTTAAGAAGCTGGAGCAGAAGCCAACATCTTGTATTTATTTTCTTTCTCTGTTAGGTCAATGTGGTAGGAAAAAATCCATTGCAATGGAATTTTGATGGAAGATGAACACACTTTCCCCCATAAATATTTGTGAAATTGATGTTTTTCCATTTTCCTGAGTAAGTTTACTATTAAGGAAAGAAGACAATTGAAAATTTTGGAGAAAAGCATGTATGCTTGGCAGCCGTCCAGATCTGTTCTGTTACTTCTTCCCAAACAGTGCATGGGAAAAACATTTATGATCTGAGGGTTTAGAAACTGGGCAAGAGAGAGAAAGAGAGGTCACTGGCCTTCCACCTGGTAGGGTCTGTACCTGTAAGGTCAGCGACTACAGCTTCTGCAGGCTGGAGAGTATTTACTGCGAATGAGAGCAAAACCAGTTTATGTTAAACTGCTGCATGGTTTCATAATATTTTACCTAATTTATGTAAATGTTCAGATAGTGGAACAGTAATGTAATAAAAATCCTTTTAAAACTGTGCAGGTCTGGAGGCTGAAAGAAAGAGCAGCAATAATGCACCATCATTCTTTCTGTAACTGAACAAGTCAATTTTCACAATTAATCTTTAATAGTGCAGAGCTGCTTCTTCCTTTCTGTGCATTACAGAGCGCTTTATGCGCTCGTAAAGTGACGATTTCCCTGATTGCAGATCCATCAGCCCCCATTAAATAATCCTGATGCCCTAGACATCTCCTGTCACATGAAGGAGAAAAATCCCGCTTTTAACGGGCTTGAGACGTGAATGTGCAGGTTGTGTAATTTGTGCTGATGGCCCAGTGCACTGAACACATACTCTGCGCCTGCCTTGGTCAACAGAGATTCAGTTTCTTGGGAAATGACTTGACAGAACTGGTTTGGTTGATTTGAAGCGGATAAGTGGCAGGGAGGCAAGCCATTAGTGTAGCACAGCATTTCTGCTGGGTGTCAAGCTAACAAGCACATTAATCTCCCAAGTCTTTGAAATTATTTTATTTGCAGAGCTGACTTGTACCCTTGTAGCTCGCCATGAATAAGCAACAGAGCCACTCCCTTCACGCTGCATGAAAGGAGCAGATAGGCTATACTGTGAAGGGCAGGCTGTCTCATACACATGCATGTAAAAAAACTGAGTAAAAAAACCTGGCTGAATGGCCAGGCCCGAAGAGTTGTGGTGAATAGAGTTAAATCTAGTTGGTGGCTGGTCACAGCGGTGTTCCCCAGGGCTCAGTATTGAAGCTAGTTTTATTTAATATTTTTATCAATGATCTGGACAAGGGGGTTGAGTGCACCCTCAGTAAGTTTGCAGATGACACAGAGCTGGGTGGGAGAGTTGATCTGCTGGAGGGCAGAAAGGCTCTGCAGAGGGATCTGGACAGGCTGGACTGATTGGCTGAGACCAATTGTATGAGGTTCAACAAGGAGAAGTGCCAGGTCTTGCACCTGGGTCACAACAACCCCATGCAAAGGTGCAGGCTTGGGGGAGAGTGGCTGGAAAGCTGCCTGGTGGGAAAGGTCCTGGTGCTGTTGGTCGACAGTCAGCTGAATATGAGGTGCCAGTGTGTCCAGGTGGCCAATAGCATCCTGGCTTGTATCAAAGAGTGTGGCCAGCAGGACCAGGGAAGTGACTGTCCCCTGTACTGGTGAGGCCACACCTTGAATACTGCATTCAGTTCTGGGCCCCTCACTGCAAGGAAGATACTGAGGTGCCGGACTGGGTCCAAAGAAGAGCAATGAAGCTGGTGAAGGGTCTAGAGAACAAGACTTAGAAGGAGCAGCTGAAGGAACTGGGGTTGTTTACTCTGGAGAGAAGGAGGCTCAGGGGAGACTGTATCACTCTATAAAAGTACCTGAAAGGAGGTTGTTGTGAGGTGGGTGCTGGTCTCTTTCCCCAAGTAACAAGTGATAGGACAAGAGGGAATGGCCTCAAGTTGCACCAGGAGAGGTGTAGATTGGATATTAGGAAAAATTTCTTCACCAAAAGAGTTGTCAAGTACTGGAACAGGCTGCCCAGGGAAGTGGTTGAGTGTCAGTCCCTGGAGGTATTTAAAAGTTGTGTAGATGGGGAGCTTAGTGACATGGTTTAGCTGTGGACTTGGTAGCCTTAGTTTAATGGTTGGACTCGATGATCTTACAGATCTTTTCCAACCTAAATGATTCTGTGTCTCGTGTGTCTATATATGTATGTATGTGTTGTTTTGTAGCAAAGGGGAATCAGTTAACAGGTTCCTAAATCTTTCTTCAGGTTTTAGGACCTGTTGATAATGTGGTGGTGCTGGGGTAGTTTATTGTCTTTGAATGGCTTCTGTAAGAGGATTTGTATGAGATAAATCCAAGAGTGCTGGAGTGGGGAGTAGGGAATTAAGGACAGACTGAGCAGCATTTGAGGGGGACTGCATCGCATGGTGGGGCTCAGCATGCTGGCTGGTGCTGGTGGAGCAGCTGTGTTAAATCTAGTCCTGACAGGGTGTCTTGACCCAGAGCCTCTGACCTAGATGTGATTGTGATTGATTGTGTTTTCACCTTGCGCTACCTGAGAAACTGGTCAGGATTTATGCCTCTCACTGTGGGTTGAAAACCCACCCACAAGAAGCTGGATGAATTATCTAATGGATGCACATTTTCCCAGTGCCTTCCCACTATTTCCCATCTTATTCCAGAGAAAGGCTGAGCTTCAGAGCACATCATTGAGCTGTTTTGGTTTTATAACAGACATCCGTACAGACTAGATGCACCTCGCCTTTTCCTCTCATTTTCCTGGCAATAATGGGATGTTTTTCTTTTTAGTGACAGTGTATTACAAAGTGTGCAGACAACAGTCCCCTCCCAGGTCAGTTGTCTTGCCTTTTGCTGTTAAAAACAGATGTTGCTGAGAGGTGATGGAGCAGTGTATTGGGACTTGGAGTGTGAACATGACATCGAGTAGCATAACTGGAAAAATGGGGGATGTTTCTAAAATTGTAGGAAGTGCATGGATGAGTTAAAAAGCTTTAGCTAAGAAAGGGGACCACTGCAAAGTTGTCCCTGTGGGCAGGGAGTGTTACCACTGACTAGAAAGCAGAGCAGGATGTTGGGCTTAGTTATCCTGTCCTTTTTGAACCTTAAAACTCTGGTAAACTGGTGTACCCACCTGAAATCTGCCAAACCAGTTCCTTATTTCCAGAGGTTGCTGTGTAGCAAATCATATTTTTGGCTGAGACTTCATGCTTATCCTGCTTGCACATGCCTTTAGTGATGAAAGTTACTTTTAAAATGGTCCTCAGTCCTGGGCTGTGCCTGTTCAGTATTTGATTTACTGCAAAGATCTTGTTTATGTAAATTAGAAGCACTATTCTGTGAGTAGGTGCCAAAGACTCCTATAGCTGTGAGTGAATCTATCACCTACTTACTTCTGAGTTAGGAGGTATTTACTCTGCCTACTGTGTTGATAAGCACATGTAAATTTCTTAGGCTGTATTGTGAAAGATACGTTAAATAGTTTGGGCCCAACTCCCAAACTTGGGAGATCTTTGCTCTGCAGAATGCTTCAAGTCACCTTAGATGCCTCTGGGCTGGATCCTCTGGTTAAGGGCTAATGCTCCCATGTATGGGACTTAGGTACCTCAGCAGAGGTTGGGGAGATGTTGGTGCAGCTGTGCCTGTCTTCAGTAAGTAGAAGTAATTATTTCAGAGGAATTTTGTGAAGGTAAACATTAGATGGTTAGCATGTAGGCCTTGCTTTGTTAGCCTCAGTATTAGTTCAGCCCTTCTAACAGCTGGGTGAGGCTGCAGGGCGGTAGCCTTGCTATAGTTGTTTTTTGGTGTGGTTTTTTTTGTGTGTGTGTGTTTTGTTGTTGTTGTGTGTGGTTTTTTTGTTTGTTTGGTTTTTTTTTTTGTTTTTTTTTTTTTTAACTGCCATTGCTGCTACAGTTCCCAGGGACGTGTGCTTACAGAAGAGAGGGTAGGGATTATTGGATCATTCTGCTGGGATGACAAGAGGAAGAGCTTTCTCTGTAACCCCTTCATCTTGGTTTTAGCACAGTACAAATGTGCCAGCTTTTATTTGCAGCTGCTTCCCTTGCTCCGCTGAACATCCTACCTCATCACCGTACAACTCTAGCTGTTTGCTTTGGAAGGTTGCTACAAACGACGGGTTTTGTAAATCCTGCTTGTCAGGGAGCCTGTTAAAAGCCCTTGATGATACGAACTTCTTGTCTCGTCTTCTGCGATGTGTTGTCATAGCTGCCACCTAGTGCCGGTGCTGATGTATGCAGAGGAGATCGCCTCAAAATCAGCGCTGTAGAACTTCGTGGAAGTTTTATAAACCAAGCAACCAAAATAGCTCCAAAGGCCATAATTAGCTCTCCATATAAATGAATCAATCATGACAAATCGTTAGTATGCAAGGTTTGGCTCCACAATCACTAAATGACTTCATTATTTGCACCTGTTTCCACAGAAATCCCTGAGAGCTGCTGGGATGTGAGGCTTTAAACTGTTGTAGCACCTGCTTACCAAGGCAGAACCCTACACTACTTATTTTGACCAAATTGTCCCTAACCGGGTTGCAAAGGAAGAGAAGTGTGAATGTGTACATGACACTTGTAATGCTCCTAACCTGCAGATCTCAGTCATGACAGAGGTTGGACAAAGCCCATGTTTTTCATTCTGAATGAAATGTTGTGGATGGATTTTGATTGCATGGGTTGCAATCCAGTCCTGACCGTTACTGGGAACTGCACATAGTAAAGTTTTGCTTGTGTATGTATAAGCAGTGCCCTAGGCTTCACTGGTGCTGCAGACTTAAGGAGAGACAGTGTAATACGGTCCTCCATTGATGAGTAAATTGAGTAAATACATTTTAATTCCCAGCTTCCCAGTCTGGTTTAGGCAGCTTTTCCTTTAGTTGGCTTTGGATCAAATGCCAGTCTCCCTGATGTGCACATCGTTCAACAGCAATGACCTGTCCTGAAGGCCAAGTGTACCGGCAGTGTGGGATGCCATGCAACCAGACCTGCAGATCTCTGTCCTACCCAGACGAGGACTGTGATGAACTCTGTGTAGAAGGATGCTACTGTCCCCCTGGGCACTACCTTGATGAGCATGAGCAGTGCGTGCCAAAGTCCCACTGCTCTTGTTATTATGATGGTGAGATCTTCCAGCCAGAGGACGTCTTTTCAGATCATTACACCATGTGGTAAGTGCAATGTTCATAATTCATCCCTACATGCTGTGACTCAAATTTTTGGATAGCCTGAATGGTTGACTGCTTCAGTTCCTCCATTCCTTTACCTCCACTGAAATGAGTTTAAAAGAGGGCAAGATTTTGCCTCCAACAAGCCAAATGGCGAGTTTTGCTGTTGCATCTCTATCCATAAAATTTCAAATGTCACCTTAGTCAGAAAACAGTATTAAGCCCTGTTCCATGAATAGTTTCTGCCAGTTTGAAATGGAGTTTAATTGCTGACAATAGCTACTTTGTAGGCTTTTAAAACGTCACTTTAATGTACTGCGATACATTTCTTAAACATTAAAACCTAATTACCTCTATCAAAGATGCAAATATTAAAAAGCATTTTTATTGTTAAATTGAGTAGCAGTACACGGACAGTAGGAATGTAATTGCTGGGCGGCTCCTGGCAAGCCCAATTTTGGGAACAGTGTCTTCTCCTTTTCTGCTTTACAACAGACGTCGTAAGTTGCAGGAACTAAGTGGTCCCTTACCTCTTTCCACAGCAGACCTGACCATTATCTTGCCTAGCTTTATGCCTGAGCAGATGCATTGGGTTCAGCAGGACAGGGCTAGCATACAGCTGGGTTACCGTGCTAGTATATCACATCAACTATTTTAAGGAAGGTTTGCCTTTAAGGTTGGTAAGCACAGTGGATGGAGAGCAACAGATCAGCCCCAATGAGAGGTGTAATTTTAATACTCTGACAAGTTCCCTGTGGCCCTGTCTGAAAAAAACAGCACTGAGTGAAAGCTAAATGTCACTTTGTTAAATATAAGCTCTATTTGTTTTTCTAGTTATTGTGAAAATGGGTTCATGCACTGCAGTACGAACAGAGTTCCTGGTGCCTTCCTGCCAGATGTTTTTGCTGATGAGAGACCGTCTACCAGAAGTTAGTATGCCTTAAAAAAAATTACATTTTTTCTGACTTTTCTTTTTTTTTTTTTCTCTTTGTCCTCTTCAGTCTCTTGGTAATTAGAACAGGGAAGAAGTACCAGAGATTGCAGTGGCTGGTGATGTTGTGAGTCTTTCTAATTTTTTTTTGGTTTGTTTTTGTTTTTTGGGTTTTTTTTGTTACAGAATAGAAACAAAATATTTGCATGGGAGGATGCAGGGCTCATTGAATGCCACCTCTCAAAATTATGGTTAGCCACTGCAGTCTCTCTTTAGTTGAAGGTGTTAACGGGTCTCTTAGCAGTGATCTGAGGCCCCCGGTTGCTATTTGAGGATCATGCAACATCAGTAACTAGCCAGCTTTATACCTTCTGCTTCTGACTAGTAGGTTGCAAGCTCTCCTTTCTGGTGCAAACGAAGCTTTCCGTGGCCTGAAGGTTAGATGGCTGCCAGGCACTGAGTGTGCCTTCAAGCCACCAGGCATCTTGCTATAAAACCTCCTGGAGACTGAGAACTGCATTGCAGAGCTAGGCACTGCACTGGAGAACAAGACAGCATTGGTCTGGGTTTTTTTTGAGGTTCCTCACTGATACATGGATGGAGCTTACAGGCTTGTGATGGGGAGGGGGTTTGAGCCTGGATGCATCTCAGGGGGCACGGCGCTAGTGGGGATTTGGTGAGGCCCAGGAATGTCCCTATGCAAATACCAGGAGTAACCCCAAACACAGTGTCTTCCATGGCACACTGCCAAATGTACCTGTTCAAGGTGTTTGGATATAATTTTTGGTGGTATTTACCAATGCCTTGGAGCCAAAGGGTTGTTATTTGCTTTTGCATCTTCTGATAAAACTACCAGGGATCCTTTCTGCCAAGCTTCTGGTGGAAAATACCATATATCTGACTGGTTGGTGACTTGCTTAATGTTGCTTGGTAGACCACCAGTAACAATGTCACTGGTTAGCCCCCACTGTTCTTCAGGTGTAGCCTTCTAGTTGCATATCTCACCAAACTCTTACCTTAATGTTGTTAAGATATAATTTTCCTGAGATTAGGGTGTTAAGACTTAGAAAACCTCAGAGGCATATTGCTAGCACCGCTTGAAATAATAACCTTTTTGCTCTGTCAGAAATAACAGACATTTTGATCAGTCAGAACCTGAAGTCTCAAAGAGTTTTAAAACTTTGTATTTAAGATAAGGGCATTGATATTAACAGGCACCAGTGTGGTTATACTCAGTGTTGGAAGTAGGTCTAAGTACAATAATACACAATGCTGTTGCTTCTTAGAATATCAATTTAGTGCTACCATTGCTAGTGTACACTGCCTAGAAGTTGAAATACCTGTTTCATGCTAAACTGCTCATAGCCCTAGTGCAATCTGGAATTGCATGATTTTTGTTGTTAAAATGGTATTTACCATAGTGCAGCTTCTTTTGCTTCTGTATTAGAATACACACTTTTATGATAGCCTAACTGAGGTCACTTCATGGGAAGTGTGGACTGTTGCCTTTACGATGTCATGCATAGGGGTGTAGTGGCATTGTTCCAGTCTATATCCTAGATTAGTTTTCTATTAAAAATCTTGATCTGTCCTTTAGAAAAATACTGTACTAACAATACTTGAGTTCTAATTGCAATTTTTGTAAATTTATTTTTTAAAGTAAAAAGGAGCTTGACATGCAGATCCCCCATGGAAACCTTTATCTGTCCTGCAAACAACCCAAGAGCTGAAGGGTTGGAGTGTGCCAAGACTTGCCAGAACTACGACTTGGAGTGCATCAGCCATGGCTGCATATCTGGATGCCTCTGTCCAAAAGAGATGGTAAGTAGGTTGAACTGCAACAAAGAGAAGCAGGTCCTCATTGCTTTCTTGCCTTCATCCTTTCCTACCAGCAGTCTTCCTGCAGCTTGGCAATATGTGATTGTAAAGTATTGACTCTGTCAAATTGTGGCTGGTTTAAATTATGTCTATTAGTATATTTGCATAGAAGTTGAAGTTTAGCTTCTAATTGTAATAGTATATGTGTATAGTAATAATTGATAATCAAAAAGCCAAAACTCACTTTTTTTAAAGACCAGTTTATGTTTTCCTTCAACTCTTCTCCCAAACTCCTCCTCAGTCTTGCTGAACTTCCCTAGTCAGAGAGACAGAAGTACACAGACACCCATATCACAAATAGCACTCCACATCCTGGTCATATTAGCTGTCTTCTTGTCAAGTCTCCACCTCTACTGCTGCTTTCCTGTGTATTGTGCCAAACTGAGAGTTCCCCATGAGAAGGAATGTGGGACATGAAACTTGCTAAGATTGATGCTAGAGGGTGTCCTGCAGTTGCAGATGGTGTGCTGAGCGTGCTTTTTTCACTGGTAAGATGCTTTTTGGAGTCCAGGGTTATGGCCCCTGCAATCCTCAAATTTAATTTAGTTTAGTCATTTTTAAATAGAGCAAACAGCAAATAGTTATTTGCTTAGTCAGTGACTGAACTCAATGTCAATTTAGAGCCCCGATGAAAAGCAGACTGAGTAGCATAGACAGCAGATTGCTGCTGTTGTTCTCTGAGCAACAGAAAAAAGCATCACTGTTCAGTGCTGTGTAATGCTGTGTGGGCAGGTGAAGAGTCATGGCCAGGATCTCACCGCGAGCTGCGGGTATAGTCTCAGGCATCATGTGAATGGGTTAAAGGCAAAGCACTTACTAAGAAGTTAAGTAAATGGCACTTTTGAGTTCTCTGTCCAGGAAAACTGATGGGATTGGGAAGGTTGTGATGTTCAATGCATGAAATGCAGATGAACACATGCAGCAGATGTTGGAAAAGGAGTTGAGGTTGTGTCTTTATTTTGTTTGAGGGCTAAAATACACTGCAACTCTGAGACTTTGTTTGATACCTGTGGTACTTAGAGACATTACTTGTATAGTTTTCTGACTGAGAGAGGCATATGGTAAAGCAAGATGTTTTCACATGCTTCAACCCATGAAGTCTAGATGTGCAAAATATTACTTTTATTTTTTAAAAATCTTTTATACCTACTCAGGGTTCAGGCTCAGATTAATATGCACTGGACTCTGACGGCAAATGGAGGTGTGGGTTATTACTTCTAGGGTTGAGATGCATGTTTATGTTTAGGCTTCAGCTCGAATGAATTTACTTCAACCACTACTTTAAATTCCATTTTAAAAAACAATTAACTTTACTTGGAACCATGTATTTTTATAAAAGTACATTGTTTTTTCCTCTTCTGTATAAGTACAGGTATTTTCTCCCTCCAAATTCATTCCACTGTCTTAATAGAAGCCCCCCCCAGTTATCATAATACAGTAATTTCTGGCATTAATATGAATGCATTTTATGAACATTGCTACTGTATTTTGCTGATAAACACACATTTATAGTGTGTAATAGTAAATAGATGTAAATATAGTAAATATAGTAAAATGATGCTACTCCAGTATAAAATGCCAGCTGTAGGCAAAAGCTCAGGCTTGGGAAGAGTCTTGTAGGTCCAAAGTGAAAAATACAGAACAGAATTTGAAGGCATCCATATCAACATTGAGAAAATTTTCACCACAATTCTAAAAACAAGTGTTGCTTCTTTTCACATTTCAGTTGTTAAATGCTTTTCCTTTTAGAGAAGAATATTCCTAAATAGTAGTATGGTAAGTAAATGTACAAAAGCTTGTGTAGTGTAAAGTTCCAAGAGCTCCAGTGTGCATAGGTCTTTCTCTGTACATAACAATCAGAGCTCTTTGATTTGGTGAAGGGGTTTGAGATTTGGTTTCAGTTCTGGGATATGGTAGTAGTATACTTTAGAGATAATAATGGAAAAAAAATTATGATAACCACTCAAAAGGAAAAGGGGTGGGAGACCCCCAAAGCAACCTCCCCAAAATCAACTTCCTAGTAATTAACCTTCACGTTTAATATAGAATTCTATATTCCTTTTTAGTAGGTTGGCACTATCATTCAGAGTTTCATAAAATTCTTGACAGGAGAAGCAGTCTTTGGCATTTTGGAATTGGAAACTGCAGTTGGCTCTGCAGTGACGTGAAACACGCCACTGAATTCAACAAGATGGTTTGTCAAGTTTTAGATAGAAGAATCTGGCCCAGTATTTTTTTAAAAAAAAACCTAGTAAAATAAGTCCTTTGTCCACTAGATGACAGTATGGTTCAATCTTCCAGTAAACAGTCTGCCTTGCTTGTTCCAGTTCCCTTCCCATCGGGCAAGGAATAAAAATTACGAGATACACATTTGTCAAAGCCATGATGGGAGAAGCCAGTGTATAGATGATCTGGCTGGAACCACAGCCATGAAGGACAGGATCAAGCTCTGTGCATTTGTTATGGGGGTGCCCTTTGCCATGTTAGACTCCTGGCTCAACGGGACCTGCCAGCTTGTTGTCAAAGAGCAGTTTCCTCCTCATCACCAATAGGTACCTAACCAGGATGGTTTGGAAGAGGCATTTTCCTTATATCTGCATTCTGCAATGAGCCTTTGTGCTTCCAGTATTGTTTGCCAAAGACTGAAGGATTTGGGGTGGTGACCTGTTCTCCTTTCCATCCTGCCTCTCTCTGCCATAAAGACTCTGGGCACACTAAGGGAAAGCTCTGCAAAATCACAGAGACTGTGTTATTCAGACTTGCACCCATAGAGCTGAATAATAAAGTGACTAGAAAAAGGTATTACTATTTCTTTTACCAGCCATCTCCCTTATTAGTATTCTGTAATTCTGCTTAATTTACAAGCGCTTACAGAGGTGAGCTACTGTTTGTAGGAATGTCTGTGGGAAGTAAGAGATTACTGAACATTTATAGGAATAAATGTTTGCACATATCTTCACTATGGAAGAAACTGTGCCTTTTTAGTGAAGATTTTTTTCCTTCTGTGGTACAGTAGTATATAAAAATTATGAATGACCATGGATAACTTATTAGGAAAAAAAAAAAAATACCTTCTCGCTTTTCTAAAATGGTTCATACCATCAGGAAACAAAGATACATGGTTTACATAAAAAACTCTCCTGTACAATTTGTAAGTATATACAGCAGTTAATATGTAATTAGGTGCAATGTTATATCTATGTCTATAAAGAGATGTTTACAGATCATTTAGCTATCAGTCTTAAACAGAGGAATCCATAGTCTAAAATTTGTATGCACAAATGGCCTGCCAGTTTTGAAGTACACATCTGAAAAATAATTAAAAAGAAATAAATCAAGGATTGCTGGTGAACATGATGCTGCAGTTGGCTAGATTTGAATTTGAAAATTTGCTGGGGTGAGAAATTGCCAATCAATCAATTGATTATTTCCTGTCAGAAAATGCAGAAACCACCTAATTTCTTTCAACTGAAAAATAAGTTTTCCGGTTCCTCTTGACTTAATATTTTACATTGTTTTGATTTCTTTAAAATAAAAAACTTCAATATTTCGTGAAAATTAATTCTTCTTTTTCTGTCTTTGATCATCTGGAGGGTGGGAAATTCTCCATACTTGTCACCCTTTTGCAAAGCAGAAAAGATAAATCATAACATATGTGCAGAAGTGTGGGGAAAAGTATGCTTTCTCAGATTAGTTTACCGCACTCCAGGATTTTCCCATTGGAGAATATTAATAAATATACAAATGGAGTGTTAACCACCTTTCTGGGGAAAAAGAGAAGCAGAACAATCAGAAAGCACAAAATCCAGACACTCCAAAACTAGAAAATTAATTTCTTTCAGTTTCCAACAACTGAAGCAAAATTAAGGTTTAAAATTAAAACAAAACATTTTATTGTATTCTGACTGCTGGAATAAAACTATTTCTAAAACTATGATATGTTAGTAGAAAAAGAAAAAAAAAACCCACCCCCAAATCCTTAATATTTTAATCAGAAAAGTTTGGAAGGGTTTTTTCTTCCAAACCTTTTTCAACAGAAATATAATAGAATGCTATTATGATTTTCCTGTTGTATATTTTTCAGTGTGGGCTTATCCTGTATTAAAACATGACAGAGTCTTCACGAGGAGGTGGGTACCAGCTTTCTGGTATGTGCATCTGTCCAAGGATAGTGCTTAATACATATACAGTGCTTAAATACAAGTGCTTAAAACAAATACAAGAAGTGTACAGCTAATATAGGAAAGAAAAATCAAGTGTAAACCAGCACTCTTTGAATGGTCTGTCCTAACATGTTTTTGATTTGTCTGCACAGAAATGGTGACAGGCTGTTTTAGTTAAAACATACCAGCTATTGGGTTCTAATCTGACACACTTCCTTTACTTAATCCCACACTCCTTTATACCTTTGGCTGACTTTCTGCTGACACCCTCAGGTGTATCAGGAGGAGCAGAGTGAAGATCTGAGCTTTCCTTGCCAGTGAGATACTCACCAAAATTGTGTTGACCAAGAGAGATTGGAATTCAGCCTCATCAAGGCAGAGTTTGGGGAAGAAGAATCTTAAAGGTTCTGAAACCTAAAATATTGTTCTTCCTTAACAATTGATAAGACAGAGCAAGGAAATGATGGACATTTCTGTCAGATCTCCACATGGGGGGGATCATCAGCTAGTCAACCACTTATCCCAAGGACGCACCTTCAGGAGCATCATCACAAGTGTGTGAGGTGGTGCAAACAGCAGCTGTTCTCATTACAAACCTGTGTCTTTTCTGGTGGTTGCCTCTCCAACACTGATGCCTCCAATCACCTCCGGTTCTCAGGACTGTTAGGTCTCCTGGATTAAATGCTATCTATTGATGGATTGAGACACTTCCACAGAAAGTCCAGCTGTTTGCGAATAATGCCACTGGCCTTGTAGTACCACATGGTACTGTGCTCAACAGACGTGTAACACAGCATGGCATCAGGCTGCCAGATACACCAGCTTTTGGATGTGGTATCAATATGACCAGTAGATTGTGTGTTATAATTAGCAAAATCATAATCCGTTGATTTTTTCAGGAAAAATAATTAATCTTCTGGTCAAAGTCCACTTTGGGAATTTATGTCCAGCTTTCTAAATCCTACCCACCCACTCTGCAGTGTTCAGACAAGATAGTCTTCTCTCTTTGTCAGTGGATTAACAGTTGCTGCACTGTAGCTTCATGGTGGCCATATGTTTATGATGAAAATACTGATACCAGTCTATTAAGTTTCTAGAGTTGAGGGTAGGCTGTGACTAGCTTCATGTCAACATGTGAGGGAGCAAGTAGGAGAGGTCCTAATCCTCCTTTTACTAACCACATGTCTAATCTCAAGTTTTGTATCTAGAGGCTACCCCTCAAATCTCTTGTGAACTGTCTTACTGAACACTGTGGAAAACTTTAGAAACGTAGCCATGAGTGTGAAATCATACATTGCTTTTTTCTAGATTGCCATCAGGAAGGAAGGAAGGAATTAAACACCCTTGGAAACATATGGTCTTCTCTGGCCTGTTTTCTCCCAGTCCTTTGTGGAGATTAAGTCTGAGGCAGAGCCCCAGCTCTATCATCTAGAAAAGCATTTCTTTGTTTCCATCTTGCTTCTATCGGTGTGAGTTTATTTGACATAATGTAGCTCACCATAAGCCACAGAGCATGTGGAGCTGCGTAAGAATGAAGGGTCTCTGGGCTGTGAAATCCTTTTTTTTTTGTAGTTCCCTGTGGCAGTTCTAGGGCCCCATAGGAAAAGGCAGAGCTGTTCTACTTTATTAACCTGGCATTCAGACTACATTGATCTCATTGGCCCGTATGTAATGGTAAAAAAGAAACTATTTTAATGATTTTACAGGAAGAGTTTAAAGTGGGAAGGTGATATTTTGTGACTTTTGAATGAGAGGGAGGGGAAGCACTCTCCATTTTGGTATTCCATGAAGCAAGAGCCAAATCTGCCTCTGGCTTTGCAGAGCCATGACCAAGTGAAAAACAGCATAGCCAGCCTTGGTTTTGTTTGATTCTCTAAAATTGGCTGTCTTCAAAATGGAAAGGGAGTAATCACAGGAAAAACAGAGAAAAGGAATAGAAAAAAAAAAATTCCTTAATAGTCTAAAGACATCACTTGGGGTTGTTTGGGGGTTTTTTTTGTTTGTTTAAGCAGGACAGGGTTTTTTTGATGTACAAAGAGAAATGAAGATCAGTAGGTTAAAACTGAAAAAGAAAAAAACATAGGCAGAACATAATGACCCATTTCCCAGCAACAGTCTTTGAGAATGGAATAATGTCTCAAGTGGACTGATATTGATCCTGCCTTCTAGGAAATAAATGGGGATTTGAAAGAAAATGAGTGACTACTGCATTTTTCAGAGGGGAGTTGACAGGTGGAGTGGGTTGCTTGCAGGGGGGCTGTTGTCTGTTACACAGAATCTGCATTTGCACTTGGGTTCTTCTGGTGCTGTGGCTCCTTGTCTCCTCGTCAGTGTTCATATTTCAATTTTTAGACTGGCTGAGCCCTGCATTGGGCTGCTTTTCTGGTAGGTCATCCTTCAGTTTGTTGTGTGTGAGAAGCAAGTGCTATTCACCTGCTCTTCATATTCAGGTTAGCCTATTTTATCTTCACTGCATCATGGTTTTGGTCAAACTGGACTTTCTCATCATGACATTCATCTATAATCTAATCTGTTATCCCAGCATCTTAAGCTGGTGTACAGCCCCTGAAGCGAGACTGTGATTTAGGTACCCATAGACCTATTTGTGTTAATGGGAAAAATGTTAGCTATGCTGTACCTTTCACCTTTCTTACCGTAGATAGGCTTGAACTATTTCCTCTGTCCTTTCCTTTATTCTTTATCCACATGCTCTTGTGCTTACTTCTCTGTGTACTGGCACATACTGACAGACATGCATGCTGACAAACTGTATGTTTTGCTTAGGTGCGACATGAAAGCAAGTGTGTTGCTCCTGAGAGATGCCCATGTTTTCACAATGGAAGAGAGTATGCCAAGGGAGAGACAGTGACTAATGACTGCAACACCTGGTAAGCCACTGGAATGACATTTTTGTGTTTTTCTCTAGGGCACCGAACATGTTTCTAATAAAACCAAATATTATTTGCTTAACAGATCTATTTTATATAAAATCAGGTTTTGCAGTGTAGTAACACACATATTGCAAAGACCAGCATAGTCCCTTTGAACATTGCATAAAGACCAGCGCAATACTGGCCAAACTGTACCTGGCACCTAATAAATAGGTAGTCTGTGCAGGTCATCTGTGGGCACTAGCAAGTGGATTTGTGCCTTGATTTTGCAACACAAGATAACAATATAGGAGTCCCTCTGCAGTGGAAGGAATGGAGCCTGCACTTTGTCACTAAGATCTGCTGTCATGCCTCTTTTTTGTGCTGTCTAGGGCTCTTCAAATCGGTTCTTTTCAGCCAGAAGCATGCACCAGCAGAAGGGTTGTGATATGTCAGCTATAATATGACAGGAGCTCTTCAGGAAAATGTTAAAGAATCAGGCAGAAACAAAGTTGACCTCATATCTCAAATGAGAGCTCAGTCAATTAATATCTTTTAAAAAATAAAAAGAGAAAGAGAAAAAAGAGGGAGTTGGTGATATCTTCTTAGAAGAAAAGAGTAAGTGCCCAGTGTCTTTCACCCACATCCCTATCTATCTTGTCTGGTTCTTGAAAAAGAATTTTTAGGTTCAAAAGAAAGTGCTGGGCTGTGAGATTTGCATGGAGGGAAGCCCTCAGCACAGCCTTGTATAAGGTATAGAGTGTTTGCCTGCTGGACAATTCTTGGCTTCTGCCTGCACAGCGCACTCGCTGCACTGGAGGTGCTTTGCGTTCCATGCGTGCATGTAGAGGGAATAGTGGCTTTTTCCTGCAGAGCTCCAAGAGTCCAAGGTATAGGAAATCCAGCCACCAGCAGTGTGGAAACTGTGTTCTCTTTGAACTTAGACTTCAGAATCTCTTGTTCATTTTACTGAAAATGTCCCTGGCCAGCTCTGTGGCACCCCAAGAAGCAGCGCTTCTGTTATTCTCTGTGTGACTGGGTGGAGTTGGATCAGAGAACTGGCACCATTAGAGAGTCATTTGGTTTGGTTTTCGTTTTGTGCATTGATCTCTGAGCAACAGTAGTTTCAAGTGTTGTATTTTTAAACTAGTGGGACTGCTTCTAACTAGTGTAAGTTAGACTTGGATATAAGGTTTTATGGGTTTATATGGAAATACTGACCTTCCAGTGTTTTGTTTCCTGTTTTTTGTTTTGTTTTTTTTTTTTTTTTCTCTGCAGCTACACATTACATTGTGAATCATGTACTATAATTAGATGTGGGGAAAAGTAGGTTTGAAGGGAGGAAGATGAAATTGATATTTTTGTATAGATACTTACGCTATAACCTGCTTACATTGCGTCGAAGTAAAAGTGGCTCAATTGAAAAACACACAGTGAAAACTTTATCGAAACAAGAACAGTAAGGTGTAAAACTCCTAGGTGTGACTGTGAAATTTGCAAGATTCTTCACAGTAGCAATGCACAGTCTTTTTATTTTCAGTCATTCTTACAATCTTCCATCTTAAAATAGTCATAACCATTTTGCTTCATTCTTGTAACTGCCCTTTTGTTTCTGGCAATGCCATTGTAAGTGACGTGTCCTCTAATACATAGAATTTTCTTCAATATCAGGGTCAAGAAAATGTTAGAAATCATGCTTTTTATCATTGAAAAAAAGTTTTTCCTTTCATTTCAGGTATTTTTCTTGGATGTTAAAGTAAAAATGGAAATAAGGTCCCTTCAAAAATGTCACTAGGGCTTTTTTGAACTATGTGAACTATGTGACTTTGAAAAGTTTCGTGGTAGTTCTCAGCAAATCTCAAGTCAAATGTCATTTAGAAAGTGATATAGGAAATTACTATTGCTTTGAGAATTAGTAAGAAATAGAGTCTGCATTTTGGAGGTCAGATCTTCCTTTTCTTTTGTTTTTGCTTTTTGTACTGCTGTTGCAGAAGTTCTCATTCTCACTTATTCTTAGCCAGATGTGAACACCTGCGAACGCAATATATGAGCCAGAGGTGTCAGATTTGGCATTTACATTCAACTTGACATATGGGAGACCCTAATTCATGAACAACGGAATGTCTCCAAGTCTAAGCCAGTGGCAAAACTTTTGTTATGCTATGCGTTGGGAATTCATTGTAGAACTCAGTGAAAATATTGGAATAACATTTAGGAAGCAGTACACAGCAAAAATTTGCTAATCTGAGTTTTGCTACACCACATACTTTATAATCTGTCTGTGCACATATATACAAAATCTTGATTTTGCTCTGTCTATTAGCAGAGATTTAATAGCAGAGGGTGCAATAGGTTTCATGTTACTGAAATGTCACTCTTTGAAGAAAATGTATTGCATGATATTTATTATACTGTGAAGTGTTATCAAGATTAAACAACGCTTATGCTTGGGTTAAGGCATTACTAGAGAACTTCGTTCAGTACCCGGTTTTTCTTTGGTTAGCAATTTGATCTTGGGAAAGTATTTCAGGTTTTTTATCCCTGAGTTTTTACATCTGTAAAGCAGGGATAGAATTCCCCTTTCCTTGCCCTTATAGAGTTTGATTAGAAAATTCCTGGGGCAGTGATGGTGTCCATCTGCATTCATATAGCATTTAGTACATGAATGTTTGTCCAACATCAAGCAAGATATTGCTTATTAGATTATTAAATTATTATTATTGTTAGATTAGATTATTAGATATAGTGTCAGATGCTATTTGAACTTCTTGAAATTAATAACAAACAAAAAAGTGAGCAGAGTTTATGCTCCATTGACCTTGTTTTTTATTTTGATTGCTCGGTCTCTTGCTAGTTAGCAAAGCAATTGATTTCACTGATCAAAAGCCCGTGGATGCCAAGGCAAAGATCCCCTTTCATAACTGCAGCTTCTGTAGCAAGGCTTTTGGTTTTCCAGGATACCTCTGGAAAAGGGCAAGAGGATGGGGTGGGTGCTCTGAAACCTCTTCTCACCTTTAGTTCTCAATTTCCCTCTTTCCTTCATTTTAACATGAGCATATTTACCTCCTTGAGCCTTATTTATCAGGGTACCATGTAAGAGATCATTATGATTCACAGCAATGAAAGGATACAAATGTTCTTGGAAACTCTCAGAAATTTAATAAGGATCGGTGTCAAATATGACAGGTTTGGTGTCATCACAAAGATTAGGAGCCCTGCTATTTCTTCTTCTGTCGGTTACACTAGTATAGTTACACTGAAACCAATTGAGTGACACCAAGAGAAGAGAATTGGCTTTCTTTGCATTTTGAATATCCACTCAGATGGTGACCATTTGGGGGTTTTTGTTTTGTTCTGTTTTGTTTTTTAAAACAAACCAAAAACTAAAGCAACCAAGGAAAACAACAGGCAAAAAAGTGCAAAAGGAGTGAAATAATAATAAAGAAAGAATGCTGTCCCTTTCTTCGTGGCATCACTGGTTTTGTACAATAATGACAGTGTAGTACAGCTGCTACAGCAGTGTGGGTATAATGGTATCAAGGCCTTAACGCTGTGCCTGATTGCTCTTCAGAATCCTCCACCACCACCACCTCCCTGCCCCCGCCCCCCCCGAAAAAACAAGTTAGCATCTTGTTTTGCTTTGCATGTCGGGATGTCCCCCTTTTTTTTCTTGCATATTCTGTGTTTATGAGGAAGTCTAGGAGGTGACCTTCACAACATCACTTGCAAGCTATATGGGCAGAGAACCACTGGAGTGTCTCCTTTCATGATCAGTAGTCTTATCACATCTCAAGTTGTGTAAGATGTGTAAGATGGAGTCCTATTTCTATGCTGCCAAGCTTGAATTCGCCTGCAGGGCAGATGTTCTGGTTTGATCACCACAGGAACCTCAGGGGAGAGTGTCACACCCTAGGACATTCCTCAGAGAGTGTATGTGTACCTATGTACAGAAAAAGAAATAGTTCTAGCCATATGTGTGTTGTCAGACTGTGAGGTAAGGTCTCCAATTGCTAGGTCAGATAAACTATCGTGAAGAATGAATTTAATTTAAGAACAGAGACACCTCTTTGGAGAAGAGTGGTATTGTACTTTAGTATATAATCTGAACAAAATCCACTGGGCAGACTGAATTATGGTTCTGGTTACTTGGTCCCAGAAGTTGATCATTAGGGTCAATGCATGTCCTTTGGCATTAGTTGGATATTAAATTTACTACTATTTTGGCTTTTAATGAGGGAAGAATGGACAGTATTGCAAATAAAACCAGGGTTGATGATATTATACTTCATACTTAACCTGTAATGGTCCTTAGAGAGTACTCAGTCTGTTTTTCTGAAAGGTTACTCAGAGCAGAGCAGCATATCCAAAATAAAATACTCATAGTATTATGAAATATTCTAGCAGGCTCTGTCCAGACCTCTTTTTGTTAATAGAGAAATTTAAAAAGCACATATTCCTACATGCAGCTTGTAAGGAAAAGTGAAACACATTCCTTAGTCACTTAACATGTTAATGTACGCGCTATATATTTATGTACCCAATGCTAACATATGCTAATTTATGTTAATGAGGGTGTCATCTGGTGCACAGTAGCATAGCGTAGTTATGGAAGTCTATCTAGAGAAGGATTCCAGCAGCCCAGGCATGGAACTCTCTACGAGTATCTTCTCAAGGCCAAACACAGAGGGGATCTGCTGGGGATATACCTGAGGATGGACAGCCACACAGACAACTGCAGAGGTTCCTTGCAGGGCTGCAGCCACTGTCTGTGTTAAGACACACAGGGGAGCAATGCTCCTGTTTGGTCTGCAGTCGGTTACTCCCTGACCCAGGCCCAGGAAAAAGGCAAAATAGTAGCTTATCACCACTTGTGTGTCTTTTGGAGAGTCTTCAGATCAGGAGCTCCTGGAAGCAGAAACTTCTGCTCTTTTGCTTCACCTAAAGCACCTTGCATTCTCTTGCTTATTATATACATTGGAAATAATGATAGCTGTCACTGACTCATTTTCTCTGTTACAGTGTGTGCCGTGGTCGAAAGTGGGAATGCACCAAAAATACGTGTGATGGCACCTGCACTGTTATTGGTACAGCTCATTATCTGACATTTGATGGATTGAAATACAAGTTTCCAGGAAACTGTCAATATGTATTAGTTCAGGTAAGAACATGTCAAATGCCAGAGTTGTCGGATAATATGTAAGGTGTTTACATGAGGAGAGAAGTCCAGCATTTGGATAAATCACAGTAAAGCGTTCTTAATTACTAACCCAGATGTATTGTAGAGGAGATCAGAGCTTATTAGTGACTTCAGAGATGCCTTGAGAACTTTAAAGATTACATTGTGCTCTATAGAAATGAGTTAAGTTGTCACGTGTTTAGCTGGCATTCATAAATCATATGATAGCAGCATGGTATAGAGGGGAGCTGTCTGAATCTCATCTCTAATAAGGGATTGTAGATATCCATAAATCAGTCTTTCCTCTTCTCCGCTAGCCTCTTTATCCTGTAGTGATGGCTTACTGTCTGACTGAGACAAGGGGTGCTTGGTGAACCTTCCCTAAATGCATTCAGAACACACTCTGCTTGTTCACTTTGGCAAAGTCATTGTCCTGTTACATGCATCAACCTGTCTGGAGTACATTGGTAATATTGATTTTCTTCCCAGCAAAGAAGAGAGGTGGATAAAGGCGTAGCACACTAATATCAACTTGCAATTTGTGGGAGCAGCCAGAAATTTAGAGTTAAATAAGATTAAGGCTTATCTACAGATGCAAATCATCATGTATTTAAAAATGTGTGTGCAAAAGAAGAAGGATTTATCTGAAAATTTGATCTAACCCTAGAAGGATCCACAGAACAGCAGTGTTCTGCAGTTACAAAGTGACATGTTTCTTGGGTGGGCTACTATTTTTCCCACAGACCATTTTCATGAGGCACATTCCTCCTTTCAGAGGAGGAATTCCTGGGGCAGGAAAGTGTGATAAACCTGTCTCTGGCTAGGTCTTTGAAATATGCTCCCACCTTGATGCCAGCTGGATTACCTTAGAAGAATGATTGCTCTGACACTGGTGAGAGCTCTGTGTGAAAGTCTTATGGGCAGTAATAGCATACAGTGCTACAAAACTACTTAAAATGAAAATGAGATCTGTTTTCCTCAAATGACAAACACAAACTATAGACAGAGTCTTTTTCTTAAAGGTGTGTACTGAAAAAAACTCAAATCCTGCCAAAAAACTGAAAGGCCTGAGAGTCATGAGTCATATAAATATAGTACTAACTCTCCATGCATCTCAGAAATATTTGACTTAAAAGAAAATCAATACATTAAACTATATAATTGCTCCCCAAGAAATAGGTTGACATCATTGTAGTTATTATTCATCTACAGGTGGGAAAACATGGGGATAAAACTTTTTGCTCAAGACTGTGCAGCAAGTTTCTTTCTAACTTAACCTTCTAGGCTGATATTTTTGTTTTATCATTAAAGCTGCAGAGTCTTGTTTTTACTCTTAAATCTACTAATATCTGTGTATTGAAATGTACACTATGCCTATTGTACATCTTTAAAATGTCACAGAAAGTATATCAGCACGGATTCTCCCTGCCAAAAGACACCCTGCATAATATGCATGTGTGTGTGTCACTGGCAGTGTGGCTCATTTTTTAAGGGGTGGACCACATGAATATCAACACTAAGCATAAGATAAATTAGTATAGGAACAATTGGCATGCCAACATATATCTTAGGCTTTTTCTCCATAGAGCTGTATGTGTTTTTCAACTGTTCCATGTTAATGACTCATTCATTTATTTTTGTCTGTTAGGATTTCTGCAAGGATGACTCTGGAACATTCCGGATACTAATTTCCAACGAAGGCTGTGGCTTCACTGGAGAAAAGTGCACCAAAAGGGTTATCATTCTGTATGAAAGTGGGGAAATAGAGTTGTTTAATGGAAATGTACGTATGCTTCTGTTATCTTTTTTCCCCCATTTTTGGGGAAAAGAATTTGATGTTGCTTAGTAAGATGAGGCATGAATGACCTCATGCTCGGTGATTCTTGATCATAAAATGAACAGATTAGCAGGATTATAATTTTTCACTTTTCTCCCAGAGGTATAATGCCATTTTGGTATTTCTGCTTGATGCCAACAAATTTATCTCAGATAAGATGGCTCTTCAATGCAAGCTCATATGACGAGTGTCCTTGCTAAACATGGGAGGTCTAAATCTATTTCAAGCTACGTTAAGTGCAAGAAAGAGCTAAAATGTGACTGTCCCATGACTAGTAAAACTTCAGAGCTAATTTAGCCATCTGAAGGACTGACCACACAGGAAAAAACAAGAAGTCATGGCTCTAACAAGTTGATACTGCAGAAGCAAATATCAACTATCCTTTCCCCTGTTAAACTGTCAGATGGAAAATCTGGATGACAGGATTCTTCTTTTTTCTCCCTTTCCAACCAAGAGACACTGGAGAATTGACCAAGATTCACTTCTACCTCCCATGGCTCCCTTCATGGCAGGAAAAAATCTTTCCAATGGGCAGAGTTCAGGTTTTGCCTTGAGGACTGCAACAACTAAGACCCTCTGTGTGTTCAAACATAACAGAGCTACAGTGGATTATAGTGTTTCAATCGCTCAGTTTTCAGAAGTACCATGCTCTGAACTGGCATCTGGACCAGAGATTTGCAAAAATGTTCCCAGTGAAATGTGAAACCACTCTACATTTGCCTTGTTTTGCAGCAGACAAAGCTGTACCAGGTTTTGCGTAGCCTGCAAATTGCCTGCAAATTGCTGCGTGCCACTGACACCTGACAGGAACACTTGAAACATGACCATTATTCAGTGTCTGTGCAGTGCATCTTGACAGCATATGATCCATGTAGGCTTTTGGTTCCTGGAGGAATTGAACATAGGACATATTGGTTGCCCAAATGCCCAAATGCCCAATTCTTTATTTCTACTGGTAAAGAATCCCCTGCCTGGGTGAGGATGAGTAGGAGTGCAGGGATCATGCCACAGAGCCAGGCTTTGTCTGAAAGCTTCTTTGTGTGACAGACTTTCAGAAAAGCTGTAATTGCATTTGGACACCTAAAGAAGGGCCAGAAAAAACAGGAGGTGATTAGGAGTCCAGCAACTCCTGCAACAGAGCACGTTTGGTTCTTGAGAGAGTATGTCCTTGCAAGAGCTA
>JAVJGI010000060.1:10794911-10936925 GCA_035590275.1 Ibycter americanus | reverse complement strand
CAAAAGTTCATCTACTGTCCGTGCTGTTTCTTCATCCTCTCAGGCCAGTCCACCCTGCTTCTTGCCTCTGCTGCATCCGGGTTACTGGCTTCTCCTCCAGCCAGCCTCTGTTCATTCAGGCCCCCTTCTTCTCTCAGCTTCTCCTGAGGCCTCTCCTCATCTTTCCTACATCCCCAGGCTCTTCTTCATTCAGTTTCCTCTCGCTTCACCCAGTACTCTCCATCTTCCAGGGTCCTCAGTGCTATTTAGCTATTTAGCAGGAACAAGCCACAGCTGTACATTATCCACATCAGCCAACCCACCACCCCAGAAGCATGCCCACAACTGTATATTATCAATGTTAATTAACCCTCTACAGTTCCTCTACAATGTACTACTGAAGATGAAGCTTGGAAACCATCTTTTACGTCAAGAAATAATATTTATTCACATACAATCACATACAATGTGATTAACACACATATTCGCATACAACCTGAAGCTGAAGTTTTTCAGTGGCAATAGGGGTTATAGGATGTCAGCTGAATTTAAGCAAGTAAAGTTCATAAATTTATTTCAAGAAAGGCCTTTTCGCATGTGTAGGTGGCCCTACTGGCTTCAGATATTCCATTTCTTTTTGTGTGAGGTGTGATTCAACATCAGTAAAGCCATCAGACTCTTTTCTTCTGCCAGTACTAAAAAAATCCTACATATAGTGCAAGATCTGAATGTGCACTCAGTTTAGAACTTGCTGAGATTATTAGCAGTTGGAATTGTGTACTATTGTTGGAAAACCAATTTCCTCAAGACTTTAAGATCATATCCCATGGCCTGGTTGAAATATGATGAAACTAATGGCAGGGTGCACAATGCTGTGCACCATGCAGGATGAAGGCCTTCAGCTGCAATGGGGCAGAGACTGATTTTCATTCTGTATACTGCCCAGTGGCATATTATGCCATGGCTAGTAATATCTGAAAGTCTGGCATTCTCCGGATGTCTAGACCCTTTATGGATACTTTCAGTAGTCACAATGCTGTGAATACAAGAGAGTTTTCCATCTTCTATTTTGACCATATTTAATAGAAACTGAGTTGTAAAACTGCAGCAGCTATTAGCCCAGACTAACACCTTAGCTCCAAGTGCTCTGAACCTCACAGAAGCTCTGAATGGGTATGAACTTTGAATTCCTGGCCTCTTGCCAGGGCTGACATATGTCTGTCTCTAAACCCAGGGCATAAGACTGTTAGGCTAATCAATTAAATATATATATTTTTTAATAGTATACACGAAGAGTCTTGAATTCCATCAAAAGGTCAAAAAAGAGTCTTCACAAATGAGTCTCTGTTCCCTAATTTTTGTAATCCTTAATAATAATTTGTCTTAAATGTTGATACACTGGCTGCTGCTCACAAAAGATTTCAGAACATTAGGAAAACTTACCTCACTAGGGAAACATCCTTTTGCATAGCTGTCACCTAATTTAGATGCCTACACCATCTGTACAAACAATAGAAAATATTGCACAAAAATGAATTTTATAGCAAATATCCAAAGGAAATTGGAAAGTAGAAGAGGTTCATTCATATTAGGATTAAAATAATAAATCTTCTGTTGCTATACGTTAATGCCAAAAGTAGCTGTGCATTCTTCAATTAGGAATACACTAAAAGCAGCTTGAAAAGAACACAGTGCTTAAACTAAGGTGCTACGTGTAAAGTGGAGTCTTTTCTTGGAAAATGGGCACCTTCTTCCAGTATTGACTTGTTTAGTTTGTATACCCTTGGTTTTCTCTGGCAGTGAAAACAAGCATTTTTTTTTGGTCTTTGCTTTTTCATAAACTTTTCCTATTCTGTTTCACGGACTGTCTGGTACAACAAGGAAAATATACTGACTGAGTCTGTACCACCCTGTGCATGAGTACAGTCATGTTCTTTACTCTGATAAGTGAAGTAAAGAGAGTCGTGCAACTAGGAATTAGAAGGGCAGAAGTGTTAAAGCCTTGCTAAAGATAGAAAGAGATGAATTATAAACAAGTTCCTAAAAGGTGGAGGGTGGCAGAGGTGAAAAATCTCGTGGTGGTACAGAAGGATGAATAGTGGAAAAGGCAGAGATGGAGGAAAAAGAAAAATGAGAGCTGAGATGGAAAGGGGAAGAGAAAAATGTACTAGTAGAGGTGAGTAGAAATGGTGAGAAAAGACATAGGACTAAAAAGACATGACAGCTATAGGTGAAATACATCATTTAATATGAGAAAGTGTCTTTCCTTCTCTGGGATTTTACTTTGTGTTAGCTGCCTCCAGTTTGCCTCATGTTTTGCTTTCTTATGAAGCAAACTAGATCTGCCAGTTCAGTCCACCAGCGGCTTGTAGGCAGCTGTATCGCTGAAGCTCAGTGGGTTTCTAGACAGTTTCCAGACACAGATTGTACACATTCTGCCAAAGGCTCTCATAAGGAGTTTCCTCTGACAAACATGTCCTAGTTTGCCATGTTTCCTGATCTAAACAAATATGTATAAACATACAGGGTTTAGCTGCGCAATACTTTGTGGGGAGTTGTGGGGAAATGGGATGGGGAAAAAATCTTTCACATCGTGTTTTGGTTTTGTTGTGTTTTTGAGATATTTAACTGTTTCCGTATGGACATTATTTTATTATATGTAGGTGATGTTTATTATAGACATTGATTTTTTTCCACTTAAATTTGGTGATTTTTATAGTCTGTGTGAAGGGAAGAACTTAACCTGTGTACCGTGTGAGCCAGCGGAGGACACCCTAATACCAACAACACCTGCTCCAGAGGAGGACATTGAACTACCACCCAGTGAATACTCATGTAGCAAGATGATGGACTTGGCCTTTCTAATGGATGGCTCTAACAAGCTGTCAGAGGAGGACTTTGAACAGCTGAAGACTTTCATAACTGGCATGATGAAGAAACTCCACATCTCCCAAAAGAAAATCCGAGTGTCAATTCTAGTGTATAGGGCTGGCCCCACAATCTATCTTGGCCTTAAAGATATCAAAACAAAGTCCCAGATGAGAAAAATTGTCCAAAACATAAAATACACAGGTGATGAAGTAGCATCCGCTGCTGAAGGCCTTAAATACACTGTGTTTCACGTGTTTGGAAAAGCAGAAAGGACCAATGCTGCCAGAATTGTAGTGCTATTTATAGCAAGCAAATCTCCAGGAAAACTCCGCAGCCTCCTAACAGCTTTGAAGAATAAAAACATTGCAGTAATACCTGTGGGGATTGGACCGTATGTTAATGTGGAGCAAATCAGGTTCATTGAAAAGCAGTCACCAGCTAATAGAGCCTTCCTAGTGAACAACATGTTAGAGCTGATGGATAATCAGGATCTCCTCATTGATCATCTATGTGATCTTGGACCTGAAGAAAGTTCTCTGTTACAAGCTACATCCCTTCCAACAATATCCAGTGTCCTAGCTCCCACGTGGGGACTCACAGCACCACCACCCTTTTCAGAAAAGCCCACTCGCAAAAGGCTGGACATTGCTTTTATTGTGGAAGGATCTGACAATGTAGGGGAGGAAAATTTCAAGATCGTCAAGAATTTCCTTGAGAGGGTGATCACAAGAATGAATGTGGGACAGGAAGATATTCATGTTACAGTCATGCAGTATTCAGATACTGTCACTCTGGAGTATTCCTTCAGGGAAATACAGTCAAAGGAAAGTATTATTGAGAAGGTGAGGGACATACCCTATCAAGGAGGGAAGGCTACTAACACTGGGAATGCCCTCGATTATATTTCCAAACACACATTTACAGCAGTGAATGGGGGCAGGCAAGATGTTCCTCACTTGGTATATATGGTGTCATCCAGTCCTTCCACTGATGTTATCACACGACCTCCGAGGAGCATAAATGTTATTCCCATAGGCATAACCCCCAATGCCAATATCCAAGAGCTCAGAAAGATCAGCCAGCCTAATAACCCAATTATCTTGCATAGTTATAGCACACTTATTGAAGAAGCACCTGAATTAGTGCTGCAGTCGTGCTGCTCTCGTAAACTTTGGACAGAAATTCCAGGTAAAGTTGGAAGTATTTTCTGTGTAATTTCCTTTTTCCTGTCCTGTCTCTTCCATTTCCCGCTCACATCACTGAAATTTGAAGGGTTCCCATATCTCATTTGGTGTTTTGTTGTCCAAATGCCAAGGGAAGAGCATTTATCTTCACTGGAGGCTGAGAATACTGCCCCAGTTCAGCAGTACCAAGCACAGACCTGCAGCCAGCCTTCTGTAGGATCAGAAGTCCTTGGCTCCATTGCTCAGTACAGTACAGTAGCTTTCAGATAGGTTGGAGTGATACAGAAGATAAAAAGTTATTCTCATCTGCCTGTTTCAAGCAAGTTAAAATTATACCTCCTTTTTCCTGAAGAGACTTCATTGTTTTTGTGGGTTTGTTGTGTTTTGTTTTGGGGTTTTTTTCTTCTTTTTTTCCCCCTGGTGGTGGTGGTGGTGGTGGTGTGGTGTGTATTTTGTGGGTTTTTTTTGTATTATTTTGTTTTGTTTTTGTTGTGGTGGTTTTGTTGTTGGTTTTGGGTTTGTTTGGTGTTTTTTCTTTGCTCTTGGTTTTGTTTTAGTCTCCTGAGAGTAAAATAGCATTAGTAGAAAAGAAGGAATTGAAATACCCATGTATCCCACTGAATATAAATCAAGGTTTTCCTTGAAGGGATATCACTTGTGGTTTCAACTGGTCATTATCCTGCTTCGCTTTCCCAAAAAGCAGGTATCTCTGCCCTTTCTACTCCTACCAGTAAGTTAGCAGATGTCGCTTCTGGTTATCATGCATAAATAACCTCCCCTCAACTTCCCTCTTTAGAGCTGTGCAACAAACCAATGGATGTCATGTTTCTTCTGGATGGAAGTTCCAATATTGGAGCATCAGAGTTTGAGGAAATGAAGAACTTTGTACGGGCATTTATTGAAAGGGTGGAGATTGGTACGTATCTGTTAACTCAAACACATAAAGACATTTTTTATTCTTTTGCTTATACAGGACAAAACAGCTGCTCAGTATAGTTTTTTTTTAATTTCTAGTTTTAAGTGACTTCAATCCTTCAAAAAAATATAAGTTTATACTGGGGAAATCAGGCTAGTAAAGCTCTTTGTTCAGATGCAGTTCAGTTTCCTCCCAAACCAAGCTGTTCTGGTTCAGGTGAATAAAGGTTTGACATCCAATTCAGGGAATCATGTGATGAGTAGTAACTTGGAAGAAGCTGTGGTGAGCGCTTCCCTTTGTACTGTACTGGACATAAGAAGCGTGTGTGCCAAACAGGCAAAGAGGTGCCTGTCACAGGATGGAAATTTAGCTGAACTGTTACTCTGTGGCAGAAAAGCAGGAATACATTTTTGTTTTCAGTTGAGTTCTGGATCAGATTCAACAAACTTGAAAATAATAGTTCAAGTTCAGATCTGGTTCAAGTAAGAATAGATAATTCAGAGAGTTTTTGGTTCAGGTTTGGTCCGACTGCAAGGTTTTGGTCTTTGGGCCAGGCATTTCTGGTTCTGACCACCCCTTTTTGGCTAACCTAGGGTGGTGGAACTGACTTTTTACGATTTATTTCCTGACCCATGTTGAATGACAGACAATTTTGGGGAGTGCTAGACTCACTCAGCTTGCACAGTATGTGCTGATACGAGGTACACCTCCAGTTAGGTCATTCAGCAAAGATATTATCAGTGCAGCCACCATGGCAGAATGCCGTGCTATCCTGCACATACATGAAGGGAGCATGTGGCACGTGTAGGAAGTTAGGACATCTTGTGCCCTTGCACCAAGTCCATCTGCATGGCAGGGGCTGCACAGGATCCTGTGTTTTCCCAGTAGTATTTGTTTTAACAAACCTGGATATTTTTATGAGAGTTGTACTTCTTCAGTTCAGCTTTAAACCGTTTCCATGGAGCAAGTGCTGTTGCTGCTAGTGTTTCCCACTGGCATTGACACGTTTGTATTGTACCTGTGCTTTCAAAAGAGCTGATTACCAGCACTTGTGCTAAATAGAGAGCTCATAGAGGAAAAGTATAGCATTTCTGTATGTCTATAATAACTTAGATTTTTTTAGAGATTATACATGGAAGACACTGTTTCTGAAAACCGTGTGCATGCACAATATAGAGAAGCAAGCCAAGTGAAATAAACACAGGCAATAAACCAACAATTTCTTTTAGCCTAGCTGTTTTCCTTATCTTTGAAGGCTGTAAGAGAAAATGTTACATCATTAACAACAAGACAATAATAATGTAGCTATGAAATGGCTTCTCACTACCGCCTTGACTTTAAAATTTTAAAGACAACTGTGGAAAAATTGTAAAGTGTAGTGAGTAGACAATATTCAGGTCGCTATAGGGCTTCAATATCTGGGTACATGCAATCACAATTATTATTAACTTCATTCATAAATGTTTTACAAAGCATTGATAAAGAATAATATGCTTTATACGTAAGTATCTTCAGTATACAGTAGAAGTCCTTCTAAGACCATGAAGAGAGAGGTACAGCCGATCATTATAAACGATGTATAGCCCATTTCAATTCTGCAAGTCTGATATATATTAACTATCTGTATCAACCCTCTGCTAATAGTTTTATTCATACTTATGTAATGTATAAGCAGAACTAGGATGTCAGAGAATAGCAGAACTTGGAATTTCTCTTCATTCACCTTTGCAGGTCATGTTCCCTGGGTGCACTATGTCCCATGCTGCAGTCTGATGCATGTCACTCAAGTGATGTATGGCAGAGGGAAATTTGCATGAAATGTAGTCATCCGAGGAGCTTGGCTTATGAGACAAATGGGGCATCAAACTACTGCTCTTGCAAAACAATATACACGTTATAAAAAAAAGGTGTTTAGAAAATTTTAAAATGGAAAAGGAATAATATTTGGAGATCAATAAAGTGAGATTTGCTAATCATGGTCAAATTGATCTGAGGCAAAAGACTGCATGTTGATTCCTGACAAAAAAGCAAACTGTTTCTAGCAGTACTTGCATATTTTTTCACCTGGGAATAGTTCAGTTTTAATCATTTGATTGAAAATGCAGCTTTCACACTGATGGAAAATCACTGTCTAGTTGTGCTTAATGTAAAACACAACCATAATGTATCCTTTAGATTTATTTTAAGACATTTGTATGCAGTGCTTAAAATGTTTATTTTCTGCTTTCTGCTTCAGGCAATACTTCAATTCATGTGTCAGTTCTCCAGTATGCCAGGGAAAATAATCTAGAAATTTCATGGAACATGCCTCAAGAGACCGAAAAGCTTGTGGAGATGGTGCACTCAATTCAACAAAGGGAGCAAGGTCCTACCAGACTAGGTGAGTGATTATGTGGATGTTGATGTTTAAACAAGAGGGGGAAAGAAAAAAGCAGAAATGCTAAATATAGCCTGACCCCAGTTACCAATTTAAGTCAGTGCTATTGTGGTAGTGTTCTGCAGCAGGACTCTCAGGCTTTTCAGTTCGCTTATGTCTTTACTATATGTACATTTTTTGGTAAAGGTTCAATTTTCTCTATTAAAATGTATCCATAGGTTACTTGAATTAGGGTTTATCTTAATGTGTTTTGGAAAGAAGAAGACCGGTGTGTTTTTAGCCTTGAAGTAATTCTTAGGATTTGCATTCATTATATTTCTAGCAAGCAAAACGTAACTAAGTAGTAAAGACTTTGATCATCAACCTTTCAGCATCGATTAGTTGATTAGACATTTAGCAGCAGAACCGCTTATGCAGACTTCAATAGCTGCCTTTGCCAGATGTTTGTTACTCTGTGCTGAGCCAGTGTAACCGATCTGGTTGAAAAATAACTTTGCAAAACAGTAGTTATATTCTGGGTGGTTCAGTTCCCTCATTCAAGTTACTGTGCTGATCCCACAAGGACTTGGATTGGCACAAGGCTGGGGATGGTGCCAGGGAGCAAGGATGGCCTAAGGCGGCACCTTAGCTAAAGAGTTACTTGTGAAATATCATCTGTTCCAGACCACCGCATCCTGAAAAACATGTCCACTTAATATAAAATATAACACAGATTTCCCGCTGGGTCTGTGGAAATTCAGTACACACACATGTATCAGTTGTAGGGTTCAGCAAAAAATGATTCTCCTACAGCATATCTGATCTTTCACCAGATATCCTGAGAATTTTGTTCTTCTGGACTGAAACCACATTTGCTCTGGCAGGCGCCTAGCATTAGGGTCCTATAAGAGTTGAGGGAGTACACAGATTTTTGGGGTCTTTGGCCTACTTCAGACTGTAAAGAGTTATTGGTACAGAAAAGTGAGAAATAAAACCTGACTTCCATAGTTCGCAGGAGGATTAGCCATGATTGCTTTCTCAGCCTGGAGAAATAAAAATACCAGATGGCTGATGAGACTTCTATAGGCTCGTTGTGGGATAAATTGTTACGTACAAATAGATAAGTTTCATGAAGCCTCCATGTAATGTGTATAGTAAGCCACACTGAACTACAGGATAAACAGAGAAAACATGGCCTTTGGGAAATGAAATGGGAGAGGCAGCCACATGACATACTCGTTAGTGATTTGTTTATGTCTCATTGGAAAATGCTCAGAGACCACGATGAGGGATGTGGTATAATGAACCAAAATGGAATAGAGTAGAAGTAGTTCCTCCCAAATGAAGTAATGAAAATAAGTCACTGTGGTCCTGTTCTGCACCTTGTAATGTGTGTGAATTGGGCTGACTGTGTAGGAGAGTCAACATCCATGGGAAACGCACGGTCATTCATGTCTTTCTGTCTGTGCTCAGGCCTCTGGAAATGCAGAGGCTGCTTAAAAAGTGTAGATGGCTCAGTCTGGATGTTACAGTTCCCTAGGTAGCTTTGGAAATCTTTTCTATCATATGGAAGGCTTGATCAGGATTTGCCTATCAAAAATATCATTACTATCAGTCCAGCGCTGTTTCTTCTTGTTTGTGCTGGCTTCCCTATGGTAGAAACACAATCCCATGTAATAATCCTCATTCAGTATTAGCTGATCCAAATCATCCTGTTTTGGTCAAAAAAGCTGTATGTGCAGAGAGCAACTGTGGGATCTGTTGCCATCAATGCAGAAGTCTTGTTGCAGAAAGCATTCCCTTTTATGTTTCATTTAACCATGAGGAAACTCCAGGAAAGAGATACATTTTATTGGTAAGAAATAATGAAAAAGTACAGAGTATTTGAGGGCATCGGCAAAAACAAAAAAAAAAGAAAAAAGAAAAGAAAAAAAGAGCAGCCTATACCACAAAGCTTTCCAATGTTTATGCAATAAGATAACATCAGGCAAATTTTGGCTCAAGTGACCTATTGAGAAGAAGCTCTGGGGAATATTCAGACATCATGAAATTGTGTACAACTTCACATAAGAAATAACTGGGGGGAAAAAAAAAGAAAACTAACTGCATGCAAGAGCTGACTATATAAGCCTTCATTCAGCTAAAAGAGCAATCTATGCAAAAGAACTGAGAATCGCATAAACACGCCTCTGTTCAGCATTCATGGATATTTAGGAGAGTCATAGGGAGCACATTGAGCAATCCCTGCAGTAAATACTGCTTAACACTTTATAAAAACATGATTTTGCTTCCTTATACCTTTACTAAAAGTAGCTCATTTAGGCTGATGTTTTCCATGCCCAGTGCCTGCCTCAGACTCAAAATTTGGAGGAAGTATGATTTATGTGGCTCAACTGTATTAAAAGTATTGCTAGGGAAAGAAATGTGTGTTGTTCTCCCCTCCCGTGCTCAACACTCCCCCCTCCCCCCCCCCGAAAAAGAATCTTAAATATTTTTACTGAAACTTTCTATAGATATTAAAATATTTGAATAGCAGCGTTGAGCTTTGCTTGTCATGACTGAGAAGGTATAAATGTTTCCTTTCTAAACCCCTGCTGTGGTTTAGGAAGCAAAGGTCCACCATAGAACTTTTTATTCAGGTCTCTGTCCTGAGTGATGCAGTCTATGCAGAATTTTCAAAATCTTGCCCCCCAACACCCACCCAAGACTGTGGTTTTGCCAGCAGCTGCCCTGATCCCACCTACTGAAAGTCAGAGGTCTTTCTCACTTGCTCCCCCACTACTGTTTCTGAATTGGTGGTGTGGTGTCAGCTCCTTTCTGAAGCCAGCTTTGGGTGCCTGTCCCCTCCCTGAACTATTTTAATTCACTGTCCTGGCAGGTTTTTTTGTTTGCTTGCTTGTTCTTTTTAGTTCCTTAGAAGGTTTGTGAGTTGAATGTAATCCTGGTGGAACCCAGGATCATCAGAACCCCTTGGTGGTAAGAGAAATGCAGGATCTGTGACCTGCAAAGCCAGGAAAGCAGAGGAGAGGGTCTGGAACCTCGTAGCCTGCTCTTTTCAGCGGTGGTGGGCTGTTGGACTGAGAACTGTGCTGTTCATGAAGAGTTCAGCCATTCTGTTAATTAGCACAATGCCAGAATATCAATGTGCTAAGAATTGACTATTTAAAGCAGCGATCTATGGGATCAGTTTGCAATAGCTAACTTGTTTCAAAATTAAAATAATCTGCTATTTTCAGTTAAAAAAGTCCAATTCAGTATCAAAACCCTAAACTAAGATACAAAGACCAGCTTCAGGTTTATCGTCATGGGGGGTTGTTTCTGATTAGACAAGTCCTTGGTTAAATAGATGCAATCTGGGCTATCTACAGTCCAGATAGCGTTGGCTTTTTCTGTACCTCTTCAAGTGTTGAGGAACCATTTCTTTTTCACTTCTTTTCCAGGCAGCTTTCAGTACTTGTGGGTGATTAAGACCTCTTGTAGTACTTTTTCTTATTTGGTTGAGATGTTGCAGAAGTGTTAGCGAAACCACTGAGGCCACTTAAGGCACTGATTCAAAAGTTCCCGGCAGGAACCTCCATCTAACTGGAATCCCGTCTGTCACAACTGTACAGACCCTCATGGGGGCTTTATGTTTTATTCCTCATTTCAGACAAAATTAAAGAAAATAATTGCAAAAGTTGCTTTTAGGAAGTTTCTGCTTTCCCTAAGGCACCCACCAAACCATTAAATGTCTGTGCATTGGTTATTTTCCTCCAGATTGTCTTACTCTTGGATGAATCTTTTTTTTTATTTCTTGGATGTATTTCAAACGTGTCTAGGGCACCTTGTGCTCTTTCAGTTCATTCCATGATGTTCATAATTGCTCCCAATCTAATATCTGTGATTCAGATTAGCATGCCTTTCTACACATTTTTCCTCCTTTATCCAAATCATTAATGAAATTATTCAATAAGGCAGAATCTAGTGTAATTCCCTGTAGACTCTCAGTAAACACCTCCAACCCTACTCAACAGATTGTCTTTTGTCCTTAAAGCCTGTTTATGTGAATTTAATCAGCTTTCAGTCCTTTCAGGAACCTTTGCATGAACCATTCTGAATTATTACTTCAGAATATAACTCTGGCTTGATATGCATCAAATGATTTTAAAAAAAAATATTATTCAACTAATTAGACCTTATTGAGTAGTCTTGTTCAAGACAACCAGAAAAAAAGTTCTTATGATGCCTCTTCTGACTGTCAAAAGTTCAGCATCAAATATTTCTAGTCTTAGCTGAGAGGAGAAGACTGTGCAGTGATGCCATCCCTTCTCTGTTTCCCCTCTGTCTTTGTAGGGTATCTTCTGTTTTGTTTTAGTGATTATTCCAAACATGACTTTTCCTTCATACTCTGTGGTGTGGTTAGGAGTGTATCAGCACTGAAAGACAGGGAGAAAGTGCTGTGCTGTGGTGGCAGCCTTTGGAATGACTGACCCACCCTTTCTAAAGTAGCCCATATAGATCAATTTTTTTGTGGTTTTTTCTTTTTATTTATTTGTATTTTTTTCCCTGGACATGCCCAATGACTAACAATCGTACTCTACTGACTGAGCTGAAAGGCTGCTGGGGGCTCAGTGCTCCATCAAGCTTGGCCTATTTGTTTGGTTATCTGGATAAATATTTAGATGTTCAAATTTGGGGAGGTAGTGTGTTTGCATGTGTGAAATTAATTGTGGCCCTTATGCCTGTCAAGACCAGCATAAGTGTAATGTGTTAGAAGGCACTAGGAGAAGAGGGGGCAGGAGATCAGGGACAGACTCGCATTCCCCATCACATCCACTACCTTTTGGAACAGATTTTTTGACTGTGTGTCATGCTGCTCTCAGCTCTGTTGTTCTCCTGCATGCAATGAAGGCTCTTGGCTTTGAGACTTCCATCTTGGTTTCTCACGGGTTGTATGTGTAATACCTAAAATACATGTGAGTATACAAATTGTTCTGTTTCCGAAGCCCATTTGTTGCCTTTTGGGGTTTTTTGTTTTGTTTTTGTTTTGTTTTGTTTTTTTTTTTTTATAGCACATTGTGTATGTGAGAAACAGAAACCATTTGTAACAATTATACATGAGACTAACATAATTTACTCCAATGTTCAGTATGTGGGAACATATTGGCTGCTAGTCTGGGCTTAGGGTCATTTGCACACACAGAGAAAATCCTTAAAAATGTGTAACTTACAGTCCATAGCAAACCTCTTCATAGCATTCACTTCACTGGGGCTTATATGATACCCCTTGTCAATACTAGCAAATTACGTATTGGCCACTGTCAGATTTTCCTTAAATACAAAAAAAATATGTTTCGTTGTTCTATGGAGCGGGATTTAGGGTATTTTCTATTAGTGTTTCGACTTTCTCTAGGGTCTATCACTGAAATAAATAGCTGATGGTGTGTTCCCATACAGCTAAACAGATTTAAGAGCCAGCTACTGCAGAAGAGCTCAGCCCCAGCCGCCTGACACCTCAGCGCTGCACACTTGCACTGCCTTCCTTCAGTGGGAAGGGACGTGCGCTGGGCCTTCAGCGAGCTGAGGGAAGGGTCAAAATGGCTGAAAACAACGCACTTTTTTAGAAGGGTTGTGTTTCAGCCATGGTGAGTTGCCCGAGGCAGCTAGCTGCCTGACCAGGTGGGCAACAGTGCTGACGGCGGGGGACCGGGAGGGCATGCCCAGCTGGGGCACCTGGAGGAGTGGACCCTTCCTTCTGCCAACAGCTTGCTGTGGCACTAATGCAGCCCAAGATGCATTTGCAATGCATGTAAATATGTCAGAGCAAGCTGGAGGGGAGACGGCAGCAGCAGTGGCGCAGATGTCAGCTGCTGAAGAGGTGTACAAGACACAAGGTGATCTCATAAAGGCTGAAGCCTGCGTAGCTTGGACCTAGTCATTTTAAAGCTAGTTTAATTATGTCCAAGATGCTGTGCATGCTCTTTCCAGTCTTAATATAGCTTTGTGCTTGGTTATATTCATTTCAGTGCAAACATTTTAAAATTTCCTTTATTGGTATGAAAATGGAAGATTACTGTTACGTTGCAATTTAGTAGTAAGAAGATGTTCAAGTTGGTTAGTTTATTAGCAGTCTTTTTTATTATGGCCTCTGAGGAGTTTGGTATTTCCCTCCCTGGTGAGATGAGAGACAAACAGCTAAGTGACAGCTTCCAGCTTGGGATGGTGACTTTCTGAATCCCTCTAGCAGGACAAAAGTGTTCATTTGATCATGTCTTCAGACACCTGGCTCTTTTCTCTAGACCTGGCTTCAAAATAAAGGGAGAAATCCAAAGAGTTTTTAGTAGACTAAAACAAACTTTCCATGCTTAGATTGAGTAATTGTTTTTATGGGACTTTGAAATAGACTCTGGTTCTATTACAACTGATTTCTTTATTAGAAATTATAAAAATAATGGATTTTCCAGTTTACAGATATGTATGGAAGTTTCTGAAAATTTTTAAAATCAATGGGAGGAAGAAAAATGGATCTGGAGAAGCTGGTGACCATGCCAACCACACAAAAGTCAAAGTGTCATTAAAAGAAAGACCAACACAGAAATTCCAAGTACTTTTCACAAAGGAATGAAAAATCATTCTTACTAAGCAAAAGTTTAACGTAAAATATTTGAAAGTTAAAACTTGAAATACTTTTTTAGTAATTATTTATAGGACAAAAAGGAAACGAGTCAATTTTCTGACACGGTGACCATCCTGGAACAATCTTAAGGATTGGAATATAGTCATATTAATTTTCTGTATTTTGTTTTATCCCTTACTTATTTATAGCTAACATGCCATTCTGCATCTAACATCTACCTCTATAGACATATAGAGTAACTGCTGGCCACAAAACCATTTGTAGCGATGATTGTGAGATAGCTGTATAGGACAGGAGTTAATACCTGGGGTTAGTTAATTTTTCTGGTCAGGAATAGTAGTTTGGGAAATGGAATTGATATCACCCAACTAACAATAATGTTTTAAAATGTGTTTTGTTGCAAGTAGAAAAACATTCAAAATTTTGAGGTTTTCACTGAACAGAAACTCTAAAGTGTTTCATTTCATATGTAAAATATAATTCAGAATTATAGCAGAAATGAAAACCAGATTATAGGAATGAAATTAATCTACACAGTTAGAAGAACTAAACAGAAGATAATCGTTGCATAGCAAGAAACAGAAAAGAAACATCCCATTATGTTCTTAAGTACTGTTGAAAGCTTTCTGTTGATTTTTCTCTTTCTTTTTTTTCTCTTTTTTTCTGATCGTAAAGGACATTTCCAGAAAGTATTTTGATATAAACAAACATGCATCTTTATATTTGAAAATTAGTGCTTGGGGAAATATGTGACCCTCTCTAGACAGGAGATTGCTAGTGAAGGTAACGGCGCATGATAGATAGAAGCTTATAGGAGGAGAAATTGATCTGGATCCTATTCCTGCAGTAGATCCAACAGGGCCTGGCAGCAGTTCTGGTGGGTCCCAGCTCTTCTCTTTAGTTGTGGAGAGATGACACATGAAGATGAGGCTACGGCTCTGGGGAGGAAATACTGGTAATGGGCTAACAGGGAAGAACAGGTGGCTGGTTAAGGTGGGAAGGGGATACAAGGCGGTCAGTCAGGGACTGTAAGGTGTATGAGACAACAGGAAAGGATGGGGATAGCAACAGTATTTGAGAAGGGAATGTAACCTCCAAACTAGTCCTGTGGCAAGGGAAAACTCTGGGCTTTTTCCAAATACCTGTTCTAGGCTAGATTCTTCCGAGGGGTAAATTCTTCCTGCAGCCCTGATTAAAGCCTTGTAGAATATCCAATTGCTGTTGCCACTTTATGAATAGTCAATGTGCTGGGTGAGCTTTCTAGAGGTTGTCCGTGCTTGCTGCAGCTTGGGAAAAGGGTCTTCTACCAGTGAAAAGGGGTGGGTGACATGATGAGCAAAGACATGAAGTGTAAAGTGTTCAGGTGTGCTAAGGTATTCTGGGGTGTGCTGGTGAATTATCTGTGATCTGACTTCCAGTGTTTTACAAATGTGTGAGTCATTTAAAATTGTTCACTGAATTCCGCAGGCAAACATATTTCTGCTCCACAGCTATTGCAGATTACTCAGAGGAACTAGTCTTTCAAGTATTTATTATTTGCCCTGATTGTCACATCAGTCACACAGTATTATTCCTACTTCCTAACCTGATAACTTCCAAGCCCAAAGGAGCTTTTAAGAAAGCTGCATATCGTGATTCCCAGTATAAATATTTGTGCAAATACATATCTAAATCCAAGTACTAGCAAAGTGCTCTCTTGCTGAGGTCATGCTGTTGAACAAAAATTTGCCTGAGTGTTCACAGATGTTAAATGAAAGGGCAACAGCTACCCGTTTAAGCCAGTTTGTGATTTGGTAGCTAAGGTAGAATTTCTGCATGTGTCTTGTGGGGTTTGGTGGGTTTGGTTTGTTGTTTCGGTTTTTTTTGTTTGGTTTGGGTTTTAATATGGGTTGCCCAGTTATGCAGGGTTAGTCTGCGTCTAAATTTCAGAGAAGTTGCTGGTAGTAGGGACGCAAGATATGCTTTTCACACTTGTAGAAAAAGTTGGCCACATTAGGGAAGGACTAAATCGCTGGAAGCTGAGCAACTTGTGTACACAGTTCGGGATACTGTAAAGTTGTAGATCAGATAGCCACTGGATGTCACTGTTGTTCTGCAATTGGGGAAATAAGTACCTATTCTTCTACAATGTCTTTCCTTTTGTGTAACGCAATGGTAATGCTTCCAGAAAAGGTAACTACTAAAGTGAGGAGCATAAGTTTATCCTCGTGGTTAAGGAAAGGTAATAAAATTCCATTACTTCAGAGACGGGGGAGCTAAGGATGGTCCTCCTCGGCTGGGATGTATTAATGGTGCTGGTAGGTTCTTAATAGCTGAGATCCTTCATGTAGCAGCATTAAAGCAACATTAAAAGTCCTTTAAGAATAATATTTTCCAGTACTGTATAACCTACTAATACAAAGTAAGATTTAGTTTTATAGCCTCCTATGAGTTGTCTACCATATTTCTCATTCATCTCTTAATTTCTTCTTAGGAAAGACCATTGATTTTGTAGTTCAGAATGCAATGTCGGAATCACACGGAGGGAGACCCAGTGCATCAAAGGTTGCAGTAGTCATTGTGTCGGGGAGATCAGAAGATACTGTGGAACCTGCTGCACTTTCTGCAAGAATGAACAGTAAATCGCGTTTCGCTGTCACTATTTTTAAGCAGAGTTGTTGCTTTTGTGCACTAGAACAAAGGGTGGAAAATTAAGGCACTGGTATGTTCGTATAAGTACAGGACTTACTGTGTGTAATGTTCTGGTAAGAAAAAGGCCTGAACAAAACATGCCTGATGAAGATGACTTTGAATTACTGGTAGATTCAGGCCCAGTCTGTAATTTAAACCGAACAGCTTCCATAGGCTCACAAATTAGTGGCATTTAATTTTCTGAGGTCCTGTGATGACAGAAATGTGATTTATTTTATAAACTCAATACTTTTCCAGTATGGTGAGGCTTGAAAGGGTCACTGTAATAATAATAATAAGTAGAGAGAGGATTTGATCAGATTCTGCACTGACCTATACAGGAATATGCTTTTGCTATCAATGTATGCTGCATGGTGTTTTTTTCAAGTTTTCGGGCTGTAGTCTCTGTACCTCAGCTTCTCAGGTGTTCAGCTGAGGAAAATTGACTTCCTTTGTAGGTTGCTTTAGGAGCTATTGAATCAGGTGTGGACTAAATAACAACTATCAACTATTATTTTTTAATCAAATGGTTTGCAAATAATCCAATTGCCATGTAACCGAAGAAAGAAAACAACATAATGAGATTTTTTTACATTTGGAAAAAAGTGAAGATGTTGTCATTAAGTCTGCAGCTGCATTTTGTTTACTATGCATGATCTTATTATGCTTGGGACTAGTAGGGAGGTCATCTTAGCTAACACTGTGATTAGAGCATCACAGTTTCTGCCCTTAACTGCCTTTAGCTGATGTGGAGGGAGTCATGCAAGTAATACATGAAAATCAACTGTTGGAAAAGTTGGTTTTTTTTTTTTAAGAAACAAATGGAAAAAATACAACAGCAAAGACCTCTTTCTCCTGTGTATTGCCAATTTAAAACCTTTTCTTCTCTTTTCCTAGGGGTATCCTTGTTTCCAGTCGGAGTTGGGAACAGCTATGATGAAGAGCAACTAAGGACTTTGGCTGGGCCGTCAGCTACTAACAGAATTATGAAGCTTCAGAATTTTGAAGACTTATCCACTATGATCACATTGAATAGTGAATTTATCAAAAAAGTGTGCATGGGTAAGTCCAATATAGTTGTAGCCTCATAACTGGAGCAAAACCTCAAAACTGAAATGCCAAAACCAGAATGATTTTTCTTGATTTGAGGTCAGTCCAATGCTCCTTTGTTAGTGCTTAACCGACAATTATCACAAATGCTAACCTAGACCACCACCATCACTTAGGTGTAAAACAAAATCAGCCCTTTCAATGTGTAGCCAACTGCTACATTAGAAAATCAACCAACTTTCAGCAAGATTTTAAAAACTGCTTAGACCTGAACTTTCCAGGTATCATCATCTTAATAATCACGGCTGGTCATTAACTGAAGGGCAACAGGAAAGCTCAAGCTGTCATGAATGAATGGGGGCATGTTGTGAGTAAAAATTTCCAATTACATATTTTTCTGCACAGACCTAAGCGTTGTTATGTGTGTGTCTGCAAAGAATTCAGTCAAAGTGTAAAAAAAAAAAAAAGTAATTAAGTTTTCCAGGAAAACAAATACTGGAAAAAAACTGTAAAACATATTAAAGAAATGTTCATTATTAGTAGATAGCAATGGCCCCCATCTCAGGAAACTTGCTTCAACTCTGGCCAGTATTTTGCTTCTTTTGCCTCCTTGGTCTGTGTGTATATATATATTTGTTACTCATATTGTTGTTGTCATATCTATTGCAATATCATCTACGTGTCCTCTCCGCAAACCGGTGTCTCATTGTGTTAGTCATTGCACAGGTTTTTACCAGCATTACTAGGACTTAGTTATGTCTCCATTAGAGTAAGTGGACTCTTTTTGCGGAGCCAAGTACCACTAAGAATGAGGAAGTTGCAGAGTGTGCACAGTCCAGCTTAGAGATATCCGATCAGTCTCCACTGGGATCACTTCTGGCATTTTAAAGTCTCTCCAGAGCATCAAACAGCTGCCATTTTCTAGATTTAAACAGCTGCCATTTTCTTTCTTTTCTTTTAAAATAAGCTTTTAAAGATGCATTTCCTCTCCTTACACTGTAAAATATGTAATTTTCTTGCCGTAAATTACATTGATCCAAGATATAGAATGGGGAGCAAGAATTTGAAACCACCAACTATTTTCTTATTGCAATCTATGCTATAACTTATTGGTACTAGAAGTGAAAGCTTTGTATTTTTATGAAAGCTTTTCCAACAGCACAAAGCATATGCTTAAAAACTTGAATGATAGGTATCTTATATTAGACACCTAAATCTGAAAAATTTAGCTCTCCCTTTTGCTGATGGTAAAGCCTTTGCTATGGGGTGGGAAATGATCTTCTTTTGTTTTCTTTTGTTTTGTTTTATTTAAGTTTCTTACAATCTGTAAAGTATTATTTTCCCCTCCAGACTCATACAGTTGGATTTCTTGTACGGAGGGAGTCTTACTTTATGTATGGAAGTGTACCAAAAATAATACTATTAAAAAGGTTTAGAAGATTTCCTAAATGCTTTCAAAATACATTACTTGTCTTGGAAAAGACAGAGCATATAGCATATATGTGCTAGCATAATATATTATTATATAAAGAGTTTGCTAGTCAGTATTTTAATTTCCTAGACACGTGCTTATCACATTGTCATGCCATAGTACTTACATGTAATTACTCTCCATATACCTTTAGGTGTGTTATAAGAGCACATAAACAGAAACTGCAATTCAGTGGGTGCCTTGTGACCATCTAACTGATTGCATAAAAGAATTGCCCATCACAGTAATGCCTAAATGTAAGGAAGCTGAATTTGAGTATTCTTACTGCAGCTATTTTCATGCTATGCTAGTTGCTGACAAATCTTATTTTGGGGTTACTCGCTGTATTTATCTTTCTGCATTTAAGAAATGTGTGTGTGCATAGGTGTGTAAATTCTTATTACCTGCTAGTTACAAGAAATAGTCTCAGTTCATCACAAGATTCAGAAGTAAGGCTGGACACCGCCTCAGAGCTAAAGCCATGGTTTTGAAGTACCATCTGGGCAGAGCTGTATGTCAGTACGAGGAGTGCTGTAGAATTACAGCCTACCTATTGCTCACAGGGTATTTTGGGACCAATGTCATTGCCAAAATCAGATAATGATAGAAACAAAGTTTATGCATTCTTTGACTTACTCTTGTACATGTTGGACAAATGCCTGCAGTTTTCAGGTAGGGATTCTCACATTCTAACAAAAAAACTCTCTTCTTACAGCCTATGTCATGTTTTTAAGTAAGCAATCTGTGTTTTGGTGACCACCACTTAGAAGGCTGGTTAAGGGAGGGAAATAGCTTAAAGATGTCTGTTTCTTTTTCAGACCCTGTCAGAGAATGTATAGATGAGGATGGAAACAAAAAGAAAGTAAGTATATTGCATGGGTCATCCATTTGGCTTTCACATTACAAAGTTCCTGCAGGACTGTGAATAACTTCATAGATATTCTGAAATAAAAATGTTGGACAATATTAAGTGTTAAGAATTATCTCGAAGGAGGAAAACATTGGCTTTTGAACTGATGGGATAACTTTGGACACAAAGGAGACTTCCTCTAACAGCACCTGCTCTTGTAGTGTGTTGAATACTATTTAAGGCAGTGCAGAGCTAAAACTTGTGACAGTGTGTGTCTTCTCTGACAAAATGTGTTTCCATCTCCTGTTGAAAGAACTCCTGGGAAAGCTAGACATGGCCAAAATAAAGGTGCATGTATAGGGGGAGGCAATGTCATTGTCCAGACCCTCTCCTGCTAAAAATACAAGTACCTTGTCCCTATGAAAATTTCATAGGAAGACAATTATTGTGTGATAGTTATCTCTCTAGCGAAAACCATCTTTTAAGTAATGAAATCAAAGTTCTTGGTGTTCATTTGCAGAAAAGCTTTTATCAATCCTAAGAAAATGCTCAGATATGTTAGTAAACCTGTCTGATCTCTCAAAAGTGATCTGCTCTAAGAAAGGAATGATGCAGATGTTATAAATGGTTCAGTTTCTTCATCTCAGGTGAAATCCTAAGATTTTTGAGAGTATATGATACTTCATGCATTTAAAAATATTAGAATAAGCTTGTTACATCTTTTCTAGTAGGGGTCAGTTATGAGTTCTACCCTAGGATTTATCTTGAATTTCCAATACATTAAAAATACTCCTTTGATTTTTCCCTTGTGAAGACATGACTGTAAGGAAGGATGTGGCTAATAAAAAAATGCTTATGAATTGTCTAAACACAGGAAACATACTATCAAAGTTGCTTTACGCAGTTGGCCTCAGTCAGCAGGTCAAAACACAGAAAGGCTTTAGCTAGACCAGACACCAAGTTTAACCTGGTGGCTTTGAGGTTGACAACCTAATTAAGAAAAAACAATAAACAAAAACTAAACTTGGAAAACTTTCTTAATGAAAAACAAAAAAATAATCAGATTTTTGTGGTTTAGTCATTTGAATTGCATGTGTCCAGATGTCTGGGCTCCTAGAAGCAGACACAGGTACATGTAGATAAGTGCTGGGAAGGCCCAACTTGAATTTCAGACATGTCAGGTTTCATTTTTTTAGGGATAAACTTAAAACACAATTTCCGTTCTGGCTAAAATGCTTTTGGAAGAAAACAGGCCAGGCTCCAGTCCATGTAAAAATGAACCACACTTTCAAATGGTAGCCTTCAGGGGTATTTTGTGTTACCTCTTCTGTCAGCCAGAAAAAAATGGGTTTTAGAAGACACCGCCAACATGGTAGCCATTGCCTTTTGGAGCAGGCTGTTGAGCATCCCATGGTGAGGACAGTGGAAATGTTCTGCCTCTGGTGTTCAGCAACCACACTGTGAACTCCTCTGCTGCCTCACTGGCAGCAATGTGCCATCATTGGCCTCTTACCCTTTTCCAGTGTAGTCCACAAATCCACAGGGATGAAGAATCAAGGCTCTTTCCTAATTCAGAAAACACAGGCTCTTACATCAAATCCGTAATATTTCAGGCGTTACTCAGAGAGTTACTGCAGGAGGCTCAGTTCCCCAGACAGGATGTCTGTCATGCACCTGGAGATTGTGGGAACTGATCTCTTGTAGTTCGCAAGGAAATCAGAGTTCTGAGGATCAAAAATCTCAGCCTAAATTCTATCAGTATTGTGAGTGATATGATTTGTTATGGGTTTTTTTGTTTTGTTATTACCTCCACCCTGGAAATGACTGTTGAAGGAAGATTCATGGCTAAGGTCACTGTTTGCAGCAGAAGGATGGAAGATCAAATGTGCTAGATCAGGCTAAAAATCCATCCACCCCCCTGTATTATGTGGCCAAAAATAGAAGTCAGGGAAGAATGTAAGTAAGGGTATACAAAAATTCCCTGAAGTGTCCTAGCCTTGAACAACCTGTGGCTCAGGGACACCTTGAGCTTCAAGCAGCATCTTTTTGTGTTTGACAGTTCTCAGTAGCTTTCTCCTCCATTAATTTCTTCAGTCATTCTTTGAATCCGTCCATGTAAGTTTGTAGTACTCATCATATCCAGTGGCAAGGAGTTCCAATAGTGCTAAATACAGGCTGTGTGAAGAACCACTGTTTTAATATTGATCTTGCCAGCTGGCAGAATATGCAAATCATTATGATAGTTTGGGTTTTTTTAAAGTGTAGTTAGTTTTCATCAGTAATTTTGTTTTGATGCTTTTACGCAAGCTTAAGGGTGATAATAGAAGTATAGGTACTTATAATGTTAGCATTTCATCATGAAGTAATCTGTATGGTGATCTTCTGCATTTCTAATCTATCTATGGCAGTAAGAACCACAACCCTAAACAAGCAGTTTCCGTAGCATGACTTTCCTAGTATCGTTTGGTACTTGGTTTAGAGAAGAACAAACAAACAAACAAACAAAACTCTGACTAAATTAAAAGGTGTCATCTGGTGAAGCTGGTCAAGGTACATGGCCCTCTCTCCTGCAGATGCACAGTAAGAGGAGGAGTGTGCGAGCCCAGGTCTGTAGGTTCAGAGCTCCCTCAGAGAGGAAGTCTGAGGCTTCCTCCAGCGTGCTGGCAGGCTCATCGGTTTCAGCAGACTTATCCTTCACTATTTAGAAACCTCTGCTTTTGCTTTCCTTTCTGTCCTATTTTTAATCGTATGATTTCATATCAATTGGGATTTAGGCTTTCTTTGTCTTCAGAGTCCCTGTGTTTTCCTCTGCACCAGGATTCTTGGCTTTTTTGGATCCTTCAACTGATATTTTTATTTTAATGTGCTGTGCTTTGCTTTTCTTCTCTAGCTCTTAGATGTCTTCCAATAGATGTCCTGTTAAGGAGTGAAATAAAAACAATTAAATATGTATGAACGCCAGAGGGTCCTTTGCCAGACTTGCACAGCTGTATATGTACCCTTCCAGGTGCTCCACTTTCAGTGAGTTTTAGGCGAGACAACTGTAATTAAAAAACATTCCATTTCTTCATATCTAAATATTTTTTCCTTACTTAAAGACCTTCATGTTACTTTTCCACAGCTTCCTCTGGGCTCACCAGCCTGGAAAGTATTAAGCCACTTTCAGGACAAGTTGCTTTCTCAAAGTCCCGAAACGTACAAAGAAGGTCCAGTAAATTAACTCATATTTAATATGTTAATTTTTATGGCTGCAAATCTGGCAGGTCTCTTTTAGAGTTGATGGTATCACATAGCTCAGAGATACAGAGTAATACTTTCACATCACTATTCCTGGTTTGCACATTAGTGCCAAGAACAATCTGTGAATTATGTTGTAGTTACCTAGGTATTTCGTCACTTTGGTCTTCTCTTTCATGGGAATGATGAGTAAGCTGAAAAGGAGAGGATGGGAGATGACCTTGCCCAATAGCAATCATCTTTTCTTCCCCACGTGTTTCTGCCTGTGAATATCAAGATATGTTATCCCGTTCATAGAACCACTGTCTCACTTGTTACTAGTGCTTCTGGACTCACCCCTGTAGAGATAGGTCTGGAAGAGGCTGTTTCCCACATTTGGGGATATTCTTGGGAGTGCAGACCTCAGGGATGAACACTCTTTTGAAATTCATTGAGCCTATTTATGGACTTTAGAGCTCTGTGGGACTGGGGCCAGAGAGCTCAGCTTTTTGCAGATAGGAATCTTGAGATATTCCAGATTGTGAGCACATCTATTTCTCTGTCATTTATTAGTATGTAATCCTGGTGCCTGAAAATTTAGACTGCCTTAAAAATTAGACTGTCCTTTAGAAGATGAGAACATATTTTACATTTTATTTTTAATTTTACAAACCCACTATATATCTAGTAACATTAATCTGGTAAAGGAACAATGTCCCTTTGGGAAGGGAGGAACTGTTTTAAAGTTTTGGAGTTGTGGATAAAATAACTTGAGTATTACACACCTTTCTAGCTTGGAACAAATATTGTTAATTCCTGCTGTGCCATGACCATCTGTGCTCAGAGCTCTTTCTAAAATAACTTTATGGCTTATGAAAACTAAAGGCTTTGACATTTAAAGAAAAACTAAGGGGAATTCTTTGTTGACTATGCTATTCATGCGTGCTGTAGGATGGCTAAGCTAACAATAGATGGAGTACCAGATACTTCATTCTGCTGTAAAAAAACCATCTCCTGTTCTAGATTATTATCTTTTGATTGGAATTTCAGAGTCTATTTCCTACAGTGCTGCTAATTTAAACTTTCTCCTTGAAGTCCTTAATACACTGCCTTCTATTATTTAATTGTCCAAGGCTAATTTGAGTAACACTGCTGTCAGTGTCACTTTACTTGCTAGCTGTAGGATCATGGCAGCAGCCAAATGTTGCATTTTTCTCCCCTCCGCCCATGTTCTTTTCAATTGTTAAATATCCATGTCTCCCTATCTAGCCTGGTGATAAATGGACATTACCGGACCAGTGCCACACTGTGACATGCTTTCCAGGAGATTATACAGTTCTGGAGAGTCACCAAATCAACTGTGAGAGGATGCCAAAACCAGTATGTCACAGCAATCTTCCTGCTGTTAAGATTGAAGAAACTTGTGGTTGCCGATGGATGTGTCCATGTGAGTATCTATCTTTGCATGTGTGCCTCTCCCTCCCCATCACTTGAAATGTTTATCAGAGAAGTATTGCTGAATGGAGCTGCTCAGTTGTACACATCAACGATGACTGGGATGGGAGGACTGGATGCTGTACACTGGTTAAACAGCTAGGAGCATGAGAGTCTCACCGGTGCCTGGAATGTGGAATGCTATTTACAAGTTCAGGGCCACTGATCCCTTTAGATATCTAAAATATTAACACCTCAAGTTTTAGCATTTCCTAAAAGCCCGTTTGATTATCCAAACCCTTTAAAGCTAACATTTCTGTTTTGACTTAAGCATTTCAAAAAGGTAGAAAGGTTTTAGTGGAATAAGCGCAAATATTTTAAAATGTTTAAAAGATAACTCTTGGTGATATCTACCCATAAAAAGTGCATCTGGAATAATTTTCCTGATCCTAAATGCATTGACAGCAACATGAAGGCATTACTTTTGGAATTCAAAACATGTCTTCATAAAGAATTTCTGAAAGGATGAAATGAAAATTACCATTTGTATTAAGCTGATTATCATGAAAAGACCTATAGTTGAGATTGCTGCTGTTTAACATGAGCTAACAATTGTTTAACTCTGCAAATGTAATGATCCATGATACCCAAAATTTCACTTTTTTTCCCCCAAGGTGGTACAGCTTTTGAGGGAAAAGTAGTGTTTTCATGCATTATAGAAGGAGGGGATAAAAAAATCCCCTACCCCACCTAGTTGATCAAAATCCCACAGGTAAAGTACCCTGCTTTAAATGACTGCTTAGTGAAACCAGGGTGATGCTGTGTCAACTAAAGCAATGTCTGCCCGTCTGTAGCAGACAGGAATGCGGATTTGGATGCTGAAGTCAGAGCTGAAACTCACAGCAATCAGTAAACTTTAGAGATGGACATAGCAAAGTAGGTGCTTAGTAGGAGGTCACTGTTCTTCAGCATCTCTTTGTTGTTCCGGATGGAGGCTGGTTAGGCAATCTGTGCTGCAGGAGCACAGCAGTGTGTATGTAGTTGACTCTCGTGACTCAGTGAAGTAGTATGCAGTTATTTAGAGAGCTAAAGCACACTTTCAGGTGATTGCTTGACAGTATGGATGATATGACAAATGCTTTTGCAAGGAGGAAGTACTTGAAAAAGTGTTCTTCTTATGTCACGTAACTGAATTCAGAGAACAGATCAGGAGCTACACCATAAAGGTATTCCCTTGATGAACTAGTTACAAATTTTATAGTAACATGATTTGCAACATGTGATTCATGGCTGTTGGGTGATTTTGGACTACATTTAAATGGATTGCACGAATACATTTTGTGCTACAGAACACCTATGTGAAATTTAAAAGGATTCCATTATCCTTGGAATTTGTTTAGATGTCCATGAACCGAAAAAGTTTGAGAAATAGTGTTTTATTGCTGACTTGTTTCATTATTGTTTATATGTGAACTTTATAAGCAGGTACAGCAAAATATCTGAAGATACTCCACTGCTCCAAAGGAGCTTGCTTGCTTGCTTGCTTTTTTTTTGTTAAGCACAAGTTGCTCTTTGTAACAGATTATTCTCAGATTTCAAGTAGAAGCCAAGTAGCTGAGTTATTCACAATGAGAATTTTCTAACTATATGTTTAGCTGACATTGCTTTTACTGTCCTTATTATCTTTAAGTAAAAGATTTGAAAATGCACGCGTCAGAAACATCCTTTTGCTCAAGTTTTGTTTTGGTACTTGTGAGATTGTAATCCTCCTTTCCAGTTTGTGAAGACAAGTAATTGTTTATAACCTAATGACCAGGACACTGAGCTGTCAGTTGGTCATTAGTTTATCCTGTGCACATATTTCCCTGCCCTTTTCTGGTTTCCCATGTGGAAAAAAAAAAAAGTTAAAAAAAATGTCCCCTAGTATCAACTTGATATGTGTTTGATAAGAATGAAATATTGTTATTTTGTTTCAAATGTAATACTGCACAGAATAAAATGCAATACCATGGTACAAATGCAATGCAAAAGTTAAAAAAATAAAAGAGTATGTTACAGTCTTTCTACAAACAGGGAAGGGATTTTCCCTGTTTTTATTTTTCATATAAAATTTATTAATAAATTGCATTCAATGTGAGTGAATTTCATGCAAAGGGATTTTCTGTGAGTTTATCCAAACCTTTTGTAATACGGCTCCAGACAAAGATACTTGGGGGGGGCGGAAATAAATAATAAAGTATTTACCAAAGTTTCTTGTCAATGATTTCTTGCAGGATTTGCAATTCATGGCCTTCCTAGCTTTCTCAATTAATTGATTCCACATATCCATAATGATTGTGAAGAAATAATCAAATCTGAACAAAAGGAGATGTCTGTTTTTTTTTTTTTTTCTTCATTGATTTGCAGGTGTCTGTATAGGAAGTTCATCTCGACATATTGTCACTTTTGATGGGCTGAATTTTAAGCTGACCGGCAATTGCTCCTACACCTTGTTTCAAGACATGCAACATGATGTTGAAGTTCTCCTCCATGAAGGACCATGCAGAGCAACACCAAAGATTAACTGTATGGACTCCATTGAAGTGAAACATCGTGGTGTATCTGTTCAGCTCTTCAGTGACATGACAGTAAGCTAAACGCAATGAAGTGATCTGTGCACTGTCTGCTCTTGCTATAAAATTCAGGTTATGAGGCCAAATTTGTACCCTTTATCTAGTTTCTGTTCCCCGTGCAGCCTATTCTTAGGCTTCTGAGCAAATGCCTTATTTCAATTTCATGATACAGTCTATGTTCACATGATGAGCCAGACACATTTCTCCTCTTGCTTTCCCCATTGTGCTGATGTGACAATGTCAAGATCATGGAGTTTGGCAATATCTCCCTCACACTGCTGCCAGAAAGGCAGGGATTATAGACAGGACATACTGCACTCTGATTCTTCTCTTTTGGCAGAGATCCTTTACACAATGTTAACATTTGGTACATGGGAGAGGAGTCTATTCACAAATTTATACATGACTGGCTAGTTGAAGAACAAAGGAGTTGGTTCTTTTCTTGTGTGTAGATGGACCTCAGCATTAGAAGAAAGGCTATGTTAGTATGCATTACATCTATTTAATAGGCAGATAAGTATTCAAATTCAATATGACATGTTAGTCAATCTCTGGGTTTCTCAGACATACAGGAGCTGGTTAGCCAGCAAAGGTGATCTCTTCTGACTTGTGTAGCGAAACAGGATGGACCAAAACACCTGCACCCACTTCTGTGTGGTGATGGACAGCCTTGACTTTCACTGAGGTTCATTGATAATCAGGGTCTGTAGGCAGCATCCAACCTTCGTGGCATTAGATTGCTAGTCTATTAGTACGTGATGCTGAAGAAATGTGCTCATATGGGAAAAAGTTGAACAAGTTGTTCATGTAATACATGGTATGAAGGTCAATTAGATCTGTATATTTTTTTAAATCGATGTGCAAACAGCTTGCAAAATTGATTCTTATGTCCAGATCCAGTTGGATCTTCAAGTACTTGTGAAGTCAAAATGTGTTTCAACTGTAAGATTGGGTTGATTTTAGCTACTTGTTAGAACTGATGTGATGATATTGCCTTTTTGAAAACAGGTGGCTGTTGACGGTGAAAGGGTTCATATCCCCTATTCTAGCAGTTTGTTTGAAGTCACTGTCTATGGAGCAATAATGCATGAAATCAAGTTCTCCCATCTTGGACATAATCTTACATTTACTCCAATAAACAATGAATTTATTCTTAAACTTAATTCAAAGAGCTTTTCTTCAGGAACTCAAGGGCTTTGTGGTAAGTTTGAAAGCTAGTAATTTTCACAGCTTCCTACTTGGGCTTGAACTGTTATATATGTTATTGTAATATGTGTGGCCCTGAACCTGTAAAATCTCTGGCTGAACTGATCCCCTGTTGTTGGCACATTGCTAATCTAGGTAGGTTTTTCTACTGCACCCATCAATGTAACAGCTCATTGACTCCTAGTAATACCTTAGAAAGAACAGGATAGACATCTCATGTTTTACTTGTTTCACGTTACCTTTTCAAGGAGATTTTGGGTTTTTTTTTGATGAGAGTTTAGCTTTAGTTTCTTACATAAACCACCTATGCTTGCAGTGAAGGTGAAAGGTCGTTAAGGGGTACTACTACCTGGGAGAATTAATTGTATGGTATCCTCAATGGTGTAATATATTGCTTAGCCTCTATCTCCTGTATTAAGCGAATCGGAAACAAGACACAGGGTTTTTATGCCTCTGTTGATAATAGCTGTAAGGAGTATCGTTCATTCCTCTTCCCCTTGGCATTCACTGAGTGGCCCCACCCACCTCTGTCTTGTCCTGTGCCTGTTTTCTCTAGGTTTATTTTATTGTTGACTGTATTCAGACTTTTTCTTTTCCTTTTACTTACCCTCACAGGGGTGTGTGACCAGAACCACGTCAATGACTTCACATTACGTGATGGCTCTGTCACAACCGACAGCAGTGTTTTTATCCAAGACTGGACAGTGAAAGAGCTGGGGAAGATATGTGAATTCCGCAGAGAAGAGAGATGCTCTGAGCATGCAACGAGCCACTGCCGCCTTCTGCTCTCTGATCAGTTTGCAGAGTGTCACAGAGTGATCTCCCCCAACATGTTCTATGAGGCCTGCACAGAGAGCAGCTGCTATGAGGACGAAGCCTGCGAGATGATAACTTCCTATGCTCACATCTGCAGGGAAAACGGTGTCTGCGTAGACTGGAGAACACCCGAGTTTTGTCGTAAGGGGTTTACTCTACATTAAAACTGATATGGAAGCTGTGTTATTTGGTGATGGTGGTGACAATGACCATTTTGTTGGTGTAATATTAATTTTTGAATGCCATGCAATGGGGCAGAAGTTCCAGACCAAGTTTACCATACTTTTTGCATGTGTATTGCAGATCTGATAACTTGTTTGTCATCCACTAAGTTGCATATTATGGAAAAAGTGTTTCTTGTTAAACATCTAACTAGTAAAATGCAAGGTAGTTATGTAAGGCTAGAGGGATAACCCATGAAATAAAAATACAGTGAAAGCTGTGCACTGGTAAACACAGCTTTGTGACAGTACCTGACTTTGCAGCCACCAGACCACTGTGGGGCCAGGTCTGGAATCAGAATCTGCTCTGATCCTGCCAGGCAGTTTTAGCTGCAGATATTTGTGCTTTTGTACAGACATTGGAGAATCTGTGCAAGACAGACAGGGAAACTCATAATTTGGACTAGTGGAACTGCTTCCCAGCCTGTCACTGTTGTAGCTGCACATAAAGGCACAAAATAATATGTTTCTCTGTAATAGTTTCACAAATTCCTCTCTTTCCAACCAAAGCCTACACCTTTCAGACTGTGGTGGAAGAGCCAGTGTGTTTTTAAGTTTCTACTGAAAAATGGGGAAATGGCCCCTCTCTGTGGTGCCTTTTCTTGCCAGCAGATGCAAGCTGCACTGATCAAACCAGCTGTAATTTGCTTTGCAAATCTGGTTCTCCTTCTGGCTGTGTTTTGCTTGTGTTTTGAAGGTGAAGAGTTTGTGCTGTGAGAAAGCGGTATAGCAGGATGTGAGTCTTGCAAATTGCCCAGAGCCCAACAGAAGCAGGACAAGAATGCTACTGCTAAATTCAGGGGGTAATCACTCTGTATACCTGCTCCCCTAAATTCTTATAGACATAAGTAGTTCTGCCCTATCTTCCTGGATTTTCTTTTCTTCTGACAGTGCTGTTATGAGGCATACCTAAAGATCTGCCAAAAATGCAACATATAGTTAAGTGCAAGTAAATAACTCTTGAGGTGGCTTATTCTACACCTTTTCCTGTTAGCCTGTCTGCAGTGAGGGTTACAGACATTGAGATATTCACTCGATGTTTCTGATTTAATAGGGCACCTGAGATGTGTATGTATGCAGGCATTTTCTTTCCCAGGTAGCCCCTCATATAGTGTCTTGATACCCTCGTTGTTTTTCGCATCTCCTGCCTCTCCAGTTTAGTCAGTTCTTGTTGCTTTCTTTCCCTCTTGCTGCCCAGATACTTTTAATTTCAGAATTGGAGAACCAACATCCCAAAGGCATGATTCCACAAAAATTCAGTACATGTTTTCATTTTGTTCATCTTTTAAACTCAGACTGAGGGAATGATGGGATAGCAAGTCAAGAATGTGAATTTGAATTTGGCCTGAGCCTCCGGTTAGTGTCTTAAATATCTTTCCAGGATAGGTTATTGAAGAACACGTTACTGTTGCAGGCTGAATCTTTTAAGAAACAACACAGTCTGTTTGGAGTATAGTCCTGGAAAACAGAGGGAGGGTATTGCCAGCCATTTTCCAAATTTAGTGCTTCAGTCAGACTTTGCAAATTGTAATGTCCAAGCCTGAATGTCAGTGGAGTACCTTAATAACACTCTGCAGTTTTGAAATTCCCATCTTGTTAGTGTGTACAAGGATAGAGAAAGAGTTGTCCATTTTAACACTAGTTGCATGAAACAGTTGTTAGTGTCCTAACAATAGCATCATCATCTTCCTTCAAGCAGGACCATGTGTGCAGCTGCCAAAAATAAAACCACCAATTACAGGGACATTATACAGGTTACATTAACGACTAAATAGGCAGTGCCGCTTAATCACTCTACGACAACGTTAATAGCAATGACATGGTCTGGAATACCTTGCTTCCCTCCCTCCATCTCCAGTAAATCCCTGCCATTTTTGTAGAGTTTGATTTGGGGTTTTGTCAATGCATATTAGGACATTTCAAGCAATACAAGTCCTTCCTGACTGCTTTGCCTGGATGGGTGAATATACTTGCTGTAATATCGGATAGAGACGGGGCCTGTTCTCCATCCTATGCTTGTTCAGTTCCACTGCCTGAGCTTTCCTTAGTCCTTTTTGGAAGGATGGATGTGTTGAGTGGTATCTGGTAGACTCCAGCTTTGTGTCAATGGATGGAAGGAGACTTTACTCCAAGGTGGAAATGCATAGTGAAGAAGATTATTATTATTATTTTTAATTTTCCCCTCCCTGCTGCTCCCCCTGACCCCACGCTTAGTAGGCTTAAGTTGCAGCAGCCTGGATTTTCCACTGATAGCCACGTAACCCTGAGGCATAGGATATACACCTCTTGACCAGGCTCACCCTCACAGTGAATGCCTGTTGAATAGGGTTTCCACTTCAATGACAGCACGGGCTTTATCTTAATGTGAAGATCATAGGGATTTCTAACAAATCACTGTGTTACTAATATTGACACATGTTGGGATTCAGCTTTGTGTGAAGAGGAAGCTTTATTCACCTGGGGATAGGATTGTTTGTATAGTGATTAATGAATGGACTCAGATATATTCATTCTGCAGTTATAAAAGAAATAGCAGCTCATGTGAAGGTGATGAAGTCAGCTTTGAACTGTGTAGCTCAAGTAACAGTAGCAGTCATCAAATTTTGCTCAGAAAGCAGAAATACTCAGAAGATAAATGACAGAAGCAGCAGTAGCAGTTGTTAATCTTCATATGCTGATGTTTCCATAAGTGCTTCTCAGCAGCTCTTCAAGCTCATTTATATGCAATGTGGACATGCCCTCTAGGTACTTGCTTATACTAGCTTGCAGATGAATTACATTTAGATAGGTAGTTGACGCCTGCCTGGTGTAGGAAGCAAACCAGTAGTTGGTACTACTCGGTAGAGCTGTGGTTCTTTGAGGAGCATGCTGGTGGCACTCAGGAACTGTAGGGCTTCCTGGAAAAATATTTTGCTTGAAAACAAAGTTTTTCATGAGCAATTCTGGTGTTGGAAGGTTTTATATTTTGTCTTTTATTGGGTTGTTTTGCAGGCCCAGGTTAGAAAGCAAATGCATAACAAGTTGTGCCTGCTCAACTGAGGGGCAGTGACATCTGGCAGAGAAGCAAGAACGAGGGTCAAGAGGAGGAGGAGAGAAACGATGAGATACAAAACCCCTTTAAACCACCTCTGCTAATGAAGCATTTGTGTAGTGGAACTACACTGAGATTATCTGCTGCTGTTTGCTCACTGTGTAAGCAAGGCATGCTGATGAGGACCATAACAGCTGAAGGATTTAAACCATGACTTGGAAATCAACAGTATGGGGGTGGCTTTCAGACTGTCTTCAGCTGATCTGGGACAATTTTTCGCTTCCTCTTCCACCTCCAGCCATGCCTTCCCACTCCCTTTGCTGTGCTGGCAGTAGTCCTCACATGCTGTTTGGTGAGCTGTGAAAACTAGCTGTAAAAGGGGAAAAAGTGCCAGCAGAAAAGAGCAGCTGAGTGAGGAGATTAGGGAAGAGAGCGGACTGATGCTTTTGATGGCAGCACTGATCTCAGTTGGTTTAATGTGACCTTGAAACAACTCCCAAGAACATTGGAAAAACCCTTCTAAACATATTCCTTTAGGTAAAGATGACAGTTAAGGGGGGATTTAAGAAAACTGTGCCTGAGCAATATGGGAAGCTATTGGCCCTGGAATATTATTCACTGCAGCTTCATCAGCACTGGCATTTTAGCTGTGCTTTTGGTTGCACATGACAGTACAGTGAGGCAAAAGGCAAGCCAGCAGTATGTGACCTCAGGAGCTAGCTAGCTAGCTACGAAACTTGTGCTAAATTATGCTACTGATAAGAAAGGATGTATGCCTTTCTCCATGTACCACAGGCTTGAAAAACACCCCTCCCCTAAATACCGATTTAGTTCTTTAACCAAGGATGCTCTGTCTTGTCTGTTTGAGCTGCAAAGTCAGAGTTAATCCCAGCGCAAACTGTTGCTGGGTCTCTCACTCTGAATTCAGTAAGTGGTTTATTTTATTTTCATGGAGTATACACCTTCTGTGGACCCTCATAGACATTATTTTCTCCCAACCAGTATCTACTAGGAATAGCTACTGTAATTTAAGGGAAAAATAAACAGCCAAAGAAATGCCAATACTTAAATGTGCCAGATGACCCTTTGCAATCATACATTTACAGAACTGTTGTTCCCCTGCCCCAACTTTTCTTTCACTATTCTCTTCCCTGTTTGAAATAAAAGGTCATCTTTTAATGGAGCCCATAAACAGAGTACAGTATCAATACATGATCATAGTAGCATCATACAGGCTAGTATTTGAGGTAGATTTATTTTGAAACTGATTTGGGAAGAGAATTGCTCTTCTATTACTTGGTGTTCAGCCTTATTTTCACCTTTTGCTACTAGCTGCAGTCTTTTCCTTTTCATTCAGAAGCAACAGGCTTTTGAGGTGAGCACTGAAGTAGCCAGCCAGGAGGGGGGCTTGTTGAAATACTTGTTTCTGAGGCTGACTGTGGAGAGTCCTTCATGCCTCCTCACGTTCCATACCTCTGGCAGAAGTTTCCATACAAAAAGCAGTTACGTATAAGTCAAGCAGGACCTGGCCAGATCTCTGCAGCATAAGGGCAGTAATGTGTCTGAGGTGGCTTTCTGCAGTCACCAGGTTGTCATTATGCCAGTAGGGTGAAAGAATGGTTAGGATGATTTTTCCGGGCGTTGATGGAGTGTATCCCATCTTTTGACACTGCTTATGTACGTCTCATTCCCATGCTCCCAAGGACAGAGGTGACTTCAAAACAAAAGCATTCACATGATCTCATGTATGTTTCTTTTGCAAAACATAACCACCTCATTTCTTCCTTCCTTGAGAAAGCAATGCCATTCTACACAGACACATAGGCTTTTTGATAGCACATCTGGAGTCCGGAGCACAGTTCTTCATTGCATTTTTCACATGCCTGGCTCGTTAATGCCAGCCAAAGAGGAGGAAGGAGAAGGGGCTATGTTATATGAAGTACATTAGAGGCTTTAGCATTGGTACTCATTCTGCTTGAGAGCTGTCTAGGTTCAGCATTAAACTCTAAAGTAAATCTGATTTTGTGCAGAGAAAGTTCACTACCCCTAAAGCAGATCTAGTAGTAGGTAAGCAAGGTGAAAGTCAGTGTGCTGAGTATATTTACTAACTCTGGAATAAAAGTAAATGACATGCTTCCTTAAGTCTTCCTTAGGTGCTGTAGATATATTTTCAGATATTTATTAGAGCTGACGTGAGACCATCAGAGGCAATAACCACTGGTGCTTACTCTGTGTTTACAGAACTATTTCTGGAAATGAATTCTGGAAAACATAGTGTAGTCTAGGTAGCTGATCATTAGTACAGGTTTATAAGCAGGTGATTTCTTCTCTTTTACTTGGATAGACCTTTTTGTGTTTCCAGAATCCAGCCAAAGCATTTCAGGGTGGAACTGGACTCCCCATCAAATTCCTGTGCCTTTTCAAGTTCCTCTGCATCTACTGAACTATGATGGCTATCCACACATACAACCATAGAGTCCAACACACTAGAAATAATTGGATTTAGCACAGCCTGAAACCGAAAAGGGTTAACATTAAAGACATTACTTTTCTGCTTCTTTTGGCTGCTAAGAATGGTGTGTGTAGACAGTTCAGCTGATGAATGCTTGTTTGGTTGGGAGCTCAGGTCTTCATTCAGTAATTTTATTTCAGTGTTTTTTGTCAGGGGACTGAAAAAAAGTTTTATAAACCTCACAGCAGTCACAAACAGGGAAATAAGAAACACTTTTCCTAATTGAAGCTGTAGAGAAAAATAAAGTAGGCTTAAGGGAGCACACAGTATGGAAGGTGTGTCCATAGGTTTCTTGAATAGCTGTAGCCTTAGTTTTGTGTTTGCTTTTAGAGACAATACCTCAGTCTGGGGAACTCATCAGTAAAAATTTTATGTATTGGCTTAGGGGGGAATGCAACTTTCCTTGATTCAGTTAATTATGTTAATAAGGCTCTTCACTTAATACGGTGCACAAATCCAGCAGGTTCAGTTTGAAGTACCAAAATGTTCTGTTTGTTAGCTTTCTTTAGTTGCTTGGGAACACTGCTGCCTATCTGGTTGTCAAAAAAAATATCTTTGTTCAATGCTTTAGTCTGTCCTGGGTATCTCCTAACCATGCACTGGTACCAGTGCTTCCCTAATACATGTAAAGCTGGTTCTAAATTCTTCTGTCTCTTGCCTAGTGTTGAAAGCAAAGTTAAGCAGGATGCTCAGCTCATGTAAGCCATTGTATTGTGCCATTTTTAGGGTAAATCATACTTCGCTGATTCCTGTGGCCTAGAAATGTGGCTTGATGATTTCTGCATGGACTGTAACTTAAGCAATTGCCTTCAATCACTTTCCACTGTGGATTTTGTTAGTTTTAAAAACGTATTTTCAGTTAGTGGCTGCAGAGGACAAAATATGTTCACAGATGATGGCTTTCAAAAACCTGAACAAAATTGTAAAGTGTGAGTGGAAACATTTATCTGCATTTCAGACCTCTTTATCTAAAGAGTTTTTTTTTCTGTCTTCCTCAGCAATGAAATGTCTCACATATTTGACATATGATCACTGCCACAAAGCCTGTGTAAAGCACTGTGAGAATAGTACCAAACTCAGTGTCTGCAAGGATTATCCCACAGAAGGCTGCTTCTGTCCAGATGGACAGGTGATTTTTAATGACAGCTGTGTTGATGAAGAAGTCTGCACGCAATGCATCGGTGAAGATGGCACACACCATCAGGTAACCATATACTTAGCAGCTTACCTTTGTGAATGGTTGGGGTTCATACTTTTGCAGGTAAATCTGTCTTATAAGTCTAACTATTTTCCCCTTTGGATACTTTCTTTTCTAGCTCACTTCCTCATAACTGGCCGGCTGTCAGCCCCATGTAGCTCCCCTAGTGTGAAATTGGCTGGGATGGATATAAAATTCACAGCTGGGACTGTACAGACCCGGAAATGCATGACAAATTTGTGTGAAGGGAGGTCTAGAGGGAAGAGAGGAGGGATGGCATAAGTCAACATTTATCAAGATAAACACCTCCATTCAGCAGGCTTTTACCAGTAATGACAATTTAATTATAAATCTGTAAGCTTTACTTAAAATGTATTGTCTTTGCAAAGCTTATTGAAAGATTTTCAGTGGTTGGTGTGGAGCAGTGAGACCAAGGTGACCTTATGCTGAGTTGTATTAATCTACACCCCTTTTTTGATAAGAATTACTCCTTTGATGAAATTCATCATTTTAGTTTTACTGAAAATCCACTTTCCTCAGCTAAGTCAGATCTCTCTGTGACAGAATTGGATTGGGAAGAGCTATGGGTGCTGGGTGCCAGACTGCAGTGAAAGAGACTATTGATTTCCATTTCAGCATCACACAGTGGGTGTGCAGGCTCCTCCCTGCATCCTCTGTTCCAAGTAACAGGGGTTGCTACTCTTCACCTCCAGCTACTCAACTCTGGGAGTTTTCACCTAAGTCAGCCAATCCTCTTCTTAAATCTGCTGTTTTGTTATGGGACTTTAAGGAGAAGGACTTTAATTTCAGTATTTTATGGGCTTTAGATTCTTAATGAGATTTTTGAATGGTCTTATATTCACCAAACCTGCTGTGAAAGACATAATTGTTTTTGTAACATACAACTTCTGTAAATAACAGAAGTCTGTGTGTGTAGATAGTCTATTCTTTAAGTAAAAAGATAGATTTTAAAAAGTAAATGAATGTATGTACTCTGTATTACTTAATTTGACATTTGCGAATTTAGATTCACATTTTATTCAGTGAGAAATGTGTTATAAACATTTACAGTTAAACTGCAAGGAAGCAAAGACTATTTGTGGCTGAAACAGATGTTTTAAATACTGTTTGCATTGATTAACATCATGAAAAAAAACAAACTTAAAAGAGCAAGCACCTTTCTTTAGGTAGTAGGGTACCAGTGACCAATGCACTTGACTTAGTGAAGGAAGCGTTTCAGGCTCTGCTTTGCCGAAGCAAGGCATGTACTGATGGCAGGTCTGCACCAGAGTCCCACGTGTGCTGGTGCAGCCTTCCCCCACACAGGACAGGTCCACGCTGGACCAAGGCCCCCACTTTGCCATGGCTTGTGCCTTGGTGCAGCCTGCTGTTACTGTCAAACTGCAGCTCACTGCAAAAGCCTTCAATAAATACCATTTTGAGGGTTTCCTACTGCTGGGCTGAGGGGCTGGTACAGGAGCCTAACAGCATTAAGCCTCAGGCGTACATACCCTATGGATTTTGGCAGCAAAAGGGAAGACATCGGGAAAGTGCATTTTGTTCCACAAAGGCATTATCACAATGATGCTTTTCAAAACAAAAGGTCAGAGTTTTCTGAGGGATTGAGCACATGTACCTTGTATTAGCTTTCATTTTAGGGTTGCAGTGTCTCTATACACATGGCCACGTTTTTTTCTGTGTTCTGCTTTGGATCTTTGTTTCAAATACAGTATCACTGGATTTGTGTTGTGCTTATAGAGTTGGTAAAATGGAAGGAAAAAGAAATTCCAGTAGTTTTTGTGATAAAGGGAATAGAAAAAAATACTGTTTCTTTTGAAGGAAAAAATAGCTTGCAATGTATATAATCACTGCCCTAAACACAGTACAATTGTGCACAACTCTGTGACCCTGACAACTCTAGTTATTGTATTTTGGTTCTATATGAAATGATTGTTGCAAATGCAGATTAAAGTCACGAATCTGTGTGCCTTAAATCCTTGAATCCTCAGATAATGCAGTGCATTTTCCATTTAAATAATTGTTCCAAGCCCTTGTGGATGGAGAAAAGCCTAGCACATGTCTTGGGAATAATGTTTGCAGTGATATCTACTTGTTTCTGCTGAAGTTCTAAAATTCATGAGTTGTTGCATGCCCCTTAATGGGGTTTTAACTCTGAGAACTTCTCGTCTGTACCCCAATGGCAGGGCTTAGATGCAGCTGCTGTGTGGATGGGGAGGTGGAGGGCAGCGGAGGATTGGCTCACACAGCCGGTTTGCATCTCCACCATTGCAGGATTAGCTGTGTGAGCAATACAACAGGCAGTGCAACTGGTGGTGGGTTATGATTTCCTTAACCCCCTTCTTTCCCTCTGGTGTTTATTCCTCTCTTCCTTTCTACCCCAGATCATGTTTGGGCTTACGGGTTTCTCAGTACCAATGCCCATATAGAGCTCTATTAACACTGTGCTATCTCTTGTCATTTCTTCTGGTATTAGAAAGAGACTTCTACTTATGCTGAAGAAAACCTGTGTGAAAATCAAGGCTGTTGAAAATGTTAGAGTAAATGTTGTGATTCTCTTTCTCTGTGTCTTGAAATGTCCACATGCTTTTCACATCATCACCTGCAAATGTAGGCATCCTCTATCAACTGCCTTCTCAGGACTTTTAACCCTGAGGCCATTGAATGCTCTGGCAGAGGGCTCAGAGTTGTTTTTCTGAGCCCTGAGTTAATGTCCTTAGCTTGCATCGATGTATTGATAGTATTCTTTGACTAAAATAGATTTCCTATGGATTAACTGACCCTATGCGATTTGGTTCCTAAGCTTTGTTAAACCGCTGGTTGGCTTGTTCTAGCATGCCTGGTGTCTTATCCTTGCCGTGCTGTTAACCTTTGAAAGTAAACTGTCTTTTCAGACTACTGTGATGGCTTACAATACATAGATATGTCTGGGTACAGGTGGCAGTATGCTTAGATATTTCCTTTCTTTCTTCCTCTTATTAAAGGTCTCAGTAGACTGTTTTTAAACTGCGCTCCAGAGTTTTCTGGATGACGCTTTTTCCCTTTGTGACATCCTAACCTACTCAACATGTTCTTACCCAGAACTGGATCAATTGTGCAAATTAAGTGTTATTCTCCCATAGTGCATCTTTTCACTCTTACCTCCTTATTCACGTGGATGTTAAGTGTGGATAGTTTTTTATAGGTAAATACATCTTTAACGTCAATAATTTTCCTCTCTCTCATGAGAAGGAGCAGTGGTTGAATAATGATACACTTTACTGGCTGTTGCTGGATTTGCTTATTACCTCCAGGTAATCACCGCAGTGATGGTTTCAGATCTGGTGTTGCTATAGCGCTTTTCCAGTCTTCAGTCACTGCGAAATCAAGGGATGACACCCTACATATTCTTAACAAAAAATACGCACTGTTTACTTCTCTGTGTTTAAGTAGTACTAATCTGGGAAAGCAGCCGCTTCTAGGTATTTCCCAAAATATTGTTGTTTCCCTTATTGCCACTGAACATCCAATCATGATATGTAGTTGCAAGAGTCCACTGTTACTCACAATAGCCTGCAATTGTGTTTATAACATCCAGGCATTTTTCATGCTTAAAACAATAGTGATTCCTCATCCCATTCATGCGTTCTTTACATCTTTTGCTAAATTGGTACACTACAGTCATTTCAGAATTATGTATCTCCTTAGGTTCTTACTGTTAGCAGAGCAGCCAAACAATCCTGCATAGTGTCTTCTCATTTTCCAAATTAATGTTACTCACCCTTACCCGCTCCCATCACTAACATACCAGTGATCAGGATATTTGATTTCTTTCTAAGAAACTGTTGTTTTGTTTTGTTTTTTTTCATGCAGCACATGGAAACATGGATTCCCGCCAATGAGCCTTGCAAGATCTGCACGTGTCTCGATAACCAGAAAGTAAACTGCATGGTCCAACCTTGCCCAACTGCCAAACGTAAATTCATTTAGCTTTGAGTATGATTGGATGTGAATTGATGTTTTTATTACCTAGTTTTCTAGTTCTTATCCAAACTTGTTTTATGAATGTTTTCTTCTTACTCCAGCTGTTCAGTGTGGTCCCTGTGAAGTGCCTCGTCTGCGCAGGGACCCCAGCCAGTGCTGCCCTGAGTACGAGTGTGGTAGGTTCTCATAAACTGCTGGAATCTTCTTGGTCCCTGTTTTTACCAGATGCTTTAAAGGTATACAATGCCTTTTTTTATTTAATGCAATGCTCCGTTTTTGAAACCACTGAATGACTGTACAATCATCTGTGTGGAAAAATAAACAACTCCTGGGAATGTGAGTATTCATTCACTTCCAGTTTGACTGTGTCCCTCTTTCTGTAAGAGATGAGGAAAGGAATGGAGCAATTTGTTTTTGTCTAAATGACATTAGGATGGTCTTTTTTCAAGTATCTATTTTTGCATACGCTATATTTGCACATTAAATATAACATTAGAACAGTAATCCTCATAACCCAAGTTTGAACTGTTCCCTAAGTTATTTTGAAAACAAACTCTGACCTGCTGAACTCTAACTTCATATTTTAGGATAGCAATTGCGTGTAAGGAAATAAAGTTTAATGGGATGTGCATGCGTGTGTGTGTCTTTTCTTGAGGACTGACTAGTCAGGCGTGGTCTTAAACACTCTCTCAATTTCTCTTAGTCTGTGATCTGGTTTCCTGTGATTTGCCTCCTGCCCCTGTCTGTGAATTTGGCCTGCAGCTTGCTCTGACCAACCCTGGAGAATGCAGACCAAATTACACATGTGGTAAGATTTTATTTTTTTGGTTTTTTTTTTTTTAGCAGGGAGTGACACTGGAACATTGCATTTGAGCAACACTCACAACAACTTCCTTTAGACATTTTTTCCCTCTGAAAGTTTTAATTTTGGAGCCAATGGACACACAAAGATTTCACAGACTTGGAAGAAGGGTATTGTTGACACTCTCTGAGTATACTTTTGAATTAAGGAAAAGAGAAGCACTTTACTCTTGGAAGTGTGTGCTCTGACCCTTATGCTTATTTTATAAATCTTTTTGATTGTATATGAGACAAGGATTTTTTGGCAGGGTAGGAACTTTTCCTGAACCTGCAGCACAATCTTTGACCTTGGTCTTTTATATCTGCATGACTACTTAGTCTTTAAGTAGATTTATAACAGTTTGCAGTAGTAATTAGTGCCTTGCTGCCAGAGAACTGTCTTGTTTGCTCACAGCACTCTGAAATGCTGTGTGCTTGACATGGTACCTACCTTTTTCTGCTAGTGTGTAACAGAGAAGCGTGCAGCTTAGTTCAAAGACCTTCCTGCCCACCACATCGAGAGCTGACTGTCAAGAAGACCGAGTGCTGTGATAAATACGAGTGTACCTGCAGCTGTACAAACTCAACAGTGAGCTGCCCTCTGGGATACCTATCCAGATTTCTCACCAATGACTGTGGCTGTGTATCTACAACCTGTGTTCCAGGCAGGGTAAGGGGAATGAAGTGTCATTTCCACAGATGAGGGCATCTTTTAGACATGGAGTGACAACATCAAAGTAAGCGGGTAGCTAGGTATTAACAGCCCCCCAATGAGACTACCAGATAATGATGCCAGGGCATTTTTAATTTACATGTGTCTAAGAGAAATACACTGTGGCATCACACTGTTGCTTGTGTTATTATAGTCATTTATGCTGACATAATCAACCCATTTTTTGTGACTTCAAGAGAATCAGATTTTTTATATTATATAAATATTGTATATATGCCTGTATATATATACACATGTATATATACATGTATATATAAATGTGTATATATACATATTTATAAAATTTAATATGTATACACCCCTCTCCCCCCCCCCCCAAAAAAAAAAACCATTTGAAACTTCAAGGTCATTCAAGCATTAGGAATTTCAGAGGTAATTAAAAAAAATTTAATTTGTTTCTAGATAACAGAGGTACATGCTTTTGGATCAGTGCAGTTACTATGTATTCTTTCATTCCTATATTAACTTTATTGAAATATTTGAGACACCTTAGACCTAAACTCCTTGTGCTCATTGATTACCTTTGCCTCTGCTTGAGGAGGTGTTTTATCTTATTTAACACTTTTTGCCAAATTAATACCTGACTCTGTTAAAGCTTCACCAGGATATATTTTTCCTTATTTTTCCAACCTTTTATTAAGTTGTTATATTATGTTAACCTATAAGATAAGGTTGCTTAGAGGAGAGGTTGCAGTGCAATGTAACCTTTTCATTGAAGCACCCTTAGCTAATAGCTTAACATAGGGTTACAGTGTCTTGCAGCTCAGGAGATCTAGCCTTTATTTTCTGTTGCTAAGTAGTTCATGACCTTGCATAAGTAATTTTATGTCTCTGTGACTTACTTGCTATATCTATAAAAATAAATTATGTTCATTTCTTTAATAACATGCTGTAAAATTTACTAATAGAAAGTGCAATATAAGAGATGGCACTACTTTCGTGGTGGCTGTGGTGGCCTAAGGATACAAGAGAATGAATGCTTGTAGTTCAAAGTAGGTTCTTTTCAGATCAGCTGATTTAGCTGGAAAAAGTTTTGCTTGCACAGCACCTTCTAGAGGACCCACTGTTTATTACCTCTACATATTGGGTCACATTATACTTCCAGGGAAACTGAGTCAGACCCTGGGAAATTCCACTGGCTGCAGATACAATTCTCCAATTTATTCTTTATAAAACAGCAGCTGTGGTTGCCCTTATTTTCCTTTCCTTAACAGAGTGGCCACAATTTCAAGACCTGTACTATTTCTACTGTGTTCAAATTATTCCATAAAATTTATGGTAGGTTTCACATCTTAAAAAGCAGCTTTTTGGAGCCAGCAGTGTGCCCTTACAGCGCCACTGTACACTTTCATTTATTAATTTTTGCATTCAATAGGTGTGTGTGCACAACAACATAGTCTACCCCATTGGGACAACCTGGGAAGATGGTTGCAGGGAATGCTCTTGCACTAGTATGATTGATGATGTTACAGGACTTCAGATGATGGAGTGTCACGACAAAGCATGTAACATGTTCTGCTCTCGGGTGAGTAACATTTAAACCAGTACCTTAGCCAGCAGAGCCCTGATGGGGATCTGAAATGATTAGTTTTAAACCTGTGTGTTTAGAGAAACCAGAGAAAAATAGAAAATAAGTGTTGTAGCAACGAATTATCTTGGGAACAGAGTCTAAGAGGGCCTGAGCATTACTGACTTTATATTAGGGTTATTGTTTTAGGATTATATATCCTGCTGCCAAGGAAATCAGTGACAAGTTTATTTTATATTTAAATAAAAGGAGAACTGCGTCCTGAAGTATCTATCATTTACATAATTTGCACAATAAATACTTATGATGTCTGAAGTTCAATTTCAAATGACTTGTAGCTGAAGTTCACTTTCTGAAGAGTTTCAAAGTCATCTATTGCTCAGCTCTGCCCATTATAGCAGTAATAACACCACATGCTGTGGCCTTTATTATGCTCAGACATCTGCTAGATGCTATAAAATTATGTGGTCTACTTTTGGAAGCCCACAAAGGAAGTATGAGCTGCTTTATTATATTGACATAGCTGGTCTGGTAGGAGATGACAGATACTTGGTACTAAAAGTTGGTAGAAGAATTCTAAAAGGGTCAAAGGAACTGATTAAAAGTCAGCAGTACTTGCCATGTCATAGATTAGAAGACTTTGACCATAAAATGATTTGCGCAAACAAAAGTCCAAAATGGTTTTTATACTTCCTTTAAACTACCCAATTTACATCCCTAACATTCCTCACCTTAACATAATGTGGAGCTTAAGGAAGTAAAAAATCACTGTGAAATTAAATGTGATGCCCTAGAGTTGCATTTTGCTCTGGTATCTAGTACCCTGTATCCATAGTCCCTGAGCCTTCCCATGTCCTTGTTTCGTGAGGTTAGTGTGGTTGGGTCAGTCAGTGAGGACAGTGGAAATAAACAGCTTGGGTCTGCAGAAAATGCAGATGGCAGATGATGTTGTCCAGCCAAGTGCTGACAACCCACACCCCTTGCCAACTGCCATGTGGCCAGAGAAGTTGTGCTGCAAACATCAAATACATTTTGACACATTGAAAGTTTTCGGTATGTACATGGATTAATTGAGATAGTTCTTCATGGTATTAGCCAATTCCATTCAGGAAAAGGCACATCTGACTTGAAGCATCTCCTCCTTAGTCCATGGTCTGGTGTGTTCACAATCTGCAAGTTGACTAAGCTGCACGGGGTGCAAGGTCCGTGTGGAGCAACTAGATGTGGCTATCTGGGACTCAGAATATTCTCTGCAGGCCTTTTGCTGATCCAGGGTTTTCCCCATGGGTTTGTTCTTCCCTGAACCATGAAGTGAAGCCCGGAAGAAGCTAATTTGTTTTTATTCCTCAGTGCAGAAGCAAAGATGAGCTATTTAATGCTATTCAGATCTCCAAGTTGCTTTTTAAATGTTTATGTTAGGCTATATATTGCATTAGGCCACACAAAATTCAAACAGTTGACTAAGCAGTAAGCGTTTCCAAATGTGTGTTGTATCATCAGTGCTTTCAGTGGTCCAGTAGATGATAAAAGTCTGCACGTTGGCCTGTGACTCAATAGACTGCCCTGGTGTCATTACAGGTGACCAGCTGGAATTTGTCAGTGGGAAGTGCAAAGAAGGGCATACTACAGCAATAACTGCAAAACCCTTTAACTGAGGGACAGGTGCTCCTTCTGTGTTTGATTCACTATGCTGACTGGGATGCTACTGTGATGTTCTGGGTTATCTAGTGCTGCATGTGAGACAAAATTCACTTGGTTTTTCTTCTGCTTCAGGAGTAGGTTTTTTTCCTTCTTGCTGGAAATACAGTGAATCTCCAAACAAATAGGGCATACTCGTTCCCCTCCTCTGCCAAGTCTCCAAATCTTTACAGCCTGTTTCTCACTGTTCTTCCCAAACCTTTTAACCAGTTTTAAGAAGTCTGCGGGTTTTATGTGTTTTTTTTGAATAAGTCCCTTTGATGCAGTTGCATTCAGAACAGAGGCTAAGAAAGATCAACACAGTATCTGTTCTTCCTCCTTGCTTTTTTTCACTTACATTTGGAAGAAAGCTCTTCATTAACGAACCTTGTATATACAGCTATGAGAAGTTGGAGGTGTTCCTTTTGCTTTTGGAAAGACATCGTTAATAATGTGTCTGGGAATCAGACTGATCATGGGCACAGAGCATATATGTGCCTTACCTCATGGCTGAGTTAACGTTGTAGGGAACCCTGCACTGTCTGATTTGTTTTAAATTCCCATTTGAATTTACACCATTATGTATTTTAAAACAGTTAATCATGCATTGAAATTTGACTATGAATGTTTCAGTTAAGTGAACCAATATCTGAAAATTGATTTTCTTTTCTGAAGTGTATTAAGCTGATTGTGCCTTGGTTTTCAAAGAATTTAAAACGCCTTAATACCACTATATTTCAATATCATTTAACTTATAGCCTCTGTGTCAGAACAAGACTGGACAGCATATACGTATGTGCACTTGACAAGGTGTAAACACCATATACAATTTTTTGAATAATATTTTCTGCTGCTGTGTCTTAAACACTGCATAATTCCTTAGGACCAAAGCAAAAAATCCAATCCATTACAAAACCACAACAAATCAAACTAGTGCTCTTTCTGCAAGTGTAGGGTTTGGTGACAAAGATTGAGGATGCCCAATGCAGTGAAAACCATGAGCGCAGATGTGAGAGCTTTCAGCTGTTGCAAGGCAATTCCTTCAATTTCCGTTTATAGAAGGAACTTGTTTCCAGTATGGCAATTACTATGAAATAGGAGATCTAAAGTATCTGGCTGTGTTTTTGCTCATAGCCATAACTTCATCAATAATTTATTATTCTAATAAAGTATTATTAATGCTAAGCTGCAATTTCTTGACCAATCAGCTGTAAACATTGCAGTGTCAAAAACCTTTTTTAAAACAAACAAAAAGCCTTGGTGGAAACCATGCCAGTTCTTTTTGGGAATCTGCCATTTCTTCTGCTCATTTAATGGTTATCAAAGTTGTACAACCAAAACCATAGCTGTTGGAGAACCTGGAGAGCTCAATTTTTTTTTTCCTCTGCTTATTCCTGATTCAGTGGATATACATATCAAGGACTACAGAAGTTCTGTAATCCAGTTTGAATTGGCCTTAAAGCATATTTTTCAGTTTAGATTGGATGTCATTGAAAGTTGTATTGTCATTAAAGACATACTTTAATCTTGAATCATTACTAAGATGATGTCCAAACTCTGCTGCTCATGGTTATTAATTCCATTAACTTGTTGTGCATTGTCATTGTCATTAAAGTTGTGCAGTGTCATTGCCGACTACGTCATCTGACTTCTGTGAAAAGAGCTTACAGTTTTTTATCTAGCTACACAAAAAGAGAGGAAAAAACAAAAAAAGTAATGCATGTACTAACTCCTTTAACTCCTTCACCCTGATGGATGAATGAATGGTGCTACTGTTCTCCTGAGTATGATAAAATCAAACTCAAATTGTATCTGTAGTTTCAGCATGAGAAGAAATGATGTGGAAAAAGAATGGATGTTTCATTGAAATGAACCAATCCCACAGTCCTCTAAGGAGGTTATAAGAGCAAACACAGGCCTCTCACTGGCAAACGAGATGTGGATTTGCTTCATTATATGTCATAGTCCCCTCATTTTTTCTGTCCTATCTTTCTCTTACCAAAGTTTTGAGAAAGCAAGCAGGTAATTGCTGCAATTATTGCATGTGCCACAGGGAGGAGTGGTGTCTCCCTCCTGGAGCTTCAGAAATTATTTCTCTGAGTACATCAGACTACATCCCTTCAGAGAATCCTGGTGATAAACTGGATAACAGCTTTCAAAACGCCTTAAAATCACTAGTAGTGAAGGAAGCGCTTGCTTTGCTTAATTTCTGTCAGTGTTCTTGGAGTTAGGCACTTTGTAAGTGATAGAAAAGAGTGTGATTTAAAGTATTGGATAATTTAAAGTATTAGATGATTATGAGAAGAATGAAGCATAACTTTCTGGTGTAAGTGTTTAAGACAAAGCCATTTGGCTAAGTGTGTGTAAATTAATTAGGTTACATTTTCAAACCTCTTGATTAATTAAATTAAAATAAAGAACATTTGTAGCCTATGTGTAAAGGCATAGTGAATGATGGTTGTAATAGATGCTGACTACAAAAGCTGTGACTTTAATCTCCAATATTTCAAATGGATATTTTCCTTTGAAGTAGCATGTAATGTATGGTAGTAAATGGCTTAATAGTGTATATTAAGGAGGTCAAAGAAACTAATGTAAAAGAAAGAATGTTGTTTGAATATTAGATGTTCAGGATCTCATTTAAAAACTGTGAAAGTCTTGTTGGGAGGTAATTTCAAACATGGTACTTGCACTTTAAAGCATAATTTATTATGGAAATTAGGAAATGATACTTTAATGTTCTAGAGACTTGCAAACAGAGAATTAAGTCCTCTCCTGGGGTAAATGAATGCAGCTCCAGGGAAATCTCTAGAATTGTGCTGATTCATCACCACTGAAGATTTTGCTTTCATCATTTCAAGTTGATTTATCTCCATCCTGCTGGGTTTTTCTCAGTTTACTCTTGTAATTTTCATTCTCTTTGGTTCCTCCAACCCTCTCTAGGTACTATCATCTCAACATGTATAAGGCAAATACTGAAGCCTTCTTAAGAATACTACACTGAGGAATAATTTCTGTTCTTTCTTTCTTGCTTTGTTGGCCAAAAGGCAGCTGACATAATTTTCCGGCCAAAACCTTAGCACCCATGAAAAGATGAACTATTTATCCTGAGCAACCCTAGAACAAAAGAGGGAGTGCACAAATAGGCCAAGCCATAGCTTGTGTGGATCCCTCTAGTAGCCTTGAGTAGGCGATGAAACCAAAATGTGCGTTCTCTGAATGCTACAGAATTAATCTGCATTCCTCTTTTGTTTGTCACAAGCCAAGCTCCAGTTCAGAAGCACACAAAATCCACCCCACCCCGCCCGCCGCAAAGGTCTTAATCCATATGCTTTCACCCTCTGCATGGGAGATGAGCTTTATCTCTGCATTTGTGTTTGATTAAACAGCCTGATCTGGCAGCATAACTGAGCACTTGTTAGGTTCTCCGTCACAGCTGCTGATTATCGCTCCCAAGTCAGCCACGTGCACCTGTTCAAATGCAAGGGGTGCCTTGTGTTGCCTTATCCCTTACCTCCCAGGGCATGGGGATTTTTTTAGTCCTGAGGACAGTAATCTGCCTCTTTGATGGGCAGTCGTACACTTACTGAGGGCTTCTGAATTTTAATTCCCCGTTTGAAGTCTGTGTTTGGAGAAAAAAAAAAGAGTCACAATGTGGAGGAGAATAAAGCAGTGGATCCAGTCCAATGAAAGCAGGGAACAAGCAGAATATTGACTGTAAGTGGATCCTTGAACAAGCCATGGCAAACAGTGGCATCTCTATATGCTAGAAAATGAAAAACAATGAAAGAAGAGATGGATACTGCTTACTCTGCCTAGTTCAGAGTTACATTAACCTTCAACAGCACAGTATCTGAGACCTGTCAGACGTTCATGTTCATAGATTGTACAGCTCAGGAATAATCCTGGTAGCATATACTCTTTGTACATAAGTCATCTAACTGGGACACCCCCACCTCACCAACCTTAAAATGAACAATACATTATCCTTTTCTTAGATGTAACCTTAAACATTTCCACCTTTAGAATTAAACGTAAAGCTTTCTTTTTTCCTCTGGGCCCAAATTTCCATGGTGTAAGGTAAAAAAGGTGCGGTTTTCTGATGGTGAAATATTTCCCATGCTGTGAAGGATCTGTGACAGCCTTACTCCTCAAGTACAGATGGGTGGTCAGCTTTTTGAGGAGCTCATAGACTGCTGCAGTCTGCAGGTTTGTCTTCCGAGACGGGTTTGTAGTCTGTGGTGGAATCTCAGTAGGTGCTGAGGTCAGGAGCTGTGATCTCCTGTGTTTCTTCCCCTTAGGAGTCAGAGCCCCCATATTGTCAACACACTGAACACCAAATGGGCCATGCAGGCAGGTTGAACTGTTCAAAACCACCATCTTTGTCAGTGCCTTAGGGGTGCAAATCACCCCTGGAGTCTGCCGCATACCACCTTTTTGTTTAGACTTTGAAGGGCTGTGTTCAAACCAACTTAGTGAAATCTGGGTTCTGCAGCTGGGTTTTGCTTTATTCTGGGCACAAACAGCTCATGGATTTTTATTTCTCTGAGCTTGCCACACAAGTAAGCTGTATCCCATATTTCAGATACTTCAGATATGTATTTAACAGATAAAAGTCATATAAAACGAAATGCCCAACGGCACAACTTTTTCTGCAAAGCTAGGTCAAACTGTGGTATTACATTTTATGACATTATACAAAATGCACTTCCATATGAAAGTCTGCTGATTATCGAGGTTTGCTAATGTGCTTCATCTTGCAAATCAAGGACAGTTCATGAAGGGAGGGAGCATTTGGGAATACTTCAACATTTCAGTTCAAAGGCGTTGACCAGAATAAAGTGATGCTTATTTTATGGACATTTTTCACATGAACAATATTTTCTTTGACAGAACATCTTTCCGTCAACTCTGTATTGAAATCAGAGTTACATTTTTACATTTTGCCCCTTGGAGACTGCCTAGCTATTAAATGTGGAATATATTATTTCTAAATTAGATTAAAGCTCCTTGCTTTCAGTTAGATACTCCAGTGGTTGAATATTTGGCTAGTTGCTTCAGGAGATGGAAAGATGAAATGTTCAGTCAAAACTGGTCCCTGGACCAGCTGCTTCCCTCTGTTTCAGCACAGGGCAGTCGGATGTCTGAATGTGCTCAGACTGAATTCTGACCTTGAATTCTCAGGGGTGGAAAGGGGAGTTGTGAGTGCTGATTAATGTCCAAGATACAATTTTTACCTTTCATTTTCTGCTGTAAAATAGTATTTTATATATATATATAAATGATTTTTCAAATACCAAATAAAAATTCTCATAATTATATATGCCTCATATATAAGAACAGAGGCCATTTAAGGTACTGATTTTTTTTAAACTGAATTCGTAACATTCACATATAGTTTTCTCTTAAAATCTACCAAATAGCATGGCAATTCTGACAATCATCCTTAGAAGTGGACGTACTTCTTTTGCATTCCTCTGTAGGGCCATATTATTGGAAATACTTAGTCTTTACAATTTGCTAATGCATAAAAGAAACTGCTCACATACAATAAACTAACATTTGGAAATGACTACTGCTTAGTGCTGTTGAAATAGCTCACAGTCCTCTGAAGGCATTTCTCTTTTACCTCTTCCCTTTCCATTTCTGCTTGTTTATGTCATTGTTTTTTCTGTCTTGTGGCATATCTCTGTGCTATTATATATTTGAGCAGATCCTAGCAAAAAGAATATGTTTCGGGGTGATTTTTTTTTTTTAATATTGGGCACCTTCAGCCTTTTCTGTACTCAAGAAGGGGTGCTCCATACCATGCTAGAGAAGCTGATACCCTCAGAAGGCCCATTAGTTGATTGGCATGACCTGAGCAAGGATATTACCTAGTTAGTCTGTGTAGCTGAGGTGAATGTGTCTTCAAAATATATATTAAGCAGGAACTAATGAGATAAGAATTTCTGCTCCTAATGTTGCATGCATTTTAATGTATTTTTTCTGGCAGGTAATGTTAACCATTTAACAGGATGCTGAGCTGGGTAGACCACTTGTTTGTTTTGTAATAGCAGCACATAGCCTTTCAATTCTGTTTTCAAACTCCCCTTTATGTAAATAGTTGCTAATATTAAACATTTATCCCAGTGCTTTCTTTGAGGATTAATCTCCTCATTTGTATCATATTCCTGGATCGGTCAGTCCTTTTCTTTTCTCCTACAGGGTTACAAGTATGTCGTCCAAGAAGGAGAGTGTTGTGGGACATGCCTGAAGACTGCCTGTGAGGAGCAACTGTTCTGGTCTCGGGGTGATGCAGATTCTCGTTTGCATGAGGTGAGGTGGTGGTGGCATGGACCCTTCCTCTTCTAGCAGAAGTACCCTGAAATTATTTTGTTCTCCATGGAACGAGGTGAAGAAAATATGAGCTATTTCTTCTATACATCAAGCAGTGCTGGAAAACAGTGTTTTCTGGGGCATGTGACTTACTTGGTTCTAACAAGAAAATCCTCTCCACTGTTTTTGGGCACTAAGGAAGCAATATTTTTGTGTAAAATTAGTAATTTCACAAATGGTAGCTCAAAATAATGTTAATAGGACAAGATGCTTCTCTGGCTGTAGGCTGTTTAAATTATCCCAATTAATTTGTACTACTCTGACGATAGCGGGAAGATGGGGTAGTGGATTGCTTGAATTTCATAGTTCTATTCAGATAGGATATCCTATTTGGTACACACTGAAATATCAGGAAGTAAATGAGGATAGAAACATTAATTATTCTGTGATTGCTAAAGATTGCTGCATGTCAGATCAGACCACAGTGGTCCAGGCCGCACTTGTTTTCTGCTCAAAATATCAGTTTATTTTCAGCAGTGTGCCTCTTCCTTTAGGATTCAAAGACCCAATGGGAAGTGAGTGCATGCAATGACCATTTAAAATGCACTGCAGATACCTTACCATTTGGGAAAGCTACATGAATATTTGTTTCTTTTCTTGCCTACGTTTTTAATTCCTTCAGGCTGTTCACTTTGTTCTTTCCCTAACCCGACCACCCCTGGCAAGTCTTTGCGTGCCCTAGTAGCATTAAATTGGTTAATCCTATGCAGAGCTTTGAATTCAATAAAGGCAGGAAAAGTAAGTTAAATATGTTTAAAATAATAAACCTTCTTACCATCTTTTCTTCCCTAAGTGTTGTGCTTTATAATGTGTCTGCATTTTCATATACATATTGTGTTCACATATTTAATATTTTTAATTGCTTCTTTTACAGAGGCAGTCTGCTGCTGTCTTTAAAATAAAAAATCTTAATGTATTATTTTGCAGCTTTGCCTCTTCCCTGATTTTACCAAGAACATTTCTTAATGTGGATCAATATTCTTCTCTGCTTCATAAAACAAGCCTGCAGAAGGCCTATTTTAATTTCCCACCGTATCTTACTGATTTCTGTTGTCCTAATGGAGTAATAGATCCTTGTACTCTGCTGTCTCTTTCTTGCTGTGTCCTTTTTCAACTCTTTTTTCAGTAACGAAGAAGTATGTATGTAACACATGAGAGAAAAGTATTCCCTAATTTTCTGAGCAAAGATGTTTGAATTTACTGGAGCTGGGGATCTGATTTTCACTTTCACTGTTCTTGAAGTGTATTCAAAAAGTGTTAACAGTGGAAGAAGCATAGAGCTTCAAAGCAGTGACCGGCTCCTTCCAGTGTTGAACTGTGACAGCATCTTCTTTCTGGCCTGTGCTGATACCTCTTCCCATAATAGCTCCTGAAGTTCCTGCCTTGTCTGCCCCATGGGTGATTGTAATCAGTAGGGCTATCAACAGAATCTGGTCACTTCTACATGTGCAAGGATTTCTAGGTCTGGAGCCTATTGCCAAAGCCTCCTTTGGGCTTAGCAGAGCTGATTTGCAGCAGGTTCCTACAGAAAGAGGGCCAGCTTGGCTACAGTGCAATGCAGTGCATCCAGCTACTGGGTAGCAAACATAGATTTAAATCCACTTACAAGTGCTTTTTCTTCTTCACATTATTTCACCTGCCCCTTTATTTTTCACTTAAGGATACTTCTGTAAGTCCTACACTGCACAAACCAAGCAGCAGACTGTTCTATAAACTGATTGTCGCTGTCAGGATTTTATGGAGAACGGTTGGGTGACAGACTGTTCCTCATGAAGTAAACGTGCTTTTTGCAAACCAGCATGTTGACTGTGGTGGTCTTCCATCTATCCAGTGGCACAAATACAGCTGCCTATACTTAATCCTTTTACAATTTTCCATCAGGTTGGCACAGAGTGGCGATCCCCCTTCAACCGTTGCATTATCAATGAGTGTGTCCGGGTGAACAATGAGGTTTTTGTACAGCAAAAGAATGTTTCTTGCTCTCAAATGGATGTGCCTGACTGTCCAGAGGGAACTGAACTACATTGTGACCAAATAATAGACTGCTGTCCTTCCTGCAGATGTGGTAAGGTTTTGTGTATGACAAATGGAATCACTAGAGAATGAATCATCTCATGTGTTGATCTCCTGTCTCTCAACAGCAATTTCAAAAGTGTATGTTATGCAAGCATAGTACTACTTTGAAGCTCTCCTGTATAATTTAGACATTTAGTACGATAGCTCCTGCTGCTATTACTTTGTCTTTCCAGCTGATGTTCACTGTCTCCTCTTGAACTACTTACTGTTGTAGGCATTTTGTTTTGCTTCAGAGAGGCGTACCAGGCTATGTTTCTACAGCTCTAGCCTGCATTGTCAAACATTTAAAAGGGGTCTTGAGATGTTTCTGGCCTAGGAAGGTTCAACGCTCTCCCCAGTACCTGCTATGAACAGGGAGTTTGCATGCAGCCATGATGTCTTCTGCATGTCTCTAAGCGTTGTGGCTGTGGCCATTTCCTAGCATAGGCCTGGGGCAAAAGTCCAGATCAGGAGATTTGGCTAATTGGCCTCAGTCTGGGAAGACTCCCAGTCATGTTTAATTGACAAGTATATATGCAACAACAGGGTGAGGAGCTAGCAGTGGGAGGAGGAGAGGAAATACACACTGTAAGTTACAGAAAAACGGAATGCATATTCTGAGAGTGTAAGGCTTGGAGGGGATTTCTATTGTGCCATGTACTTGTTAAAAAACAGCTCAGCAAGAGATATTTGGAGGTGGAATTCGGGATAACTCTGAGAAATTGCTGCCTGTCAAGGTATAATGTAAGACGGCTCAATTATGCCTCTTTACAGTGAACTAGGTCTAAATGTCCTCAGTCGGAACTCTAATAAGTCAAAAAGCATACCTGTGGTTTATTAAATCTTGGTAATGTCATGATAATGGTAATGCTAAAAGGAATATTATCTTTTTTTTCAGTACCCCTGGATGGTTGTCCTTTGAATGGTACTGTTATTGGGGTAAGACACGATTCCTTTTATTTGCTGTGATGGTAAGACATTTAGATATATGAATGAGCTTTTGAAGGACACAAACTTACTGGAATATACAAAAGCATATAGGGCAGCTTTGTTCAGATAGAATCTCTGCAAGTGAGACCTTAGGGTAAAGGCAATGACAAAAGGGACAGCATGTGTATGTCCAGTTCATGACCCTGCCACTGTCTTCCTATATGACAATGAGTATCTCTGCAAAATGGGGACAGTAATGTTTCCTTATCTTGAAAGGATGCTTGAGAAAAGTGCTTAGAAACTGTAGTAATCTGTGTTGTGTAATGACTTGCAGGCTACCAAACACACAGGAAACTATCTGCAAGGGATAATCTTAAAAATGATCCTTGCCCACTTTGGGGAAGCAAAAACTTCCCGTATTCTACCTAGAGGATAAGGCAGATTAAATAAGGATGGAGGCTCTTGCTCCACCTGTGTGGAAGGAGGGGTATCCCTCCTTGGCTATTAGCTGGAACAGGAAAGCTGAGCTTCCTCACTGTTTGACCTCTTTTCCCTTTCAAGATCCCTGCTGATATGCCCTCAGAGGAAATTTTTTCTCAACTGCATATTTAATGGATAGATTAAGATATGTTTAACCCAGCCCATGACAGTGGGAATGATGGGAGTTAAGCATCTGATCTCATTTATGCCGAATTTATCTTTGGAGAGCTCTGTCAATTGTCCATTGTTTCCTTAAATCCATATTCTGGCAGCACCTCTGGTGTCAAAGAGCTCTGAATATTCTCATCATCCCCCAGGGAAACAGGTCCTCTTTAGTCATTTAACCTAACTTTTAACCTATGTATTCCTGCATTGTCAATGTATGTCTGTCTTTTTCTTTTATTTGAAAGGTAAATTTACCCGAATCTATTTAGACTTTTGAGGTATGGCAGAGAGAACCTTTTCCCATCTATTTCTTCTGGTTTTGATGGGGTTTTGATAGTCAATAGATATAAGTTTATCAGTTTGTTAGAGCTAAAGCCCTGTCATCAAGCATCTATCATTCTGTGTGGGGATTACTTCCCTGTAGAATTAAATCCAAGGAATAACTTTGCCTTTCTTGTCAGAACAGTGGGAGAAGGGTTTTAAAGTGGTAAAATCTGAAATAATCTGCTTTCTCTTTGATTCGTCTACTGGTCTCCTCTAGAGTATATTGTCAAAACTAGTTGTGGCATTTTATAAAGCCCATATTTGTAGAAAATGTCATGCAGTATAGCAACTGCTAGCTCCTGCCACCTTCTGTTATATAGGATCTGCATGTATGTGTGTGTGTATATATGTATATTCTGTTACAAAATGAAGTTGCATGGTGTTCTTTCATGAACAACTAATTTTTTCCTCTTCCAACAAAATGTTTATGTGATCTGTAAAGTCGTCTTTCTTCTATTTTCAAGTGTTTTAAAATACTTTAAAATACTTTTAAAAATTAAGCATCAGAAAATTCTGAAACAAAATGTCATGTTGAAGGCAAAATGAGAAGTATCAATGTTTTGAAGACTTAAAATATTTCAGCTTTTACATTAGTGAAAAAAAAATCCTATCTTAACAAAATTTTCCAAAATTGGAATGAATTCATAAAGTGTTTCAGCTGACATTTTGAAACTACTTTTTACTCATTCTTATTTGCTATTTGGCTATACATAAAAGCTGTCTCCTCAAATGTTTTTCTTTTCTTTTAATACAGCTTTTAAAATGTGTTGTTCTTCCTGACAATTGGCCATTTTATCAAACACTGCCTGTGCAAGATTTTGAGGGTGTAGGTAGGCCCCAGCTGTTACGTTACTTCTGTGCTCTTGCTGGCGCAAATGTCGAGCGTTACTGAAGTTAGCATTCAACAATGCAGTTATCAAAATACTTTCTCAGGATGGAGAGTGTGAAATTCGAGTTGAGATATAATCTTGGAAGATTTCTAAATGAAGTGGCAGTTTTGAGAAAAAAAAAAAATTAGAGCTTATATTAAAACTTGTTTTAAATTAATGAACGTTTCAATTAAACTAGCTTCATTTAATGACTTATTGTAAGCTAATTAACTATATGTCTGAAGGCTTTTGAGCAGCTGGCATTACTACAGCTTTGTCTTACACTATTCTCCACTTCAATGACTGTTCCAGAGTTCTGGTCAGGAAGGAAGATGTGATGTCCACAGAAGTTTATACTTCCTGGATTTCAAAACCTTTATTCTGGGTCTTTTAAGAATAGGTTTCAAGTTTCATTTTATATCAAGGGAAAACTTTGCTCCATTAACTCATTCACTGAATAGTTCCAAGTTTTGAGTCTTTTACTGCAGTTCTGTTAACTGACTGTGTCCTTAATCCCTTTACATTTTTGTCTTGTATCTGGTTACCAATATTATATTCCAGTAATTTGGTGTATTGCATTCATTCTGCTGTTCTTAACAATGCTGTGGGCTTTAACTGCAGACTTCCAAGCAGGTGGCTGTATTTACCAAAAGGATTATCTATATCACTCATCTGTTTTCCCAGGCTTTTACTGAGTGGCATTTTTGAAGGAGATCTGAGTAGATTTGGGCTTTATGCAGGTTATTTTCGTTGCACAGACTAACACTGGGTTAGCAAATGTTGACATTTCAGTCTGAGTTAGCCAAGAAAACACATGATAGGTGTATTATATAAAGTGAAAAAGATGTATCAATCCATTATTTCATTCAGATCTGTCATGCTAAGCTATGTTTGTTCACAGAAAGCCATTGTTAAAGCCATTTGCATGCTGATCCCTTTAAATACATTAAATAAATATCATAGAACTAAGCTGTGATGCAAACTCTGAATCAAGGTAAAACCTTCCCCTAAAAGTTCAAGGCACTTGTGTGTGAGGATTTTGTTTCAACATGTCTCTAGTAAGCCCTATGTTCCTGCCCATAACAGTGATTTTAATATAAACTCAACTTTATCTATCTTTTTTGTATTCAATTGGAATGTTAGAACTATTAGAAGATCCACTGAGGATATCAGTCATAATATCAGTTGTGGCTTTATAGACCCCTTCTTCATGATGTAAAAGCCTAGAGCTACTGAGGCATTCTGTGATAAGCATTTACTTCTAGAGGGCCTGAATTAAGTATAATTGTGAGAGTAAAGAGAACAAACCCAAATATATTTCAAAACAGGTTAACATGACGAGGACATCTTGCAGATTTCCAAGACTTTTGTGTGTATGTTCACATACATGTGTGGAGTTACTCTAACCAGTAGAGCAATACTAGTGTCAGTGGGTTGAATGCCCTTGTGAGGCCATGTAGTCTGTACCAGAACTATCACTGTGATGCCTGAATGCTTTCCAATGTTGAGAGTAAATAAGAAGTATGGAGTTTCATATGGCATTTTCTATCTGTCCCTCTCCTATAAGAAGATGTTATGAGTGTGTCCTTATGCCTGCATCCATTAAAGTCTTTTAACCCTCCAGATTAATGACCTGATATTTACTATAAAAGATTAAACCAAGAAAGCTGGAGTCCCGTGTCAAGGTCTCAAGCCAAGTTGTCAGAAGACAGGGATCTCCCCATTGGTATTACCATCTCCACCATTTTGGATGTGGAGGATCTTTTTTCTAGACCTCCACAAAACAATAAAAAAGTAATAACTATTGTTGGTGCTTTGTAGAAAACCACTGATGCCTGAGGACCTCTGTTGTGCTGGGGTGCAGATTAAAAATGTAATCAAAATTCTTTAGTCAGAACATTTGTCCTTCAGTGTATATGCCAGAATATTGGCTCTGTACTACCCATAAACACAGTACCTTTACACTGTTACTCTGGCCAGCTTCTTGGTTTTGCTCCATTTGTTCCCTGAGTGTTTACTAGTGTGGAACAAGAGAAAAAAGGGATTGGAGGATATGCATAGTATGTAGCGTGGGAAATTCCTGTTCTGAATGAAGTCAACAATGACATTCCATTGACTTTCAAAGCACAACTCAAAGCTTTTATAATTTAGCAATATTCAGTGTCTGTTCATTTATTACTGATTTATTAGGTTATAGAAGTTCTTTGTGAAAATCTGTAATAGACTCCTCCCATTTTGTCCCTTCAACCATAGGGATTTGTTATTTTGGTTTTGAAATGAAAGGCTGTGTACTTGGGAGGCACAAAGACTTTGTATTTAGAATTCCTTTCAGTACTAGCAATCCAGTTAGTAACTTCACATCCTTTTGTTTCCTGTTTAATAGTTTCGCATGTTTGCTCTACATTTTAAGTGCTGTGTTTACTTGCTTTGAAAAGGTGATGAGATTGAGCAAACAAGGTTCTGGGGAAGAGCTCAGGGAATTTGAATTATGTGCCAGCTCAGCCACTGATGTGCTTGTAACTATGGCCAAGTCCAGTTCTTCACTCAGTTATTCTGGTTTTGTGTTTCTTTCTCCTTTCTCAATTTTAAGTTTTTATAACTCTAGAGATTCTAGGCGGTATTATTACAAGAACAATAACAAATACCCATGATCTTCAGGCTGCGATGGCTCAAGAATAAAAACTTCTTGGCAAACTAGTTCACTGCACTTGGGAAAAATGAAGTGGTGGCAACTATGTAATACATAATTAGGATAGCTAATGACAAAATCTTCCTCATCACTTTCAAGGATTCCTTTCTTGCTTGCTAGCTTTGTAAGCAACAGAGAAAGAAATGTCAATGCCACTTTGCAGATTAAGGAATTCTAAAGGGCTTACTTGAAAAATAGCCTCATGTTATGCTGCTTGTTATGGAACTACAGATGCAAAAATTTGGCTCTCTGGAAAGTGAGGTCTTTGGTTTTGTTTTCTCTCACAAAGAATTGCAATGCAAGATTTAACGAAAGAGATTTAACCTCTATAAAATTGCTTGTTTAATTGAGTTTTGCTGAAGAGACACTGACTTACAAACTGGTTCTAATGTTTCAGCCATGGAGAAGCCTGATGGTGGATCAATGCACGACATGTCGCTGCTCCCTCCAATCAATATCTTCTCGGAGATATACTCTGACATGTACAAAATTAAGCTGTGAACCATGTCCAATAGTAAGTGCAAGTGGTCTGGATGTTCTGGTTAAGAATGTGTCTGATGAAAACGTCTTGTTCTTCATTGTATACAGCAGTTTGTTTTGTACATCTCTGGGACCTGTTGCCTTTCTTGAAGTTTTTCTGAGAAGTCATGGTCCCGTGTTCTTCTTTCCCTGAATTAGATGAAATATAGCAATAGTGATCTAAACCCAGAGTGTAGGAAAGGTAACTTTTCAGAGTACTCAGGTCCACAGGCACATTTTATTGTGTATTTTAGACTACTTACCTTTAGGGTAAAATAAGGTTTGGCAAATCATTTGCAACAGGAACTGCTGTGTCTCCTTTCCTATAGTATTATCTGTCCCTCCAGGGACCAGCAGCTCAGCCAGGTCTCCATCCTTAGGGGCTTTCCTATGACTATTCCAAATTGTCTAATAGCTGGGCTCAATAATATTTGTCTGGTTCCCAGCCATGCCTTAGGTGATTTGAGGTGATTGTCCCCATCAGTTCCACTGGCCTTTTTGAAGTCTTTGCTGCCGTCATCTGCACATAGCTCCCATTTTTGCTCCACAGACCAACAGTGTGACCGAAGTGCCTGACTAGTCCTGCTCAGTCATGTAATTTTCTCTCTTAGCACCAATATCTCAAGTAGAAGGAGACCTAAGCAAGTTGCAGAGGCTGGCTTAATCTCCCCTTGCCTGAAGAGCACAAAGCAGCAGCCAAGTTTCATAGGAAAAGGCTTAAATGCCCCTTCTTCTTCTGCCTTTCCCTGGATAATGGATGGAGCCCAACAGGCCCAACCAAACCTAGGGCCTGTGCAAGCACTGGTGGTTGCACCAAAAAGCCCCATCTTCAACATGATCATAGGGGATTCCTGGCTGTTATCTGGGAGAGACATACATTGACAGAGTCCCTGCAAAAAAGAGGGGCAGAGTTTTGGATGAGTCCAATTTTCAATCTTGAAGTAGAACTGGAAAGGACAGTGTAGTAAGTCAAGTTTCTGGGGTTTCATCTGTACTAAACAGAGCAAGACTGTAGGCTCAGATTATGTCCTGCAACTACCTATGCTGAGTAATTGTCAGCAGTGTCCAAGCTGGCCTCTTCTAACTAGAAAACTTCCAAATAATGTCTGGGCACAGGTCAGTAGCTAGGACAACCCAAGGCCAGCCTGTTTTGTGGGGAGAATGCAGTTTAGACATACATATCCCACTTATCTGCAGGGCCAGAAAACTGGCCTGGACCTTCTTTATTTGCTGGTATGGGTGTAGCCTGTGACAAAAAGGAGAATTTGGAATACTTTGTGTGGTTCTAGACCCTAATATCACCCCTCCTGTAAGGTATGGTTATAGATACAGGCTTCTGAAAGGAAAATAAATGACCAAGCTCAGTGCTGAGCATCTTCCTCACGTCCACAGAAATAACATGGCAGATCAATGAAAAAAACCCAGACACACTAGAATGAATCTGTGGCCAGAAACATGTGCATATGTATGTTCCCACACAAAAATACACACCAAATCTTGTTTTCAATGCAAGAAGCCATCTGTAGAACTTAAAGGTAGAGGAATCAATAAAATACATGGTAAAAAAATGGGGAAACATTCCTCTCCTGCTTCTTTCACCACCCACACAATTCCCAAACAGCTCCTTTCCCCCACCTGACCCAAAAGAACAGACTAAACACAAAACTCTGAAGAAAGGACAATTTCCAGTTGGGCATATTAAGCACTGTGAACTTGTGTTTAGGAGATGTGCAGCTACCCATGGGAGGTTGCAGGTCTAGGTGTATGTATCGCTTTGTAGCCATTGTAATGAATCTGTGGAGCTGGAGGGAAAAAAAATATCAAATAAGATACAGAATGTCTTAATTCCCCGAAGACCAGTGAGATTCACACACATACTCAGGATCTTTCCTGTCTCGGAGTCATTGATTTCATGGTATACCCAGATTAAAAGCAATTCCTTCATAATGGATAAAATCATGGGTTAAGAGTATATACTCTCTCAGGAGCACCTGCTTTCTACTGGATGTTGAAGCTGTGAAAGTAAATGCTCTGGTAATTGAAGTGCAGCCAACTGCAGCATATTCTGCTCATCAGGGTCATTTTTTTTTTTATTTGTCATTTTATGACCTACTTTAGGTGCTTAAATTTTTGCTAGTAGAGCAAATTCACCTAAATAACAATGAAGTATGTTTTCTTCCAATGATTTAATAGTAAACCCCCACCCTCCCCAAATTCTTTTTCTATAAAAAACATATGGATAATATGCATGCCTTCACTCAACCAGAAAGTGTTTGTTGTCTTAAAAATGTTCAGCTCATCACAAGCAGCTGTTGGTTATGTGTAGCAGCTGGAGACATTACTGTGGGACACTTCATGTGTTAACTCTGTTCTTTTCTGGTTGTTGTTCCCCCCCCATTATCCACTCTATACCTTTCTTCCTCTCCATCCAGTGCTGCTCATTCTCCCATGCTCCTTTCCCTGCCACTTTTTTTTCCCTTTCTGTGCTATCTGTGGGGCTCCATTATCTCTCTTTGCTTTCTCTCCTTCTCTCTCTCCTTTTGTTTCTCTACTTCTCTTTTCTTTTCTTTCTTTCTCTCCTTTTCTTTTTCTTTCTTTCTGTCTTTCTGTATTTCTGTCTGTCTTTCTCTCCTTGTCTTCCTCTTTCTTTCTTTCTCTTTCTTTTTCTTTCTTTCTTTCTTTTTCTTTCTTTCTTTCTTTCTTTCTTTCTTTCTTTCATCATACCCTCTCTGATGCTCTTTTTCCTTTCTTTTTTTTATCAGACCATTTTATTTTTCTTTCCATAGTCCACATTTTCCACCTTAGCCTTATTTTTCCCTTTCCCTGCCCACTGCTTATCTTGCCCTTTTCTCATAGTTTAAGCACTTTACCTTTCCAGGTTGCAATGTGTAGTATTTATTAGCTTTACAGAGAAGCTCCTGCACACCACAAATGCAAACTGTATGTTACTCAAAACATTTCTTACCCTCTCTTACTGTCATGCTTTTTTAGTGGACCTGGTCTTGCAACTGTTACAGTCAAATAATAGTGGGTACAGGAGTCTTTGTACTTGTAAATAAACTTCTCTCCCTATTGTATAATAAATCAATACAAGGATTAATGCCAGCCTTTAAAAAAAAAAAAAAAAGGCAAAAAACCCCAACAGAAAACCAAAAGTGTGCAGCTAATTAGATTAAGCTAGTCTAGTCCTACTGTTTGTAAAAGCATTTTGCTGGCTACCACTTTGTCCACTTAATTAAAAAAAAAAAACACAACAAAAAACCAACCCTCTACATATAAGTGTAGGAAGCACACTTAAAACAAAATAAACCCAGAAAAATGTCCTTTACCTTCTAGAATTACAGAAAGCAGGAAATCCCTGGCTCTTGCTGTGGAAAATGTGTGCCAACTTCATGTGGCATCAGGCTGAGAGATGGAAGGCTTAAATACCTTCAGGTAAGTTTTAAGTACTCTTTTCTTTTGTATATGGGTAAACGTAAATGTACCACAGACTTCTGGTGAACCCAAGGAAAATGCATGTTTTTCCTCCTTTTTGGTTAAGCAATATGGTATTACAGGTGCCTTTTATATCTCAGAACGGTTTCTCAAGAAAGTTCTTTTTTTTTTTTTTCTTGTTGTTTGTAAGTGCAAAAAAGGGAGACCTCAAACCACAGTGCAGAATTCTAGAGGGACATTACAGATGCCCCTGCAAGCATGAATATTATAAATGTGAGCTCAAATATGAGTATGAGCTCAAACATCTACTTAGAGGAAATTAAAAACCTAATCTTAAATGAGAAATGGTTAATTCAAGTTGGAAATTGTGAATTTTAAAAAATATCTCCAGCACGATAGGTTCTTAAACAGGAGTGGATGTTTTTCTGATTAAAACCTATCAGGTTGTCACAAGAAACAGCATGTGACATTTTCTTTTATTCTATTCCTGAGCTAAGTTTTAGATGGGCAGAGTGTGGGAAGAGCAACGAAGCTGGTAAAGGGTCTAGAGAACAAGAATTTTGAGGAGTGGCTGAGGGAACTAGGGTTTAGTTTGGAGAAAAAGAGGCTCAGGGAAGACCGTGTCATTCTCTACAACACCTGAAAGGAGGTTGTAGTGAGGTGGGTGTCAGTCTCTTTTCCTAAGTAACAAGTGACAGGATGAGAGGGAACGGCCTCAAGTTGCGCCAGGGGAGGTTTAGATTGGCTATTAGGAAGAATTTCTTCACCAAAAGAGTTGTCAAGCACTGGAGCAGGTTGCCCAGGGAAGTGGTTGAGTGTTAATCCCTGGAGGTATTTAAAAGTTGTGTAGGTGTGGTGCTTAGGGGCATGGTTTAGTGGTGGACTTGGCAGTGTTAGGTTTACAGTTGAACCCGATCTTAAAGGTCTTTTCCAACCAAAATGGTTCTATGAGTCTATGTGGGTGTGTGGTTTTATGTATTTTTTTAAAGAAGCTCCCAACTCAGTGAGAAGTCAAATATTCATATGTCTCTTCAAAAGACAATGCATAGGCCAAACTTCCAAGTTTCTCACTTAAACAAGATTCTTTCTTAAGTTAATGAAAATTTCTTCCCTCTTAAGAGCTTCAAAAGGTGAGATTTTGGCAGTCTTGACTGACCTGTAATCAATATGACTATGGAAGTAAACAGAAGGTGATGACTTGTTGATAAACAATTTGGTTTACTAAAGATGTCCATGTTTTATATACTTCACCACCATGGTACATTAATTGAAATATCAGTAAAGGAATAGTCAGGATCTATCCTCAAAGCTTACTGTCTCATGTTGTTTCTGTGTAGAGCTAACAGCCCTTAAATCTTTACAGCCAAATGAAACACTCCAGGATGGCTGTGATAGTCACTCCTGTAAAGTAAGTGAGAAAGGGGAATTTGTCTGGGAAAGGAGAATCACTGGCTGCCCTCCATTTGATTCCAGAAGATGTTTGGCTGAAGGAGTAAGTAGTGAAATGAGTGCTCTTCCCAGGTTCCCTAATAGACTCTGTCATGTTTATGGTTCTGTATATAGGTACCTTATTTGTATTAGGCCTCTCCCAGCACCTCATTTGTGAACCTGAATTTGAACTGTCTTTGAAATTCTGAAAAATGTAAGTTTTCTTTATTTAAATTATATGCTGGTTTTATGCAGGACTATATTGCAGGGGAAATGCTGAGCTTGCAATACCCTGTTCCCTATGAAGCAGCAAAAAATAGAAAATTACTGTTCTAACAATGTTTTCAGTTGGGTATCCAGAGCACAACTGCATGGATAATTATGCAAACTGAGAAAACAGTCAGATAAGCCCCTTTTTTCCTATGAATATGCATATGAAATGCTAAAAAAATTTTACTCCACCCTTGTATGAGGTTAGGGAAAGGAATCTTCACAATGCTGTAGGAAGAGCTCAAACTTCCACATTTGCAGTCGCTTGGTATAATGGTATAATAAACTCGCTGCTCAACACGTCCACCCATCTTTCCTGAGACTTGAGGTTAGCCATCCACTGAGGAATAGAGTGCAGGTTGGGAAGTAGCACGTGGGGTATTGCTTTTGTTCATCTAGCATCCCACAGGTGTTTATATCACCTATCCCCATTTTCTTGGGCACAGAAGGAAGCAGGGAATGTTTGCCAAAGCTTGTGCCCAAACCTCTTTCTACTTTCACATCAAACGATTGGAGGATTTGATATGTATAGTGCAGGAAGAATAAGGCTTCTATAGTGCATTTCTCACTTTGTGAAATCACTATAGCACTCTGTTTTGTTATACCAACAAAGATTTAGAAAAACACTGGCTTATGTTACAGGCTTGGGGTTATTATTGTATTCTAAAAATCTTCATTGAAAATCAATGAAGAATAGTTTACTTTCTAATCAGAACTTCCCAAACTGCATTTATTCTCCTCCCATCCAAAAAAATGAGCTATTTAAGCTATAAAATTAGTGTGTTTCATCTAGTAACAGGAGGGAAATTTAGGTTTTTTAATTAAAAAAGACTCCAAACTTTTGCATGTAAGTTCAGGTTTTTAGTGCAACAGTGGCATCACCCTGCAGTATAAATATTTCTCCATTTTTTCCTTTCACTATCGGTTTTCATTGATTTTCTACCATACATATATTTCCGAGAATTATTTTCTATGTGATAGTAATGAAACAAGAAAACCAAAATTTTTGGCTGTTAAAACTTATTGGACAGATGTGGTATCTTATGATGATTTGCCTGTACATTTTCAGCTGTTGTGGAATAGCATACTTTCACCTATATTGCTAAAAGAGTCAAGAGGGACTGTTTAACTTTGTTAAACAAACATAAGACTTGAGTGCTATTGGTTTTATCACTCTGGTTCCCAGAAATTTATTTGTAGTCAATGTCTTTACTTTAGCAAGCTTCTAATATAAGGTGAAAGCAATATTTTCAGGTGTTGAACTTGCTAATATAGTCAATTATTTCCAATCAGCTATCAACAAATACAATCACAAGTTCAAAACCTTAAAATGGATAAAGGCATGATTGCTAATGCAGATTTATTTTTTTGTAAAATATAGAAATACAATTTTCTTGCTTAACACCCTGTTTTAAACATCCCTTTCTATTCCTCTAGCAGAACAAATGTGTATTACTCGTGCCAAAATAAAGTTTTCTTTTTTTTTATTGTTTTAGGGCAGAATTACAAAAATTGGCAATACCTGCTGTGACACATGTAAGTAATAAGCCAAACGTTTTCTATGGAAATTGCAGAGTGTAAACTACTGGTTCTGGAGCTACATTTTGTATAAGATGCAGTTTAATGAAACAGAGCTAAGCAAGGTTGTTAACATAGACCATCACGTAAGTCTGCCCTTTGATTGGGATACTGCCGTCATGTTTGTTCCCTAGAACATGTGTTTTGACAGTATTCACAACTGCTTAGAAAGAAATAGATACTCTCTACATTTTATGCAGATGTTAATTATGAATGTTTTATTTTATTGTTCATCTAAAGATAACAGGAACAGTATTGCATACACAGGTTGACAAGTCACATAACCTGATACTGAATATGTGAGGCAACCACTTCATGAATAATCAATCAACTTAAAATTAATTTAGCAAAAACCCCTGGTGGCAGTAATGTAATTTTGATTAGGTTTTGATAATGTAATAACTAAAAAATGGTAGGGGAAATGCTTGTCAAAGGTGCATTCTTATTGAACAGCCTGACTGCATCTGAAATGTGGCAGTTTAGGAGTCAGTCCTACAGCTCTTAACTTCATGCATCGTTGTGTAGATAATCCAAATGTCAGTCAGGCTGTGTGTGTGAGAAGGGTTTCCTTACATGAGGAAGGATTGCAGGGTTGAGTTTTCATTTCTAAAATGAATCTGATGTTTTTGTGAACAGACAAGTTCTCGGTTTTCTCCTTTGTAAGTAAAACATTAATAATACTGTAGCTCATATAAAATAAAAAATAACAACAAAAGATTGATATTCTCTTCTAGGATCAGAATATCAACATCTTGCCTGTGTTCTGTTCTCTCTTCCCCCCCACCTCCCATGCATGGGCTAATAAATAAAAGATGGCCAGCATAGCAGCCCATCACCACACTGGCACAGTAACTGCTGTAATAATACCCCTGATGAAGGATGTTAACTCCCAGAGAGTTTGCAGTCATTGCCTGTCTGTAGAGTCACAGAGTTCCAGCTTGAGAAATAGAGAGCTATTGAGATAGACTGTCATCAAATAGGTCAGACAGGTAAGAGCGTTAATCTACCAGGCTTTAAGTAAGGAATACTGAAAATTATTTATTAACAAACACAGATTTTAAGATTTGAAAGGCAGGGTGGTTGGCAGACTGCTAATTGAGAATGCCTATCACTGCAACTGGGGAGAGGAGAAACCCAGTTCCAAATGAGCACGGCTGAATACATATATGTATTTAGCAGTTAGAGTGATTTAAAAGAAATACATCCCTTGCAGCAGCACAAGCAAACTGATCTAAATGAAATACTGTGTGCCTAAAAACGCCCATACTGTATGGGCCTTCAGATCCTTATTCCCACTGATGTTTGCTTGGATATAACTGAAAACTGGGAAGTCCCATACTACAGTGCAATCCTATTCCTGGTTGTTTCTCTGTTTGGGGCCCTTCATAAGGAAAAAGCCAACATACCGCATCCAGCCAGCTAACCATGGGTTATCAAATGAAGAATGATGATTTACACATAACTTTAAATCAAACAGATACTTCTAGATACCAAACTCAAACTCTCTTTCTCCTCTGTATTTATATCTTTCCACCAGGGAACTCAGTAGCAACATGCAGTCTGTTACATACTCTACAGAGAACATGAAGGCTTGGCAAAGCTGCTGTAAAACCAGAGTAATTTAATTATTCTTAAAAGTCAGATAAGAGAATAACCAGTTTCTCATGGACACAGAGACTTACATATAGGTTACTTTGCCTTCCCAGGTCTTTCGGATACCTCAGTACCATAAAGAATTGGGCAAAGAATTTGTTCTCTCAAGTTCAAAGCACAGTTCAGGGTGATGCCTTCAGTTCAGTAGAGTTCCATGTGGCTTTAGGCAGAGGTTAAGATGACAGTTTCCCTTTATATGTTATGCCTTGGCAATTTTTGCGTTCATTAGTGTGTCTGAGGGCATTGTTTTAAGAATGTGGGAGCACATAAATGAACAGGCTTATTTTCTCGTTAGATTTTTGTGGTAATAGCAAAATACTTGATTATTTGCAAAGGATATTCCTTATTTTCCCACTTAACAAAGAAGTTGCATCTCTGCTTCTTACCTATTTTACTTGTTGATCTCAGCTGCATATGTCTTGTGAAGTTACAAGCAGTTACCTCTGCAAAGCAGGCACAGTCTAGAAAAAAACGTAAATGAGAATAGTAAAGTAACTCGAGAATAAGTCGGTAAGTCAGGATCAAAAATGTGATAAAGCTGTATGGAGTCTGATGACAACTATTTCATTTGGGCTTTTCAGTTGTGTGAACACAATTGTGTATTCCTTCCAGGTGGGCAAATTTTATCAAATGAAGTAATTAAATCATTAAAAGAAAACTGGCAGTTCCAGCTCTGGAGACAGAAACACTTTTCAAGGGTTTTTATTTTTTGGGTGTGTGATGTGGGTGTGTGATGTGGGTGTGTGGTTTTTTTTTTTATTTATTATTATTAATTAAATGTAAAGCCTTAGAAAGGCACAGAGCTAATTTGGTGCTAACATTTCCATGGAAAAAGTATTGAAAGCTATGTTTGCTGCTAGGAAGATGAATACATTTTTCTTCAGTTTGTGTATTTACTTAGTTGTGCAGTTGGCCAGCCGAATTCCTTCAGCTCTCTGAAATGTTGTGTAGTACGTGAAAAATAGTCCAGTATTCTGGTAAATACAGAAATTCCATTGGTTAGCTAGAAACGAGGAAAAGCAAGAACCTGTCTTTACACAGAGGCATAGCACTGTATTAACACTACAAAGAACTGCTGTTCAGTGGGTAAAATATCCCCTTAAAAAAGCATTAGCTCATTCAGAAGTCTTTAGATGTGCACCAAAACAGACAAGAGTGTCTAGAACAAAATATTCTGGATTAGTCTGTGTTTGAGCATGTCAGTGGTGAGATTCCCCTCAAAAGTGGAGGAGCAGAGTCACCATTGACTACTGCAGTTATAAGATCGTAGCAGATCAACCTCACTTCACAGAGATTGCAGAGTTCCCTGAGCTTGCACATAACAAATCCAGACCTACTGCCTGTTGTGTGGATTTCTTGTTAGATGAAGAGAAACAGGGAGAATTTACCTAACACTAAGAGCAAAAAGTATTGGAAAACAAGTATAAGAATGACTTACTGAAGATAGCGCAGTGGAAAAGTTCCGATTGACCCAAAGTTATATTTTCACAAAATTAGTTTTCTAATTTTATATTTTTTCCTAGTTTTTCTTTTTGCCACATTAGTTTTCTGCAAAATCCACCATGTGCAAGGACTGTTAGGAGTTGTCAAATCTAGGAGCCTGATGGATTTGAGGCTGCCACAGCTCTGTCCCCAGGTCCAGGTAACAGTGAAGCTGAGCACGTATCCCAGTAGGCACACACACAAATGCATGCATACAACAGGCACACACACATTCTTTACGTACACACAGAAAAACTCTCAGTACTCTAGCAAACGCAAACACCACCCACATTGTTACCCTGATCACCCCTCTGGCTGATTAGGATGAAGGTCCTTAGTGGTCTTAGGCACTCACTCTGTCCAGTAACTGGTCCTGCATCCCTGCCAACCTAGACTCATGGGCCCTATTACCTGTGGTCCAATTCCAGTTGCTGGCGTTTATGCCTTGATACACACACATCCACACAGAACTGGAAGTCTATCACCCAGGACAAGTAGTTAGAAATGGATTTTAAGATGACAGGACAGACTGCAACAATAAAACGTAGGGCCAGGTCAGACAAAAGTTTAGACCAGCAGCTGCTTAACATGCAACCAGCCCCCTTTACGCCTTTCTCCATCCATTTTCCCATGCTTGTTCCTCACCAAACCACCTTTATACCTCTATTTCCCCACCTTTGGTTCCTCCCCTAAAAATCCCACAATAAGTAAGTCTTGTAGAATCCCAAAATGTTCTTCCCTAGCATCATATAAGGAGTCCCACACAGTCTTGAAGGCAGTGACCCAACTCAGTCTGTAAAGTGATCTGGAGAGCTGCTCCCACTGACTCATCTTGAAGGGCATCATCCCAAGACAATGGGATCTGTCTCTTGTAACAACCCCAGAAATAGCCAGGTCAGGGTGCTCTGTTTCTCCAATTTGGTTATTGGGGTTCCCACATGCATCATCTTTTTCCTGTGCACCTGCTTGCCCAATGTACCATTGACCTATCATTTAAAGGAAACTGATTTAACACAGAAGCCAACAGGAAAAAGGTAGATGTTAGGTGGCAAGTTGACTTTTAAATCAAAGCAGTCAATTGAAAAGAAGCATGAGGGAAACATTGCTCTCCAGTGGAATTTTAGGGCTGTAGTGTGATATAGTCATACAGCTCTACGTTAATTACTCTAAGCAGGCACACCTAATTCTCTTGCTAGGGATCTTACCAGTAATGATATCTCACTAACAGCAATTTCAGTAATAAGGGGAAGATAGTTAAAAAAGCAATTGTCAGCAGTGTCAAACACCTTTTTTTATTATTTGTTTTTTAACTTGGTAGGTGTGGAAGTGGAATGTCGACCAGTAAGTACAAGACTGCAGTATAGGAATATCAACGGATGTGTGGCTGAAAGGGAAGTGCCCATTTCCCATTGTGAGGTAAATAACAAAAGCAACCCCCCTACCCCCAGACTGACCCTTGCCCCTGACCCCCTTCTGTCTTCCACAAAGGAAACCTTTGCCTCCCCTGTGGCTTAACTTCAGTAAGTTAAGCATCAGTTTTTGTCCTTCTGATTCATTCACTCAAACAGTGTAAACCTCATTGACGCTTACTTCTTAAAGTAATTTTGTGATGCTGAATTTTTCCTATTAAAGGCAGCACGAAAAAAGGCTTTGTTTGTATCACTCTCTTTAGCTTCCATCAGAAATTAATGACTCCGAAGTGGCTTTGTTAGGACTTTCTACGTTTAAAAAAAATAAATTCATCTTAGTATTGGTGAAGATGGTTTTCAGATCCGAGTCTACAGTTAAGCACACATATCCCTCTTCAGGCTCTGAAGCTGATTTATGAGAGTGTAAATAGGTATTTAGATGTATGATACTTTAAAAGGCATTTAAACTTGAGTGCTATGATTTGACTACCATGCTCTACAAGCTCTATGACTACTCTATTAGCCTGAGCACTAAGCTGTTGTGTTCTACATGTCTTGTGCATTTCTTCAATAATCAGATCAAAAGTTTTAATTTCCTGCCCATCACTGCTTATGCCTTATAGGGCAACTTCCATTTGAAACAGGAGCACGGCTTCCCTTCTGGATGTTTGTATCTCTCTGAGACTGGGAACCAAAGATGACACTCTCTTCCCAGACTGGATTGTAGCAGTACAGCTGCTCTGAGATGACCAGCTTCATACAAGGATTGTATACAACTCTTAGTTGTTGTATACAACTAAGGCACATAAGGGTGGCAGTCAAGAAGATGGCCTGCACCCAGCCCCTTGAGTATTCTCTTTAGTTAAGGCAGTAAGAAAAATGAGTCTCCCATGACTACTGAGAAAAGAAAGGGAACAGTAAGAAGAGGTATTAAGGGCATACGTACCTGGGCTTCTCAGGTATCTATGAGGCAAAGGACCTTCATTTGCTACACCATTCTTAATAAGAGTGGAAGCTTTAACAACAACAAAAACACTTACCTTTCATTAAAAAAAATATAATAAAAGTAATAAAAAATTTCTTGACCTCTTGTCCTGTCCACAGAGTTAATGATAATTCAGGTGTTTAGCCATAAAGTCATATGTATTGAAGTTTCCCCTGCAAAATTACAGATTTTATATTGTGACTCTGGCCACATATTGAGTTAACTAAATAATCCTATAGCTGGTATTGAGTACAGTTTTTCTAAAGTCCTCTCTGATAATACTATGCATTTTTTTTGTATTAATCTCAGAAAGAAGTGCACAAAGCCACAAAAAGAAATGCGCTCTAACAGAGTTTGATGTGGGGCCATTTGTTTTTACATTATGAAAACTTATAGCTACAGGCATTGACAGCTCGGTCTAAATTAATGAAGTGTTCAGACAAGTAGAACAACGAAAAATAGCAACCAGCAGGACAAATGGATGTGTGGCTTGCAACATTTGGGCTAAAGCACTTTCTGAATGCATGATCTTACGCAGCTGATAACCATATGTGCTTAGAAACCAACACAATAGCTCTGGACATCACCTGTGATATTTTAAATTATAGACTTTTTTTGTGTGACCAGTTTCTTCACCTCTCCTTTGCTATGCTTATGCTCGTAAGACATTACTCTCTGACCAACACCCCACACTCTGGAATCAGATACCTGTTTCTGAGTTCCTGTTTTACAGCAGTGCACTGAACTCCAGACAAAGGTGTCTATGGATGTTTTGAAGGGAAGAACCTGGGTTCTGATTGCACTGTTCAGACTTGGTGTCTCTTTTTTCCATTTAGGGCAAGTGCAGAAGCAATACCAGATACTCTGTTGAGACAGGAAAATGGGAAGACGTGTGTAGCTGCTGTACAGCCACTCAAACCACCACAGTCACCATCCCCTTCCGCTGTGCCAACGGGACAGTGGTGCAGCATTACATCCCTTCTGCCTCGCAGTGTGAATGCTATTCTCGGAAGTGTACAGACTGAATATTTCCAAGAAGCCCAGGTGGTTAATCTCAAGTTTTGCAATGATGGAACTTTACAGTGCAAGCCTCATTTCTCTCGGTAGACCATTTTATCCAGTAGAATTCTGACTAACTAATTGTATCAACATAGTAAACAATAAAACTTACTAGCACAACAGAGCATTTTCTGATTATTCTTTGGGTGGTTTATAGAAGAGATATTGCAGATGGTATTGTTCTCCTTCATCTTCACCACGGAAAGAAATCCACATCATTAAAAAAAAAAAAAAAAGAAAAAGAAAACCCACAACACAGTAAAAGAAACAGTTGCTTTTACTTAAAGAACATATCCCAAAGAATTTAGCATTGTCTTCAGACATTACACTTGCATTCCTTACTTCAGACCATAGTGACACACTGTGGACTTTTAGGGGTTTCTGTCTTTTTTTCCCCTCCAGTCAGGGAGTACAGTAATTATGTCATTAGACTTCATAGTAAGAGGGTGATGGTTATGGTTATAATAATATAGCCATGGATGGTTACTGTTATAACAATATTGGTTGTGGCTCAGCCAATCAAATGTTTTTCTGCAATGCATATACATCTTTCTCCTGAAGCTGAATGTAAAGAAGTTGTGTGCTGAGGACAGGCTGTGTAACTTCTGCAAGTCCTCAGTACTTGTGAGTGGGGCTGAGTGGCAGCTCTTACCTGTTTACTTCAGCACTTCCACAGACCAACTTGAAGAGGAAGCTCATCAGTAATCTCACTTATTGCCAGGTACCAGAACTTCATCTGTTGCATTAGCTACAAAAGTTAGAGTTCTTTCAAATGCAGAATTGTCGATGCCAGGTTTGAGTTAAATCCTGCTGAATTTATCCCTGGCAGCAGTAACTAAATTCCACTTGGTCTGGTCAGGCCATGGAAGACAGATTTTCCAAAGGGTTGTTGATACCAGTGGAATCTAGTGCCAGTCAAGCAGTTTCACTGGGAAGTACAAATTTCCTAAAAATTTGAGAGAGGGAAAACTGTTCATTCCATTTCCAGCTTTGAAATACAAGGAATATTTAAACTACTAACTGAATTAACATTTTAAAAAATAATAAACATATGTAAATCAGAGATAGGAAGTGTATTATAAAAAAAAAACAAAAGAACCAAACCAACCCCAAACTTTCCATATGTTTGTGATGGAATCACTAAGGCTTAGTAATAGGTTACAGGTGAGAAAAAAAAAATCATAGTTTCTCCAGCTCTAGCAGAAGTGTTCTTCTAGTGAACTAGTGAAAAGCATATATTGAAGTCCTGAAGAGCAGAAAAGATCAGGAAATCAGGTTACCTCATGCAATTCTAAGGTTGGCATCTGTAGAAACGGAAGGCATTTTAGAGGACATTGTCACCATTGCCCCTGGGTCACAGGGAGGAAAATTTTGAGGTGAAAAGCTATGGCTCCTGACATGAATGCCAATGTCACATGATTAAACGGGTCAAAACGCTTCCCCATCTGCATGAATGGCTCCCTTTGGGAGCAAACAAAAACTCCCTCTGTGCTTTCGACTAAAAAGGCAAGTTGTGTTCCTTTCTGAGAGGAACCAGGCAGATCCCTGCTTCTCTTCTGCCATTCAGCTATGGATTCAACATATACTGAACTGTAGGCCCTTTTTTCCCTTATTATTCATTCAAGACATCCTCTGTTGCTGGACAGTGCTAGGAGAAGCGCAGGCCTTTTATGCCTGGTTCTTCTGCTATGGGACCACAATAACCCCAGGGAGACAAACCAAGTTTTAATTGGCACCAGCCCCGCTTATGCAGTAGCTCTCTGCCGCTAGTTTTCCTCCATTCCCACACTAGTTCCTTGTGTCTGGCTCCAGATATTAAGTTCCCCAACAGATGGATTTGGGTCACCCAGGTGATCGACTGCACAGCAGCTCATCTGAAGCTGCAAATAAGCAACTCCTGGAACAGCAGCCTGCAACTTCAGAGAGGATTAGAGAAAAGGGGTGGTTAGGCAGTAAAAGGCAATGTCTTCCTCTTTCCCTTACCGTCACTGGACAGCTCCTTTGTTTCCGTCGGTGCCCTCACCCAAACTGACCTTCTTAGCTCATGAAAGCTGACAGGATTGCAGCCTAAGGCTTCACGGCTGCAGACAGGTCTTCTAATCAGATAATCATATGAGGCAGGCACCAGCTTATTGGCATGGGGAGGACACACAGAGACAGAGCCACAGTTGTTTTGAACTTCTGAAAAGCAGACATGCACTGCTAGTATTTTCCACCAGCAACAAAGTAGATGGACAGATCTGTTCAACAAACAGGCAAGCATTCCTGCTGTCATCACTTCTACCTCAATTAACAAGAAAAATCTTGTGGATCTAAGTGTCTCCAGAGAAAAACAGACTAAAATAAAGATATTTGTGGTCAGACTAAAGTAATTAGTATTTTTTCCTAGGGAGCTCCAGATTATTTATTGGAAAATTGCTTGGTTATAGGACCAAGCTCATAGAAGAGGTAGCTCGGTGTAATTGGATAAACAGAACCGTATTAAGACTTTATGCTAGTTCAAGAATATATCCCATACTATGTGGCTTTTCATCACCTTCCTTGGCTGCAATTTTGCTTTCAGGCATCCAGGCCCATGTATGGACTAAGGTGGGTGTGCAATACTTCCCATGAGAATTCATTGGTTTTTCTTACAGAACAGGGATCTGTGGACTTCTGTATGGTCTATACGTATTGTTCAGGCCTGGCTAGTACTTACATATTCCAAGCAAAGACAAGGCTCTCTTGCGCTCAAGACAAGAAGGAGCTTCTTCCTTGGAAATCCTGTCACAGAAACAGACAAGTGGAAAGCAGCAAGAGGAAGGGAACGTTATAGCATCTCCCATAACAGACTGAGAAGGCACATAAATTTTTGGCCTTGACCTGCTGGCATGAGAGTTAAACTTTTTCAGGCAGCCTGCCCCCAAAGATCTGTATTTCTTCTGAGGCTCTAGTGGCGCCAGGAAGGCAATGGGCTCAGACTTCCTCCGGGCAGGTCTTAATTGGCTTTCACGCAGCCCAGTTTCAATTAGTGCAACTCTGCTGTTTTCAGAAGCATTCTTTCCTGGCAAAAGTGAAGGACAATCAAGCCTATAATCAAGTACCTGCTTAGTAGAGAGCTGGGTACTCTAAGAGCAGTAGTGTGCCAGCACATCAGACAGCCCTGTACATCAGACTGCTCCGTTCACATTCACCAGCTGAATCCAGGCTTTGAGGAACATTGGTTTTCAACTTGTACATACTGCTTGTGAGTCTTGATGGTTTTGAGCGATGTTAGTCTTTGTCTTTCTGCCAATGGTTCGGAATGCATCCCACTGCTTCAGAAGACCGGCTGGATCATTGAGCATGCTACAGGATAGATTTACAGGAGCATTAAATGGATTTGGGGAGGAGTCTTATATAACTCCTTAATTATTAAAAGCGTCTAATCTCTCTGCTAACTTTTATAGACTTGCAAGCACTGCTCCTCTACAGCAGGTGAAACACAATCTGGTATATTGGTATTATTTGTCACAGCTCTGCATTATCAACTAACACCATACCCAGGTACCTCAGGAAACACACTGATGCCAAGATATGATTTTCTCCATTGGAAAGTGTCCTTAAAAATAGACTACAGACCCAGTTCCATTTTAACCAGCTGGATATTGCTTCCTATCATATTGCTTCCTGTGTATATTATTTATTACCTGAGCTAACTGTATTATGTCTAACGGACCCATCCTTATGGCTTATAGGAGCTAGTAGTTTGAACCCATGCAGGCAGTTTTGTGTCCGCAGGAATTCTGGCAGGACCTGGCTCCACACACCTATACTATTCCAAAGTTAGTGGGTATGCCTTTCTGTTTCAGCATCTAGTTGATGCAGCATATAATGTGGATATAAAATTGCATATTTTCCCACAAATTTTCATTCCCCTCTCCCAGAGACAATTGTATACAAAGCAGTAGGATTGTTATTTATCCAGGGAGCAAATTAATTGGTTATGAAAAATAAAGGGGAAAAGTGGTTCAACAGTTGCTTCCCTTGGAGTATTGTCTGTTTCTGCTTTGTTAGCGAAAAGTTACGAGGACCTCAATGTGGTTGCACCATTTTCCTGTACCAAGCAAGCATGAACTACACTGAGACCTGTGCAGCTGTGGAGCAAAGCTATCAAGCAAAGAGCAGTAATTTGTTCGAATGGGTGAGGTGATTTTGCAGTCAAAAAAAATTACAGGCATACCACCTCAAAACTTGTATGCATGGGCTAGTGTACAAACAAAAGCCTGTATGAGGTAGCATCCCCCCTGCTAGTGAGTTTACACACTGCAGCTGAGAACACCTCTCTTATTTATTTTTTTCCCCAAATTTCTGCAGTCTAATAGTTTTTAGATTAGTCAGTCCAGAAGCTGTGGCACCCAGTTTGTTCCCTGTTTTGTAACTGAAGGCAGTTTCTAGATGAAGTTCTGAGATTAACGTAAGATACTAGCAGGGTAAGAAGAACAAGTACGTGATACCTATTGATACACTACTTAGAAGTTAAGAAATGCCATTCCAAAGGAGGGACTAGGAAGAGTAGAGCAATGTAATTTCTTCTATCTGAAGACATTAGTCTATGTAAATACTAAAGCAAGCGTTAAATTATTCTGCAACATTTAATGTGCTCATCTTCCCTGTATCCACGAAGACCCTAATCATTACTTTTCACCTTTTGGCAGGGATAAATCGTAGTGCAGAAAAGTTTGACTGACCTGTATAAAGCTGTTGAAGATGGAGTCAGGATTCCTGACCCCTCTCCCTTTTAAGTAAAATCAGGTATATAATATTAGTGTACGTTACACCTAAAATTCCTCATGTGTCACTTCAGTTGAGCTGAAGTAAACAGACGAAAACAGTAATCTAATTTAATCTCATTCTCTTGGGTCTGTCTAAACCTGTTTCACTAAAAGGACAACTTCTGACAAACCTAGTGACAATTTGTCCAGAGTTTAAAGCAGCATGTGTATTTCTTAGCCTTGCTGGGAAAGTATTACAGCACCCAGCCCAAGTTTTGGGACACAAGAGCCACATGGCTCCCTGTATAAACCCAATATCTTTGTTAGCATAGCCACAGTGCATCAATACATCTCTCTGTGATATAGACAACTGCTATTCTTGCTGGTCATGACACAGTGCACGATCTTAATTTACAGGCTAGTAGAAATACTGTATTCAGTCATTGAATAAATCAGTTTCCCCCTCTCACACTAGAGAAACTGTCAGAGTGCCATAAATAGGCTAAAAGAAGGAAAAGGTTTGAACTCCAAATGATTACACCTCCCTCCAATTATCATTAGCAAATAAAAGTCCTTTCTCATATGGCATTAGTCATCAATGATTTTTCTTCCCAATGCATTGCTTAAATTGTAAGTTTGAAGGCTAAGCAGGATCCATCACCTGTTCTGATTAGACAGTTGATTACAAGATAATCCCCTGAATATTTCATGCAGGAATGACAGTGCTGCATCCAGGCACTAAGGTAACTTGAGTATTTGAGATAAGCCTTACAAAAAGGTTTCTGCACTTACCTCCTACCTGGAAGCACTGTAAAGCTTTGCAGATATAAAGACATTCTTCCCCACAGAAACCACCTCCAAGATAGTCTAATCCTTGAATAATGGTTTTTTGGACAGAGCTGGCTCTGTTGTAGAGCCCTGGTTTTGCATTATCTTCACTCCCCCCACCCCCCCCTCCACTCCCTCTCCACTGCCTTCGGGGGAGTTAGGACAAAATATGCCTGTTGTTATGTTGCTTGTTGGGGCATTATGGAGCACGGAGACAAGATACTGAAGTTCCAACAGGGAATTGCCATGGCCTCCCAGGTCATGGAAGTTTTGACTTTTTCCGTCTCTTTCCTCCGTGATGGTAATCACCAAAACAGAAGGTCTTGCTAATTAGCTTCAGTTCGTGGTTTGCTTAAAGCAGGATCAAGCCAGGATGGAAATAGCTGCTAGTGCTGTTCACTGCTTAAGCCAGTGCAGAAGCAGATTGTGCACACAATCAGCATAGCCACATCCTATTAGCACTGACACAACTTCCAGCCAAACCTCCAGGCAACATGGAAACACACACGTCCGGTAAGTTTATTTTCTGCTTCGTTGTTAATTGCTGACTATGAAGTTAAATAGGTGGAAAGGGGGTGGGGAACAAAGAAAGGAATGCTTTCAAAGAACTTCTCTGTCTTCTTTGAGGACACTGGAAAAAAAAAAAAAAAAAAAGGAAAAAAAGGAAAATCTGTGGCCCAGGTTACATACAGACAGCTCAGAGATAGGCGTTCCTTTCTTCTGAAGCCTCAGGAGTGCAGCTATGGGTCAGTGCTGTGATGCTTGTGGAAAAGACTATCAGTAGGCAAATGCCTTGTGCTGGATTTCTGCTTGTTCCATCTGCATTTGCCTTATTGCAATGCAGCTGGGGGGGAGCAAGCAGTACCCTTTTTCAGAAGACTGTGCAGCAGTGAGCTTTCAGTTCCTATGCAGAAGGAACAAATGTGCTCAGTGCATAAAACCTTTGTGTTTGAGTTCCCAGCGTACAAGTGTAGAATAATGTTCACTGCTGATAGCGTCACTATTACTTTACTGCTACAGTCAAAAGCCTTGTGGTTGTTTCTATGTTATCCCATTGTTTCTGGGGCTGTAGCTCTGCTGTGAACTTCCAACTATCACGCAGCTCACAAAATCCTGCGATTTCTGTGCCCTCCGATCCAGTCACCTTCCTAAAATTATTTGTATAGCAGACCACAGTGTACAAAGAGCCATTAGATTTAATGCCTACTGCTGATCTTTGTTAAGTTATTCCTGTGTCCTTTTTCTGACTCAGGTCCTTCACTGTTGGAGTTAGTCCTGATATATACTTTATGTCAGAAGAATCAGGTAATTTCTGTGACTTTTGCATATAAAGTAGAATTAAAAAAAAATAACAGGAGAGGAGTCTGTAAAGTTATACACACAGTCACAGTTGAATTATGTAGATATAGCTCCATTAAGTCTTCAGGTAATGCAAACATTCATAAGGCAGCTCAGGTTTTTGTTTTATACTGTGCAGTTCCCACATCTATCTCCACAGGTCTACTCAGTTTCTTTCATTCTTGACCATTCAGATTCATAATCTTCCAGTCCTCAAGAGACCCTCTGGCTCATGGCATGTACCAGGGGCAAGGGAACATCTCCATTAGCTCAGGTGTGTTCTTCCTGCTCCTGATGCTGGAGACGAGGGCTCCTGTGTGCAAGGGGCTACCAAAGGAGCACAACCAGAGGTTTTACATTTGTGCCTGTGACCATAACTTTTCAGGCCAGTCAAAGCCAGCTAGGAGCCTGCTCCCCCTTGCTTGTTTGAGGTGCTGCAATGCTGTTTGTGGCAGCAGTTCAGGAGCAGACTGTCAGGGCCCAGAGTGCATCCCCCTTTTAGGTGTTTAGGTGGCCATGTTACAGTTTAGCTGGCTGGGTCCAAGGCCAGCTTCTTCAAGAGCCAGAGCTGTTGTGAAGAAAGCTGGAAGCGAGGGCATGCCTCCCTTTCCCCTGGAAAAAGCTTTTAAGCTGAGGCTTTACCCCTCACCCCCGCCTGTGCTACGCTGCAGCTAAGCTGTGTCTGCAGCTGGTCTCTCACCTTTGCCAGTTTGGCCCTGACAGACCCAGCAGCGCTGCTCCCCAGCTTGACCTGGGACCGGCCCCATCACTGCTGCCTTGCTGGGGGGTCACTGAGCTGCGCCTGGCCCTGATCACCGTCTCCCCCTGACCCTGACCTGGGCTTGCTGCTCTGCACCTGGGCTCCCCGTCAGCAGGGTCACTCACTGCTCTGCCCTGTCATGCTATGCTCCAGGCTCACCTTCCCTGGTGGAGCAGATGGCCATAGGCCACCTTTCCTCTAAAAGGACTGCAAGAGAATTGTTATTATCCGTTCTGTCAGTAACACTTCAAAGAATCAGTGAACGTGCATTCACTGACAAAGGGCCAGAAGGTTATGGACAAGTCACTTTGAGACGATTCAGGGAAGCTGTTAATACACAGTAAACAAAGTTCATGGTGATATGGGAAGAAGCTCAGCTTGTGCCAGAATTACTTCTTGTGCACAGCTCCACCAAACTCGGCACAGCTACAGCAGTGTGATTTCCTCCACTGTGTCTTCAAGACTACCATTAGTGCCTTTTAAGAATCATAGGAATTAAAGACAGACAAGGCTTTTTGGATTGTCTCTAATGCTCTCTAATGCAGCATGGTACAAATTACAGCAAATTTCAGATAAGAGGGTATGAAACCTACTACCATGAAGAGGAGAAACTTAAGAGGAAGCTTCTGGGAAATAGAAGCATGGGTGTGGCTTGGAGGATAACAAGTGTTAAGATCAGAGATGGAACAGTCCTGCTAAGGCTTAAGGTAGACAGCACAGTGCCACACAATTCTCTCACTACTTTCTGTCTTCATCACATTGTCCCAGCCATATACCCTGGTCTAGCAGACCTCCTGGAGAATGAAATTGGGGATGCAACCGAAGGGTAGAAGAAATGGAGATAGAAGCAGAAAACATAATTTTTCAGGTTTGCCACTTCCTACCTGTTCTCCCACTGATGAGTTCCTACCAAGAGACATGAGATCCAAATTTGCAGCCTGCTGTTTGAATGCTCATGCAGTACCTCTCAGACTGCAGATGGGAAGGGCAAAACTGCCTATGACAAGTCCTGCCTAATGCCTTTGACAGCCTGGGTACATCTGCCTGTCTGGACCCTATTCCAACATCGTTTGAAATGCCACATCCTGAGCCCCCAGGACACTCAGCAATGAGGATCTCTGGGTAGGAATCAGTGTCTCAGTTGTGCCCCTTAACATTTGGCTGTACATAACACAGTTTCCCCTTTCCTTTCCAGCCCCCAGAATATGATCAGAGGAAAAATACTCGTTAGAGAGAACTGTCTACTGCTGAGTTTAGTTATGGGACTGATTTTAGTTAAAACAGTTAAGTAGGAGGGGACTAAAGAGCTAAATAGTTCTTGAACCATCCTAAAGAAAAAAATATCAGATATCTGAAATTTAATGGTCCAATGCTATTCTTCTTTTATTCAGATCAGGAGTTTGAGGACACTGCAGTAATATGCTATCTTTGATGAAACCTACTGGACCTTTTCCTTCACGTAATATTGAATAAAGAATGGATTTCCTATGTAAAAATTTATTCCTAAACATTTCCTCTGGTGGCCTGTTTCCTTTAAGCTTGACCAAAGCTTATTTAATTAACATGCATTCCCTTGTGTCTGAAACTCTTAATTGAAATATTAATACAAAGAGTATTTTGAAAGACAAGGGGTGGCAGCTTAAAAAAGAAAAATGCAGTGCAATGAAAATACTTGCATACTTATATGGGCATGACTGGCTGTACTGAAATCTACAACTCTGGATGGCAGGGGGGTTGGAACTAAATGATCTTTAAGGTCCCTTCTAACCCAAACCATGCTATGATTCTGTGTTCAGAACTGGGAAGTCATTAGCTTAGCGGGGACTTAAAGAACACATGTATAACCATGGCACATCTTCATATTTATATATATTTCATTTAAAGAAGATATGTTTAAGTCAAGCTACATAGAAACAGTGAATTCAAGTAGTTCTTTTTCATACCTACTTGGAGGGTGGGAGGAATAACAAGTTTGCCAAACAACCTCCTAAATTGCAGCTGTTTTGAACAACCTTCCAAGAGCACCCTGTGCAAGTACAGGTATACTTCTGACTGTGGTGTCTTTCAGAAATGCAGCCCATCTCTGGTACTTCAGTGGAAAGAGAGGAAGATAAATGAAAGCAGGCCAGTGTCTGTGCGCTGGGTGGCCAAACCATTTACAATGCATTCTGCAAGTAGTTGTGCCTATGATAATCTGATCATCTGGACCGGTCAGACTGGATAATTGGCTGTTACTCAGGATTTAATACAGAGCTCCTAATTAGGCAGGCTCCCTTACTGCATATTTCACAAGCAGTGTGGTCTTTTAATACACTCCCTCAGTCCTTCCACTTTTGGCAGTATGCGCAGCTTCTTCATCATTACACTTCAGACAAGGAACTGGCAAGTCCAATGGTGAGGTCAGTTGGTGCACATACAGCCAACCTTTATGTTTACAAAAAGCCGAAGCAAAGGAGCGTAGAGAGACTGAGTGAGCGAGTAGATAATTACTGGCTGCGAGTTGGCGCTGGAACGAGAGCTGGTCATTGATCCCTGTCCTGGAGGTACCTTGTCCTTGGAAGCCATTTACAACTTAATGAAGTTTGACTGGAGGGATGGCTCCCAGGTTATTTTTCTAGAATGAGTGTAGTTCTTGAACATTTGCTTTCCAGGTTGAATTCAAGATTCACTCTACTGCTGTTCTCTGGCGAGATATATGTATGCGCCAAAGCTATGCATGTGTGCATGTATAAAAATTTTTATATATATATGCACATACATACACACACAGCTTGTTTCTATCGATACTAATTCCTCTAGAATATTTACAGAATGAGAACATACAAGGCCAGATGTCGTAAAGGCTTACAGGGTAGAATGAGGTCAGGCAGCATCTGAAGCAGAAGCCCCTGAGGCGCTGCGGTACCACAGGCAAGCACTGTCAAATGTGGAACTCATTCAGAACAAAACATTTTGGTTCAGTCAGTTTGATCTGGGAAGATGAAAAGCTTTTAGGAGAACAGGAGTCCTCCAAATTCAGGTATGGAAATTTTATTTCCATCAAAAAACTTACACTGACTGGAAGTCCCTGACTGCCTCACCAGCTTACCAGTGTTAACCTCAGGTTCGTGACACAGTTTCTGAAGGTTGGGAAGCATAATGGAAATGAAATCATTTTGTTATAAATGGACTGCAGATTTTTTCCCTAGGCCTGGTTAAAAGGACTGGAATTAAAAAACGTCTTTAATTGACTGTGCAAAGGTCTTGTGAGATATCCCAGGCTTAGCCTGAAAATACTGGGGAAACACTGTGTGTAGCCTTTGGGAATGAAACCTTCACTTATTACTTATTTTCCTTGGAGTTTCCCTTGTGGCATCATTATGCGCTTCATCAAAGGAAACCAAGTGTGAGTCTCCTCAAGAGATCAGAAAAGGAAGACTGGTGAGTCAATCTACTGTACTGTTCAAGCTCTGCAGGACCCTAATCTATTATTGATAAAAAACACAAGAATAATCATAACATTTAGAGGTCAGGTCTCCCCCTCCACAAGCATTTCCTTCTTCAGCATTTTGCTGGCTGCTCTCTTAGCTCATCATCGTGGGTAAGTAAATTCAGCCCCTGTAGAGGGCACAGAAGGTTAGCAGTAGGATACAGCGTCTGCCTTAGACTCTTGAAAGAAAAAAGAAGGGACTCAATTAAATAAAAGGGAAATATGACTTCCAGATTTCAGCAATACATAACGCCTCCCTCTCCAAAAAGAAAAAGGAGATAGACAAATTTTGCTATCACCATCTATAAGAATGGATTCTTTTAGATTTTCCTTGAGTTATTTGGAGATGATGATCACTGCACAACTCTACAAGCTTCCTGCATAGAGCCACCTCCTTCAACGCTCTGTCTTTTGAGACACAATGCAAGGTATTTGTGCCACCAGTTGGCTGTTTCAGCAGTGTGGGAGAAACACACTTCAGTCGCACGAACACTGAGCAAGAGACACAGCTGTTCCTGCCTTCCCTCTTCCCCTATCTCCATCACCATGAGGGAGGTGTGGAAGAAACTGTTCAGATTTCCCAGTGCTTTCTTGTGGCAGACAACAGTGAGATTGCTTTCTCACAACATAGTGCAGCAAATCTCATAGGGCAGTTCCTTCCAGACTGGAAAGTAACTATACCATGCTGTTGAAGCTTCTTGTTTCCTTAGACAGAAGGCAAAAGTGGGGGAAAAGAGCTGCAGTGTTACTAGGATTGCCAAGTAAGAAGGCAAGAAGAGATACGATGGATCTAGTGTCTCCCTGGATATGTGGGAGCTTATGGATGTTCCAGTTACCTTTTCTTCCTAGGGGAGAAATAAGTCCTGGCTGGAAAGCCATGGTTCTTCATCTCTTTAGTGGTAGTGGGGCTAACTATGTGGGCAGATGGGTCTGCTACACCTATGTCTTCTCCCTGGTAGAAAACACTAATGCTTGAAGGACCAAGCCATAGTTTTCACCTCAATAAGCATCTCAAAGAAACTATGGGTAAGGATCAATCAACCCCATTTCAGTTATGGCACCACTAGAGGGGGGAAGAGTATGAAACATTTGTCTGTCAAAACAGTTTCTGTACCCATTATTTTTTATCATCATTTTTTCACTGTGCTACTGCCTGTATAGGACTGACTTTCTGCATTTCCTACCCATGACCAAGTATTCTTCTCATATTCTTCTGTTGCTGTACCCTGCTTTGTGGCAGGGATATAGCTTATCAGTGGTGGTGGGGAACAGGGAGTGGCACGTAATTGCCTACAACCTTCAGACCCTCCACTATGCTGCACTGGGACCATATAGTTTGTCAATACAAGAGATGGGGAACACATCTAGAATTAAAGGGTTCAAGGCATTAGTCTTTCAAGCCAAAACATTGTGCTTTATGAGAATACCACACCATGAGATGTTCAAAAGTTAAGAGTTCTTAGTGGAGAATGACCATTAGCCAGAAGTTTGTACCTGTACCTGATGCCGCTAGATGTGTTTACATCACACTAAAACAGAAACACATTCCATTTCAGGCCTAGTTGTAAGCCGTAAGCAAAAGTGACTCAGTTTGTTTGAGGTCATTTGGCTTCCACCTGGTGTGAATGCTGCACCCAGAGAACCAAGGTGCAGTCACTGAGGACACCCGGTCGCTCATGTCCTTGGGTTGCTTACCTAGCCGAAAAGCACAGGCTTTCCAGCTCCTAACCTTGTGACTGAAGTGCAGGAGTACAAATGCTGTTGATCAACTAGGGTAGTGCTGAGCTAAGTGCAGTGTTGTACCATGGTTCCCCCTTTCCCAGCAATTCATGCAGGTAAGTACCTGTTCTGCAGTTGTATGCACCCCGCTTCATTTCCCAGAGCGCAGCATCTGAAGTTGGATAGTATCTATTAACTGCAGTATTTCCCATTCCTTTAGGAAACTGCCTGCACAAAACCTGTTTTATATAACAATACTTATCTCTTATTCTCAGACTTTCCTCTAGCCTCCTCACACCCAACTCTGAATGGACAGAAGACAGCAAAATCAGCAAGAAACTATTTTTCAGCATACGACAGCAAATACCTCACAGTTCCTCAAAACTGGTCTTCCTTGCACAACAGCAGGATCAATGGAGCTTTTGAAGCACCAAGCTGTACGGAATCCTTCAGCAGTTCTGTAAGCAGAATTTTATGTTCATTGACTTACCTCTAATGTCTTTGAGATGAGAAAGAGGCTTTGAAGCAGGGTCAGCAGAGCATGATGCGCTTCTCCTGCGTGTTAGGCAAATCCACACTGGGAAAAGCAACTATGCAAGTAAACATACTACAGCCTCAGGTAGTTCAGGAGACTTTCTTAGTGTACAGCAAGAACTAATTGCTACTGTAAAAGTCTCACCAAACTTTTCTTAATAATTTACTTCAGCCAAAATCCTTCAGAGCAGGAATAGGGGGATTGCTATTACCCCTGGTGTAGGAAAAGGTCTGCAGGTTGATGACTAAATTGGCTATCCCTGTGCAAACCCTGGGCCAGCATGTGCCCAGGTGTTAGTGTGGGCTGGTTTGGAAAGTGTTAAGTGTAGTGTGGCTGTGGTCTTCAGAGCAGAGCTGTTAGAGGAGATACCTCTTGGGATATGTTTGTAGTGATATATTGGTTATTAGAGGATTAGAATAAAATTGTTATGACATGCCAATCCTACCTTCCCATTTTCTTATTTCTTGGTGTGCTGGCTACTTGTTTTGGAAGCATCAAGAAGCAATGTGGGACTGAAGATGGTAATTTAAATCACTGATTCTGGCTTTTACCATGGCTGTGAGAGGGGAGGAGAGAAAGATCTTGACAGTTCCTTCAGTGACAATTTGGAAGTTGCAACTTATTTGTGTTCCTCCCTAATAAGGTTGTCTTGTGCCAGAATATCACGTAGTGAGGAAAGCAGTGCAAATTTAGGGCCAGAAAATGTCCTTACTACAATCTTTGGGAATTTTGATTTGTTTTCTGTGCACTAGATGCCCACAATAATGGGGATGGCACTTTACTGTCAACAGGGAGGGAGGGAGGAAGGGAGAGATGTCGTTGTGTCTCCTTAGCTGTTATTCTGTGTAACTCCAGCAACATCAAATGTTGCTATGGTGCTCTCTCGGGTGGCTGGGATGTGGCAGCTGGCTACAGATAGTAATAAACAGGAAAACCTGTTTGTGACTTGTGATGTTCTCCAACCTCCTTGCTCCCTCTCCTGTGTTTTGTTTGTGCTTCTCATTTCTGTCCGCACTCTCCAGTCAGGGAGGAGAGGATGCTTAGAGCTCATCTTCTTTAGAGTCAGCTAATGCATTTTGTTGTGCCAGTGACCTGGTGGTGGTGACATCGTTACTTCTGTGCTGTATAGCGTAAAACTCTCTGGAAGGGAGAGTAAGAATCTGCAACGGGTTTTTCTTCACTGTGGCAGAGATGGATCCAGGAGGTTTGCATGAACTGCCTGTGAGTACTACATGAAAATGTATCTAACTAGGAAATGAGGAATTGCAATAAAATGCTGTCTCCCAAGCAGTTTTATATTCTGCCAGAATGTAGTGCTGAGTGTAAGTTTAGATATGCCTAAAGGGACTATATATACACTTTACACATAAAGTGTGTGATAAGTGTAATGTGCAGAACAGATTATTTGGTGATAATTTTGTGAAAGAATGAAGGATGTAACATGCATATAAAACCAAGATTTATTTAGTGATATGGTGATTGAAAGTTACTTTGTGGGAAACTAAGTCAAGCAAAGCAGTGAAAAACAAGAATTTGGGAGATGTTGGAGTATATAATAATATGCACATTTATATAATACCTTCCAAAATTCACGTTGTGTTAACAAACAAGAAAATTGCCATACAGCATGCTTGGTTAACTTTGCATTCAAGACTACCAGTAATGGAAGGGGAGACAGGGAGAGAAAGAAATCTGTAATTGGTACCTGTCAAGATTTTGGTTGTATAGCCACCTATGGGAACCATAAATATCTGGAATTAAGTTATGGGCTGATTGCTTTGGATTAGGTTGACCCTATTTGTTTGCTTGTATCTTGTTCCCCAGTTGCTGGAGGGCTGGTGTCACGCTAATGAATGACATTGTAGAGAGCTCTGTGAAGGGTTTTCAGCTACAGCATTGAGCTGGAAATGGTGGATGGTAACAGTTTTGGAAATATATGGGGTATCTTAGTGAATTAGAAGTGAAAGTGAATACCTTACATTTGGTATCAGCGTTCAATATGGGTGATGCAGAACTGCTGTCCAGGCTGGGGTGTGATGGGCGGGGGTTAGTACTGGGTCAGCTTCATCCCAGAAAGGTTCAGAGAGAGGAGACGAGGAGGCAGGGATGGTCTGAAGGGGGTGACTGAGTGCAACATAGGTAAGGTGAATAACATCAGTCATTGATTCCAATTTGCAATGTTACTAGCCAATTACATAGTGTTTTCATAATACGTTAAAATACAGGTCAGCTATCATCATTAGCCATCGATAGGGCATATCCTCTCTAATACCTGGTATTTTCCAAAATATTTCTGTCCAGTCCTACCCTTCTTGCCCTTTTACTACACTGAAGATATTTCTCCCGTTCTAGTTCGAATCAGTTTCTTCCCACACACAGTTTTTTTCCTTTCCTCCCCTGCCCAGCTTTGTTCCACAGAACATCCTTTCCCATATCCCAGTCTGCAATGTGATCCTTATTCTCACTTCTCCATCCCATTTCAAAACCTGGGTGTCTTCTCCTATATGGTCTGTGTATGTGCAGGACAGAGACAGCGCTGGCGCGTGCCCCCCGCCTGCCCGTCAGGTAGGTATCCCACGCCTTGAGATAAGGCTGTTATCTTTAGCCACTCTCGTTTGTTTACGGTTGGAAGAGGTCAGGGTGGCAATCTGGTCAGGGCGTGTTTGTAGGTCATACCTACCCCTGGCTGACCTCCTGTTTTGACTCTGCGCAGCTTTACATGCTTGTGTGGAGACAGACCCTGCGCCTGCCACCTTCCTGGGCTTTTTGGCTTTCTTGTCCGTGAGACTCCTGTGTTTCTCTCCCAGATTATAAACAATTACCTGGATGGGATGCAAGGAGGGGCCGCGGACCAGCTGTCCCCGGGCGGCATGCATTTCAGGCACAGCAAGAGAAAGGTCGACTACGTGTTAGCCTACCACTACCGAAAACGCCTTGCTCGGCACCCACCTGGCGCGGGCTCACCAGAGCCTACACGTGGATCTGCCTCCTTGGCCCTGGTTTCGAATGGAGGGACTGGGAAGGGCCGTGCTGAGCCCCAGCAGCAGGACGGTGGCCAGCGTGCCCTGCCGGAGCCACCGGCGGTAGAGGTGATCGAGCTCAGCCCACTGGACACCCTGGAGGAGGAGAAGCGGATACAGCGGGAGGAATACGAACACAACCTGGTACAAGCGGGGCTGGAGATAGAGAAAGACCCTGAGGTAAGAGGGGGAGGCTTGCTCCTCGCACGTGGCATGGAGTGCCCCGATGGGTAGTGGCCACCTGGGTGTCGGAGGTGGCTATGTACAGGCCGTAACCATGGCCGGCTGTGCGGGGTGACTGGGTGCCCAGAGCACGGCTGCCCACCCTCCCTCCGGTGGGGAGGCCAGGAGCCCCGCTGTGGCCACGCATTAGCGCCGGGCCTGGCTTGCCCTTCATTCCTGCCCCGCATCAGTGTTAACTGAGAGGCAAATCACACCTGTGCCATCTTTTAAAAGTAAGAATATGTGCCACTTTCCTTCTAACATAACCTCGCTGACTCCCCCATCGCTGCTTCTGCAGCTGCAGTGAGGGTAGGATGTGCTGGAGCTCTGTCCCATGGCCAGCTTGAGGAGCTAATCCTGAAGACAGCTTGTTACTGCTCAACAGTAGTTCAGTACTCAACATCCATGGGTCAAATGCTGCCACCACTGCAACCTTCAGTTGGGGGTCTGCAGAAATATGTTGTACGAGCTACTTTATACAATCCTAAAATATGGTGTGAAGCCAAGGAGAAGAAGGTGAAGGTGTTTCTGTGTTGTTTGGTTCCTACTGCCTGGGAAATATGTGGTTGTTACTGTTGTTCAATGCACTATTGAGTAGCAATTTCAATCTTCAGTAGAAAACATATTAATCTAAATGTTCTTATGGCATGTGATGAACACACTTTTCTTAAAAAAAAAAAAGTTCTTACATTTTAGTATTGTTAAAATGAAGAAAGGCTCTTTTAAGTAATTTGATGGAATACAGAGCACTGTTGAGACATTTCATATTTCCTCAGAATAACCTGGTGATTTTCAGTGTGACTCAGCTTTCTTCAGCCATACGCAAATTTTGTCATTTCTTCACGCTACCCACAAAATGAGCAGCTCCTATGCTGCAACAGGAGAACTTCCCAGCCTTTAATGTGTTTATTCTCCCCACATATGCATGATGTTGGATAGTGTTATGGTCATATCAGCTGGGAGCTGTGGTTAGGTTACTTGACTGCAGCCAGTCGGTCAATTGAGCACGTGTCTTCCAAACCCCATGTTGATGCACTGAGCTCTGTGCTATTCCTCTGGACCTCTTTGAAAGCCACGGATATTTATATCTGTTGAAGGGAAGTCCCTGCTGTGTTCTGGTTTTAGGTGCTCTATTGTTTTTGACACCAAATTTAAGAAACTTAGGGCTTCTTTTCAGAGGTGCTGAGAACTTACAGCTCATATTGCTTTCAGTGCAACCAGTCAACACTTCCAGAACATGGACCAAATCATGGATTGCATCTGAAAATTTGAGTCTAGCTGACCTGGTATAGTGTATGCACGTTAAATCATTGGCAGAAATAAAAAGAATTAGAAAAGCCTTTTGGCTCTTAACGTTTTCCTTGCTCAGTTTGCTAAGTCGCAGGTGGCTGTGGGTTGTATTTCACTGCACAGCCTGACTGAACCATCCTTGCACTGAACAGAAAAAAGTGATCTCAGATCCTGATTCTTTTATGCTAAGCATTGGGGTTAAGTTTCAATACTGCTAACACATGACTATCTTACTGCTATGATTTTTATAACCAAATTGCATAAACCCCATGAGAACAGCTGTTTTTGGAGACCTCTTTCAGTTCTGAATTTCATAAGAACCTGAAAAGTCTAGCAGGAGATTTGGATTTGATTTTTTGACTCATTACTTACACGCAGTCCAGCTGCATTCAAATTCTGGTTCAGACCCCTTCCAAGTGATGATGTGGACTCTTAAATAATATACACAGTAATAAATGATGTCATAGAGAGCTGGTCAAGAAAAAACTTTTTGTCACGGTTTTACTTCTGAAGAGGAAAAGGCTTTTTGTAAATGAACTGAAACGTTCTGAGGAAATTATATTGTGACCAGTTCTTTTATAGGAAAAACTGATTTTGAAAATTACAAAAAATGCAGTCTCATCACTTCTCTCTATCTGTATATATGTATGTATATGTATGTATTCACTCCTGCGCCCCCAAAACACAAGCTGTCTAACCAAGCTTAGCCAAAATTAAGTAAGCACAGCATCTTTTGCAGTGGGCTACTCAGTCTACTAACCTCACAGGGAACTGGAGTTCCTCTAGAAGCTGCTTTTGCAGGCTAAAGGTATTTAGACATCAGGAAATTCATCCCTAGGAACACAAGATAACATTATGACAATTTAAAAATCTTTACTTCTCCAACTATCTTTTTGAAGAAGTGGGAATTTCCATGATGTTAATGTTTCTTAACATATGATGTTAATATGGCTGTTATATGCTGAATAACTAGGGACAAACACCTTTCCAATTTGTATTGTCAATTCATTGTTTAAAAGAATATAGACAAGAAAATATATGAAGATATATAATTAGTATGTGGAGAGGGAAGTATTACTCTTTTTTGAATATGTGGAAAATAGGCAAGATTATGGTCTGTCTCCATATCCACCCAGTTATTATTTGTGAATTAAGGAATTTTTGACTAGTTTTCAACTTCCTTATAACTTTCTATCATTTGTTATTGCTGTCCTCCAGAGAAACATTGTTCTCTCTTAATATAACCTTCTTAGTTTTTTTGCTTTCCTGTTTTTAAACAGATATTATTTTGCATATCCAAGAAAAAGTGCACAATGACTGCAATGGGCATGAAGTTGAAGGTTACAGCTCTTTTTAATGTCAAATTGCGTGCCCATAATGATGGGTGGTCGTATTATTTGACAACCTTCTTACTATGCTCCCTGGTAAAGTCATACCCGATCCATAGCATGTATTCATGTGTTATAACAAATACTGCCACCATCAACTTTCAATCTTGATGTTCTGTGTGTCAAAGATGACAAGTGGCAGATGAAGTTTAAGGAGCTCTTTGGCTGGTTATCTTCTTTTCAGATCAAAATATTTGGCTGGTCCAGTGTAGCCTGTGCCCATGAAAACAACTGAATTTGCCTAATTTAGGGTTGTGTAAGTGATATTTGGTGGAAAGAATAGAACAGAAGAGGAAACTCCCTATTCATATCTGATGACAACAGCATAGCAATGCAGAACTACTGTTTTGCATAGTTTGCTATGGGTAAAAATAATGTTTGCATCTGTGACTGGCCTGTTTGATCAGTCTATGAAGTTAGATAAAATACACTCTTGCATATGTATGTAGAATTAACTACCTTGTGTTGATTGGTATAGACCCTACTAATACAGATCCTGTAAACACTTATGCCAATCTGCGTAGTGTTAAGCATGTGCAAGATTTGCTTCCTCTGCTTCAAAGAAACACAGTTAAAAGTGCAGTAAAACTATTTTCCAAGATGTCCGTGCCAGAAACCATATTCTTTGGCATGTCTTTGTAAACTGTGAAGGAATGCCAGCAAGTCACATTTACCCTTGTGAGCTAGCTGTCAGAGCCATGACAATCGTCTTTACATAAACCCTATTTAACACTAGCGGCACAAGTCAAATTTTGCAGAAGATACACAAAGAATTGCCTAAGGTAGGGCCACCTTAAGAGTACCCTCAAATATTCCACCTTGATTCCCAGGAAGGGCACTAAGTACCATTGACATTGCAGACAGTCCTTGGGGTAGAATTTTTTGTTGTTGTTGTTCCTGGGAAAACTGATTGTTGTGTTTCACCTAATGTGGAGAAACAGCAATTCACTTAAATTTGAGTTGTACTGCTGCTTTAATGACTGCAAATGCAACATGTACTGCATTCAATTAGTATTATGTATGGCAAAGCATAATAGGAATAGAATAAGATGGTGCTGGAGATGCACCTTGGCATTCTGACAAAGTAGGATCATTTTTGAGCACATTGGAAATTAAATGTACTTTGCTAAATAGCATTTAGAAGAGGAAAATATCTTTTAAGGGGAAGATGATGGCAATTTTAAAATCAAGTATAAACTACCCTCCAAGAAACTCATCTAACTTGAATTTTAGAGCTAGCAGTTTTAAGGATGTCTCATTAAACTCTGTTGGCTACATTAGACTTTGAAGCAAGGAAGTCCTTAAGGTCCTCACTGTATCAGCTTGTGCAGTACTGTTGATAACAACAACACTACTGATGGCTGGTTGTGACTGGATTTTTCTGCTTGATATTCCAAGGCACGTTTTTGAACTTTTGTGGGAAAAATTCCACAACAACAAACCACCAAAAGACCAAACCAAAACCTAAGAAATCAAACAAACTTCCCCCAAAAACCCCCAAACCCAAACAACCTCCACCACCCAACCAAACAACCAACTGACCAACCAACATCCCCACCCCCACCTCCCCATCCTGAACCAAAGAAAAGCTGCAGCTATATTTAATCTATGGGATTGAATTGCACCGTTTGGTTGCACTAAGGTGTTTTCCATTTGCCAGTGGGAGAAGATTTTTATCTTCTGTTAGTTGTAAAAGACAAAAGTAACCAAAATAATATAATGATAAATTATTCAATGCAGAGGTGTTTTTTCTTTTTCTGTTTCTTCCTATCACTACCTCTAGCTGAGGAGGTTTCTGTTGAGCAGTGCCATCAACGTTATTGCTATATGAGTTGTTTTCTTGGGTCTGCTATATTCCCTAGCATCACATTTATGTCATATGTAGCTTATTTTAATGTTAATACTTTTCATTGTGAAAAAGTGGAATTCTAATGGCCAAGAGTTCAATTTATTTGGATAGACATTTTTTTCCTTGCCAAAACATTTTTTTGGTATAAAATATTTTGACTTCTAGTTAAACGGTTATGGTTATTGCTTAATTTAGTAGTAATTAAGAGCCTGAAAAAATGATGTCTTTTTCCAAAATCTATCAATGTGATTTGTGGATAATTCCAAGAAAAGTATCTCATGCCCTTAGCACATATGAGACATCTTGCAGGTACTCAGTGTGAATGTTATAGTTGTCTCAAAATATTCATTCTTCAAAAGTGCAGTGGAAAGCTTAATAATAGATAACATTAATTTTAAAAGGCTAGGGGAATTTAATATGAGTCCAAGACCTTTATCTGTGTTAACGAGCATCTCCCAAAGCCAGTGAGAATGCATACCAGAGTAATGTAGTATTGGAAAGAGACTGGGGTCTTTTGTCCTCTAGGTCTCTGGACTTCGTGTTTCACTCTCTTAGTACAGCGCTCAGAACAAGACAATACTTCTTTGGGGGCCTCTTAGTGTAACAATTATATAAATATTTGATGGTTATTTTTCAACGACTCTAGTTACAGAAACATTAATTAGCTAAAACATGTTCTGCTTCTGTATGTTACTTATATGGGGCTGAAATGTAATACACAGCTCTTATAAAATTAAAGTTGAAGAGACAAGGTGAGGTTTTCAGTGATACTGAAATGGACGTGATGAAAATATTGGCAAGTTGATTAACTATTTAAGAGGAAATTATGTCTCCATTTTAGAGAGGATTTTGGAGCAACCCCATGGGAGTTAGGTGTGGTTCAGTCAGTATTAAAATAATGATCCTTGATAACAGGTGGCTAGGTAGAATGGTTCAGCTGTCAAAGCTGAAAAGTCCATACTATGAATCCTGGTTTTTAATGACTGTGCTCTGACTTGAATAGTTGAATGGGCAGGCAGACTCGCTCTGTGTATTTTAATTAACATCCAGACACTTATTGCTCAGTTATTAAGTACTTTGGTCAAAATGGTTTCCAAGGGTTTTAGAGAAAATTGAAGAGGTGTACAAAACAGGGCCTGTATGTTATCAATAACATTTATAGAGCTCTTGCGTCAACAATGATAAATCTCATCAGTCCTCTGCAGGCTGGGAAATGGAGGCATCAATATCTTGAATTTTAAATGCCGGTACATTTGGGGTGTGCCTTCTGGTGATAGGTACAATGGGAATTGCGCAAGAAGCATCATATTTTTACATAATGTTGATTCTATCAGAGTTGCCTGGCAGAAATGGCAAATAGGCTCCTGAATTTGAGTCTCCCTTTCACTGTGTCCTCTGCTGAGTTCTGTTGCCTGCTGGAGGAACTACTTCTATTTCTACAAATTGCTAGGTACACGAGAAGCCCACAGAAATAGCTTATAAATCTCTTCTAGGGCATAGCAGGGAGAGAACTAGACACTTGTAGGATAGGGGATGAAAAGTGACATCTGATTGGCTTGTTCACAGATAAACCCATGAAAACATTTTTTAATTATCAGTGGTCTTGTTTGCGGCAGAAGTTTTAATCTGCAAATTAGATCCATGGAGACAATTTGAAGAGCAATACAGGAAGCCCTGAGGGATGCTGCAGTACGCTGATGATGCTGCAGTAGCCAGAATGCCTGCAGAGGAGACTTGGAGGCTGAAGTAGAATAATTTCTGCAAGCTGTTTAGGTCAGTGCAGCTTAAATAGTATTTTCATGAAAACGAAGTAGTAAAATATAGCATAGTTTGGGATTTTGGTCCTGAGATTTGTTGCTTTTCTGACCTTTTAAAGGACAGAAATCGTGCTGCTGTTGATTGGGGTGAGGAGTCAGCTCCTACAGGTGCTGGGTGAGGGCTGCCCCAACTGCAGTACCTGCTGCCCAATGCATCTTAAGCTATTTGGCAGAAGAAGAAATACTGAATTTCAGAGATTCTTTTATAGGGAAATGGGATTTCCTTTGCTTTGCTTTGCCGTCCCCAAGCAATTGCCTGCTTTGTTTATAGCAGCAAACAGCCCTACAGGTATCTCTGATACCAAAGGAGTGATCACTTCTGCATTTCTGCTGATTGAATCGTTGCTGTATGATTTTGTAATTTTTTGAAGGCATTGCTTCTTAGTCATCATTTCACACCTCATGCAAAAGAAAGCAGGGAGGACTGCCTGCAACTTCTTTGCGTAAGTGAGAGACGTTGAGAATTCCACCTGGGAGTGGATGCAACACTGTAGATAAGTGCTCCCTGTTTTTAATATGTTGCTTTTTTACATATATACATTCAGTTATGTACTGGTTTATGTTGTTGTTATAAAAGATCTGAGCTAAGATGTGCACCTCTGTTCTTCCCTCATGGTTTTTGGCTTGTACGAAAGCAGATTAAATAAAAAACATCCTCTGTCTGAAAACTCTGTGTCTCAGAGACAAAAACTGACAAGGAATGAGAACAATGAGAGACAAATAGATTTTGCTTATGTTGGTGGGAAGAATAGGGAAGAGGATTTGTTTTTGAGTCACTTTTTTCTATGGAAGATGAGAGAGGAGCACATCTTCCAGTGAGCAAAGATAGCGTTCTCTTCCAGAGCCAGGGCGAGCAAAGTAGAGGTGCCGTGTCTTCTCACTGCAGGGCAAAAGACCAGTTTCAAGTAAAGCAGTGAATGGTTTCTCAGAAAGGGATCTTCCGGCTCTGCTACTTCTGTTTTGGCCTCTGATGCAACTGGCTATGGAAAAGCCTTCACTGTCAAGAGCTTCTGGATTGCCAGAGTAAGCAGCAGTCCAGTGCCTTTTTTTTTTTTTTTTCTTCCTTTTTTTTTTTTTCTCCTCATCTCACAAATCAGAGCAATATCCAGTCCATTTTTAGGGAAGTGACAATGAATACTCTTGAATGGCTTAGCTGGGGACGAAGATAGAGGAGTTAGAAATTAAAACTGGAATGTCAGAGAGAGAGACAGAGAGAGAGAAGGAAATAATAAAAAAAAACCTGCAAGAAAATGAAAAGGAAAGAAAAATCCTCTCAATCAGTCAAGCAACCAACAGTACAGTGGCACCTGTGCCAAGGGAAGACCATAAAGTGGTATTCCCCAGCTTCTGCCATCTCAGATTCAGGAATGGATTCCAGCAGAGAAAAGGCTGGGCTGTATCCCACCATGGAAATCAGTCTTTGAAGGATAAAATTGTCTGAGGGGAAAAAACCCAACTGTTTGTGTATGTGCAGAGCGAGGGGGTGGAATGTGCTATCCTTTAGCAGACCCAGGGAAAGGTAACATAAATAATGAATCAGGCTTGTGGGATTCTTTTCATATATTTTGGACTCTTTTAAGGTCTCCTTGCTTTACTAGTGACTCTAATGGATGTGTGTGTCATTCTGTCCAGATTTAAGTTATTGAAAGGTCTGTTGCTCATGACTTTACGACTAGACAGGCAAACGTATTTCTTCAGGAAGAAAGCCACTATAGGGAAGGAATTATTCCCTTCCAGATGCACAACTAGACATCTTGTGGCCTGTACATTTTGAAATGTTGTATTGTATATGAAAGGAAGGCATTTTGGAATGAAAGCTGCATTCATATTCAAGCTGTTAAGCACAGATAGTGGAAGGGTCTTTTAAAGAAAAAAAAAAGTAATTGTCCCTTAGAAATCAGAATGTCCTCTCCAACACAAATTATTTCTTAAATCCTTTGTAGGCCTAAGCTCTAAGTAGGGGCTGAGCTCCAGCAACTCAGTAGTAATTTGTGTGGATGAGCACAGCTCTGAAGGGGGGAAGTTGTCATAAAGGGAAAGATTAGTTAACTGTCCTGCTTCTACTGCAAGATGACAAGAATCTAAAGATATATGTATGTATATATAGGTGGAGGGAGAAGTGATGAGCGTGTTTCATCGCTCTGTGTGCTGGGTCTGTATGGGAACAGACAAAGACTCCACGTTTGGCTTGTATTTGGACTGTGCTGATGGTGACTGGGGTCATTACAGCTTCTGTAGCTTGGGGATGCTCTATTATTTTCCAGCCCTCAAAAGAATCTGTTTTGGCCACTGGAAACTGTAGAAATACAACTCTTCTCCAGTGAACTCTGGTCCAGTTTTCCAGTCCCTTTCAAGTGTGGCACAAGGTTACTGTGCAAATTCCATGCTACCTGAGATCTCCACCTATTTGTGTCACCAGAAATAACATTACAAAACCAAATACTATCTCACTTCTTAACTTCTTCAGTGAAAAGGAGTGAGGGTTGGTCTGCATGATCCAATTTTAATGAATGGATTTGCAGAGTGACGATGACATTCAAGGGGAAACAGGAGAAATCTGAAACCACACAATGTTTTTGAAGACCCTGACATATTTTACTTCAATGTAAGAGAGAACATGTTTGATGGTACTTGTTCCTAATTTAAAAAATATTGTGCATCTAGTTTCTCTTAGCAGCGGGAACTGTTGGATGCATAGCACTTAGGAACACTGCAGCACTTCATGTTTCTAAAAATAATTTGAAGAAGCTGCCTTTTCAATCTGGTATTTGTATTTTCCATTTTTAAGAATAAATAGAAAAAAATTCAATATGCTGTCATAATTTGTAGCCACCATGATGGCATCTGCATTGTTGCAATGTTATGATTGTTATGTTATATATGCTAAGGAAACTGCTCACAGAAATTCCTTACTCCTTTCCACAATAACCTGGCAGGTCTTATTAGAAGAAGGCAGGGATCTTCTGGTTCTGCAAGCACCAAGGTAATTTCTGTCTCTCCAGTGTGGTCTAGGCTATGTACTGTAGCAAACTTTCCCTCAAACGGGCTCGGCTTGATAAGCATTTAGCATACCACAGGTTAGGACTTCTGGAGGAGAAAAGACCTTCAGCTACAGCTTAGTCAAACTGAGATTAGTTCTTTTTATAAACTGTGGTTCTTCTAATGCCTGCATTCTGAAAAAAAGGAACCTTGGTACATAAGCCATATTGCAGGTTGTAAGCAGATTGTTTTCAGCTAGAAGTATCTTTGCCAGTTCATTGTAAGGTCTTTTAAATCATAGGACAGGTCAAATAATTCAAAACTGTATCACATCCTATTGTTCCAGATCAGCAATTACTTTGGCCTGAATACAACAACAAGGAAAAAATTTTAGCAGACTGGCATCAGGCTGCACAATTCCCATGAACATTAATGGGATTTTGGTGATGAAATCCCCATGCACAGCATGGAAAATATACCCTTTGGAGTGAATTCTTTCCTGGATACACAGGGCTGATAACTGTCTACACACTAGTTAAGTCACCCTTATGTGTACAGATATGTGCTCGTGATGATAGACAAATGAAAAAATCATGTAAGAGCTAGATACTGATTTCTGTGTACTTATTACAGGCTAACATTAACGTAACAATGATTTCATCACCTGAAACAAAACAGTTCGACAAAATTATTTCTTTTGAACAGGTGTATGGGTTTTTATTTGTTGATTTTGTGGAGTTTTTATGGTGGTTTTTTGGTCGTTTTTTTTGTTTGTTTGGTTTGGGTTTTTTTGTCTATGGAGGTGGTGGATATGTTCGCTTTAGCTCCATACTCAAGCTCTGTCATCTAGGAATTAATTCATCAGTTCACTGCTCACTTGTCCCTTCAATTCCTTGATCTCTGCAATCATTTTAGAGCATTACTGAATTCACTGAAAGGTTTGAGACCTATATATTATACTTTAAAGGAAATTTTTCAGGTGGGGTTAGGTAGATAACCTTGGAATTTCATAAGGTATCTAGTGGTAAAGCAAATGAACCATATGTATTTGAAAGAGCATTAGCACCTGGTAGTTAGGGGAAAAAAATGAAGCCATGTAGACTGATATTCCTTCTCATCTTTGGAAACAGCAACCTCTCAAGGGAGAACACAAAGACACCACTTAGAAGTGCACTCCTGAAAATGTAGAGGTGGCCATTACTTTCTGTAAGTTAATGCCAACATTAAGTACACTGGAAGAATACCAATAACTTTCTCTTCCAGAGGATCACAGTGCACTTCCCTTAGTCATGGCATCACTTTACCAGCTGGGAGATGGGGAATTTGCAGGCTCTGTCTACATGTTCACCAAACTCAGTCATGGTTTACCCAGAGTAATTTAGTAATACAAAGAAAATTTAGCGTCTCAGAGATAGAAAATATATTCAAGGTCTTGCAAATACTTAAGGAGAACTCCAAGCTGGCATCTCCAAAGTGCTAGTTCAAACTACTGTTATTTTTCCTTAATCCTTTCAAAATGGGGAAGGATATCCCTGCTCATCCGATTTTTAGGAATTTTTTCGAAATCACTCAAGAGTCCTAACTCTTCTCCCATTGAAATTAGCCACAGGATGTGAAGCATAATTATCTTTTGTAATGCTTTGAAACAGTTTCAACTCCAGTGCAGGTTGTATAGGCCATCTTTAGCTTTTCTGGATTCATGTGTTTTTAGCCTTTTCTCAACTTACTCACCTCCCATTATCCTCACTTTTTTGTGAGCTGCAAATCCCTGTTGCCTGTCTTGAAAACTTCTGGTGTTCCTGCTCTTTTTTCAACTCTTATATCCCATACTTCATTTTACATGCTTTGAATATTGTTCTTTGCTTGCCTTTTAACATTTACAGATGTTCAACAGCCACTGAACCCTGTTAGGCAATCAAGACAAAGTAGCATCCTAAAGATCGTGTATCTATGGAAGGTCTTTGGAAGGCTACTGCATCCTATCATTGTCCACACTCTGGGTGGTGGGACCTAGGAAATTTCAGATTATATTCTTTGTAATGTAGGTGTACTTTCAGGCTTTTTCAGGACAGGGTAATATGCTGCAGTGCCCTGTGCCTCTGGCAAGCCTGCTTGCTTGTCACAGGTCTCTGTGAGTTCACTGGATAATGTTTACTCTCTACCCTGCGTGGCACCACTCAGCTTTCACAGGTCAGTGTATGGTAACTGCTTCACCTCACCAGCACTTGACTTGCTCACCTACCTCTGGCCTCTGTGCATTCACCTCTGCACCTTCCCACCAGTCTTCTGCAGGACTGCTCACCTATCCACCACAGCCCACTGCCCTGTCCAGGATTCTCCATTTCTGTCCATGATGCTCTTTCATCTTCATATCCTCTATCTGCAGCAATCATGCCGCTCCTCAGTATGACTGCGTATCTCTGGTCTACATGAAGTCAGTCCTTCACCCTTTCCTGCTGTCCATCAGTTACAGTCACAGGCCTGCCCTGAAGTCATAATGTCCAAGATGTCTGCTCCTCTGTGAAAATCTGGGGACTGCTACACACAGGAGGAATCCGTACTTCGTGACTGCTTATCTCTCAAAGTCTTCTATGCAAAGTGTTGTTTCTCCCTTAGTCCCTCCTGTTTTAAAGCAATGCTGTCCCTAAGAAACTGCTCACCTAGAGCTGGCAAAGCTCGGCTTCAGTTAGGCACCAAAGTTTGCTCATTAGAGGACTTGCTGTACTTTTCAACTGATCTGTTGCAGAAGGCATTTGAGAGCACCATGGTAACACATAAGTCACAGCTTGCACCACAAGGGATCCCAGTTTGTTCTTCACCTGTGAGCCATGGTTCACAAGTGACTCTCCTGGAAAGTATTTGTTGGTTTCGGGGCATTATGTCACATCTGGCCACCAACTGGCAAGTCTCTTCACAGAAAAGTCCACACAAAGAATATTTTTAAATGCTCCAAGATCCAGCTGCAAGTTGTTGTTAATTTCCAGATCTTCATAATGCTCTACTAGCATGATCAGACTCACTCCCTGGCAGGATGAAACCCACATATCAGGAGACCTGCCAGATTATGTTATTGAAGACAGCTCATCTCAGTATTAAAAAGTAGGTGTAGTTTATAATATAGTGATTGGTAACCCTCCTGATATCAGTATAGCTAATCTGTAGTAATGTACTGTGGTCCTTGTAATTAATCCTCATTTTCCATTATTTCATAAAAGATGTAAATGTAATTATAATGTAAAACCCATTTTGATAATGTAGAATTTTAAGTACCACAAAAGACTAATAGTTAGCTCTTAAATGTATTCCTTCACTTGTATATGCCAATGGTAATTATCAAAGAAAATAATTGCCATATAATTATGGAGCACTCCAGTGTAATTAAAATAGCAATAATAAACGTAGCCAAGGAAATATACTTCAAAAGCTGTAAGCCAAATCCAGGAAGTGAGTCAGTGGGCATCTTCCTGCTACCTGGACCCTTGAAAATAGATGGGAAGGTGGCAGAGATGCAAGAGCAAGAAGGTCGTTTCCTTAGTACAAACCTAAGTGCTCTCTCAAGTACAAACAGGGTAAATTTGTATTGCCTAATACTCCCTATATCTAAGGTGAGTGCCCTGTATTAGGATATGTGCTCATAGAATCAGTATAAAGGGGTGGGCATCTTTGAAGGACAAAGTTCATCTGCCTGCCCAGGCCCATAACCTCCTTCAGAGGAGTTTGAGGAGCTGCAGCTTCCCTCATTTTGGTTCTCTAAATTAGTAGCACTTGTCTTGTGAAGACTGACTGCTAAGCTGAAAATTTGGCAAGATTCGTACCTGTGTCTTTCTCCGTGTCAATGCCAGAACTGCTGTGAAATGTAAGACTTTTAGAAGGAGTAGAACTTCAAGTAAATACTATTCCCATGTCATTAAACACCTAACGATAGAGACAGGAATAGAACATAACTAGCCAAAAACTATCATGTGTCTGAAGATATCAGTGGGGATGGGACCTTCTGTCTCTGTGTTCCCTGGCATACTGTCCGGGTCCCTTATAGTTCTCATTTCCAGTTTTCATGTCCTTTATTGTTGAACAGAAAGCAACAGAAAAGTGGAGGTGAGAAGTAGGTGAATGCTAACTCTTTTCACTAGCAAACAGTTTTTCAAATGTATGGAAGCATTCATGTGAAGGGGAACAAGAATGGAAAATGGGAAGTTGTCTCTTAGCAGCATGTCAGTACTAATCTTTACAGTTAATTCTCACAACTGAAAATGGGCTTCCTACAGCTTCTGTTCTTAATATGTTTCTTTTTTTGCCTGCATATACCTTCTGTACTTCAGCTTTTCTTCCTCTCAGTGAATTTATTCTGCCGCTTGCCTGTAACAGAAACAGCTGTATTTACTATAGGCTACTCTTTATAAATTATAAAATGTCAGTTATTAATCATAGAATAAATGCCAGTTAAATTATTTATAAATTTATAGTTATTAAATGTTGCTTACCGACATTTCTGATTTGTTCAGTTGATGGCAAAAGGTGCACTACTATAAATTTAGTATTCCTTTTCTCTAAAAAGCTGGGTTTGGCAAATTTGTCATGATTAGACATTGATGTATGCCTGTTAACTGCAGGTTGGCAAAGTGTACTAGAGTGAGATTTAAATAGAAAATATGATTATCATTGATGAAAAGTATTTTGGGTTTTATACCAATTGAATGATTAATCTGAGGGAGAAACCCTCAAAGATTCAGAAAAACTGTTTGCTTTATCTTTTTTTATACACTGCATTTCTCGTCTGTTTCAAAATGTTGTTTCAAGAGATTTACCTAAATGTTATTCAAAACTAGGTATTAAAAAAATTAAAAGACAAGAGAAAAAAATAGAACATTAAATTTGAGTCAAACAAAAGGTTTTCTTGTTGCTATTGTTTTAATTTTTGTGAGCATTCTGAAGGCACAGGACAGGCTGATCTGAGTTAGGGTTTCTGTGAATCTGTCCTCTTCTTTCCTGCCCTGAGGAATGTGTCTTGCACATTCCTCTGTCTTGCAGCGCTGCCAGGAGTTGATCACTCAAAGTGTGGATCCAGTTGAAAATTAATTGCCCTTTAAAACTAGGATTTAGTTTTCAGGGAATCGATCTGGCTAAAGAAACTCACTGTCCGGTTATATAAATGTGACCACTGGCTCAAGGGCGTGGGGCGGTGGGTGTGTAGCACATGGCCAGGGGCAGGGGGGAGTTTGGGACCACAACTTTTGTAACTTACACCAGCCTGAATTAATGTGAAATGGCAGGCTACCAACTGCCTGCAGGAATGAGCCTGCTAAATGGGGTGCTCAGATGGATCACAGGGAGGGGACCAGTAGAGGCTGCCTTAGAGGATAACAAAGCATGATGCTCCTGCTCAGAATGCGCTCTCAGTGCTACTCTCGGTATTTACGTACTGCTCAGTGGGAAACCCAAATGCTGCTTTTTCCTTTGGTAGGGGCAGGGGGAGAAGGTTTGAATGCCAAGACTGTCTCCCTTGCCTTGAGTCAAAGTTCAAGCAGGGTTTTCTAATTTGTGTATATATATAAAACTGTGTATGTATACTGTGCATGTGTATATCTATATCTATATTAACGTGTAGACTTAAGGGGAATTAAGGAACTTTTTAGACTTTCAGAGTTATATAAACTTGTGTATGCCTGTTTGTGCTTTCAGTCAAAAGGAAGGATTGCAATTAGTTGTATTTATTATTTTTTTTGGTAAATCATCTCTATAAATATTTGAAAAGAGCTAACACATGTTGCAAATATTTAGTTAACGGTCTTTGTTGAAATGAAATTTGAGAAAGCTCTAAAATCATAATATCCTACCAGTATTAAGAGGTCATTTTGTGTATGTGTGAATGTTCCAGTTGAAGCCTGTTTCAGCCAAAACATCTGTTCAGTTATCTGTGATTGATGTGTGAATTTTTTGGCAAAAGCCCCACTCAAGATTTTTAATAGTGAATGATAAAGTTATATTTTTAATGTTTTAACATTGTGTGCAAAAGTTATATAACCAGATCTGGATCTATGTGGTTACTGCTATTTATACTACTGTTAGGGCGTACAAAAGATGAGAATCCAGTGTATTCTGAATAAACACAGAAGAAAAAGATGGATCCTGTATTACCAAGATTATCATTTGAATGTAAGGAAATAGAACAGAGTTGCCAAGATAAATTGCAGTGGGAGTACAAAGAATCAGTAATATGTGCTATCCTCTCAAACTTTGGTAAATAAGGTCTCGATCTGACCGAAGACTTTGTGGTTAAAGACATTATAATGCATTTAAATTATCCTTCACCAAAAATGCAATTTTTGTGCGATATAAATGACAGTAAGGTTATGTAGTAATGGAAGGCAAAGACATGATTTTCTCTATTGTTTCTTTATTAAACCAAAACATGCAGTTAACTAACTTACATGCCTCAGTCTGCTCATTTCTTATAGTTTGCCACTTACTGCTTAAATCTGCTAATATTTTTTTGATTGCTTGTTTATTTTTCTTGCTCCCAGTTTTGCAGAATAGCTCTGAGTCTCTCATCACAGAATACTCTCCCTACTGCATGCCAAGAACAATAGATCACAAGAACCTTGTGATCAGTATTAAATAGATTGATTTGGTGATGCCCCCTGCAAATGGACCAGAATTTTGCTTGAGATGGCTATGTTTACTGAAGACTGCCAAAACTAGTTAAAAAAAAAAAAAATGCAAAACAAACAACCCCCTCTTTTTTCTTTTAATCTCAGTCCTGATATATCCTCTCTGACAAACTTAGAATTGATATCGCTTGACGTGTGATCACCTCTGAACTCTTCATATATGTTAACACTTACTCAGCCATGCCAGGCACGTGAGGACAGTGAATGATGCAGCAGTTTCTGTTATGAGTCTGTGTCCTGAGGTTCTTTATCAAGCAAGCAGTCACTGAAGTCCTTAGGAACATACCCTACTGAGGCACTCAATACTCAGCATAATATGAGTTTCTGCTACACGAATGAATTCCTGTATGTTCAGTTTGTGAATGCTCTAGGTACCCACTTCAGACGCAAGCTTAAACATGTGACTCTATCCGGGCTTTAAAAATGATGGCTAGATTCTGCAGGCCTTAATAACACTAGTATAAAGAGAATTTTTTTCCCTGTTGATTTCAGAAAGCTTTGACTTAGTGTTCATGAGCAGCTATCTTGATGTACAGAAGGAAATACATTGGAGAGTAAATGCATTACAGGACATGTCTAAGGACTGCAGTGCCTAACCTACAGGAAAGATTTGGCTTGAGCATCCTTAGACTGAGCAACAGGCAGACCTCACAGAACTCTCCTGAGAGTAGATGGCTTTAGCTATGCAAGATTTGGGTATTCTGTTGCTCAATGTATCTTCCCATTATTAAATCACAGCCTAGCATAGTGTGTATGTGGCTTTGTTACATAGCATCCCTTATCTGAACTTCAAATATTTATTGGAAAATAATAGTACTTGCTAATACTATTCAGCATGGCGGAAGTATAGGAAAAATATGGCAGAAACATACCGAAGCAAAGGTACAAAAATGTTCAATGTGATGCAGTATATATATCTACAATTTAAAAGACTGCCTAGGCAAAGGTACTATGTAATTTTCTTTGAGTGATGCTGATGTAAAACAAGCAAGAAGATTTATGAAAATGACAAAAATGAGGAGTACTTCCAATGAGGCATAAAATGAATTTTAAGATGTGGATGAAGGTACTTACCGCTATCAGTGTATAACACCATATTTATTAAAAGATCTGGTAGTGATTTCCTGTAAATTTCAATTTGTGTAATACTACCAAGTTTGGAATAAAAAATCTTACATTTTTGCTTCACTAATTCATTTCCCTCAAGGCACAAAAAACTTTGGCAATGTATCAGGTTAATATTGATATTCTATATTCTGTCTGCTCAGTATCTTTTTCATACTTGAAAGTTAATGGCCCATCTGACCTTTACATCTCTAGAAGTGATTTGTTCAACTTTCTGCCTAAATCTTCATATTTCAACGTCAACCCCCCCCAAAATATCTTACTAAAATGTGTTTTTGTTGAATGCAGTTGTGAAATGTATTGGAGAACCTACAACTTCATATTGTGTCAAGCTTTACCAAACATTGTGGTAGTAACCACATTTGCTGATAGTTTGTTCTTAGAATTGTAATAGAAATTGAAACTCACGCTTCATTTGCAATGATTTCGCAACTGATTTTTTATTTTTTATTTAATTTGTTCTTACCTGGCAGACAGCTGGTCAAATAAGATATATAGTTGATGGCTAATCCCTCTTTAATTTTTGTGTTACAAAGGAGCAAACTGGCTCTTGTAAATCTTGACTGGCTGCTGCCTTCTTTTTTTCTGTGGAGTGATTCCAAATTTATGGTGGTGGAGATGTAAGATAAATCTGGCCAGCATAGGTTATGGCACGTACAAAGCAGTACTGCTAGGGTGGATGAATGCAGTCTGTGTTGCAACGGGTGTTCTGCTGATATCTACTGAGTAATTGTCTTTTGAACCATAATTCTGGGGGAGCTGACACTAGCAGTATAGACAGGAGAGATACCTGATGTGGTGATAGAGTGTATTGAGGTCTGATTTTGAAAACTGTTGATAATTCAGTGCATTCTACAGAGATCACTAGAAAGTGCTAGCTAATTAACATTTCAGAAAATCTCGTATTGTCCATTTACTGGTTGATCTCAGTAGTGATTGTCATGCCCCTGTGGGAAGATATTATTTCCAGTCTAGGTACCACATTAGCTGGGAGAGCTGGGTCTCATAGAGCTCCAGAAATAGTATAATACTGCACTTTCCATCTATGAACGAGGTATTTCTTGGACACCGATTCCCAGCCTGTTTGCCAAGCTTCTCATGTTAGGCTCAGCTGCAATGTTTTAAGCAATTATTTTTCTTTGTTTGATGATTTGTTCAGATTGCAGGGCTGCTGCTGCTGTTGCTGCCTTCTAATCCTCTGCAGATCCTGCAGGTATACAGCAGAGCTTCTCAGCTTGGCCTCCACACTTCATCTAAAGCATGCTTGTGCCTCACTGGCTGGCAACTGCTTCTCTAGGAAGCCTTTGGATATAAGGAACTAGTCCCAGCATCAGTGTAGCTCTTTTATACCTCTGCTGGTGCTTGGCAATTGGAAATGCAATCTGGTTCTTTGCATTATGTGTGTTTAGAAGCAAAAGAGACTTTCCTACCTGAATTTAGGTGTCTCGTTTGCTGAAGAAGTACAAGAAATGCCACTGTACTCTTTTACAATCTGTCTTTGCTCTTCCCTACACCTAAAATGAATAGTACCAGGACTGTAAATACAACCTAACAAGAATCAAAACATCATCATTGCAACTAAGAGCAGTCAAGTACTGTAGTCTGGAGATGGGACAGAGTCCCTTAAACAACACATGCTTTGAAGAAGTTTAAATTGTAACATTGTCAACATCAGAAAGGTTATTTTTTATACTTAGTGTTGTGATTTTTTAGTACCAAAATGTAGGAAAGGGAGATATACTGATAGTGACCTTTTCCAGCACCTACTTTCCCCATCTAAAGTTAAATCCCATGTTTTCTAATCCCACCTATAGACAATTTCTCACTAGTCTTTGTAGCCTTCAAATCAGTTTTTGAGCATTGATGTGTCTTGACTCACCCAGTCTGAGATCTGTTGGTTCAAAAGAGAAACAACTTTCCAAAGCAGCCATGGAGTATGCTGTACTTCAGTCTTGTTGCTGCTTATTCCTGTTGAGAACTACCGAGAACAGAACAATTTCCCTTGTACTATGCAATAAGGGATGTAGTTTTTTCTCAAGTAACCAGAGTATTGGGACACATAACAAAACATTAGCTTTCCTTTGGTTGATTGATGAAAATATTTCTGGCCCCTAAGTCTCAACAATAAAATAAATTTACATTATTTTCCTTGTGTTAAGTTCTGCCTGTATTTGTTCCTCCTTTAGTCAGTGGTTGCAGATTCCAAATTAACTTTGATCTTTCCTCCTTGCTGATAAACTTGCATGAGTCCAGACTCTAGTGTGTTCAACTTTCAGGTCATAACCTTTAACGATGCCCATCTAAATAGCTTTGTTCACTTGGTGTAGCTGTGCCAAATTACATCTTCTGAGAGCCTAGCATGGTAGTCTCATTAAAAAATCAGAAGGATAGCAATTGCATCATAATCTGTATTATTTATTATAAACTAATCACCAGATTGCAGCATAATCTGAAGACAGAGGAACTGGTCAGTGGTGAGATTATGAACTAATGACAGCTCTTGAGTCCCCATTACTCTAGAACTGAGGCGCTGCAGTGTGATATGGTAGGGAACCCAGGCATGGTGTGAGCACCTGCTGAGACACCTTCATCAACCAGCTTCCACTGCACCACTGAACAGAGACCTGTCGACCAGCCCCTTTTTTAACCAGCGTGGAGGTGACCCCCATGACAATAGTCATACATAGCAGTCTATAATCTGTCCAAGGGTGAGGCGGTTAGATTGCTTGCTGTGTATTTTTTGGCTATGCAGTTAATTGAACAGATGATAGTAGGAAGTAGGAGGACAAATACTGGGGAGAAAGGTAGGTCTAAAGTCCCTCTTATTAGATTTGGCATAATGACAATAAAATGGTCCTGTCATTTGAGACAGTCTGTCAGTGTGGTACTGTGTATCTAACAGCTACAATGGTGAAATGTTTAGGAAAAAATAGGAATGGTACAAACTTTTATGACGCTTTTACTTTAATGTTCTCCTGATGACAGCTACTTTCAGTTCAGGTAATTTCCCCTACTGGATGTAGTTTGTCTATCTAGTAACCTTCTGTGGATCTCTATTCCAAAGTCTGGTATAGTTTCTTCTTGAAGCGTAATATAATTTTTCTACCCACAAAGTCTTTTGACAAGACAGAGGTGCTACCCACTGCATCAATATCTGTGTCCTTTTGTTTATTTTGAGTCTGGCTCCCAACAGCTTAGACTGGCTTTTTCTGAGGCCCTTTAGTGCTTGCCCTGAAAGAAACAGTAGTCAGTCCATCCACAACCCCTCTCCTTATCACACATAATTTTACAGACTTCTACAATGTCTTCCTTAAGATTGCTCTTTTCCAGAATGAAGGGTCTCAGTCTACTGAGTCAGTCCTATATAGCTGTCACAGCAAGGCTTTTATGGTGGTTGTTGCCCTCCTTTGATCCCATTTGTGGCCTAATTTATTTCTTTGGAGGTGAGGAGACAGGAACTGCACATTGAATTCAAGATGGGGATACAACATGGATTGCTATGTGTAAATATTTTTTTCTTAGTCTCTATTCCTTTCCTGGTGGAATGTAATGTTTACTTCACTTCTTGGCTATTACAAAATATTGAGCTGTTATTTTCAAGGAACGTTGTGTTGCAACCCAAGACGTCATTACTGACTGGTATAGGCCAATTCAGAGCCTATTATATGTGAAAATGGTTTTAACCCATGTATATTGCTTTATATTTATTTACATTGAAGCTTTTCTACAATTTTTCTCAGTCTGTCTTATGCTTGCTACCCTGAAAAACTTCATCAGCCCAGTTTGTCTTCTCAGTGCTTGTCTCTTTTTCCAGGCCACTTATGATGATGCTGTACAGTGCTGACTCTGCAAAACCCCTTCAGTGACATTTTTTTCAACAGTGCAGGATCTCCTCCTACCCAGTTTCCTGTTGTTTAACCAATTATTCATCCACCCCTTTGACCTCTTGCCTTATCCAAAATGTGTCACATGATGTTACTGTGCGACTGCCAGTGCTTCTTCCCCTTCTCTCCCTGCTTACACCGAGGGTGAAACTGTCCAGGGAGGTTTTGAATTCTCTGCCAGCAAACAAGCCAACCAGAACACTTTGATTATCGTAATCTTAATCCTCTCCCAGTTCAAGCCCCTGCAAATACAAGCGACCTTCCTTTTACTGCTACTGATCTTTGGTGAGAGACCTCTAAGGGAGACATCACCCTGGAAAGTCTTGTAGCACATGAATAGGAGAACAAACTTAGTAAATTAAATACATTTGTACCATCTGTTAACACTTTTAAATTAAAGAAAAGTAAACCCTCCAAAATACTTTTTCTAAGAATGAATTGAAATTTAAATCTTTCAACACAAAATTGAATCATCCTTTTATATGCTTGTTTGTTAACATCCCAGATCAAGCATTGAATGATGAAGCAATATTTTAATATTTTAAGGTGCCATTCCTCTGATTTTCAGTTTGGTATCCTAACTACTGGTTTTTTTTGTTTTTTTTCCCCCACTTCTTCAAATCTGAGTCTGCTGGAGTGAGGGTTCAGTATCTATCTCATTAATCCCCCTACTGGTAACATGCCTGTTATCTGGTTGAAAGATTGACTTCCATGATCTTGCTGCTTCATCTGGAAAATTGTTTAGGGTATAAATCTCTGTGCAGATTAGTGTGTCTCATTCCCTCAAGAGGAATTACATTTTGCCCTTTTTAATGTTAACTCTTTGGCCTCAAGAGTTTGTTGATTTTATTATTGATAATCAAGTTTGATATGATGTATTTTGCAGAATATTGGCTTATTTGCTAGCTAATTTGGCACTGAATGTAGCCAGGCCAGCTGATTATGTGTTTTTCCATTGACACTGCCAAAATACAGGAGGTGGTAGCATAGACACACTCTTGCCTTCCTTTTTTGAGGAAGTCTGATTTGGATGGGTTTTTTTCAATTTTGCATTTTATTATTATTTCTGGTATTCTTTAGTTTCAGAAGATGTATTGAAATTGCGATATGCTTTTGTAGCAAGAAATTTGTGTCATTGACATAGGAGAAATTTGCTGATAAAGTGATTCTAAACAAATAGGGATACTTTCGCCTTACATTTGAAAGTCACGTTTTTCACGCTGTAGTAATTAGTGCCCATAGATAACTATCTGGAAAATAACCAGAAAATGCACTGACTTTTAACTCCAAAATGTGCATTCAAAAAGAATTAAAAATAAGTGACAATCCTGACATATTTTTTACTTGCCTCCATATAGGTTCTGCATTGAGTACTGCAGTAATGTAGAGGTCTGTGCCTTTTTTGTATTTGGCAGACTTAACAATCTATTCTACATTTGTGCTTGAGTTTCTAACAGCTCATTTTCATTCTGTTGTGTGCCATTAAATATTTCCATCTTCTTCAGGGGAAGCACGCCTGTGTTTTTAGGCTTCCTGTATCATCTTCCATTCAGGGACACTTTCTGTCTGTAGATGAGTGGGAAGGTTTTGGTTGGAAAGGTAGCAACGCCATGAAGAAACATTGCAAAGGATGTGCAAAGTCAACTGTTTCATTCCACAGTGCTTTATCTAAGGAATTAAGGTTCTATAGTTTCTTTTAAAGTGTTTTGGCCAGATCTTTCATTCCAAGGTGTTCTGTTCTTTGCTTATACACACTAGCATATTTTTTAACTGTTTGTGTTCAGAGGGGGGAGTAGCAGAGTAAAATAAACAGGACATTAACACCATCACTGATGGTAGAAATGGAGAAAGTGTGAGGCAAAATGTCAAGGTGTGTAAATTATTGCAGCTTTTCTTAAGATCTGAAATTTGGACTTGAGCATGTCTGCTTTGTATATTGTTGAGCAGCTAAAAATAAACCTAGGTCTGTGAACTAGATGAAGTTTACCTTTGCCATCAGTGAACAAGCCTGTGCTTTGCGTCTTTACACTTCTTCTATGTGTGACTGATTGTCTGTCAGGAGTGGGACAGCTTCTTGGAGCAGTCGGGGATTGCTGCTAGTTATTTGTAACACCATTGCAAAAGAATCTGCAGGCGTTAATGAGGGTCTCATTACGTTAGGTACTATACAGCCATACAGTAAGGTGTATCTGTACCCCAGAGAAATAATGAAAATAGAAAAGTGGAAGTCTGGCAAAGGTAGAGGGATGACACTTTTTGAAGGAAAATGTGAAAATTATAAGATGCATAGTATGGCTACTGTATGTAGCCATACACTCTTATTTGTTTACTGTAGTATTTGAGTACCTTGCAATCTGTAACATATTTGTCTTCACAAATGTCTTTTGATAGAGGGAAGTTCCACTATCTTCATTTAATCAGTGACAGAAAGAATTATATTACTTGCTTATAAATACATAGATAACATGAGCAGGGAATTGCTCTGGACTGACAACTCCATGTTGAGACACTCTTGGTCTTGACATCTCACCCAGACTAGTACGCTGCCCTTCCTTTTTATAATGTAACTGACACAAGCTTTGACACGCATGCTTTGTGATAAACTGATCTTGTATCTTGGATACAAAACACTAAGACCAGCAAAATGCCGATCCTTGTACAGATAGAGATTCAATACATTTGGCACGAAACATAGACACTTCCACAGTCACTGTCTGAATCTGGCAATGCCACATCATTCCATCCCGTGCTACCTGTGCAGGGGGCCAACAGCTCAGTATTTGGCTCAGCTGTCATAAGATGTATGTGACCAGAGTTCTGTGATAGTAACAAGAGATTGCATTTTATTTGCACTATCACATCACTTTGTTATTTGCCTCCATTTCCAGAGCTGGTATCAGGAGAGCAGACATTAATTTTGAACAATTGCATTTGCAGGCGTGACTGATCCATTTGGTGACGGAATAAATGGGAAGATGATTACTTTTACTGAGCTACTAGGACCTGTCTTCTTTTTCCTCTTTACAAACTGTCTCGCTGTTGCTTTCCTAGTGTGGCTGGTATTACCAATGTCAGCAAAAGATGTCTGATTATATTAACTGAAGCCATTAGAAACTTGCTGTCTGTATATGTCTGGTATTTTTCTGTCTATTTAATAATCACAGAAGGATAGAAAGTTTAAGGCCCAGATAGTTTGTCTTTTTTAAGAAAGAAGTTTACATGCTTCAGGTTTTATAATTTATGCCTTTCCATTTCCTATGTATATTTTTTTTAAATCATAAGATCAGCAGTTCCCTTGGACTCCCTTTGACAGTAGTTACACTTCTGTTAGGCTTTTTTCTACTCTTCAGTGTTTCTCTTTTCTTCCTATTAAGATACACAGCAGAAATCTATTTCTTTGAACAAGGATTTAAAAATAACTTATTTTCTTTAATGTGTATGTTATATGTAACTATATTACTTTAATATCGGATGAGTGATGAGTTATTTCATGATGAGGAAGTAATAAGAAAGACTTACTAAAATTCAGCATTTAACAATGAATTCTGTATTTGCAGAGTTGCTAGGACCAATATGCTAATCACAAAAAATCTAAAGCTCTCCCAGTGTATTAATTGTTTTTGCCCTTTTTGTTGTGTTGACTGTGACTGACAAACATGGTACCTTCAGCATCATATGCTTGAGCTCATATTAGAGGTGTCTGAATAAGCTGTTGAGAACATACCCGCTTGAGGTGACACGGCTGACACAGGACAAATGGGTTGTCTGAATGAGGTAAGGTGGGAGTCAAAGTGGCCTGACAAAATAATGGCACTATGAGAAATCTTTGAGCTTGACACACAGTATTCCACCTTTTACATGCCGTGCTCTTACAGAGCAACAGGACTTCTCCACAAACTCCTGGGCAATAGGAATGCTTCACGGTGCATCTCCTCAGTCTGTGGCCTGTCCCTGCAAGGACTGGAATTGAGAAACTGTGAACTAGATGAGATTAATAAAAGCATTCTAGCTGTGTTATAGTGGTTCAAAAATATTCCATGTTACAGCTGGACAACTGTAACTGTCAAAGTGGGTGAGAAATACTGATATACCACTAACTTTAGAATGGCAAAATTCTCACTTGATATCTGACTTTTGTAGAAAACTAAGTTCAATGAAAGATCTGAATTTTTGGGCAGAGAGTGCTTTTCTACTTAGTCTAGTCTATTATGCATGTCTAGCCATGTTTCAGAACATTCAGCTTTTAGTTAAAAAAGAATAATAACTTTTTGAGTTTTCACTAGTCAAATTATAATCAATAGGAGTACATTCTTTATATGCATCTATATGAGAGTTTTTGTACTTATTATACTTTTTTTACTGCTATGGCCTTGATGATTAGTTTACAATAAATATTAGACTTGCAATTGATGCAGGTGCTAATGCATTTTACTGTTAAGGCGTGAAAGAAAGAAGAAATCTCCTTGGAGAAATCTAATTTTTTTCAGCCTATACATTTTCACTATAAGTCAGGAAAAAATGCAGTATAGACTGCTTTAAGTAAAGTCCTGCTTTAAAGTACTAGGAACATACGATAGACTGAAAGAAATACCTGATATATTTCTCTTCGTGTGCTGATTAAAAAGCAAACGAGACCTTCCGGATTTTCTTCTATTTGACTTTAATGCTGAGTTTTCCTATTGAAATAGGAAGGCCCAATTTGACTTTACAAAATAGAAAAAAGGCCAAAATATAAAGATATCTTGAATAATCCAGAACCAACTTATTGAAAAACTTCCACTCTTGAACCTTATTGGAAGAACTCTGTAATATGGAATATAGATTTGATGAAAAAAGGATCATGAGAGCAACAAATCTGTTTGTCATCTGCATAGCAGTACTTAGTCATTTGAGTAATATAATCAAGGAGTACAATGATACAGACATAGAACAATGCAGGGCCAAGAATAAAATCCTGTGGGACATCAGCTGTAAGTGAAAAAGGACTTGATTAATGATGGCTGTATTAAATAACAAATGAATGGTCAGACAAAAATAACATTAGCCAGCACAACATGTTAGCTTTAGTGATACATGTAGAATACAATGAATAAGCAATGGTGACTGTGAGTCTTCAAAATAGAAGACTGACAACATTTCATTAGAGCCAGTATTAAATTGTATTCATGAAAGCATGTACGTTGATCATTTCAGGTGATTAACCAAATGTCACCATTTAGTGGATGTCTCCAGTAGACAGTTATAAATCCACTCTGGCAATGAGAAAAACAAGTTCTAACTTTTAGTAATGTTTGCAATACAATAAGCACTCTGGGAATAAGTTAGTTGAACAGTCTTTGCCAGACAACTGGAATTAATGCAGGTGAGGGCTTGAAAAGTGGGGAGAGGAGCCTTACCAGTGGAATAGCTGGTATAGGTTTTTATTTTGGTGGCTCAACAGAAAACTAGGTAGATCGTTTATCCCTTAAGATAATGAGATTCATGTTTTATGATATGAGATTCATGTTTTAAAGTGTATTTTAAATTTCTTTGATTAATTTTAATGTTAGGAAAATATAGGAAGATGTGGGAAACATAGTTCCAGTAATCTCAAGCTAAATATTCAGTGATCTATTGTTCTGCACCTTTTGTTTACCATACAACAGGAATCACCTGGTCCTGTTTTCCCTATTTTATTTACTTTGTATTAGTCTTTATTAAAATGATCTCAGTTTCCCATTGTGGGGTGATTTTTAGGGCTTTTAAAGATTTTTAAGGCTCTGATTCCTCAGCATCTGATATCACTTCATGAACAGCACAACTTTCCAACATGTTTTTGTTCAAATATGCAAAGGTCATATTCTTCATCTGGTCTTTTCTCTTGAATTATCTGACTGATTTTATTTGCAATCTGTGTAGTCATATAAGCCTGAGCTGGAAACAACCAATTAGATCAGACTGTCCCTCCTCTTACCAGTGTGGAATATAGTCCCCCAGACAGAGGACACATGCTTGATTTTAGCCAAAAGCTGAGAAGAAGCCTCCTGATCTTCACCCACTGAAATTTAAACTCTCATCTGTTATTAATCTGTTTTCAGCAAATGATTACCAGAACATCTGCTGATGCCCAGTAAATTTTGACTTCCTTCTCTTAAAGCTGACTTCCCCAGTGGGCTGATGAAAGAGACATTCTGCAGTTCATTCTGCTCTTTAAAATAGCACTGGTCCACTGAAGAAATGTTAGCTGAAAGTGATTAGTGATCTTTGTAGTCCGTGTTGCAGCTATAAGGGAAATAAGAGAAAAATGATTGCAATAAGAATAGTGGGATTTCCAACTAACTTTTTTTTTTTTTTTTTAATCAGGACAAATTATGAAACATTCAGCAAATACGTTTGGTGTTTACATGAAGTTGTAAGCATTTATACACCTTGAAAAGATTTAATATCAGTTCTAAAATGCCAATGCCAATGTGATATGATACAGCTTTATTTGGAAATTGATATAAATTGTATGCAAAACAAAAAAAAATATCACTGTGGCTGAGAGAAGCTTTCCTGAGGTAAATGTGCTATAGTAGTCTCTTAGATCTAGACATATGTTTAGATGGCAACTCACATTTCTGTTTAAAACTTTTCTGAACTTCAAGCTTTTGAGAAAGAGGACTCTTGGAATCAATTTCCAATAGAAGATGCTGAGTTTCCATGGATATGGCTTATGTTCCCAGCTTTGTAGAGTTATGCTACTTGTTGATTCTAGTAACATTAAGCTATGTCCATTAACATCCTTTCTCTAGACATGTTCAACTGCTTGTACATATAACCAGGCAACTACTCACAGGTGGAGCACCCAAGTTTTGCATTGAAGCTCAACATATAACACAGCTCTCTTTCTCATCAAGCTGGACACCTTGCTTCACTTCTAAATTTCAGGATATACAAGGGACTGCAGATAGAGGTTCATGCTCCCTTGAAGGGAGGGGACTGTCCCAAACGTTACACATGTATGGGTAGGAAAATGCAAAGTACCAGTATGCCCTAGCACCAAAGCCCTAACACACACAGAGCTACACAAAGTTAATTAATCTAAGCATTAATGAAGCCTTTTAAGTCTCTTCCTGTCCACTTCCGTGTCCTTCCCAAAATATGTCCTCATATCCTCTTTCTAATCTCCCTCCCAACTTTTATTCCTTTCATTTCCACAGTAAATATTCTTTTTTCTTTTTTTGGTTCAGATGGGCACAAAAGCCTACTAATGAAGTCGGGTGACTTACAAAATTCCTGAGCATAGAAGCTGTAGCTTGGAGGTTTCTGGTTCACATGGTTCCAAAATCTGGAACTGTAGCTTTCTGTCTTCATGGTGCGTACACAGCTACACTGTAGGCAGCAAATTAATGGATTTTAGAGTATTAGGAGATGCAGCTTTTAAAGAAAAGGTCACTTTTAAGCCCAGTTGTAACAGAAGTTGGTTATTCACTGTGATGGCCTTTTGTTGCATGATTTAGTTGGAACTGACATCTTGAAACCTTGTTACTGTATTCTGTTCAATAATGTTGAAATACATTGTTTTCATCATTTTATGTTTCAGAATAAGAGCCAAGGATTGAGTTTTGTCCGCATACATGCACCTTGGCAAGTCCTTAGTCGAGAAGCGGAATTCCTTAAAATAAAAATGCCCACCAAAAAGGTAAGTATCTTCCATTTTTTAACAACAATTTTTGCATGACTGGAGGAGGGGGGATCAGAATGGTAGTTAAGTGCATAGAAGCCTATAGAGTTACTTTATTTCAAAATCAGAGCAAATGAACTGTAAGGCTTATTCTTTTACATTACTAATTATTTTGTGATGATTTAGTATTCAGAGTCATATTTAAGATGGGATTTTCAAAGGGGTTTTCAAAGGCCACAGAGACAGCTGGCTGGCACTCTGCATTCGGAAGAGTGATGACAGAGGTGAATTTTAAGGAGGGCTTTGAAAGCTGAGAAGGCAGTAGCTGTTGGGATTTTTGTCAAGGAACTTTTCTCAAAGGTGAGATGCAGTATGGGAGATAGCATGATAGGTGGTCATTGCCTCAAGATTTCTCCAAAGTCTGGGGTGCCAAGAGTCTGTTTTGGTGGTATCAACTTAGTGAATTCAGACTTGCCTATTGCCATTAAAACTTTGGCTCGCTATCTTCTTTACTGTCTGCTTTCAGCAGAGTTGCTGGCAAACATTGTAAATCCCAAAATTTGTGGTCCTGCAATGATTTAGCATGTTTGCTAGCAACTCCACTGAAGTCAGTGGAACTGCCTTGCACTTTCAGTTAGTGATACTCATCAGTTGCACTGAACACTTACTTCATTACATTGTTGGTACAATTAAAGGACAGACTGATTTTATTTTCTTCCACACAGCTGTTTTGTTTTGTTTTGTTTTGTTTTTCATATTTCACCCAGCAAAAGCTTCAGTGTTGTTCACACTTCATGGTGTTACTGTCACTGTCAAAAGCTTGGCCAAGCCAATCTTGCATACTCTTACTGTGTTGTGTTTGCATCCCTGGAAAAAAAAAATATATATCTGGTTACTTCTAATCAATATTTGAAAATGAGTAGGTTTTGGACAGCTGTAGCACTTCTATCCTTTCTGGCGTATTGATGGATATGTAGGCCCTTCCTGAAATGGACCTACATATTTAACTCCTCTCTTTGATACCTTTGCAGCTTCATTCCTTTTGTGCATATTTAGTGCCTGCTCATTTCTCCCTCCTTCCTCCTTCACAGGAATTTTCCCCTCCTAGATTTTTGCAGATACAATGAAGCAAATTCTACACCATTTTAATTGACGAATATTGCCACCATATTGTTCTGAGTTAAAGGTCTGTCGAGGAACTGGTAGTCTCCAATGGCTTTTCTAGTCATTCATGAACAGTTCTGCATCCCCTTCTCTCCTCTGAATGGGAGAAAAAACCAGCACAGTATATTGAAAAGCCCTAAAGGCACAGAATCATCTGGGGAAAAGACGTCTAAAAATATTGACAGATTATATCATTTAACCACTGTATATTATACATTATTTATGGCATTCTTTCCTTTAAAGCAACAGATTTCAATGAACCAGTCAAGTCTGTGCACACTTCATGTTGAATGAGATTGCCATATAGCTGACATTTGTTGAACAGTATGACAAATATTCAAAGAGGAAATGAATGTGCAGTCATTGATTAGGCAGCTGTGAAAAAAGTATTCAGTTTTCTACTTTTAATTTGTTTTGGAGTGTAGAAGATGAAATATGTCTACCAACAAAGAAAGCAGATCTCAAATTTCCTGAAAATTCACTCTAAAGTAATAAGTTTTTATATAAATTAAAAGTGATATGGCATTTTAAAGGAGAAGATTGCTGACAATTCTTGTTGACTGCATTGTTTTTCTATTATCTCAACTGCAGAAATGGAGCACTAACAGTGCACTACCAGAAAGCAACCATGACAGGAAAACTATGTTCATGTCTTACGTTTTTTTGCAATTAAAGACAATTGGGAGAGGAATTTCTGACAACGAAAACAAAAATCCACTTTGGAAAACTGAGATCTTGTATTTTGGGGATTTGGCAATACAGACTGAAAAGTTCAGCCAGTAACCACTAAAAAGAAAATTCCATTTTGGTTCAGAGAGACAAAACTTTTTGTTTTCAAGACACATTAGGTATCTTCTTTGATGCTATTTTTATTTATTCAAATGTCCAATGAAACCATAAAGAAAGCATTTTCAGTGGAAAGTATTTATCCACCTCTGAACACAATGAATTAATTGCAAAACTTTTTTTCCCCAAATGTTCAGTTAAATCATCTTTCAGGACAAATGACAAGCTGGAAAAAAGGTACTTTTTGAGCAATTTTAACTATACGTATACTTCTGGATATGACAATACAGTTATTTTTGGTGAGTGAGAATGCGAAACACTCAAATATGAGTATGAGAAACAAACAGGACCAACTGGAAATGTTGGTCCATTTCAAGAGCTATGATGTCTCTGGTATTAGTGAGACTTGGTGGAATGAGTCCCATGACCAGAGTGCTGGGATGGAGGGCTACAGTCTGTTCAGGAGCGATAGGCAGGGCAGGCGAAGTGGAGGACGTGCACTGTATGTAAGGGAGAAGTTTGGCTGGACAGCCCTTGCAGTCAGATATGTTATGGTTGAGAGCCTTTGTGTAGGATTAGGGTGATGGAAAACAAAGCAGATGTCATTGTGGGTGTCTATTATTAATTGCCCAGCCAGGACGATAGGACCGATTAATTATTCTACAGGCAATTAGGAGAAATTTCTGGATCGATTAGCTTTTGTCCTTATGGGAGATTTCAACTTCCCAGACATTAACTGGGAATACCATACTGCTGTGACAAGCAAGTCTGAGAAATTCCTGAAGTGTGTTGAAGATTTGTCACAAGTATTCACTGAGCCAGCTAGGAAAGATGTCCTCCTAGACTTGCTCTTTGTGAATTGAGAAGGAATTGCCAGAGATGTGATGTTAGGTGACTGTCTTGAATACAGTGATCACAAAATTGGTGAAATTAAAATTTTCAGTGTAATGAGAAAAAAGGTCAGCAGAGTTGTTACTGTAGATTTCAAGAGATCAAATTTAAAGCTACTCAGCGAGTTAGTTAGGAGCGTCCCCTGGGAATCTGCTTTTAAGAGCTTAGGGGTTCATGAGTGCTGATGAGTTTTTAAGAACCATCTTTTAAAAGCACAGGAGCAAGCAAGCAATTCCAGCATGTTGTAAGTCAAATAAGTGGGGCCGAAGACCAGCTTGGTTGAACAGAGAACTCCTCATGGAGCTCAAGAAGAAAAAGAAATTGTACCATCTCTGGAAGCAAAGTCAGGCTTCACAGGAAGATTATAGAGCTGTGGTTCACATATTCAAGGAGAAAACGTGAATGGCCAAAGCTCAGCTAGAGCTGAAACTGGCCAGTGTTGTGTGAGACAACAGAAAAGCTTTTTAAAGCGTGTTAACAGGAAGACGAGGTCTAAGGAAAATGTTGAACTAATACTTGTTGAAGAGGGTCACCTGACAAATAGGGATAAATAAAAAGTGGAGGCCTTCAGCACCTTTTTGGCCTCAGTCTTTAATATTAATGGTAGACCTTGGGCTGCCTGGTCCTCCGACTTGGAGGGCCACAACCATGGGAAAAGTGACTTTCCATTTGTGTACACTGAATTTGTAAGGGACTATCTGTATTAGCTGAATGTTTGTAAGTTCATGGGGCCTTATAGAATTCATCCCAGAGTTAGCAGATATTACAGCAGGACCCCTTTCAATTATCTCCTAAAGGCCTTGGGAGTCTGGGGAGGTCCCAGGTGACTAGAAGCTAAAGTAAGTAAAAAAATTACAATTTACAAGAAAGGTGAGAGGTAAGACCCAGAAAACTACAGACCTGTTAGTCTAAGCTCAGTACATGGAATAATTATTGAGAAGATCATTCCGGGTGCTACTGAAAGGCATTTAAAGGACAATGCAATCATCAGGCACAGTCAATATGGTTTCACAAAGGGAAAGTCCTGGCTAACTAATTTTATATCCTTCTACGATATTTCCTGCCTAGTAGATGATGGGAAGGCGGTAGATTTATTTTTTTCTGGATTTTAGTAAAGTTTTTGATAGTGTCCTTCACAGTATCCTTCTGGACAAGTTGTCCAGCTGTGAGATGAGCAGGTACGTGGTGTGCTGGGTGAAGAACTGGTTGAACAGCAGGGCTCAAAGGGTTGTAGTGAGCGGGGCTACATCTGGCTGGTGACCCATCACCAGCAGTGTTCCTCAGGGCTCAATTCTATGGCCATTTCTGTTCAATACATTTATTAACGATCTGAGTGCAGGACTTGAATTTACCATTAGCAAGTTTGCTGATGATACTAACCTGGGAGGTGCTGTTGACTGTCTGGAGGGCCAAGAGGCCTTGCAAACAGATCAAAGAAGATTGGAGTATTGGGCAATAATCAATAGCATGAAAGTTAACAAGAACAAATGCTGGATTCTGCATCTGGGATGGAGTAGTGTCAGGCACAAATATAAATTGGGAGAGGAGTGGCTGCAGAGCAGCCCTGCAGAAAGGGACGGAGGGTGTTGGTAGATGGCAAGCTCACCACAAGTCTGCAGTGCGCCCTGGCAGCCAAAAGGGCAAACCGCTTCCAGAGGTGCACCACAGTATAACCAGCCGGTCCAAGAGAGGTGATGATCCTGCTATATTCAGCCCTGGTGCAGCCTCACCTTGAGTACTGTGTGCAGTTCTAGGCCCCACAATAGAAGAAGGATGTTAAGGTCCTTGAGTACATCTAGACAAGGGCAACAAAGCTGGTGAAAATGCTGAAAGGACTGTCCTATGACGAGGACATAAACTCATATTTGGTAAGGTTGTCTGTGTTTCAGTAAAAAATACCTCCATATCCTTGAGAACCTCCCTAGCACTTCACATCAATCTGAATCAGCAAAAGCTGTGGGTGCTTGCACTTCAAACTGACACACAGCCATAAGCCTGGCATCCTCACTTCTAATGGAATGTGCTCATGTGCTGTCAGACCATACTACCAGTTATTATCCAGGAATAATTTATTCTGCTGGGGAAGTACAATTGGCAGCAGGTAAAGGCCCTTCCTGCTTTGTCTGCTCCCTCTATTCCCAGTTAAACAGTCAAATTAATTACTCTGCCTTTCTCTCATCTCCCTGCAGCTCCTGTTTTAGTTAGTAAGGTTGTTTCTTGTATTAACAATTCTGCACTGAGTTTTCTTCTGGAAGCAGCTTGTGAAGGACAGGAACTTTTTGGTACTGAAAACCTTATGGAATCAGGTGTTTGCTGTTATGTGGGAATGTATCTTCAGGGAGGGCACTTATTTTAATTACAGATTTAAACATAGGCGTATAGCAAATTCTGTCTTTTTTTGGTCATTTTAGTGGATTTGTGGAAGTGACATGCTAATGTACAATATTTTGTTTACTCAGATGTATGAAATCACAGAAGAAGGGGGGATACTCAAAAAGTTAAATGAAATATGGTGCAAATTGACTGAACCTCTGCAACCCCAGGTGCCACAACAAGAAAACACCAACATGAAAAGCCTGTCTTACCCATTTTCCAGAGAGAAAATATATTTGTGAGTACTTTAAATTGTGATAAGCAATGAAGAAAGCTATAACTTATTATTGTAGTGTTGTCATTTTTTCTATCAGTATTTCAATCAAAATTCAGAAATTCATTGAGTATTTCTGGAAATCCTGAGGAAATATCCTAGTGGTCAGTTTATTCCTATGTAATATTTCCAAGTGATAAAAGCATATGTCTGCATAAAACTAAATTTATTGAAGGACAAGTAAATAGATCTAAAGTAAAGGAACATGCATTGGCTCTGAGTTCAGTTTCAGTGGATTAACAGAAATCTAAGTTGCAGAGACTTTCAGTGTTCAACTTCCTTCTGCTGGAGAAGGCATTGGAAGCAACGCAACAAATAAAATATCCTTGTTTTTAGCTTGAATTGTAAAAATCCTACACCCAATTTCTGATTATTTGGTTAAGGATATTACTGCCTGTTTTGAAAAAAAGAAAAAGCTAGTAGAAATCTGATAATATTTTTCCTCTTGATAGATTTATTATAGTAATGAAAACTTGGCTAATAATATGCTGATAAGGAATTCTTGACACCTGACCTTTCACTCAGGATAATACTGCTGGGCCCAGTGTGACATTAAACACTCCTTTTTTCCTCATGGGTGTCTCCTTGTACTTATGTCTGATAAACAAAAACCAATAATAAATATAATGACCCACCACATCATTTATTGTCCTGACAATTTTAATTAATACTGAATACAAGTCAAACTGATTGAGGGAAATAAACTGGGAAGCTAATTTCACATATGATGATTTTAAGGTTTAAGGGAGTGCATAATTTCTGTGGACTGGTTATTTGAATGCAAGTGAAATGTTGACTGGTTAGTTGCCTGGAAAAGAGTAATGAACCTCTGCATTAGGATAGCTGAAACCTAATAACATAACCTCAGAATATTATAGTGGTGAGGGTATGTTATAAGGAAGAAATTAGAAGGTCGTTGTGCGTAAATAACAGACAAACTTTCCTTATCCAAAAGGCATTTTACATTAGTTAATATTTCTGTGTTTTTATGTCCACCATCATTGCAATCCAGGTATAACTCTGAATGACTAGGTCTTAAATAGCTCAGTCTATTGTACTGCACTATTTCATCTATATTTCCTTTAAACATCTGTTTTTCTTACTTGCTGTGGTTTCTAAATGAATTCTAAATCAGAATCTTATATGTTATCTTACTTATGACTACCATGTCTAAAAACATAACTGATTTTTCTTTTCTCTCAACATTTTAGGTATAACATTAAAGACAAAGACACCTTTTTTGACAATGCTACCCGCAGCCGAATAGTGAGTGAACAAAAGTAACATATCATTGACTTGTGCTGAATGGTATTTGCTTTAATACTGAGTGTTGGTAACTACTTTGCTAATTTCATTGGTTATAAGTATGTAAGAAATACTCTTCTGGAGCTGCCCAGTGGTCCAGGAGTAGGAGATGCTATGTAGAGAAACACAGCTACTGATTCATCTCCATTGTTCAAAGTTGTTATTAAGCCCTTCTTCCTAATCTTTAACTAGATTTTATTCCATAAAAGGAACTCTACAATCCTACAGTAACTTAGCTTCAGCAGTTTTTGGTGAGAAACCTGGTGCCATGTTCCTGAGATTCTGCTAGGTCACCAGCGGGTTGGTGAGGCAAGATTTCTCATTACATAGGCAATGCCAGCTCCTCCCTTACATGCTATGTTCATCCATACGTACTTGGGTTTCATAGATATAGCATACTTACTGATCAGTTCATGTGCATCTTGATGTTATACTCCCAACTGTGAAAGCTAAATGTGTTTTTACTAAGTCATATTTTGTTGTGGTTTTCTTTGGTGTAAAATTTTCACTTTACCCGAAGTCCTTATATTTCAAATAGTTTGATAAAGGATGTGACATAGCAGGATTTAGCCTACAAATGTTAGGGCAAGTAATCCACTAGTAAGACTTGCCATAGCATTTTTAAGTGTTAACTAGTGGCCTCAAGTCATGCATTTATATATTAGTGAAACATATGATTTAAATGTATGTGCAAATGAACTCTTCAGAAGCCTCTTATTTTAAAGTTTTGTTTTATTGCTAGCTCCATGATGAAAATAATGCTAAAAGATGATTTGTGTGTTATATCAATGTTCTTTTCTACAGGTACGTGAAATTTTGAAGCGCACACCTACAAAGGCCAGAAACAGCATGGGTAAGAAAGGAGGGAAGATAATGATATATGTTGTTTTGAAAGAAATTGTTTAGGTATCTCGCAGATCATTTTTGTAGCAGAACACAAAAGTATGCTGGCATATTTTCACAAAAAATAGAGATTGAAATCATTGCTTTTTCTGAGGAATAAAATCAGACTTTCTGGTCCATGGTTTGGATAGGACATGGTAATGGAAGCTTGTTTTTCATTTCTACAGGTGCAGGATTTGGCACACAACTTGCATTTCATGAGTTATTATAAAATTGGATTTGATCATTATATGATCTACTTTTGAAAATTCAGATGTCAACTAGTATAAGTTGTAGTATTTCTTCCAGGAGCACATTTTTCTTACCATTTCAATAGAATAATACATCTTTCCAGGTTATTTTTATCACTGCAGCTTTAAAAACTATGTCCATGAACTGCATAGTGAAATATATGACTTAATGAAGACTGTTTTGAAGATACTGTGTGATACCTTTGGGGTAACACTGAAATATTGGAGCTTTTGTTTCTTTGAGGTTCAGAACATATACATGTGTACTTATTCTCTTTTCTCTACTCTTTTCCTTTCATCCAATGTGATATCATGACACATATCTCTCCAGTGGTGAAGAAGTGATAGTGCTCCTTGTCTGGCATGTTTTCTGGAAGTCCTTCTGTAAGCTTGGCCACTTATGTGCAGATCACAATGTCCTAGGGTAATGTACCTGCAAAGAATAAGTGTGCTGTAGCAACAGATTCCTGCACAGCCTTGGTGTAACTTTGTGCAGTGAAACTACAGTAACAGACTTCTTTGGTACAACAGCTGGAGCGGAAAATAGATTAACTTAGGTTTGCCTGAAGTAGAGGTAATTTTTAAAAATCGAAATATATGAAAAAAAACAACCCCAAAACAAAATACTTACTCTTTTTCAATCAGAAATACTTGCTTAGTACAAACATCTAAATTTATGATTATTACACTATTCCCTTTAAAAAACTGAAAAGATGGTTGAGAAAACGTCAGGCACTCTTCATTTCTAAAACATTACTCACTTGGTGTCTGTGTTGTTCACTGTTTGCTCTGTATTCTGTTTTGATCTGCTCAAAAACTCTGGTGGGGCAGTAGAGAAGAATGCTGTCTTGCTGGATTGCTCCAGCTGGCATCCAGGGAACTCTGCTGGTGACTGGGGAGACCATGCTTTCCCTGGGAGCTGCGGAGCCTGTGCAAGTATGTCTCCAGAGTTTTAAAAGCAGGATTTTAGAGACAAGACAGTGTAAGGTATATAAAACAAGAAGCCTGAAGTGCAGCAGGGACACTAACCTGTTGACATAAAAGCCAGCCCCAGAGCTGACACTTTCCCAAGGGATCCAGAGAGCCTGTGTAGAACCTGTTGAAGCTCTTAAGACTTTGTAAGCTGTTGGGCTGAGAGAAAGCTTGAAAGAAGCAATTCGTCCCACAAGGACACAGTAGGAAGGGAAAGAGCACTTTACTTTTTTTTTTTTTTTTTACCTCTTACTTAAAATTTTCTCAATTTTAATAGCTTGTTCTGGTTTGTAGAGTAATACAAGCTGTCACTGGAGATCAAAGCACTAGTAGTGATTTTTCAGGCATTTTTTTTTTTTACTCTAAGGTGCAAATACAAGCCGATCCACTTCAAGCTTAAGTCAGCTCAAGATCCCATTTGATATGAAGCATTTTAATCCTCCTGTCCTTCTCATCTTCCTGGCCATAGCCAAAACACAATGATGCATCACATCCAACCTAAAGTCATTAATTGTTTTGGACTTCTGAGATCCTCCCCCAAAAGTCTTGTGCTTCATATGTCACTAAGGTTTTCCCGTCTCACTTGTCTGAACACTTAAAACCACTCATCATGAGCAGTTTAAAAGATTTCTTTAAACATCCTTGGTTTATTCTGTTTTTTGGTTGGGATTTTTGTTTTTTTTTGGTGTGGGTTTTTTTGTTGTTGGTTTTTTGTTTTTTGGTTTTTTTTGTTGTTTTTTTTTAATGATTCCATTGCTTATAGCAGTCTTTGGTTTTCATAAACTTATGCTTCATAATATAATAAGAGGAAAATAACACCACTTCAAATGCATTTGCTTATTGGTATTTACATCTGTGTAAGGCTGAATCTGATTCCATTTCTATGACATTATACAAGGAATGCAAATTTTCCTCTAGCACAACTCTGAACCACTGCAAACCTTCCAAACATGGAATGCTTTTGGTGGAAGACTTGACATCATCCAAGCGTGAAGATTTCCTGATTCTATTAATGCACGTAGTGGTAAGGGTATTCGTCTTTGTACCAAGGAAGAAATTTATTGGTAATACCTATCTAGCATCTCTGACCAGAGGGCCATTTTTTTCCCAAATATTTCAGAATGATAGTTGTGTAATCTGACTATGGAATTTTTTTTCATCCCTAAAGACAAGCTAGCTGGTTACTTTTACTGGGCATTGAAAGCAAAGAGATCTGGAATAAACTACTAATCCTAGCTTTAATTGTCATCTTAGGGAGCATTTGTTTTCACCTGCAGAGACTGAAGACAGGATGGCTATAAGTCATGGGTCTTCAGAGCCAGTCGTGGCCTTGTGTACATCTACAGATGCTGTAGTCATTAGCTGGGGATTCAGTTGCTAAAGCCCTTGTAGCCTGTGGTCACTGTGATAGTGCCATTCCCTGTATCTTCCTGTACCTTTGACTAGACTTCCACTTTGCAAGATTCAGAACTCAGCAGTTTTTGTCCTGGTGCATCCAGCTTTCCAGCATAAGTGTGAATTTGGTGAGCACAAACTGATCTAACCCCTGCAAACAGGAGTTGTTTCAAATTCAAAAGGCTGGCCTTATGTACTGATATGAAGAAGGGTAGAAAACAAAGCACTTGGTTCAGTGAAAATGAGACCTGATCTGATATTAATCAATCGAGAGTAAGAGTTACTTCAATCACAAACTTCTGCGAAAGTGGGTTTTTTTTATTGTTTGGATCTGTCACTGGGGATCCATGGTTCTGATCATTGTCAAGCTTCAAGAAGGACTTCCCAGCTGCTTTCCTCCTCAGTCACATGCCTCTTTGCTATCAGGATGAGAAAGTGGTCAAAACAGTCTTTGTATCATACTAGTTTGCTCAAGAAAAAGCATCATATGGAAATGGGCCTTTCTGTGGAAACATGTTTTCCATAACCAGATACTTCTAGGTTGGTATATACTCACCTTGATATGATTTTGAATATTTTCAGTAATACAGCTCATTTCCCTCTGTAATGTCATGAAGTGAAATTTAATGAATTTTTCTATTTAACTGTGCCTAGCTATTGACCATCTTAATTTTTTTTGTTGTAGGTATTGGCACATTAATAGCAAACAATGTTTATGATGCAGCATACCCACTTCATGACGTATGTATATACTATTAAAGGTCTAGTTCTCTGATGGTATCACTCAGCTATGCATAGACATTAATGTTTGTTGCCTGTGACAATGAAAATATATTCTAAGTTCTAAATATATTCTAGTTCTAATATGAAAACACTTACATAAGTACATTTCAAGTTGTGACCTAAGAGTAAAATCAACAATGTAGGAACAGCTGAGCAATCTTTTATTGGATTTTATCTGTTTTTACATCAGTTATTAAATTATTTTTGTTCTCTAGGGTGAATATGAAGGCCAAAATGATGACATGAATGACAGAAAGGTAAAACACATTGCAAAATTAGTTTCATATTAGTTTTAATGTGATAGATACGAATTAATGTTCTAAATGCTATTGTAAAGCATTAGGCAGTGTTCAGTCAAGTAAGTGTTCTTACAAATGCGTATATTTTTTGAATACTTTTTTTCCTGTACTCTTGCATATAAAATTTTTTTCATAAGACTTTTTTTAAGAGTCTTCTCATGAAGTATTTCAGCAAATTTAATTTGATATTTACATCTTGAAATGCTCCAAGTTTTGTTGCATAACAAGATTTTTCAACCTGTCAGGAAGCAAAAGTTGTTGAATAACTTATATAATTATTTTTTTCAGTAACCAGATAGTACTACAGAACAATGGTTACTAGACTAAAACATAGTTGTATTTTTCATTTGATTGTGCATTCAGTTATTGAATTAAATGACATTTCTAAAACTCTGCTTCCAATTATTTTGTAAATAAAAAGTTTCTAGCTGTCAAAAGACTTTTGAAAATATATCACCTACTGTGTGCACAAGATAAATGGATGCATAATCAAACACTGTGAATTCAGACTTATTTAATACATATGCTTACTATTAGAAATGATCCAAACCATTTAATTACTGTAATTTGTTAAGATCCATTCAATATTGTTCTCTAATGTTTGCTCATTATTTTTTCCTTTATATACAAACAATAGGATAGGAAATGAAGAAAGGGAAAATTGTGGGGAGGGAAAGAGAGGGAAGGAAGAATGAAGAAAAAGAAAATGTTTGGAAGCCTAAATTATTTACTATACTAGAAATTAAATTGCATATATTCCTGGTGACTTGTATATTATTTCATAAATGTGTTTAACTCTGTGGTATTATATGTTGGTATGTGGCATCTGTTGCTTGAAGGAGACGTAAGAAAATGCCATTAATTTGGCAAAACACAGTCTAGTTCTCATTGCTACAGATGATGATTATTTGATGATTTGAAATGAAGACCGAGTTCATAGGTCATACAAATAAATCTGATTTCTCCAGTGCTGGGTTCATAAAAATTTGAAAACATAATGTTTGTAGTTTTTGGCAAATAGTGTCAACATTCAGCCACTAGATGTCTTCATGTGCCATGTATAATTTAATTTAGTATATGAGCCACGGTAAGCAAAAGAGACAAAGTTGGAAAATGAACTATGAAGAAACTTGCATATATATGTCTGTTATTTTGAACTTTTTGTTCATGGAGAAATTGCCTACTCTGCACTTGCAGAATTTTCTCTGAATAAGTAATAATAGTGATACAGTAATGGACTCTGAAAGCCACATAGTTTACTGACTTACAAGGTTAGCAAAATTTTGAAAGAAAGGTAAATGAACATTAATCAGTGAGGGAGGGAAGATTGGGTACTGTGAAATAGGGGGAAGAGGGCCTAAAAGGACTAGCGTCTGGAAAAATATTCACCCTACTAGTTGTATTTTGTGCTGCCTTCTTTTTATTCTGCCTATTAGGCTCAGTTATGAAGTGTTAAGTATTAAAAACATAAAAGCTTCTTTCCAGAAATACTTCATTGATTATTCACATATGTCTCTGCTGCCCAGCCATTGAATCTGCTGTAGTATTTCTATGCATAACATCATCTGTTTTCTATCTGAATCTAATAGCCTCAGTGTTTAATTTCCTGAAAAGCCCCGATCAGGTTTAAAGGAAAGGGGGGCATTTCTGAGTTTGGTTTTTTGGTGTTTTTTTTTTCTCTGCCCCCTTTTATTTTGTCCATTTTAACTTATCCGTATCTCCCATTTCAATTGTCTGTTGCATAAGCCCAAGCAATGATGAATTGAGCCTGTCTGGGGTACTTATGCCAATAAGGAAGCACAAGTAATGAAGGTTTATGTACCAGTTCATAATATAAAGGTTAATCCTTATTAACTCTCTTCAGGATTTCCTTGGAGAAAATGCACAGTGAAACAATACTTTTGCCACATCCTAGGAGAATAAGAAATCTGCAGTCAATGAAAGCCACTCTTTTCCTAAGACTGTTGATTGGAGTAAAGGAATTTCCCTGTTTTAGTGTGATTTCTGCTCTAGAAAAAGATCTTTTTAAGAAAGTTATTGCACAGCAGCATGGTATTAATTTGCTATGAGTATAAACACTGACTGGGTCTTCTTTAAGCTTCTAGTCCACTGGCAACTTGTAACCTTTCATTGCTAGCAATATGTTTGACACTGAGAAATACATGAGGGCTTTGTTACCTGTCTGGGAAATATACTGTTGTCATCATATAGTACAACATCCCTAGAATATTAGAAGCAGATTGGAAAGTGTTTTTCTAAACTTACAGAAAGTACTGCTTTTAAATGAAGCTGATAAAATACAATAAACTATATTACAAAACTCTTCCTAGAATTCCTTTCAATTTAATAAATATCACGAAAGGAAGCACATTCCAGCTTCCAGATTAAGCTTAATCTTGTAAAATTGCAGTGCTGAGACTGAGGTTTAGTGTGGGCAACACACATGAATGGAAAATATTCATGCCATAAACTCACCTTCAGTGTTATGGCTTTTGGAATCAGAGTAACCAGTGTGACTCTGTAGTCTGACATAATGCCATAGCAACCTGTTCCTGAACTGAGTGCAATTTTAGAAAGAGCTGTCTTCTACTTTTCAGATTCTATTATGTAGCTACATTCAAAACAGCCTTTAAGTAGTTTTAAGAATAATAGCTTTAACTTTCTTCTTTTGGATATTTCAGTGAATGCATTTATTAGTACGATTATTTATGGAAATAAATGAAATTGTAGGTAATGCTGTGGGGTAACGGCAAGGAGTGATTTTGAATAGGTAACCACAAGTATAGTTATGAAAATATCAATATGGCAGCCAGGGAAATCCTCTTCAACTGCTGTTGAAGCCAAAGAAATTCAAACCTAGTATCATTGTTTCTTTCCACAAGTGCAAAACATTCTAAAAGCCAAGACTCCACACCCCTTGAATCTCATTGCAGAATTCCCAATGGCTTCAGCAGTGTAGTGTTTACTACCTGATCTATGAACAGAAAATACTTTATGCTTTATCTTTAATGACTATGCAATGGCATAGCTCTGTTCACTCAAATGGTTGCAAGCCGGTTTCCATATTCTGAACAATAATACTTCATCAGGCATGTGTTTGCAGGATCCAAGTCTTAATTGCTCACCTGATATTTATTTAGTTCTTTCATATAGCATCCACAGGAGGAGAAGCATTATAAACAGTAGAAAAATATGATTGGAAAACCTCAAAATATGTCAAGATAACTCTGCAGTTACAGTATCTGAAATTTCTCCACATTTATTTTAATTGTGCTGTTAATTTCATAAGATCATGTAGCATGCTGGTAGCTGTCCAAATGGACCATTTGACAGATGCAACTATCGATAATTGCAAAAACTATATGTACTTTGTTACTAACATTCTCTCCAGCTCTTGCTCATTGTGTATTCATGTGCATGTGTTTCTTGGTTTGTGTCTTCCTCCCCAGCAGCTTTAAAATTTATTGTCCAATCCCAGCCAAATTTTACAAAGGAATAAAAGTCTCGAAGGTATTAACTCAGCAATTACCGTGCTTCTCATTTACTACAATTTCCATGAGACAGGTAAAGGACAGTCAGTTAGTGCTCACAGCAAAGGAGGAACTGAAGTATGATAATATCTCTTGGAGCCAGCAGATATTCCACACCGAAGCTTGTTCTCAAAACACAGGTTCATCACTACTCCAATTTTACTAGGAATAACATGGTGCTGTATTTTAAAGGAGCTGACGTCTCATATGCTACTCTTTTTCTGGACCCCCTCTTCTTTTTTGAAAAGAGGGAGAAAAGGCTTAACACCTGTCTTTTTGGATGATAGACATTTATAATCTATAAATAGTTATGTGGTTGATTTAGTTGCATTTACCATCGTATTTTGGTTATTTTATATTATTTTTGATGCACTCTGTACATCAAGAAATAGTTTTCAATGTGCACGTTGTCTTAGACTGTCTACAGTCCTTTCACAGTTTTTAACTGTGAAAGGAATATGAACAACTCGGGTGGTTCCACAGCATACCTTAGTGTTTTGCATGGGACTGCCCTGATTTTTATTTTCTTCTAAAGATAAAATATGGTGAACTGTTCTGTAACAAAAGATCGTGCTGATATTTCCTCTGAGCTTCCTTTGGTTTTCACATAATTCTGGAAGGCTTCATTTTTTTAATATCCTTTCTGGATTATTAATGGATCCATACACGGTTATAAAACATACTGCTATCAAATTAACTCTTTTACCAAATTGTTAATTGCATGGTAATTTCTGTGCAGCAGCTGGCTTTTGTTTCGGAACAGCGTGATGTCTTTCACACCATAATTACCAGTTTCCTTTGCAGCTCTTGTAAAAAAGCATCACAGGTTTCTTTTTCATTTTTTGAAAGTTCAACAAAGGTGTGATCTATATGACACAGCAATGAAAGAGGGCATGAGGCAGACTATCCCAAGTCCCTTCCCTATTGCTGTTGAGTGTATTGTGGTTAATATACCAAAAGTTTTCTTTTATCTCTGACACTGTTCTCGCTGGATTCCTCCCATTGTAAGATGTTTCTGTAGGAACTGTGCCTTCCTTTAAGCTGTCTATAAGCTGGAGGTGAATCTGCTTTTACACCAGTAAACATGTGAACTCGTGTGTCTGTGTGCAGCATGGGGAGAGAAGGGGCTTTTATATAGGCTTTGCTGGATATAGTAGCCTCAGGAGCTGAGCAGGAAAGTAGGCTGGTTTTGACATATTTATTAATTCTTGGTATGTTTTTACATACCAGTTTATCAGTCTTGAACTCTTACCTCAGTTCACTTCACCTTGGACCTGGAAACACTGGTTGGTACTTATCTATGGTGTGATCCCACACATTAGATAAATTACATCACAGAAGAGTGTCACTCTGTAAGTAGGACTAGTTCTAGTATCTTTCCAAAGATTTCCACAAGACTACAGTGCCTTTCATTTTTTGTTTTGAGCCTTTCTGTTTAACATCACTATCTAATACATGGGGTGAGGAGGGGGTAGGTACGTGGAGAAAGATGTGTGTATACCATCCTTGTCTTGCTGGCTTGGTTGGAGTCTGCCATAACTGTCTGAAAAATGTACTTGGAAGTTTGTATTGAAGTATGGGAAACTGCTTTTTTTGGTACATATATTGATAAATCTTAGAAGATGTTTGTAAAAACAAATGGGATCACTTGTTACAAGTTAATTTTCTGTGGTTTTTTTGTTGTTGTTTTGTTTTTGTTTTTTAGTTGCTGTATCGAGAATGGGCAAGATATGGGGTATTTTACAAGTTTCAGCCTGTTGACCTCATAAGGTAATATGGACTTCTATAAAATACTAATGGACCTGGTTCTTAGCTGATGCAGACTAATTAAGTTCCTTCCAGTTACTTCAGCAAATGAAATCTTGGATTGATCAGAGCATTTAAAAATAATGCTCTCACTGCTTTTCTATAGCTCTGGTGATAGTTTACTATAACAAAAATACCTTAAACAATAATGCACCTTTGTTTTTGTATAGTGTTTATCCCTGGAAGAATGTCATACTTCAGATATTTTTGTTTAAAAGTATTAATTCTTTCAAAAAAGTGTAATTGCCATTTACACTGATGAATTTTTATTGGGGAGTAAAGTCATAAAATCTGGTGAATAATCAGAAGCTGGTGTTCATATCATGAATCAGTATGAAAGTATTTGACAGTTCTGAAATTGATTCGATTTTTTTTACTCCTGGTTTTACAAGTTTTATTCATCTGAACACATCCATATGTGTTCCCAGTGTTTTTCAAACATTTTGCACTTTGACATTACAAACATAGAAGAAGTTGGGCTTAAAATAAGACAAAACAACCATGCTTTTTAAGTGATTTCCACGATATCTCTACAAGAAAGTCGAATGAAAATAAAACAATTTTTGTTGTATACTCTAAATACTGAGTAAAGAAAAGGAAATGTTTGTGAAAACTGCTGATTTGAAATATTCTTAGATAAGATATCTGTCTAGGAATTAATGAACTGTGATATTAACAAACAAACAATAGGGAAAAAACCCCCAAAATCTGTTTCTGGATAATTTGTATACATAAGAAAGATGACATTTGTTAACATTTATCTTCTGAATAATCAAACTCCAACTAGGTTTTATTATATGATCTGCTTCTACATGATTACCTGCTAAAGCTGGTGTTAGTAAAATGGATAATCAATAATCTTTGTAAAATGTATTTATTGTGTTTTGAGTTAAAGTTGAAATAGTGCATATAGTTTTTCAAAGATTTAACCACTAACTTGTAACATGAGCAGAATTGCTCTGTATTGGGTGTGAGATGTTGCAAATTTTCAAATGGTAGTGTGACCATCAAATCATACTAAGGTCCTGCAAGTCTTTGAAATTTCCTTTTTTCTGCCTCATTGTTTTTGTGCAAGATTTATGTACTTTTTGAATACCAGTTATTCCAGGCCAGGCTACTGTATGGAATAGGTAAACTCAGAACGAGGTTACAACACCTGGTATGTTAGTAAATATTACAAATGTTAAGTTAAACTGTGACTGGCTAGAGGAATTCTCAAGTTTTACCAGACCTGGCAGCTCAGCTGAATTAAAAATAGAGGTACATCTGCTTACACTCAATCTTCATTTGTGTTTTGCTATGTCCATTATAATGTTTCACTATAGTGATATGATTTCACAGAAATTCTGTGGTTTAAACTTCTCTGAGAAAGAAAAAAAAGGACCAGACATGTGCAATTGATTCTCTGTTCTCAGAGATGATTTTTCTTGCTTTTATCTTCCATACTTTGCTTGACTGCAAGTTTGACTGTTACCACTAAAACAAATGTGGTTTTTATTTTCTGGGTAATGTTAGAGCTTTAGAGTATATATACCTGAAGAATTACCACCCTCTTCTTTCTGCAACTGAAATAGATTTTTGCACTTCTGTACTGTGGGGGGGATTTGAGCTTAGTCTCAATGTGGATGTTTATTCCCATGGCAAACATCGGCCACACTTCATGGATTCTGAGAATTTACTGTCATCCTTCTTTCTTAGACTGATTAGATTATACTCAACTTTTTTTTTTTTTTTTTTTTTTTTTTCTCATGGAAGCACTGTGTAACTTAACAAGTTTACATCCAGGCTCTGATGGACAGAAGAAACAGCATTTATTTTGCCTTATACTCAGAGCCTGTTGTGACTGCTGTTTTTAAATACATTAACTCTGTTGAAATATGTTGCTTAAATAATATTCATATCCCCACATTATTTAGACTTGTTAGTCTAATTTTTAATACAACTTGCAACAGTGTAAATCTTTTTAACTATTCCTGTTTTCACCTTTATTCATTAAGGTCATTGACATTGAAAGTCATTCTTTAACTGAAATGCCTATGCTAGAACACTAGGTATGGCACTGTGAATTAATATAAATCATTCCTGGTGCTTCAGTACCGTGCTTCTGGCCATACAGTGTTGCCAGTTCCCAAGTGATTGTACAGCAGAGCTAGGGACCACGTATGTGTTATGCTCACTCTTGGCACAGGGGATTCTCTGAGGTCTCTTCTAAGGTCTGATATCCTGAGGGAGCGCTAAACTGCATAGTCAGTCTTAGGATATTTTCAAGTACTTAATAACAGAAAACCAAATAAAGGACCAATACAGTATTTGCTGACAGGTCCATTCACCTCTGTGTCTTAATGTGTAAAAGTATTCTGCTCTGGCTTTATGCACGTCTTTGGGCTATAGGGAAAAGCTAATTTTTTTGTAAATTGGGAAATGCAGTTGTGAGTGAGGAGGATTTCATCAAATGAGAACATGGTGGGTGTTACAGATTTCTATTCTACAGCCATAAAATTTCACTTAAAAACTTAAAGGAAATATATAGTGCAGCTCATGCAGATAGTACAGTGTGAACTGAGGGTTGATTTGTAAAATGTATGTAATACCCTATCTCTCAGTGCTCATCCAGATATTAAATAACACTGCTTAAAACAAAGCCTGGCTAATGCAGTACTTTATTTTCAAAAGCATATGAATGCCTAAAAATAGCTATATGGATTCCATTTTTACCTTTCATATATGTCTATTTTCAACTCAGATGAAGAGGATGATACACATTTTTTGAGAGGGAAATTAAAAATTATTTGCTAACAGATACCCTAGGCTAGAAGTACTAAAATCCATTTACCTCCTCTTTTCAGTCACCCTTAGGCTTGGAAGGCATGGGTGATATATAAACAAGTAGAGAATGAAAGCTGCAGTTCTAGGATGTGCAAGGCTCTAGAGGTCAGTCTGTTATAATACACTTTTTTTTCTCATTCGAATTTAAGTATTGCTTTATACTAGAGAGGAATTTCTCTAGTGTAGCTTTCTTGTAGGAATGCACTTATCAACAGTAGTTCCTCTCAGTCCTTGTAATATAAAAGGTGCTGTAAAAACATCCGTGGTTCAGTGATTCTTTTCTATTTTGCTGATGTTCTTTTCTCAAATGAAGATGAGTTAAACCTCAATTTTAGCAATATCTGCAGTTAATGCATTTATTAGTTTCCTAAGGGGTAATACTATTGTTGATCCAGAGACAGGGAGAGGGTTCCTTAGGAGTTTTATGAACCTGCATAAAGAATATAGATTTAATGATTTTTTATAATAAGTGTTATAGTATGTTAATCTAAGTTTTAACAATGTGATTCTAGAATTAATAGGCTGTCCTTAGATCTACCCTCTGCTCAAAGTAGGACTGACTTGAAAGCCAGATCAAATTGCTAATGAGTTTTGAAATCTCAGGATGGAGATCACACAGCTTCTCTGGGCAACTTTTCCAGCACTGCACCACTCTCAGGGGGAAGACATTTTTCTTCTGTCAAGACCAAATATTCCTTGGTACAATTTGCAGCCATTACTTCTTGTCTTTTAGCAGCACACCTCTAATCAACTACAGCAAGTCAAGAAAATATGCAGCCAGTATAAGAAGTACAATAAAATTTATAATAAATTATATTTTTGGTTGAATGCAACCTTTATCACTTAGGAGCTCTAAATGACAGATTAAGTAACTATGGGAAGGTTACTGATATCACAAAGAGGTGGTTATCCTTCTCAGACAAAAGCTTACTCAAGTCCTGAAAAACTGGCAGGTTATCTTCTTAATGGACATCTTGAAGCACCTGCAGATGGGAACTGATGTATGAACTGGAATTCTGAATATGGGACCATCATCACAGAGGGGAGGTTCCCTTTTGTTATCTTGTTACTAATACAAGATTACATCACTCTAGGGAAGTCAAGTAGACATACCTCATTTTTAGTTGTGGTGGAGCTTATTTTAGTATTAGTGCTTCTAAAAGGTCCCAGCTCATCAGCTGCTTCTAACCTATCTCATTTTTCATGTTTCTATTTATATTTCCTATTGCTAGGACTTCACCTAACTTTTTAGTAACTAACAGGCTACATTATGTATGGCATGATTACTTTCAAAGCTCCAAGTGCCTGTATATGCTTATCTTGCTGTACAGCCTAAAACTGGTAAGACACTGGAAAGATTAAGACTAAGTATACAATAACTTTTTGCAGTAGTAGGTGGAAAAGTGTGTTAACCAGAGTATTATTTATAGTGTATAGCATGTAAATCAAAACTTGGGAGTTTCTGTTACTCAAACTGTCTGCCTAATATATTCCCTCCTTCCTATTTTTAACTATGTTTTTCTTTGGTATGGAAAATTGTTTCAACTTCATGTGTGATGAATTCTGGCCCCTCGTTGCAGTGTGCCCGTGTTGAACCTGCTCTCGACTGCGCAGTCACCAGTTCCCCCCTCCTTCTGCATCTGAACGTTGCCTTCCTAAAGCACAGCACCCTGTAGCTTTCGCTTCCTGACAGTTTTTTAAAGCAATGACAGACTATGATGTTCCGAAGTCTGATTGTTTCGGCTCTGGATACTGTTGCCTTCACTTTCAGTGTCTTGGGACCTGTGTAGCGCAATGTCCAGTGAAAGCAGTCAGCACCCAGAAGTGTTATTACTGGTTTGCCTGTTTACCTTTTTTCTTCTTCCATCAATCTTCCCCACAAAAACCAAAACCAGGTATATCAGCTTACCCTACTTAGGATAGGGTAGTTTTAAAGGAGCAATAACATAAGAAAAGAGGCATTTTGCTGAAATGGTGTTTTTACTGTCTTTAGAGAGAAGTGTTTCTTCGTTAGCAAAAGTGTGGTTAAGATCCATTTCTGGGACAGCATTCCCCTAACTGTGGCCATCTAACCACTTAATACATTAGCAAATCACTGTTTCTTTCGCTACTGTGCTTTGTAGGCACATCTGTGTCTCCTGAGAGAGAACATTTGTCTCCACATACTGTCTAGAACTCTGAGAACTTGAAAATAAAGGTCTGCAGTGCCCTCCCTAACTCCAGAGGTACACTCAAATGTTCTTCAGTCATTGTTTATGCTGACTTTGGGGTTAATGATCCTCAAAATGCAGATTCTCCTGTATGTTTTAATCCTTCTGCTTCCTTGTCACTCTTCTGTTCTTGTGAATTAACCTAATCAAACATCTGATCTTTATTTTTTATGCAGTGTAACCACCGTGGCAGAAAACAGCCTTGTAATGTGTGGTTATCTCACAGGGATAGAACGACCCACTCTAATGCTTGCCTTAGAGCTAAGCCTAACCAGTCCAGACTAATATTCTAGGAGAGATATATGTACAGTGCCCCACTCTGTGGTGGGCTGGCTGACCCAGCAGGCCAGTCTTACACTTCCCACATTTGCAACCAATACCTACATCTTTTCTGAAAGCCAGGTTTCCAAGCAGGAATGGTGAGGGCTGCCTCCCATATACAGCCAGCTGAGAGCAGTGAGCTCCCTTCACAGCCTCCCTCTGCAGGGCTCACATGATGATCACCAGCTTCCATAGGGCTGCAGAGAGAAAACTCCACCATGGATGATGTGCAGGGTAATATCCAGTTCCTAATGCTTGGAGAATAGTTATGTTATGAACTTTTCTCTCTACTGAAGCACTTACTAGGTCAGGTGGTTATTTACTACTTTCTGAGTAAGACATCACTTACAGCGTGGGGTCTGTACACTATTACAATGAGGAACTTTCCTCTACCTGACAGTTTGATTCCTTATCTAAGAGAAATGCCCTTTCAGTGGAAACCAAGTATGTTTTGGGCTTACCCACTGATTCTTTCCTTTTATAGCCCCTTTTCTTCACTGTGTGCCAGTGGGGTGCTCCTCATTTTTCAGGGTTCCCTTTCCTTTTGAGGGAGGGGGGAGTTTACTTTCTTTTTGGATATTAGTGATCAGTGTGTTGAAAGTGTTGTGCTTTCCCCTTTAGTCTGGTGAATTACTGTAGCATTCTTCTGAGAACACTGATTCATAGGGTCCTGGAGAGGGTCCTCTTATGCCAGGTGGGTAATGACAGTAAAAACCAGTCCTTGGTAAATCGCTAAATGACTCCGTTCCCACGCAGAAATATGGGAACACTATGTGGTTTTTCTCTGACTGTCTTTAGCAGGCATATCTTCAACATTCACAAGATGCTGAAGCTATATGCAAGGACTTCTTTTTTAGGAAAGAGCAAAAGCAGCTTTAAGCCTGGGAAAATGCAGTAATCGAACAAACATAGCATTTAAGTAGAAAAATGCCCATGAGCTCTACCAGTAACTTTGGCAGTAGTCCATCTAGCTCCTTTCCAAACCTCTGCTGAGAACGTGACTGAGGCAATAATCTGAGCATATCTTCTTGCTATAACCCTTTTGCACTCTGAGTCCAACATCTTTTTATAGTTCCAAGGAACTCTACGACAAATATTCATTCCCAACATGGGGTAAGTTCAACTTACAGTTCATCATCATTAAAGCACCAGGTACAGTGGGAAATACTATTCCAGCATCCACTCAGCCTTGATGTTGTCCTTTGTGCCAGTTTTTACAGCAGAGATCTTCCTGGAGGAAGGCAGAAGCAGGTGGGGCCCTGGAGCACAGTCCTAGTTGTTGAGAAAGGAATGTTTTCTCCATCATTGCAATTCTTACACCTTTCCAGTGTCTGTGTGACCTCATTACCCCTCATGACCCCAGTTTATTCAGAAGTTGACACTTGTATCACGTCATACATCCATTAAATGGACTGCATATCAGTTGCTCAATGCTAGGACAGCGCTTTTGATCTGAAGTTGTAGGGAGTTTCCCCTCCATGCCTGGAACTTCTCATCACAGGGCTTACATGAGTGCTCCAGCCTGTGTTTATTGCAAAGTAGAGGGGTTTTGCTCATGGTGCATAAATCACTGAAGAATTTGTATTGAATTATTCTGCTGGATGCAGGCCTGTGACTGGAGTGAGATGATTTACTTACAGTTCTGCATTTCATATACTTTGACAGTCCTGTAGGAAGTGGTTCTCTCTCTGTCTGTTTTGGCAAGAGCTTGGTCTTATTTATTGGTGCTTGTATGAGAGAGAGAATTTTAAACCAGTAGGCTTGTATTGCAGTGGTGAGGAAAACCAGATCCCTGCTTTCTGATAAACATAATTCCCAGGCTTCAGGTCACTGTCTGAGCACTAAATCCTCATTACCATCCAGATTCCTCACTCCTTTGGTGGGCTTTTCAAAAGCTAGATCCAGCAAAGGACGTGCACATTTACATCAGGATTTATGCAAACCCGAGGCTTTGAAGACTGAAGTTGTTGCACAGCTTTCTGGTACCACCCTCCCCCCCCT